>OY992503.1:24356152-25576339 GCA_963921215.1 Scoparia ambigualis
ACCACTTCGGAGATCAAGCAAATAATTTAGGTAATATTCTATTTCTGAACTGAAAAACAAATAAGTTTTACATAAATTAATTGAAACAAGTTTAAGAAAAATAAAATAGTAATTGTAAAATAAAAAACTAGCTTTATCTATTTTATAAAGTTTGTTATTATGTTTAAGGTACTGGGTGTCCCTACAATAATAATAATAAAAAAACAGATACTACACGCAATCAGCAAAACCAAAACTTACATGGGATACAACAGCAACTGACAATGGTTAAAAATCTCATTGTTTTCAAATCTTTTCTTCAAGTACTGTATGTTTTCGTCGACAACATTCAAAGCCGCATGGAGACTATACTTGTGCCTCTTCAGCTGTTTTATAACGTCACTAGTCAATTGAGAGTCGTTAGATTTCGCCGTGTCGTCATCGACTTTGACGGAGGAACTTATAAGCGTCGCTATGTCGCGACCGCACCCTTTGTTACCGAAGCCGCTAATGTAACTGAAACAAAAATGTTGTACATTTTAAAACTTTGTCTTAACAAATCGTCAACATTGAGCATACTCTGCATTACAGAATTTTCAGATGATGGATGATAGACATTAGGGCGTTTATACACTGCGCCTATTTTCCAGCGCGTCTGCAATTCAGTCGCGTTGCGGTAGTGATACAAAGGCCTAGTGTCGCGATTTAGTCGCGCGTTTGCTGCAAATGGCCACTATGTGTGATTATGGCAGGTGTAGGTGTGGCCGTAGACTAATAATTCTACACAAGTAGGCAATCGTGAATGTAATAATAGCACTTATCACGAAAATAATAATAGCACTTATCACGAAAATAATAATAGCACTTATCACGAAAATAATAATAGCACTTATCACGAAAATAATAATATTTACTTTGACGCTTTAACCGTGTCGCGTAGCGGTGAAAGAATACTACCACCCCCTCTCTTCTCTTGGGTGTCGTCAAAGGCGACTAACGGACTAAAGACTGCACATAGATCTAACAGCTTAGAGCGGCGACGGGCTCACCACCTGTCACGCTGAGCACACGTGCAGTCGCTATTTGGTGAAAAGTAGGCAAGGGTATGGCAGAGGACTGCTTTTGCGGTTCTTATTGCCTAGTCTCTGACTAACCCTTCGGGGATAATAGTCGTGATTAATGTATGTATGTACAGTCACGAGCAAAAATATGTAAACAATTGTAACTCTTAAAACAATGGAATAAGAGACAAAGTGTATACATATTGGTGCTCGTGACTGTACTTTGACGCCAATGTACCTATTATGAATATTTATATAAAGATTTTCAGTGGATGCACCATAATAATTAAATTGTATAAAAAATGTATTACTTAAATTTAATAAATAATAATTGTTTAATGTCGCCCATTCTGAAATTTTGTCAATAATGCCATTATTATTGATTCATAAATGGCCTTGTCAATATCATTCCTGGATGTCATAATAACTGAAATATCATCAGCAAAAAAAACACTTTGTAGGAACAGCATCAGGTAGGTCATTTATATCTATACAAAATGAATAGAATTAGCCCAAGAACCGTACCCTGGGGCAAGGACCGGAACCGCTTACCATTTATGGGGTTTTTGATTGGGTAATTCATAGACTTGTTTTCACTAACCCTATCAATACGGTAAGCATTTCGTCAACTTACTGCATAGAAAGGGTAACCAAATGGATACAGTTGATTAGGGTAAGCACTAACCGTATCGAAAAACCCTGTTGAGGCTAACCCTATAAAAAGGGTTTTAACGCACACAACCAATTCAAGCTTCTAAGTGCAATGCATTAGACGTATTCTTGCATACCGTTTACGTGAGTAGCTTTCAACAGAGGCCCCCCCGCGGCGAGCGTGCTGCAAAATATCGCTGCGCGCAAACGCGCGCGGTGCATGCAGCTTGTTAGTTTTTTTACAAGCTTTTATTTATCTTGCAATGTATGCAGGTATGCATAACTTTTGTTGGGGTGGAATTATGCAACTCAACTTTGATCCACTTCCCAGTTACCGATTGAGTTGAAATTTTGCATACATGTGTAAATCGCGTGACAATGCAATACTATGATGACATGGTGCCGATCTGATGATGGAGCTGGAAGGTGGCCATAGGAACTTCGCAACGAAACAACACAACCTCATCGAGTTTGGGCTCGTTTGGATCGTATTGAGGAGTAGTTTGTCTTTCAATGGTAATGAAGGTCTGATGATGGAGCTGGAAGGTGGTCATAGGAACTCTGTAATGAAACGACGCAACCCCATCGAGTTTCGGTTTGTTTCATTCGTCTTGACGAGTACTTTGTTTTAAGATGGTTACCAGGGTATTATTTGATGATGGAGCTGAAAGGTGGTCCTAGGAACTCGGTAAGAAACGACCTCGTTTAATTCGTCTTGACTTAACGAGTACTTTGGTGCTAGATGGTAACCAGGATCTGATGATGGAGCTAGAAGATGGCCATAGGAACTCAGTAATTAAACGACATACCTCATCGAGTATGGGCTCGTTTGATTCGTCTTGACGAGTACTTTGGTGCTACATGGTAACCAGTGTCTGATGATGGAGCTGGAAGGTGGCCATATGACTCAGTAATTAAGCGACACAACCGCGTCGAGTTTAAAGCGTCTAAGGTAATGGGTAGACCGTTTTTGATGGGTGGTAAGTGGTGGTGGTTTGGTGGACTTGGAATAGCCTTACTCAACGTTTATTATGAGACGGAATAGGTACTAGCCTAATCTGGATTTAACTAGTCCAAGCGTAAGTTCGGGTTGAGACAGGTGTAGGCCATTTTTATTAATGAGACGGTTAGAGTTTAATAACAATGTCTGATAGTAATAGCGTATGTGTACCTACTTTTTTTCTGTAAATGTCGTTCCTTCTGTGCACTGTGGTTTCTTGCGCCCGTTCTTTGCAACAGTTACGAAGTGATATCCTGAATGGGTGGTAGGTAGGTTAAAAAAGATTTGGACGATTCAAAGTACTAATTAATTGAGTTTATTGAATAAATATATTTTGACTTTCACTTTGACTTATGAGGATTATGGTGACGTAGACGAATATGGTTAATTATCGCTAAAGGTTGCAATGCAGGTACCTAGTGCCTAGACCTACCTTATTTTCTTATCAGGTTTAAATTATTATTTTTTAATTTTTAGTTCTTTTTATCAACAAAAACAAAATAAGAGCTTGGTTTAAAAAAAATATTCTTTTAATTTTATTTTAAACTTTTAACGAACTTCATTTCCCAAAGATGGGGTCGCATATTCACACGTCCACCAAACCACCACCACTCACCACCCATCAAAAACGGTCCACCCATTAGGACGAATTAAACTCGACGGGGTTGTGTCGCTAAATTACTGAGTTCCTATGGCCACCTTCCAGCTCCATCATTAGGTATTATACAGGTATAATACAGGTACTTATACTGGTACTATAATACTGGTACCAGGTAACCAAATAAGATAGTGTATCAAACTTACTTTTTAATCTTTTCACAAACCAGGCATTTTGGGTTAGGGTGTCGCAAAGGGGGTGTAAAACAAAATTAAAAAAATTTCGATCAAAAATACTATCTTAACTTTTTTTTCACAAACTGACGAAAAAAATTGCTAACAAAAAGAGATAGAAAAAAAAATTGTGATAAAAATTCTTAGAAAATTTTCAGTTGACTTTTATATATGGAGCAGACACTTAAAAAAATTTGGGGCGACCTTGACGTTGACCGCGCGCTTTGGATGTGTGTGTGGTTGTGATAGGTTAGAATCTAGCTCCATACAAAAATTAGAAATACGTTTATTAATAATTTATTTCATATATAATTTTGTTTTAGAAATGTACTTCGGATACCGCTCAGGGTTCTGTGAGTTCGACAGGGGGACCAAAATTTCGTTACATTTTAGCTACGACGCACCGTTTTCGAGATATTCGCGTTTTTATAAAAAGTTATGTGATTGGTTAGCAAGAAGCGCAGCGTAGCGATTGTTTTGAATTTCGAGGTTATTTTTTTATTAGACAACAGAAATCTAACTCCATACAAAAGTTAGAACAATTTTTTTTTGCTAAAAAAAGTTAATTTTTTTTATAAGTACCTACATTGGATACCGCCCAGATTTTTGCGGGGCGTTGCAGGGGGGCCAAAATTTCGTTAGATTTTAGCTACGACCCACCGTTTTCGAGATATTCGCGATTTTATAAAATTTTGCATTAAATTTTTTTGTGATTGGTATTGTTTTGAATTTCGAGGTTATTTTTTACAACAGAAATGTAGCTCCATACAACAATTAGAAACAAACTTTTTTTATTTTTTTGGTAACTATCTATTTCGGATACCGCTTAGGTTTCTGTGGGATGTTACTGGGGGGCCAAAATTTCGAAAGATTTAAGCTACCGTTTCCGAGATATTCGCGTTTTTATAAAAGTTACCATATTTTTTTTAAGTGTCGGCTTCATATTAAAATCAACAATTTTATACTTTTTTTGGAAATTGTCTCATTGTGTCAATGCAATGTTTTAAAAAAAAAACTTTTTTTTTTCAACAATTATAGTGTATTTTTTATGCATACCGTTTGCGAAATTTTACAAATAATATGTCAATGAAATCTTAGTTGCGTTGCGCCTACGAGCGCTGCGTTTGTGCACTAAAACAATATGGTAACGTCGCAGATAGATACCGGTACTATAACAGTATTATACCGGTACTCGTGAAAGAATCGGTATCCAGGAACCGAAATGGAAAATACCGGTACTTACCGATATAATACCTGTATTTTCGGTACCGGTTCCAAGCCCTGATCATCTAGCACTAAAGTACTCGTCAAGACGAATCAAACGAGTTCATACTCGATGGGGTTATGTCGTTTATTGACTGAGTTCCTATGGCCATCTTCCAGCTCCATCGTCAGACCCTGGTTACCATCTAGCTCCAAAGTACTCGTCAAGACGAATCAAACGAGTCGAGACTCGAAGGGGTTGCGTCGTTTCTTTACTGAGTTCCTATGACCACCTTCCAGCTCCATCATCAGAGCCTGGTTACCATTGAACGACAAACTACTCGTCAAGACGATTCAAACGAGCCCAAACTCGATGAGGTTGTGTCGTTTTATTGCGAAGTTCCTATGGTCACCTTCCAGCTCCATCATCAGATCAGCACCATGTTTGCATAATATTGCATTGTCACGCGATTTACACATGTATGCAAAATTTCAGCTCAATTGGTAACGGGGAAGTGGATTAAATTTAATTTGCAAGATTTCATGACAAACGGACAGGTGAAACTAAATAAAGCTTGTAATAATAATAACAAAAACACTGCAGTCCGCCGCGCCCCCGCCCGCCGCCACCCCGTCACAGAATAATATTACTAGGCCCCGTGCGCGAAAACGAGATAGGAGACAATAGGGTAACCGTATTAGTTCGTAAGCGCTTAAAATTACAGTTACTGATACCCAATTTGATTTGGTAAGTGCATTGGAAGCAGTTAACCTTATTTAAAAAAGTTTCCGCTACGAAAGACAACCCAATCAATAGGGAAACCCTATCGTTCGGTAACCATTTGATTGGGTTTCCCTAAAAATCGGCTTAATCAAAAAAAGGGGATTTCCCGTCCCTGCCCTGGGGAACGCCAAATGCATTATGTCTTTCATTAGATCTGTAGGATTTAGAGTTTTATTTACGTCAATGTTAGCCACTTCAACATATTATTATCGTGTCCTATTTCTTAGCTAACGAATCTGGAAGTGAAAATACTTCTAAGATGATAGATATAGACTCACCTGTTAAAGACTTTATTAGATGCCACAAGGTTGTTAAGGCTGTAGCACTGCTTTTTAGCTTCTTGGATTTTGCATAGTCGAGAAATCATTTTGTTTTTATGAATTACCATAGAGAGAACCTGTAAATACCAAGGAGTGTGTAATGTTATATGAGTAAAGTTTCTTTTGAATATTTTAAATAAAAATCAATTGCCACGAATGTATGTTCGCGCATCACTTCAGACCGGCTGTACCTATTTGGCTAGTTTGTTGTGTTTGTAATTTTCAGGACATGTATAAAAAAAATTGGAAATTCCGCACGGCATACGGGGTTCCGTTCACGCGGACGAAGCCGTAGGCGGGCTGCTATCGAATATAAGATAAACTTTGATAGAGTTATTGGCTGATGATAGCAATAATATAAGGTGACTGCTAGAAACTGCAAGAAACTTCAAGGGCTGGTCAGGTCAAGTGTTTTAAACATGACAAAAATGACATTAAGATTGCAGACTAGTAACTTAGGTACTTATCGCTCAGCTGACGCGGACGACGGGTCAACAGACGGGTGGGTCAACGGCCGGCCGCTGCCCGCGCATTGTAAAATAATCGTTATATAAGTATTAGTTAATTCTTTCATTTTATTTTTCTTATGTTATTGCCTTAAAATAAATTTGATACTCAAAGACTATCATATTAAAATTCATAAAATGAATTATTTAATGAAAATAAAAAAGCACGAATTTCTTTTTTGTTATTTTGGTTATGTCTAAAACACTTGACCTGACCAGCCCTTGAAGTTTCTTGCGGTTTCTAGCAGTCGCCTTATATAAAAGATGTTTCAGGAGTATCAACAAATAATTGAACATTAATTAAGTTAACAAGTAGAGATTTCGTGTTTTAAGGAACAATTTCTTATTATATTAACATTTACTTACTCTGGGATTTGTAGATAGAACTTGGTACTCTTTCAAAGTTTTCAGCTCGTCTAATCGCTCCTGCACTGTCGTTAGCTTCATACAATACACTTTTAAGTAGCGACGCTGCGCTTCTTCTGATATTCTGTATTCCTAAACAATTTATTGTTTTACAGGGAGTCCCAAAAGTTATTTTCAATTTGTTTCACTCACTGTGCAAACGTTACCAGCGGGAGGGGCGCGGGGAGTAGGTTGATCGCTAGCCCGGAGATCGCTAACATTTCTTCGATAAAGGTGTACAGTAACAGGCCTGGCTCTCTGGGCCAACTTAGTCGCTATGGAGCGTAAAGAAAATATACGCTCCATAGCGACTAAATTCCCAGGGACCGGGCCGGGCTAGCGATCAACCTACTCCCCGCGTTCCTCCCGCTGGTTGCGTTTGTACAGTGGGCGAAACAAATTAAAAATAACTTTGGGACATCCTGTTTATCTATCGCTGTACACATTGCTTTCAATAAAAGTTAGTTTTATTCACCATGCTTGCCAAATGCGGGTTAGTGATCACAAACCCGGGCTATGCATCGAAAAATCCGACATGCACTTTGCCTGACCTGGGAATTGAACCGTGGATCTTCGGTTACCGGGTCGAGCGCTTAGCCAATGGCCATTGAGGTGTTTAAGCAGCCAATAACCATCAACTATAGCAAAGACTTAATTTAAATGACGGACGCTTTTGCTCAGCAGTGGGATAATATACAATGTGATAGGGGTGGTACTTCTAACCCGTTAAGGCTAGGTACTACATCTAAATTCATCGACAAATAAAATAATATGGGGGGTCCGACCCCCTCCCCCTATAATTTATGACCATTTTTACTTTATGCGATATCAAATGTTTGTATCAAATGTCGGAGAAACATGAAAAAATGGTAAACGGTAGCTAATGACACTGGCTAGCTAATAAATTACTTTGTTTTGTATGTTTGAGATTATTTTGGTGAGAATAAAATCATTACTTAATTATTTTGTAATTTAAAATCACTATTTTATAAGTCCTAATTATTTTTTTTGTCAATGAATTTAGATGTAGTACTTAGCCTTAACAGGTTAGAACTACCACCCCTATCACATTGTATATCTATTTCTACTTAACATCTTGTTTTACATAAAATACAGGTAAGTAGGTATAGCCAGAGTTTATAGTATATACAGGGTCAATTTTGGACCCCCCGCCAATTTTTTTCGCGTGATCCTATAACAGCAGTACAGCCAAATAATCAAATAAAAAAACATATTGTTTTGTCACATTTTTGTCTCAATTCTTACTCACGAAAATTAAAATCATTGTCACCTAGCGCGCGGCCGCCTCGTTTTCAAAGCGCATGCGCGTGACCGCTATTTATTCCCCCTTCCACCAATGACGGCGCTCCGTTCGCTTGGACCGCGAGGGTGAGCGCACGCACCTAGTAATATAGGATTTAAAAAACAGCCAATAAATTATATTTAAAAATAGAAAACATTTATTATTTTTACTTCAAAATTTTTATTATTACTTTTTATACCCCAAATTTACTTTTGGCGGGGGGTCCAAAATTGATCCTGTACATAGGCCTATTAGAAAAATAAACCACAATTTTTTCTGCACTCACCTACTTTTGATCTAAGATTTATTTGACTATAGCTTGCTTTAATCAATTAGATGCTGAATGTTAAAAATAAAAAAAAATACTTTCATTTTATTTTTACATATTATTTTATCTTAACATTTCAATCCCTTATCAATATCAACAGGATAAAAAATAAATTTATTATGAGTAGAATCATAAAAGTGTTTAGTTTATATAAAATAATTAACAAACCTCTAATATATTTCTAATATGCAACACAGCTGTGTAGTTACTTTTTAATATAGCTGGCTCTGCCCTTACAGCTTCTCTTATATCCAAGCCTGCTAGCTGTGGTACATTTTCTAATAGCATTTTTGTTTTAACAGGGTCCGATGAAATGATGAAGCCGTTTCTTCTTATGCTTGACTCATCAAACTTGATTTCATTTAGTGCTATATCTAATGCATCACGGATATCTGCCATTGGCTTATGTTTTAGAGGTAGGTAATGGCGACAATATTTTTTAAATTCTTCAGCAGTCACTGACAATCTCCAGTGCAGATATTTTTCCAATACACTCATGCGGACAGCCACTAAAAGATAATATTCATTGTAAAGTAACATAGAATATCAAATCATGTTAGGGAAAATAAAATGTTACTATCAAACTTACAAATTGAAGTGTTTGAATCAGAAAAATTTTCTAAACTTTTATGTTCAGATGGCCATTCCGGAAAACTGTTTTGGAGAACCTCTTCTAACACATACTCATTTCTCAGCAATCCATTTTTCTTCAAGTTTTCTATAGTCCTCGACCTTACTAGAGTATGGTATCTGAAATTGGACATTACAAATTCGACTAAAGATGGCTTAGTGCGCAATCCACAAAACCATTGGTAAAACTGTACATTACGGACCCACGAATTTACGGAAAGGGAGGGTGGAGGGGTGGAGGGGGATCTCCCCCAACCCCCCTACCAGCTCCGAACCGTAGCAAATGCTTAGTTCCTGAGATATTTGAGATTGAAATTTGAGGTTCGGAGGCAAGAAAAAGCAACATTTTATGCATTTTTAAAGTTGGGTGAGGGGTTAGGCACCCTGACGAGGGGGGGTGAGACGAAGGCGGTTCGCCGCGGCCGTCTGGCCCTCCTGTTAGAGCAGCGGCTAGGTAGATGGGCTACCTAGCTGCATTGCACCGCTCTATCTCCGTCTGGGAGGGAGTCCGCTTGTCGGCTCCCACCCTTTAGCGCATGGGACCAGGCAAGACTGGTCACCCCGTAGGCGGATTCCCGGTGATTGCTTACGCGGCCCCGGGTTCCGCCAGCGGTTCAGCTGGCAAGCATTGGGGTTTTTATTGGGTGAGGCCACTAGTCCTTACTCATCCGACTCATCCGCTCCCTTCTGGGGGGGCGAATGGGTGCGGGTGGGGACATGTGGCCTCGAGTCCTTCTCCGAGCCATGCGTCATCCCATAACCCATTGGGTGCCCATGGCCTGTGTAAAACACATGTTCCCCATTCCAAATAAAAAAAAAAAAGGGGTTAGGCACCCTAAAACCTGCATCTTATTCCCCCCTCCCCCTTAAACTACAAGTAATTTTTAAGTTATTTTAATTTTTTTAAAATATGGAAATATACAATCACGTCGTTTCTGGCGCTTCGCCGGCCGCTGCCGCGGCACGTTCGCTTCGCTCGCTCGGCTCGCGCGTTTTTGGTCAACACACTAACCTAACCTAACCTAATTAACTCTTTAGACTTTTTTCATGGCGGGGGGCTGCGCCCCGCCCGTCCCCCCGCTTCGGTTCTGTTACTATGGTACTGTATAACCTTAAAAATTTATAAAAGATAGAAATCTGTCAAAATAATGTCAGATCCTTGTGAGATATTATGAAAAATATAACATTTTGACGGGACGGGGGGGGGGGCTGCGCCCCCCCCCCCCCGTCCCCCCGCTTCGGTTCTGTTACTATGGTACTGTAATGTCAGATCCTTGTGAGAATTTTTTTTCTCGAATACTATAAGTTTGCTAATGTTGCGCCTTTGCTGAATTACTTCTTATTAATAAAAATTTACAACGAAAAATTGTGAACCTCCAACTCATGGGTCCGTAATGTACAGTTTAGCCTAATTATTTTCTAAAGAAAATCAACTTAACTTAGAACAAATAACACCAGACAGTAAAGTAACACTTACATAATTTAAAAACATTTGTACTTACCTTATTATATGGTTTGGTAAGATGTTAATGAAGCCACATTCTTTCAGTATTTCGGCATAGTTATCCATAGTAATGGGGTTCATGGAAAATACATGAGGGTTCTGGCATGCTTCAAAGGGTGTTATATTAAATTTTTCAAGTATATTCAGAGTACACTGCAGGTTTTCATGTGTAAGGGTATGGATATTAGGATGCTTTTTTTTCAAAAGGGGAATGTAGTTTTCAACCAGTTCTTCACCTGAAATTTAAAGTAAAAAAGGTACCTACATACAAAGTTTAAGAATAGAATAGAATAGAACTTCTTTATTGCTTAGACTGTGTAACAAGTTCTTGAAATAATAAAATAGTATCAACAGTTTGCCCATGATGGGGCAATGCAATATTATAATAGGTGAAAAAGTCTTTAAATGTGTTAAGTAGAAAACCCTAGGTACCTGTAGTTTTATGATATAGTTCTGCAAACGGTATCGTACTGTGGGAAAACCTCTGCGAAGGAAAACAAATAATTGGAAACCTGTATTTGTAAAACCACCCTAGCATACCAGAAGCACTTTTGTAAAATTTCATTTTTAAATAATTGCATAAGCATAATCTGTATTTTACGGAGCAATATTGATTAAAGAAATATTTTTTTTTAAATAAATCAATTAATCCAATCAAAACAAAACAAGTAAAACAACAAACAACTAGTATCCTAAAATCTTTTTTTTTATTTGTTCCGTGAAGGAACAGGCTAAGAGTCAGAGACCATACTGCCTAGTCATTAGTTTTTTTTTTCTCTAGCTGATGATAATGAGTGGTGATTAAGATGATAAATGATAAATGTTATTCCCCTAACCCCATGAGTGCTCAGTAAAGATTTGGAATTTTACTGAGATCTTACGCGGACTTCTTAAGAGAATTTGAAAAGTGATGTTGCACTGTTTTGTTTCATTTGCCAACACTCATTCCCGTTCCCAAACACTTAACGGTTAATAATAGGTTTAAGGTTTAAGACATTTATTCCCATTAAGAATACACATTAATTCACTCACATGAGAACAACATAATTAACAAACAAAAAATACATATTTTAGAGATACGCACTTATGGACGGTAGTTTTAAAACATTGTCACAACAAATACACGAGTCTCAGGCATCGGGCGCAATGATAACAAAACATTGATGTATAAACAAACTACGCTCAGCGCCACGCTAAATGTGGCTTGCTTACAAAAATTTATTATGACTTTAGGACTATTTAATTTTCCTTTTTGAATTGTTTTAAATTAGATATTTAATATTTATGGTAAGACTTTATTTTAAGGGGGGGTTTTTATTATTATTATTTTGTTTTAATTTAATTACTATTTGAATTTTTTTTTATTATTTTAAATTGAAGACAAAAACGCATAAATAAATACAAATGATAGTTTGTCCATATGTTGAGACTTTTTAACCGACTTCAAGAGAAAAGAAGGCTAAAACCTATTTATTATTGTTAATTTATCTAATGTTTTAGAAGTTTTTTGAATGTAATCATTGATTGGGTTTCTTTAATGTCCTTGGGAAGCTTGTTATAAATTTATACTAAACACAATAAAATATTTCTTTTACCATAATTTGTTCTAGGGGGCCGTAACACTAAATCATTTGCATTTCTTAGAGGAATTTTTTGTATTTGCCTCTTTATTGTGAAACTTCTTATTGTTCAATATTGATTGAAATGCCTCTATTTTCGTTTCCGTTTTATTTTTAAAATCCTGTATATACTCTCTGTTGTTGATTTTATATTGCTCATTTGTTCTTTGATGACTGATACATCATTGCTCAATTTATTAAAGTTGTCAATTTTGCATATTGTTGATAGAAGTAAGGCATGACATTAGTTCACTCATTTGATTTTGCATCGATAACATTTGTTTTCTCATTTCAGTGAACTTATTTTCGATGTCTCTAATATCCGATTTAATTTCATCATCATCATCAACTAATTTTCTTTTATTACGGAAAGTTATTTGTGTCTTTTCAATAGAATCAGATGTTGTGGTTTTAATATCTGGTTAAGAACCACTGCGCTCGATGTTGGTGCCACTTCCAGTCGGAGACCGTTGAACACTCATATTGATCTATGTATGGTCGCTTACCAGGTATGTGTGCACAATGGCGCGGGAGCGAAGAACGGAGATGTTCAAAATCCGTTTCTTTTACTCTAGGTGGCGCTGCCGCTGGCTACGAAGTGTAGAAACGTCGTTTCTGGAGTGTCCCGTGCGCGTAAGAAGTGGCTTTATTATTAACAAATTAAGACTAAGTTTCAACTAGCACAGATATTAAGATTTTTGTAATAAAGTAACAACACGTCCACTTTGTACGCACTCGTGCGTGCGAATCCACTATTATTTCACATTATTGTTCGAAAAAACACAAATTTTAGAAAATAAAACAAAACTGCAGACATGACACTTCACTTTCTCGCCAAGAAGTCCCAACAACCTAAAATCTTTTAACTTGGTAATTGGTTTGGTTTTCTGTCTAAAGTAAAGTAAAGTAAAGTAAAAAGGATCTTTTCCACACAGCCTAATATAAAGCATTTTTTATAATAAAGATTTATTTTACTTACTTATGTTATAACGGTGCTTTTCGTTTTTACTATTCTGAGCTGCGATGAAGCATATTAGCATGACTAATTCTGAGGGATTTTAGCTGCTTGTTACTAGCTTAAAGACTATTATAATAATCTAAGGATGTAGGTCAACATGTAATCATTTTATTAAAATAGGGAGTACGGGCTAGATCCCGTTGCTTTATCTATCTCTGACTGACACAACAAGACTTCTTGGCGGGAAAGTGAAGCGTCATGCATGTCTGCAGTTTTGTTTTATTTTCTAAAATTTGTGTTTTTTCGAACATTAATGTGAAATAATAGTGGATTATTAACCGTTAAGTGTTTGTGAACGTGCATGAGTGTTGGCAAATGAAACAAAACAGTGCAACATCACTTTTCAAATTCTCTCAAGAAGGCCACGTGAGATCTCAGTGAAGCCCCACATCTTTACTGAGGACTCAAGGGGTTTGTTTGGGGAATATCATTTATTATTCATCATCTTAATCACCACTCATGACATCTAGGGAAAAATAAATAAAAAAACGAATGATTAGGCAGTATGGTCTCAGACCTTAGCCTGTTCCTTCACGATGCAAATATAAAAAAAAATCTGGCTGACATTGACATATTGACATTCTCAAAGACAAAAAAATTAGAGTAGGTAGGTACCTACCTACTTTACTGTACTTTGATTTGAATTGAATTTTATTTTATTGATTGAATAACAGCTTTCATGGTTTAAAGGAGGTAATGCTATATTTATTATTCATATAATTTCATTTAGCAAGCTTGGACTTGGAGTTTTTATTAACGTAAGATTGAAATTAAAAGTTAATGTCTGCTTTCAATTCCAGCGATACTGATTAATTACTAATTTTAGCTTTACTGTTTTACTAATTTACGATTATATCTTTACAATTTCAGATGGATTGGTCGGCAATAAGAAATCAATTTAAACAAACTTGGCTGGTTACATTTCTCAGTCTCATTCTATTTACTGGTGTAACATATTTTTTGTTATGGGCTGAAGTAAGTATTCAACTTCGATTAAACTTTAGACTATAATAATTCTTTGCAGTAAGTATCTATATCTAATAATGTTTAGCACAGAAAAATGTATGCTATAACTTTCCTACATCTCTCTCCCACTCGACAATTACTACTGTGCAACTCCTTTAGTTTTGCTAGTCTGTGGTAATTACCTATTTCCCTTCAGGCGATCCGCCAACTCGTTTGCTTCCCTTTCATATGAAACAAAAAATTACTGCACAATACACTCAGAATCTTGATTAGACTTGCCCGAAAACCAAAAATGCAATGTCACTTGTATCTTTAATATTGAAATTTTCCATTAACAATGCTATATAGAAATAGGATAAAATGTTTACTAAAAATTAATCAGTCTCAGAAAGCTCGAATGGGATTCGAACCCATGACCTTTGGATTGCCAATTCGGACCGGCAATCCAAAGGTCATGGATTCTAAGGTTTATCCAATGTCACTTGTCTTTACTTAGAAAACATATTTTTATGTACGTACAATAATGCTGGGTGGGTAGTGTAGTAGTAGGTGTAATTCTTTGTAGTTTCATGTTAGAAAAACAATTTAGTAGCACATTACTGTAATGTATTTACTCAAATAAACCAATTAAAATATAGGCCCTTATTTTTAGAGCCAAACTATTAGAAGTAATATGATGCTTGAAGAGTTGGTGGCCGGAGCAGAGAGTATAGATGTTCATACAGGTGACGAGGCAGCAAAGTTTGAAGGTCGCATTGTCCACATAGTTGGCCCTATGCGCATACTTGAACCTATTTCTGAGCCAGATTACAACATCCAAGTGCAGTCTGTAAAATTAAGAAAAAGGGTACAAATGTACCAATGGATTGAAGAGACCACGTAAGTTATGTTAAGTACAAGTACTTTACTTTATTTGTTACAATGGTAATATTGTTATAAAAGATCAGTCACAATATTTTGGTAATTAGAATCAATATCAATTAGAGAAATTTGACAGTCAAACCTATCCAAAGGTTTATCTGCTGGTTGATGTCTGTATCTAAATAAGTCTATTATTAATAAACTTTTTGACTGTTGATGTCATCATCATCATCATCAACAGCTACTATGTGGCCCAGTGCTGAGTGTAGGCCTCATTTGAATATCAGTCATCACTCATCATTATAGATCGGATATTCTGATGCATATTCACCTAAAGTTATGCTGGTTACTAGCACTTTTTCGTATATACTTTGGTTTAAAACAAACGACAGTTGCCATTTTACAATGTAATATGGTAGCTTTTGTCCACTTTAATCTTCGATCAACAATACCTACTTATTATTCAGATATTTGATTGTTGACGAAACAAAAACTACCCTTTTACGTTGTAACAAGTTTAGTGTCAAATTGAGCCTATTAAACCATAGATAGGACAATGTCTGTGTTGTCTACTAGTTTCTTTATTTTTTTTAATTTTATTTATTACACATTTAGACATAAACATTGAAAACTGACTAGGCCAAAAGACATGCCTGTACAGGTGAATACAGCATTATGTTTTTCTTATTTACTAGTTAGATTAACTTAATTGTAGTTTATATTTTATTTAATCATTTCATAACTTCTAGAGATCAAGAGAATTTTCTGACTGAGCCAGGAGATGAGTCACAGAAAACATACTGGTACCACAAAGACTGGAGAGATTATGTAGTGGACTCTGCATTATTTTACATAAGGCCAGGTCATCACAATCCTACTTCCATGCCTATGTTTAGTGAGACGCATGTTGCTGAGAATGTCAAAATTGGATGGTTGTATTTAGGTATGTCATCTATAAAAATTATGTAGATAAAAGACAAGTTTTCTATTAAATTAAAAGACAAGCCGTGACTGTCTGAAGAACAATCAACATTGCTCAGCCTATACAAGTTTTGAAAGCAGATCATGTGATCTGCCTTCTACCTAAGTAGGTACGAGATAAGATGGGTTTTTCATGATCATGGGATTTAGTATATAATGTAGTTATATTTGCCATGTTTGTCCTCTTTTAAGGTATAGATGTAAAACGCAAGGTAAATGATTACTATGAGATATGGTCAGACTCGAGGCCTGAACGCAGCGATATCAAGTTGCACTCTGGGTTTTACTACCATGGAGACAGTGCGCTAGAGCATCAGATTGGAGACCTCAGAATACACTTCTCATATGCTGGGCGTGAAGACGACATTGTAAGTTTCTTAAATGAAAGTAAATTGACTAATGATTTGTATTTTAGTTTATAAATAAATGTAAGTACATTTTTATACTTTTGCATTTGGTTATAATACTAAGTTTTACTTTTTGCATTAGTTAAATGAACCCGTGCACGCTAACCTTTTTTTATACCTCACGCTTCGTCCGAGCGAGAGTCCAAAAAGTGGTCGACCGGGAACTTCCTCGACTGTACAGTCCGATTCAAACAGAATGGCGTCCGTGAAGTTACAATCACAAGTCGCGTCGCATTAGCGAATTTTAGGTGTCAGCGGGGCGTTACAGCGCGGGGAGGGCGATGCACCCCCGCCCGCTAGCAACCCTCTGCCGCTCGGTCACGCGATGTACGCGCACCGGCACTCGCAGCTAAATTCACAACTGCCATCCTAATTTAATCGAACTGTACTTACCTATTAATTTGTTTATTGTGTTTTTTGCCATGCCACGTCACGCCTATGTTCATGTCCATATTACAGTATACCGCAGTGGGTGTAGTAGAAGGCGGCGTCCTCCAAGCCTACAGCCCGTCTAACTTCCCCACTGCCGACCCGATCTCGTTGCTGCGCAAAGGGTCATACAGCCTGAAACAGCTGCACGACTTAGAGCGGCGCGACGCTAACGTGCACACCTGGAAGTACAGACTGCTGGGGCTCGTGCAGGTTTTCGCGTCGGCTATGACCCTGCACCCGGATTGGGTTACCCTATGTAAGTAGTTTATCTTATTAACAGCCTGCGGCAGCTGCATAACCTAGAGTGGCGCGACGCCAACGTGCACACCTGGAAGTATAGACTGCTGGGGCTCTTGCAGGTGTTTGCGTCGGCAATGACACTGCTCCCGGATTTGGTTACCCTGTGTAAGTAGTTTATCTTATCGTACAGCCTGTGGCAGCTGCATAACCTGGAGCGGCGCTACGCCAACGTGAACACCTGGAAGTATAGGCTGCTGTGCTGGGGCTCTTGCAGGTGTTTGCGTCGGCCATGACACTGCTTCCGGATTGGGTTACCCTATGTAAGTAGTTTATATTATCGCACAGCCTGTGGTAGCTGCATTACCTGGAGCGGCGCTACGCCAACGTGAACACCTGGAAGTATAGACTGCTGGGGCTCTTGCAGGTGTTTGCGTCGGCCATGACACTGCTTCTGGATTGGGTTACCCTATGTAAGTAGTTTATCTTATCTTATGAACAGTCTGCGGCAGCTGCATAACCTGGAGCGGCGTGACGCAAACGTGCAACGTGCTGGGGCTCGTGCAGGTGCTTGCGTCAGCCATGACACTGCACCCGGATTGGGTTTCTCTTTTTAAGTAGTTGATCTTAGGACTCTACCCAGCGGGGGGTAAATATATGTGTACTTCGTTTAGTTGGTAGTAGGGCTTGTTAAGTTCGCCTGGCTGTCTACCACCATCTTATCTAAAGTCTGGCGGCGTAACAACTATGTTAATACCATTGTTGTGTTCCCACAGTTTAAAGATAAGATAGTCAGTTCCTCTGGGATTGAGGATTCCGGGTGAAGCGCGCTTACACCTTCGGCCTTATTGTCACTTACCACCAGGTGAGATGAAGGCCAAGGCCCATAATAAAGTAGATGAAAATAATAAATAAAAGATAAAAAAGTAGATGATTTTACTAATATTATTGTTTTGTTCATGTAAATTGTCATTTTTCCAAAAATAATATCGATTTCTAGTGTTTTAGAAAGAATATTACCATTATTTTAGTCTTACGTGTGATACGTGATCCCGCTATTTTTGAAATTTACAGTATCGCTTCGGTGTTTGCACGTTTTATAGCACAAATCGACATTTTCTTCACAATGAGTGACGTTCAGCGGTTTGCATACGACTGATGACGACTGTGCACGTCTAACTGATTTCCTGCCCAAATGCGCAGGAATCGACGACACGGGTCACGCTCCCATAACACATCTCTTACTTTATGATATCTGTGGGCTTAGCTCATACTATGTGATGATATCTTTTGTTTCAGTCCTCCAGAGCCAGTGGGTGGCGAGCAACTTGCGAAGGTGCACTAGAGTTTGGGTCAACTTTATACTGTCGTTCTCCTACACGTTGCTGGTCATATCGGTTCCCTGGTAAGTTATGTTATTTTATCTTGGTGAGGCTTGCCTTGCTTGATTTACCTTGCACAGTAGCACTTTCACCCATGATTTCTCATCTTCGATATTTAAAATGATAACGTTATATCGATAATTGTGGGCTACTTTGACTCTGGAGGGTAAATTAGGCTGAAATCTAAGAAGGTCCGGCTCTTCGAATCGCTGTTAGAAAATATACTGGATTCATGCCAGAAATGACGGATGATAGTAAAATGGGAATGGGAAACTTGCATGTTTTGCGTCTACAAACTTTGTCGTGGTACAACTACTATCAGTAAGTTAATAAATGAAGAGCTTCAATGCAAAACTTCTTAGTAAAGGCATCCTACGCATACCTTTTATAGCCGACGCCCGATAGTCAACCCGTGACGACCGCCCGTGCAACCCAGTCTAAACGTAGGATGCCACTAAGAATTTTTGCGTTCAATCCCGTTTATATGTGTGCATAATGGAACGCGAAAGTTTAAAAGTGTATAAATCAAGCATATTTATGAATTTATATTCTGGCGCTGAATAAATATCATAACCAAAATTTTATAGGATTGTTGTGTTCTGACATTTTAGAGATAAGATACCCAGTTCCTCAGTGATTGAGGATTCTGGGTGAAGTGCGCTTTCAACTCAAGCCTTATCGTCACTTACCATCAGGTGAGATGAAGCCCAAGTGCTTACCCGTAGTGGATAAAAAAGAGTAACAAGCTTTTTATTTATAACAGTGGACATCTCCTTTTTTTAAATCTAATTTTTAAGGGGTTTTTATCCATAAGGATATGTCAACCTTACCTTTTAACAATATTTCTTCCTTATAGTAGAACTTATAATGTTCATGAAATAGTGTATAATAATAATGTTAATGCTTAAATTACTAGTTGATGAAAGAGTTTTAATGCAAAAGCGACACTAGCTGGCATAACTTTTTGGCTATCTCAGATTTCGGTTCTGCCAAAATGCTTTGGACTACACCTACATCCAGAATATTTAAATTAAATTCTTTTATAAATAAAACTCTCTCAGAAACAAGGTTCTGACATGGACATCTCCATCACACACCAAGCCTTCGACGACTGCGCCACATGGTCCTTCGAGCCGGATTCCGATTGTGTTGATAATTTGTCGAAGTCAGGCGATTCTTTTCGATCTTTTATTGGGCACGCATTTACGAATCGATGACGTAACGACTTTTAAAAGTGTTCAATTATTTGTAGTCAAAATTGAATGAACGATATGGAATTCTGAATCGTGCCGCATCGAGCAGTGTCGCGTAGCGGCTCATCCTCAAACCATAAAAGAATACTATCACCCCTCTCTTCCCTTGAGTTTCGTAAAAGGCGACTAACGAACTAAAGACTGCATATCATCCAACAGCATAGAGCGGCGATGGGCTCACCACCTATCACGCTGAGCACATGTGCAGATGTAACTTGGTCAAACGTTGACCATGACAGTGAACTGCTTCTGCGGTCCCTATTGCCTATACTCTGAGTTACTCTGGGGATTATAGTCATAAGTCTATGTAGTATGTGTATTTTGAATTATCTTCATCAGGTTGCTCCACAAGTCGGTGTTCGCTGCATAGTGCTGGGCAGGGCCCATTGCCTGCTGTTAGAAGTATTTTTAATTTTTTTTTTATTCGGTAACGGGTAAAGCGCTTGGCCTTCATCTCACTTGCTGGTAAGTGACGATAAGGCCGAAGGTGGAAGCGCGCTACACCCGGAATCCTCAACCACTGAGGAACTGGCTATCTTATCTCAAACTGTCGGAACACAACAATGCTATAAACATCGTTATTATGGCGACAGACTTATATAAGATGGTGGTAGCTAGCCAGGCGGACTTAACAGCCCTACCACCAACCAAACCGAGCACACAAAGATGTACCCTCCGCTGGGAATCGAACCCGGGACCTCTGGGTCTGAAACCGGTGGCTTAGCCACCAGACCACAGAGGCAGTTAAAATATCGCGGTATGTGTAGTTTTTAGTCCGTTAGACGCCTTTTACGACATCCAAGAGAAGAGATGCGGTGGTAGTATTCCTTCACCGTTACGCGATATCGTTAAATTATTGGTAGTCAAAATTGAATGAACGATGTTAAATTTTTGAATTGCCTTCATCAGGTTGCTCCACAAGTCGGTGTTCGGTGCAATAGTGCTGGGCGGAGCCCTCCTGCCCGTGCTGCACTATTCGAATCTGCTGTCGCGGCGGGATACTGCGCCCGAGCCGCCGCCCTACGCGCGATGGAACGATAACACGCGTTGAAAGCAGCGGACGGAGTCACGTGAAGTCAGAGACGAATCATTTAACCTTTCAACTGCGGCCGCGCACTGATCAGTGCTTAATGAATAGAATTTCTATTGTGCGTAGTGGCGCCGAGTTCTAAGTGTTAATCAATGTGAGCCTTCACAGGCACTTATTGATGTCAAAACTAATTCTCTGTTAACCCCTTTAGTAGAACCTCCTTTTAGAGTTCGAAACAATAGTATATTTCATAACGAGTGCGGAAAGCCTGTCATTGCAAAGAGTTCCGACAAATGTCTACCCGAGAAAAGGCGCAGCCGATGGTGAGGGTTGACAGTCGGAACAAGTTGCAATGACGGTTCCGCACGTGTACTGAACAACTGTTTTTAAAACAGTTGCGAAAAAATTAAGCAATTTGATAAAGAATATTTTTGAAAAATGGCGCCAACCGTAAAAGAATATAAGCAGAGATTTTTTTTTAGCTTTAGCTTTTTTTTAGCTAACAAATTAGTAGCTTTTTTTTAGAAATATTTGCATGAGTCATAAAAACTTCTATGATTTTTTTTTAGTAAAAACTTCGTGGTTGATTTTTTCTTTTTAATAGACATTATTTTGACAGTTGGGAAAGAGAACGCACTAGTTCGGAAAAGGTAAAGAAAAAGCTCGAGTATGTAATAGCCCACATCCCGAACGCTATACATCCCTGCAATACGCCAATTTTTGAGCAACTGTATTAAAAATGATATTCCCATTGTGTCTGGTTTGTGCCGAATAAAGGGTTACGAACTTAGATTAAAACAAAAAGGGAAGATGGCACTAGCGCCTCGTGAGTAAGCCGCTAAAATTAGGCCTAAAGGCACAATTTCACTTCAGTCGCAATTTGCCGAGCGAACAGGCTACATCGTACTATTGCGGACATTCTGCTGTGTGAAAAAGAGAAAGACGCTACTCCGCAGTGGCGTCGGAATCGGTCGTACGTACTCGTCTGTTGCGAAGCGGCCGAGACGTCAACGCGCTGCTCGCTGACTCCCTCGCGCTGACGTTACTACGTACTGCTCTGTCTCGCTCGCTCGATTTACACTTTTATAGATGTGCGTGTGTGAGTGTTTGCATATGTAGTCGAGTAGGACTATATTTTGATTGACTACAAGTAGGAGCATGCCGTATCTTCCCTTTTTGTTTTAATCTTAGGTTACGAAACGTAATTAAATATGACTAAATTGTGGTAATAGAGCCTTTATACTGATTCACTGTCGGGCAAAGGCCTTAATTGCTTGTGTATCGCACCGCACCTTGCCAAATGCGGGTTTGGTGTGAAGGACTAAATTGTATCCTCATTTAAAACTGATGCCGATCCTATCTGCCTTTATCAACAGAAATCAAACAGCTTCTCTTTTAAACCAAATATAACTTAAATCCACGTTTTGGAATAACAGGTTACGGATACCGTGTGAACAATCCGAGATTTTAGTATTCAAATGTCAAATTGAAGTTCCTGCTCGATTGAAGACTTAGATACTTCTGTAATCGTGAACACGTTACGATTGTGTCGTTTCAGACACAGCTGTGTTAATTGTTTTGGCGGCACATCGCTGCCTGTTTTCATAGGGCGACCGTCTGCTACAACCAACTTTATCCACAAAATAAGTTGTAAAATTTATGAAATGAAGGCTGTCATATTTGTTAGATTAAGTCTAAGTTGTGTGACTAAATTGTTAGTTAACTTTACGGTGTTCATGTCGTTGGACTAATTTTCAAATAGGGTAAGGTTGCCACATTGGACCACTTTTTTAAGGTTCTAGTTTTCGTCTATACTTTTGGTAAAACTACTTTAAACATATGTAATCAAATAGGTAAATGTGATTACTTTTCATTACATACAGTCAGGCCACAAATTATAAACACTAGGTAATTAGAATTATATAGAGTTTTATAAAAGTAATTACGTTGCCTTGGACCAATAAAACCTTGATTGGACCTCCATGGTTTTTATCATTGGAACAGTCCATCGACATGCGGATATAATTAATAAGTTCTTTATTTTTTTTTAAATTATTTTAATGTTACTTAGATACCTACTTATTAAAAGCTGGTTTCTTAATAATATTCTCACTAATCAAAGAGATCTTAATTAACTACCAACAATGTTATAATATGGCACTGAAGTCTTAGATATCTATTTTTATTAGCCTCTATTTAGCCCCCTATCAAAATCACTACAATATAAGTTCAAATCAAATAGTGGTATCGCTCGCAGCTGGACAGATTGCGTAGCCTTGAGAAACAAAAATAACTTAAACCCCTTACGAAACGATCAACAAAAAATAAAATTCAAAAATAAAGATAGGTAGGAACATAAAACAAAACCAACAATATTGTGTAACTAAACCTTACAGAAAGGACAAAAATACTTTTTCTGATTTTTTCCCGCACCGCCGCTTTTAATATGTACCCAATCCTTACATAATTGGCACTGTATCATATTCGCAATTTCAGAAAAGTCGCATATTTTGCAGTACCATTTCCTGGGGTCTTCAGCGTCTCGAACTTCTTGTTTCTTCTTCTTTTTTCTAATTCCATCTTTTTAGAACGTTTTTTTCCTTTTTGAGTTTTACAACTACTTTATTCTTAATTCAGCAGCTATTAGTTGTACTCTTGGTGACACTTGTTCGATTAGCTGGCTTGTACTAGGCTGAGAAGCCTAGTTTAAACGTTTGAAGATTGATTGGTGTTACAGTTTTGAATTTGGGGGCTCGCATGTCACTGGAAGTGTGGTGCTGGCATCAAACTCAAACGCAAAATTTGTTTATTCAATAAACTTAAAAAAAGCATTTTGAATCGTCTAAATTTATTTGGATGGATGGACACCCGACCACCCGCCCCACCCATTCAGGAAGTCTTTTAGCTGTGGAGAAGAACGGGCGCAAGAAGCTCCAGAGATATATAATAATATAGAAGTAACGACATTTACAAAACAATATGTCGTTACCAAATTATACAAATTACTAATATGTTATGCTCGTACATGCACTATGTCCATACATATTTGTCATTTACATAATCCTCCACTTTATAATAACCTTTACTCATTGGGGTTTTTTAACATGGGCTTTAAATGTATGTAAAGGCATTTCAGTAATATTTAGTGGAAGTTTGTTCTTGAAAACGTTCCACATTTACCCAAGAAAGAGCCACCTGTTTAATGAAGTCTAAAACTAGGGACGGCAAACTTATTTTTCCTACGAGTGTTTAAGTTATAAAGATCACAATTTTTAACAATTGTCTTTTCATACTTCTTGACATACATAAGGTTTTCAAAAATATATTGTGACGCAATAGTTTATCGATTTTTTAAACACTTCTTTGAGTAAGTCTCTAGACTTGAGGTTGTTTATAGCGCGGACTGCCCTTTTCTCTAGAATAAATACATCGTCAATATTAGAAGCGGAGCCCCACAACAGTAAGCCATAAGACATCACATTATGGAAATAACTAAAATAAACTACTCTTGCCGTCTCAATATCAGTAAGAAGGCTTATTTTCGTAACTGCTGAAGCAGCAAATTTAATTCAAATTCTTTGCTAGAAAAGTCTTGTATGTTCTGATGAACAATGCTAAGGCAGTTTGACTTTTCTTTTGCCAGTAATTTGCTAGAGATACATCTAGCAATCTCTTATTGTCCTAAAAGCTAATTTAAATTACTTATTTGGAACATATTCCAAAGTCTGAATTGGCATGTCAATTGGTTGCAGCTCAATAGAAGCCGCTGAGCTAGCCATGTTACTGGCTAAATACTTAAAATAAAATGATAGCGAATTTGCTATCTGTCGCTTAAAATAAGTCTTATGATAATATTTATCTTTTGTCAATATAAAAATTTATTCGTGTCTATTATTTCTACTTTCTTTTCATAGAAAGCCATTGTATTCAATGTCAAATTAAGCCTATATCTATAATTATTTTCTTTATATAACCATTCTCCAGGTTATATGCAAAAATGGTTCCTGCAGGGGCTCCATCTTGTAACTCAGCTTTGGCGTTTTTTCTTTTAAATAATATTTGTGGTGGAACGCACTGCCCTGCTGCATTTACACAGCAGATGGCGGTGGTTGTTGTGCCTCTTTCGCCACTTGTAATTGAACCAACTTGGTGCTTTCCTTTATTAGCCAAAATTTTACGTGGCTTTCTTTGTACATTAGTAAGTCCAGTTTCGTCGACGTTATAAAAATGTCTAGCCTCTTTGATGCCGTGCTTATCAGTCACTTCAATTAATTTGTCAAAAAAGTCTTTGATTGTCTCCTTATTAAATCCTGTAGCTCTATTAAATGATGTTGCTCTTGGTTGTCGTAAGCTAAGCTCTGGGTGGCGTTTCATTAAGTTATAGTACCATTTTTTGCCGGCGCTCTGTTTATCTATGTTAAATCTGTGTTTTAGTCCGAATTTATCGGCATACCTAAAGGTTAACATTCGGACCTCTTTCGGTGTGTAGCTAAACAAAACTGATTCCATTTCAGTTATATGTTTATACATTTCAGCTTCAATTTGGTGGAAGGTCGCCTTCGGAACCTCTGAGTTTTACACAGCCTTTTGGTTAGTATCTGTCAACCGGCGATGTAATGTCGGTTTTGGCACACCGTACGACCTCGCAGCAGCATTGATGCCAATTTGTTTTGACTTTACAGCCTCGATAGCTAGTTGCATACTGGTCTCCTTCCATTCGTAATATTTTCCTCTTTTCTGTCTATTGGGATTTCGATTTTCGTCTGTGTCATCCATCCTGTAAAAAAATAACGATATTAATTTTGTTACTTTTCAGATCCCATCATTGGACCAGTCCAATAATAGAGATCAAACGTGGTCCAACGATAGCAACTAGACGTGTTTCGAAAAAAACCCATCTAGCAAATTACACGTTATAGTAAAACTTTTAATCAGTACTAAAGACGCCAGTAGAGCACAAAATGAAGCATTACTAATACCGTTGCAGTAAAATAGTAAATGAATTACTCACTTGTTATTTTATATCATGACGAAAAAAATAATTCGCTCGCCCTAACCTGCAAAAATACGTACATTCCGATTGCCTGCCGCTCGCACGGTCACTGGCGGTTGCGGAGTAAACGTGTGGCCTCTTGCAACTATATTTTGTCTCTTTCATTCGCGCTCAGGTCTCTCTGTTTTCGAGAAACATCGATGGTCCAATCAAAGCACCGGTTCATTGATGGCAACTTTACCCTAATACTTACTGCTGCACTCAAAGATATGAACGAGTTAACGATTATTTAGCATCAATTAGTTTTCATTTCACAATGAAAAAATCGTTGGTTCTGAGTATCTATAAATGTTAATTTTTACCGCTTCTGTGGTCTAGTGCTGCTGCTGCTTAGCGACCGGGTTCGATTCTCAGCTGTGAGAAAACTACGGGAACACAACAATGGTATTAACATTGTTGTTATAGGTTATGTACCCCCCACATCTTTGTGTATCTGGTTTGGTTGGTGGTAGGGCTTGTGAAGTCCGCTTGGCTAGCTACCATCTTATCTAAAGTGTTGCGCCATAACAACAATGTTAAAACCATTGTTGTGTTCTCACAGTTTAAAGATAAGATAACCAGTTCATCAGTGGTTACATGAGGATTCAGGGTGAAGCGCGCTTCCACAGGCCTTATCGGCACATAAGGGCCCAACACACGATCAGTTCGCCAGCAGGTACCTGTCAGTTAGCAGTACAACGCACGGCGGCCGCGGCGGCTAGTACTAACTGACAGGCTGATACCTGCCGGCGAACTGATCGTGTGAAGGTGTTTCTGAAAGCGGTAGTTACTCTTACAACTCTTTAAAACTCTGCATTTGATGTTTTTTGTGCTTTTCCCACATTGGCACAAGTTAGAGAAACAGAATACTTACTGTTCTTAATATTATTAAATTTTTTTGCGCTAATAATGCTCAATAAACTCGAAGATAGCGAAACGTTGAAAACCTCTGTGGCGGAAAGGTCAACGCAGCCGCCCGGATTGCGTAATACGTGGGTTTGATTTCCAACAGAGTACCTACTGTGTTTTTATAGTCATGTAAAAAGTGTATCTTATTATTTATTTTTGTAAATTGTGTCTGCGAAAATAATGACCCTTCATAAATAATAAGTCTGTCATAAAATATTAAAGTAGACTATGTTACTTATGTAAATTCTAATACTTAAATAAGAAATTATGTTGTAGTGTACATAGCGCTTTTCCCGCGCTATACCTCTATCATATCAATTAGATCTCTCGAAAGTATTGCGTTTCAAGGTTCTCGCAAGTAGACTTGTCGATAATTTCTGAAAGGATTCTGGCTTGGCGATCCACGGCATGATAGATTGCATGCTGATTATCCATGACTGTATTGACGCTCTGGGTTTGTGGTCTTGAACTGCTCTGTCTGTGAATCCAAGGCGCTAACAGAATCTCGTAAGGACCCTGATTGCGCTCGGTTGTTGGTCGCGCCGTTTCCATGATTTTATCAGCAATTCCAGCTAGCTAAATGATCTCCTGGATACCACATTCGGTAATGACAGCGCGTACTGTCGTTGGTAACCGGTTAATCCACAAAATTTTAGGAGTGTCAGACGCTAACTTATTTCGTGCATGTTTCTTCATTTTGCGCAATAGATGAGATGGTTTAAGATCGCCTAGTGTAATTTCTTGCAACAACTGCCGTTGTTGTAGCGTCTCTGACTTTTCGTAGGCCGAGACATAGTTTAAGTGTCTTAAATTTTCAAATTCTCTGGAGGCGAATCTAGTTACAAATAAAATTCTTCACGGATATATAGTTTGATCAGAAAGCCTTTGATATATAGTTTGATCAGAGGTTTTTTGTTCGTCAATTAAGGCTTCGAATTGATGAAACCAGATTCTGGATGTGTCGCTCCAGAAATAAGGAATCCTATTGTGTATTGACGTAGTTGCAACTTCCTCTTGTACGAAATCGAAACTAGGTGATCCAAATATATTAAAGACGCACACTAAATGTCAGTAAATCACTTTAAATCTCGTCGGGTTCACCCCTTTAATATTTAAGATGTGCCTATGTGGGAGGAAAGTAATTCAATTCAATAAAACGCTGGTGTGGGTTGCTATAAGGACGAGTGACCGTACGCCAAGTCGGTAGGTAACTGACGCGTGTTTTATTTGATCAACAGTTTTATCAGATCGTAAATGTATAGCGCCGGGAAAGCGCTACGTACACTACAATGTATATAAATGAACTCTCTTTGTAGTTCATCTATACAATATGTCGTGACCATATCGAAAAATTGGCCAAATCATAAAATGCTCAAAATAATCCTGTTGTAACCTAACCTAATCATGAAGTGGCCGAGCATTTCATGATATAGTCAATATTTCAATATGGCCACGACATAACATAATCACCTGTTTTAGATGTGTTATCTATTAATGATGATTAAACGAACTTACCTTAAGTGAAGTTCTATCATAATTATACGCAGCGCCTAGTCCGAAGAGATTAGTAGGTAACTGAAAATAATATCTTATTATATTATACACGTCATGTAGTTTCGTATAAGGACTACCACTCTACACTTATTTGATATTTATAATAATCTTATTTTTTATTTTATTTTTACTGGTAAGTATCCCCTTTGTGCTGGCATCCCTAATGGCGTCTTCCTGTATACTGTCATTTAGTTAGGAGATCTTTCATTGATGTATTTATTATAATGAAATTCCAGGGTGTGCTCTGGGTGGGAGGGGATTATACTTACTAATCTCTTCGGACTAGGCGCTGCGTATAATTATGATAGAACTTCACTTAAGGTAAGTTCGTTTAATCATCAATTATACTAGCAGCGCCTAGTCCTCGAGATTAGTAACTGAAAATAATATCTTATTATACACATGTAGACTTTGAGAGTCATTATGAATCAAATACCATCAATGAGACAACTATATACAGATTAATGTAATTATTTTAATTTGTGTTTCATTATATGTTATAATTAACATAATTATTTAAAATCAAAGGTATTTGTAATTATAATTAACATAATTAAACAATCATCATAATTTTATAAGGTGCCCAATAATACAATTAACAAAACATTTCTACTTAATTATAATAATGATGTCATTATGATAGTAGCAATTTTAATCAATAATTGACCTTGCCAAGGCTGCCTCTTCATTATTATTTATTGTTCTTTGGTAGAACTTAGCAAATGTTTTGGAGTTGCCACTCCAGCCAACTCCAGCATTACGAATCGTATAGATACTGACCCCCAACGAGTGCGCTCGCGATGTTGCGGCGTGCCGTGTGCTGTGAGCGGTGAACGTCGCTGTGTCGATCCAGCTCGCTCAGTGTCTGCTTAATCCATCGACTGAGCGTTTGGCTAACCACGCCTTTATATGGTTTCTTTATACCAATAAATAAGTTTTCTGAAACTCTTAATTTTGAAGTTATTTCTAAATAATTTATCAACGTCTTGGCTGGGCATATGGCTTGTTTTTCAAGGAAAAAAGGTAAAATTAACACTCGCTGCTTGCTACCGAGTCTTGATGTCTTGATCAAATCTGGTATTTTTATCAAGATATGATCCTTTAAAATTTGTATATTTATAACAAT
The DNA here is from genome assembly GCA_963921215.1 of Scoparia ambigualis. NCBI lineage: Eukaryota > Metazoa > Arthropoda > Insecta > Lepidoptera > Crambidae > Scoparia > Scoparia ambigualis. Next base: position 24,385,465 of record OY992503.1, read on the forward strand.
AATTTTAGTTAATGTTTGCATTCGTTGTGCAGTATGGGTGGGATTTCCTAGATTCAAAATCAGCGACAGTGTTATCACTAGACTTTATGTACGAAGCAAAGATGAATAGTTTTCGTTCTTCACACCATTGCCATATATCTCTTGTAAATTGCCGTAAATAATTGAGTCAAATGTCGAAATTGAATGCTACCCATCCTATTGATATAAGCAATTTTAGTGGAATTATCTATTCTCAGTAGTATTTGGCAATTAGACAAATCTTTTGCAAAAATTTTAAGAATTTTCGAAATGCCGCTAAAATATTTCAAGATAATTATTAACACTATTTGACCATTGACCACTAGCAGTTTGTTCCTTACAGGCCGACCCCCACCCCGTAGTTGAGGCGTCAGAAAATATTTCCACACAATAGTTGTCTATACGGATAGGATGTATGGAATGTTCTATATTATTTAACCACCATTTAATATCAGGAGTAAGTGATTTGGGAACATCTATGATCTTGTTATAATTGTTATTATCCTTTAAATTAATATATTTGCACCGCTCCATAGCTTTTGTATACAACCATCCGTATACCATAGCTGGATAGGCTGATACCAACCATCCAGTGAGTTGTGCCAATTTACGAACTGTACACTTTTTTAATTTTAAAAAACTTTTTAATTCTGATCTTATATGTATTCTTTTATCTAATGGCAAACAGTTGAAATTTAAGAGAGTCTATGATCATGCCTAAGAACTTACAAGAGGTAGATGGAGTAAGTACACTTTTATCAAAGTTTAAAATAAATCCAAGTGATTTTAATAATTGAACAGTCAATTTTATATTCATTAAACATTGGTGGTAAGTGTGTCCAATCAAATACCAGTCATCTAAATACACTGTTGAGACTAATTCAGCTGAGCGTAACAATTTAACTATTGGTTTTGTTATTTTAGTTAACACAAAAGGTACTGTACAAAGACCAAACGGTAAAACATTGAATTCGAATAATTTTCCATCAAAAAAAGGGAAGATATTTTCTGGAGCTTTTATGCATTTTTATCACAAAAAAAATCTTTGACATCCAGCGTTGCCATAAAGCAGTTACGAGAAACTAGTTTCAGAGCGGTCCGTAAGTCAAAATAACTAACTTGAAATGTTCAGTGGTTATTAATTTATTAAAATTTTTAAGATTTAAAATCAAACGTGATTTGCCATTTGGTTTCTGCACCAGAAAAATATTTGATATAAATTGGCCTTCACATTGGACACAACTAGAAATAGCACCAATCTTAATTAAACCGTTTATTGACTCAATGTACTGCATTTTTTCTTTATCTGAGTATGTTGGCATGATATACAGTCGTGGTCAACTAATTAGGGACAATCTCTAGTTAAGCCAAATTGTGAATTTATTTTTTATTTTCCAACGAGTCTTAACAATATTCCATATCTTTTACACGTAAGTATAATTAGTCATTGATGTGCCCGATTATACAAACAATAACAACTTCTTAAACATTAAACCTCTTTACAGTATAGCTGATAGATTATCAGTGTGCTATTTGTTCAAAGAATGCTGGCTGGCCATTTAATTAGGGACACTGAGATATTGCGTTCTATTTTCAAAATTTGAATCTCAATACTTTTTTATTTCTTAGTTTTGGCGGCAATCCAGATTTTTAATTTTAAGTTTTGAGAATTATTTTGAAGAAATATGGGCAAAAATAAAAGTTGCGATCCAACACTACGAACAATTATCATGAAGTTTGTCGAGCGTGGTTGGTCATACCGAGGGATAGCAGAACATTTAAATTGTTCAAAAACTATGGTATGCAATGCAGTGCAACATTTCAGGCGCAATAACACAGCTTTAAATGTGCCCAGGACAAAAAGATCGAGAAAAACAACTCCGCAAGAAGATAGAATGATAACCAGGTTAGCTAAGAAAGATCCGTTTCTAGGCTCTATTTTAATTAAACACGAAGTGTTTGGGGCAGACGAAAGAGCCGGTGTATCAGCGAGGACCGTTCGACGGCGTCTGGTAGAAGCAGGGTTGTTCGGAAGAGTGGCTCGCAAAGTACCGTTGTTGAAGAAAGAACATAGAAATGCTCGTTTGGCGTTTGCACGTAAATATGGACATTGGACCTACGCCCAATGGCAACATGTATTATTCTCTGACGAGACCAAGATTAATTTAATTTCTTCAGATGGAAGGCAATACGTACGGCGTCCTGTAAAAGCGGAAATGAATCCAAGATTCACAAAAAAGCAGGTGAAACATGGCGGTGGAAACATTAAAATTTGGGGTTCATTTTCTGGACGTGGAGTGGGACCTGTGAGAAAAGTTCAGGGTAACTTAGACCAACATCAATACAAAACAATATTGGAGGAAACTATGCTTCCCTATGCTGAGGAGCATCTCCCGATTATATGGACGTTTCAGCATGATAACGACCCGAAACATACCGCCCGTTCAGTCAAGTCGTTTCTTACCAGTCAGTCAGTATCGGTGCTAGATTGGCCAGCAAATAGCCCGGACCTCAACCCAATTGAGCACCTTTGGCACGAAATCAAGAAAAAAGTTTCAACTTATCGTACCACAACTTTAGATCAACTTAATCAAGCTTTTTGTGAGGCATGGGCAAACATTCCTATCGAAACATGTCAGAAACTGATAATGTCTATGCCACATCGGTGTCAAGCGGTAATTACTAACAAAGGTTTTGCTACTGGGTACTGATTTTACACGTAATAAAATGGAGCTTTTAAAAATATTATAATACTGGAGATTATTCGTTTTGTTTAACTCTATTCATCATTATACTTTACTGTCCTTAATTAAATGTCTAGCTACATAATTATACCTTAAAATTTAATACATGTTCAACCTTTGATATTAAATACTTTTTTCTATTTAATTATTCTCTTATTTACAGCCATTTATAGTATAGTAATCGGACCAAATTATGCAAATAATAGGTGCTGAAAAATCAATAGGGTTTTATATTTATATGTACATAACCGGTTATTGCTCTTCACTATCTTGAATGTCCCTAATTAGTTGACCACGACTGTATATACCATACCTGGTATCCTGAATGACAGGTGATGAAAAATTAATTTTATAACCAGTGATCCAAGATAATACATTGTGATCATTAGTAATAAGAGACCATTGGTAGTAAACTGTGACAAGCGGCCAGCGTACTTAACTGTTTCTAGAAGCAGCTTCGGGCTGGTGGAGCCGGCGGCGCGCGATACGGCCTCGATGAGTGCGCGAGCGTCCTTAGCGGCGGTGGTGGTGGTGGAGTTGGCTGGAATGTTGTTGCTGGCTCTCTGCTTCTTTGCGGCGCTGTTCTCGACTGCGCTGTCCCCAGTGGCCTGCGGTTCTGAGGCGGAGCTTTGCGGTTTAAAGGCCTTGAAGGAATATGAGGCCTAGGCCTAGGCCTGTGTTCTTGTTTATCAGGTCAGCTTTTAGCTCAATACCTGATTTATTTACAGCTTTACCGGATCTCAGTGTGTCAGCTAAATTCTCACTAAATAGTAACTTGTCTATTTTTGTGGTTGTAATGTGCTCTTTCATGTCCTTTTTTAGACCAAACAGTATAAAATTACGTCTTGTAACGGAATCTGCGTGCTGAATGTCACATAGGATTCGGATGACATCTACGCAAGCTTCTGTAGTACTCCTAGATCTTTATCTTTGGAATTTAATAAATTATTTGTGATCTCGCTTAATCCAGATAAGGCCTTGGCCATCTGATTCTGTTTTGCTTCAATCCTTTTGTCTCGTTTTAAAACACTGTCTGAAATAGCCGCTTTTATTTCAGGGTTTATTTATGGTGCATCGATAAGCATGCAGTTAGATGGCGTTAAAAACTTTGTCAAAATTTCCTTTCTTGTCTCTTTGCTAAGGACCTCGGTGGCCGTATGCTGTAAACGAGTAGCAAGCTCCTCCCGTCTTCTCCAGGTCTTCACCTAATATTTCTAATGTGTCTGTGTCTAGGCTTGGCAAGACTCGTTCCACAGGCAAGTCTGTTAGTGACGTTTCATTGATAGGAGATGTCTCAGGAGCAGGACTTATTGCTTGAATTTTCTCTAACCAGTCCTCCGCTTGCATGCAATGTGTTGTAGTATTTTAGCTAAAGATGTTTGCAATTGCAATAGGTTAAATCTTTTATCTAAAATAATGTAAGTAGGTAGGTACGTAGATAAAAAAGGATATTTTTAGTGAGTAAGTACCAATGACCACTCTGACACATATACTTTGTATGTTAACGTCGATACGTTAAAAGCTTTCACAGTTACTTAGGTTTATTAAAAATCGTGTGATTGATAACGAAAGTTATCATTTTCTTTAGGTTATGTGCACGTTTCCCAATGAAGGCGCGGTAAAAAAATGCGCGAAATGACGCGTTGAGAAAGCCCCAATGACTTCCCAGGTTGCGTATGCTCATAAACCGTAACTTTCATTATTCCCAGTGTACGTGAAGTACAGGAAAATAAGTTAATTACTGGTTTTTTCAACATTAAAATGTCGCCGGTTGGCGTCGTTATTGGACTCGTTGGCGAAGAACTGGCTGATGATTTCTCCTCTTGATTAGTTTTACGTTTTAACTTCTTTATTTCCTATAAAGCTTATCTAACTTTTCTTCATTAGACCGTATTTTTAGATTTAGGCATTATTGTAATAAAAAGTGTAAGAGCGGTAACGCACTTAAATTACGAATGACAGTATACACGAAGACGCCATTAGGAATGCCAGCACAAAGGAGATACCAGTAAAAATAAAATAAAAAATAAGATTATAAATCTCAAATAAGTGTAGAGTCCTCATGCGAGACTACATGTGTATAATATATTAAGATATTATTTTCAGTTACTAATCTCGAGGACTAATAGTCAATAGTCAATAGTCAAAATATATTTATTCAATAAACTCAATTAATAAGTACTTTGAAACGTCTAAATATTTTTTAACCTACCACCCATTCAGGACATCATTTTTTAACTGTGGCAAAGAACGGGCGCAAGAAACCACAGCGCACAGAAGCAACGACATTTACAAAATATATATATATTATATGTCGTTACCAGGTCACAAAATACAAAATATGAATTTGAATGTAAATAGTTTAATTAAATATGGTGCTCTATATAAATTAATTATAGGCAATTAGAAATAGCTGTTGGAGTAGGTACTTGGAGCATTTCAGACCCAAGCTGTTTTGTCTTCTGTATAATAATCTAAGCTACGCGCTGCTAGTATAATAACTAGTCTTAGAACGAATGTCGTGCCATAAGATACTTATAAGTTATGTATTTATTGTATGTTAGAGCTTTCGAGAACATTGCTTCGCCCATGCATAAGACTTAACGATGATGGATGTTATAGATTGCCAGTGCCAAACCAATAAGTCTAATAAAGAGTATAAATAAAGCCAAACCAATAAAGAGTATCGCAAGAGCATGTGTTAAATTAATTTTGACAAGACTATTAGTAATGTTAGTAGAGTAGGTAATGAAGAATCGAAAAGACTAAGTTAATTTAAAAAAAAAGTAAAAAAAATGAGTCTTTAATAACAGCAATGATGCCTTTTATTGCGATTGTATTAATTTCACGTCGATAAATCTTACAAGACTCTATAATCTTTAACTCTCCAATGTAATTAACCGATTATTTGTTTAATTGCAGATGTTTGAAGTGCAAAGTGAGAGTTTTTCACTACACGACCACCTAGTTAAAAGGTAGTCGCTAGGTGGCACTGCGTAGGTCCCATACAATTTATTACAAATTACTTAAATTAACAACATACCATTTACATTAAGTCGATTGAATAGTGAAGATCGCACTGTGTGTGTCTAGTTCTAGTGCTAGTTTCATTTATACATCACATGGAAAACAAATACTTGTATGGCTTTGAAGCAGCGCCTCCTAGTGACAAACGGGGTAAATTAGAATTTAGCATCAGTTACTTCAATACCTTTCAGTTCAGAATGTCAAGTAGTTTAAAAATGACGATATCCCAAAATATTAAATTCCAAAAATGTCAGGTAGGTACTCGAAATATTTTCTTTTTTAGTAGCCGCCTACATTGCGCAAAGGCCTTCCCTGTACGTTTCCATTTGTCCATATCCCAGACCGCTTCACCACCACCCGAAATATTAAAATGTCAAATTCCTAAAATTTCTAATCGAAGACAAGAGGTATTTTTTCAATGATAAAATATTTTGTCTTTAATACTAAAAAATACAAACCGACCTACCAAACTTATAATTTTTGAGATAGGTAGGTTTATTATTTATTTATTATAATAAAGACAAAATCTCATTGAACGACACCTCTCCTAACTTCGTATATAGATTTGACAATTTCGGTAACTTGATAATAACTTGTCATTTTGGGAATTTGACTGTCTGGAGCATATATGGTCATAATATATGGTCTGGAGTGAAAGATTTTAGACAAGTAAAAAAACATACAAGTTCTCGTTTAAGTCAATGTGATCAAATGGTATATAAAACTCGCACTAAGGACTCTTGAGCACTCTGTTAGTGGTAAAGCAAGTATCTAAGTAAGTAAGTAAGTAGTTAGTAAGTTATTGTTGTTCAAAACTGTTTGTACATTAGGCCATTTCCATATTACTGTAGGTTTTGTTTATTAAAAAGTAAGGAAAGTTATTAATTTTAAGTAATACCATATCTTAACAAATGCACCAATAAAGTAAGCTTAGATCGTACACGTAAGACTAATTAGTTTTACCTAACTCGTTGTGATAATAGATTAATATAATAATAACAAACAAATAATGACCTAATAAAGCAGCATTTGTGTTTGTTTCTCCTATTAACTTATTATAAATAAAAATATTGTAATCCAATTTATATGTGATTTTTATGTTTGAAATATATTAGGTACTTATATAATATAAAAAATATATTGTTTTAATGAATTTGTATAAATTTAACTACCTGCACATAATATTTAATATTGGTAGATTGTATACAAGGGGCCAAAATGACCCACTATGTACGAGGTAGTTTTACTCCCGATTAGTTTTACTCTTCTCTTCGGTGTCGTAAAAGGCGAGTAACGGATTAAAGACTGCACATACATAGAACAGCATATATAGCGGCGATGGGCTCACCAAAATAATACTACTAACCCCTCTCTTCTCTTTGGTGTCGTAAAAGGCGACTAACGGACTAAAGACTGCACGAACATCCAACAGCATAGAGCGGCGATGGGCTCATCAAAATATACTTACTACCAACTCCTCTCTTCTCTTTGGTGTCGTAAAAAGCGACTAACGGACGAAAGACTGCACATACATCCAACAGCATAGAGCGGCGATGGGCTCATCAAAATATACTTACTACCAACTCCTCTCTTCTCTTTGGTGTCGTAAAAAGCGACTAACGGACGAAAGACTGCACATACATCCAACAGCATAGAGCGGCGATGGGCTCATCAAAATAATACTATAAACCCCTCTCTTCCCTTAGATGTCGTAAAAGGCGACTAACGGACTAAAGACATTCATGTTTTTGTTTTTACTTTCCTCATAAATATTCGTACCTAATGAAAAGCACAGTGTTTACCTCGGGTGAAAAACTTATTTTCTTCCTTGAACTATTGGCCCCCCCGAACCCCGTCTCGGGAGTAATTAAGCTGAGTGGTAGAGCCACGCTGCGCTGCAGCACGCATTGGGCCGGCTCGCCCGGCGTAATACCACCTTCTCACGAATATTCGGCGTGAAATAATGGCACTCGGTGCTGTTGTGTTTCGTTTGACCAGTGAGGGTTCCGGAGGCTCCCTCCTCTCCCTCCCCCTAATTCCTATTCCTTCCTTAAACCTATTCTTCCCTAATTGGTTGAGTCCTCGGGTGACCAGCGGGCTGGGGCATTCTTGGGTCAGCGAATAAGCCTGGCCATCCAGCGAGGGAATGCGACCAGCCTGTTGGGCATAATAGCGCTGGGGAGCGATTTGGGGCATATTTTTTAAATGTAAGTACTTGGCATCCTTCTTTTTTTGTATTACTTTTAGTAACTTTGTAGTTAGGTAATTAGTTTTATAAATACTTAATATTTAAATTACTTATTTAGTTTTAGTTATTATTTAATAATGTTTCTTGTATTATTTTCTGTTTTGTGTAAATATAAACTTATCTTTATATTATTAAAAAAAATTAAGTTAATGAAGTTAATAAAGTTTAAAGACTTATTTGATATTACTTAAAATGTAGTTTTGTTACTCATATTCCAAAATCCAGACATATTAAAGAGCCGGACAAAATCCGTATAAGAGTCTAAAAGCCGGACGGATGGTAACCTTAGCGCAAGCGAATATCGCCGAAAATTGGTCTACCGGGAACTTCCTCAACTGTACATGTACCAATAAAGACTAAGTACAATTTTGGTATGAAAAATATTTCAATAGCCTTTGAGGATCAGGTGGTGCACGCTGCACATTTAGCCATGCAGTGCCAAGAAAGGGATGATGCATTGTTTTGTTTTATTTGCCAACAATCATGCATGTTTACGAATACTTATCGATTTTTAATCCACTGCAATAATAAATACGCTGTGTGGTGGCGGCTCATTATTAAAAGAATAGGTACTACCAACCCATCTCTTCCTTTGGGTGTCGTAAAAGACGAACTGAACTGAAGACTGCACATACAGCAGCTTAAAGCGGCCATGGGCTCACCACCTATAACGCTGAGCACATGTCGACCCTTTGAGCAGCAAATGTCGTAAAAGCCATTTTTGCCCAAATCACTTTTTAACGCAATTATACTGTTTTGCGCGCTCTATCGAGACACAAATCTTCAATTGGCTTATACACCCTTTAACACTCCGTTACACGCGCGGGGCACAGACGTGCCCCAGCTGCATATTTTTTCCTGTAAATTACAAAACTTAAAAACCAGTATTTTGATTTTTTGAGTAGCTGTTGCAAATCTCTTCGCGTGACCTTCAGTATCGCGTCGACTGCACCGGCCCTCGGATATGTTCTGTGTAAGTATTTTCCCCCAGTGCCCCACGCGTGTAATTACGTAACTGGTGGTACGCGGCCTATTTTGGTATTAATTATGTAGTTATGTAAAAATGTCAGAAGACTCAGAAGTCAGTGTGCAGTGACCATAAATATGCTGTAGTATGCTTTAGTTGTTATAATAAATATATAACTGAGCCCAAAGAATAGTCGGATTATGACGAAAACCTTAATATATGACTGCCATTTTTCTTTAGTATTTTTGACATGAAGCCAAATACTTTTGATTTAGTTCAGAAGTGACTATTTTTCTGTTATATTTTGATAAGTTAATAAAGACTGATTATGTATAAAAACTAAATTATTTTATTTCTATACCTATGTTACTAAAAAGTCATGATGTTTGGGGCCACAAATGTGCCTTGCACGTGGAATCGTGTAACTATAGATATAAGGCGACTGCTAGAAACCGCAAGAAACTTCAAGGGCTGGTCAGGTCAAGTGTTTTAGACATGACAAAAAATGACAAAAGATATTCGTGCTTTTTTATTTTCATTAAATATTCATTTTATGAATTTTAATAATGTTAGTCTTTGAGTATCTAATTTATTTTAAAGCAATAACATAAGAAAAATAAGATGAAAGAATTAACTATTAAATAACGACTATTTACAACGCGCGGGCAGCGGCCGGCTGTTGACCCACCCGTCCGCGTCAGCTGGGCGATAAGTACCTACGTTAGTCTGCAATCTTTTTTTGCCATTTTTGTCATGTTTAAAACACTTGACCTGACCAGCCCTTGAAGTTTCTTGCAGTTTCTAGCAGTTACCTTATATAGAGCGCGTGTAATGGAGTGTTAATTAATTTATATTCGTTTTAATGAAATTAAGGTTCCACCTATGAAACTGAATAACTTTCCCCAAGAACACTGTGTAAAAATGACAAAAAAATTTCGACCTCCCATACACTTATTGTCGTCAGCTGATCGGACAGTTTGTATGGGAGGTCGAAATTTTTTTGTCATTTTTGCACATCGCTTTCTTGGGAAAAGTTGTTTAGTTTCATGGGTGGAACTCACCCTTAATTTCATTAAAACGAATAAAAATTAAGGGTGTATAACAACATATTGTGTCACAGAACCAGAAAGCTCCAGTTTTAGCTTGCATATTTAACGAATGCATTGACTGTGGTGTTTTTCCTGACCTAATGAAACATAGTAAAATAATTCCATTGTTTAAATCAGGTAGCACTTCTGACCCCTCTAATTTTTGGCCTATTTCTGTGCTACCCACATTTAGTAAAATTTTTTAAAAGTTGATGCTAGACCAAATTCAAATTCATTTTCATAGAAATAAACTTTTACATTGTAAACAGTATGGTTTTACTAGGGGTCGCTCAACAACTGACGCCGGTGTTGAGCTTTTAATCCAAATATTTGATACCTGGGAGGAAGCACAGGATGCCCTAGGGGTATTTTGCGATTTATCCAAGGCTTTCGATCGTGTTTTACATGAAACTTTGGTCAGGAAACTTAACCACTATGGAATTAGGGATGCTTCTTTGAGCCTTCTAATCTCATACTTGAGTAACAGAATTCAGAAGGTCGACATTAACGGTAAAAGATCTCCGAGATCAGTGGTTACAATGGGAGTTCCACAGGGTTCAATACTTGGTCCAATCTTGTTTTTGGTTTATAATAATGACTTACCTTATTTTCTTCTTCTGAGTCTTATACAAAAGACAACGTTGCTCCGGCGTGAAGAACCGCTTTACTCTGTTCAGGATTCCGAATTTACGTGAGACTGTGGTTATAATGCTCTCAATATAGCTCTTCGGGTTGAGGTCGCTGTGTATGTCCATACCTAAGAGACTGAGACCAGTCTGGATGGATATCTCACTTGAAATATTCACAAAATTCTCTGTTGTATTTTTGCTTTAATAATAAATAATAAAATTAATTATATATTTAAGTTAAATATTTAAGGGGGGCTCTCATACAACAAAAGTGATTTTTTGCCGCTTTTCGCTCGATAATATAATCAGCACCAGGTAAACGCTTGAAATATTCATAAAATATTTAGTTTTTTTAACAATTCAAGATTTTACTGTTGTGGGAGCGCTGCGGTGGGGCGCAGGCGGCGCGGCGCGCGGCAGTTGCTATTGCTAGGCAACGATCGCTCGGGTAGCGATAACGTCACGAAGCAAAAGGTTACAATATGAAATTTGTGTACCTAATGTTGTTTACCTAGTCAATGGTACGGAACCCTTCGTGCGCGAGTCCGATACCGCCTCCGTGGTCTAGTGGCTAAGCCACCGGTTTCAGACCCAGCGAGGTCCCGTGTTCGATTCCCAGCGGGGGGTACATCTTTGTGTGCTCGGTTTGGTTGGTGGTAGGGCTGTTAAGTCCGCCTGGCTAGCTACCACCATCTTATCTAAGTCTGTCGCCATAACAACGATGTTTAAGCATAGTTGTGTTCCGACAGTTAGAGATAAGATAGCCAGTTCCTCAGTGGTTGAGGATTCCGGTTGAAGCGCGCTTCCACCTTCGGCCTTATCGTCACTTACCATCAGGTGAGATGAAGGCCAAGCGCTTACCCGTTACCCGTAAAAAAAAAAGAGTCCGACTCGCACTTGGCCGGTTTTTTTATACAATTAACTCTGTATTTGGGATCAATTGATACCATGAACCATAAGATTTTTTAATTTTTTTAGTTAAGTTCGCATTTTTCTTATGACAAAATCTCAGAACAATAACTCTCCCACAGCAGTATTCCGAACGCCCACACATCCGACTTGGTGCTGAAGGTGTTATAGGCCAGGTCCTTCAAGGGCAGTCCACTTGATGGGGAACTTGGCGCCGCGCTGCTTTAGTTATTGTTCTGAGGACAAAATAATTTCTTTACACATAAAGAAATAGCAAGTAAAATTAAAAAAAAACGTCAAAAGAACACGGTGTAAAGTAATGGCGTCAAATTCTGCTGAGTATAACTAATGATATCAAGATTAAATTAACTACTGAAATCACTCTGTTTTTTTATATTAAGAAGGAGGCAAACGAGCAGGCGGGTCACCTAATGGAGAGCAATCACCGCCACCCATGGACACCTGCAAAACCAAAAGAGTCGCAGATGCGTTGTCGACCTTTAAGAAAGCAATAGGGTTAAGGAAGGAATAGGTATTGTGAGGGGGGGGGGGGGGGAAGGGGCCTCCGGAACTCTCACTGGCCGGACGAAACACAACAGCACCAAGTGCCATTATTTCACGCCGTGAGAAGGTGGTATTACCACGGGCGAGCCGGCCCAATCCGTGCTGCAACGCAGCGTTGCTCTACCACTCAGTCAGTGTCATTCATTTAGCACCACCCAGAGGTCACGTGTAGAGTCTCAAAGAGCTAACCTACGGACGCGAGTACCTTTAACCCCCCTGTTTAATCAGTTTTTGAAAAAGGTTTATAAATATTGCTATAAAATGTGTGTATATAGTAGAAACAGCAATTTGAAAGATTTTGGAGATAAAAGTAATTTTCATGGTATGGTCAATAATTTTCGTAGGCATTTTGCCACGAAAGTTGTGCCACGAAAATGACGATATTTAACATGTTCAGAGATAAGTCGTAATTTTTTTTTTGTTTTTTATAGCAGAAGGAGGCAAACGAGCAAGCGGGTCACCTGATGGAAAGTAATCACCGCCGCCCATGAACACCCACAAAACCAGAGGAATCACAGACGCGTTGCCGGCCTTTAAGGAAGGAATAGGCTCGTTTCTTGAAGATCACTAAGTCGTAACGGTCCGGAAATACCGCCGCCGAGAGCTGGTTCCACAACACTGTAGATCGAGGCAAGAAATTTCTTGAAAAACGCACAGTAGTAGACTGCCATCTATCAAGGTGATGTGGATGGAATGACAGTCGATTGCGTGTAGTGCGGTGAAGGAAATCAGCGGCAGGGATCAAGCCGAACAATTCCTCAGAACACTCCCCATGATATATACGGTACAATATACAGAGAGACGCAACGTCTCTCCGAAGAGCCAGTGGATCGAGCCGACCTGAAATATCCACGTCGTCGATAATTCGAGCAGCTCTGCGTTGGATGCGGTCAAATAGAAGGAGTTGGTATTGGGGTGCTCCAGCCCAAAGATGGGAGCAGTATTCCATATGCGGCCTGACCTGTGCTTTATACAGTTGTAAGCGGTGGGCCGGCGTGAAATACTGACCCGCTCTATTAAGCACACACAGTTTTTTCGTAGCTAATTTAGCTTTACCTTCCAAATGACCACGAAATTGAACGTCACTCGAAATATCGACGCCAAGGATTCCAATAGTCGGATTGGTATCAAGGGGAGCTCCCTCTAAGTTTGGAGGTACGACGAAGGGATGTTTTTTTGCGGTAAATGCGCAAACTTGTGTTTTTGAGGGGTTAAAGTGGACTAGGTTATGTCGGCCTCAATTCGAGACATGACTTAACATGTTCTCGGTGTCAGTCACAAGTTTATTCCGGCTCTCGATGACGCTTTCCAAAGAAATATTAGCTCGCCCGGTGTAGAGCGTATCCCCAGTACTATCGTCCGCATAGCAATGAATGCTGTTGTTATGCAACATGTCATTGATATGCAGAAGAAACAGAGTAGGGGACAACACACACCCCTGCGGGACTCCAGCATTCACGGGCTTCTTGTCGGAGCAGGAACCGTCGACTGCGACTCTGATGCTACGCCCAGTAAGAAAGCTGGCAACCCATGAACACAATTTCTCAGGAAGCCCGTATGATGGAAGTTTAGAGAGAAGAGCCCTGTGCTATACCCTGTCAAAAGCTTTTGCTACGTCCAAGCTAACTGCCAGTGCCTCCCATTTACTCTCGACTGCCTCCGCCCATCAGTGAATAAGGTACACTAAAAGATCACCAGCCGATCGACCGCGACGAAAACCATACTGGCGATCACTTAGTAGCTGGTTCTCTTCTAGGTACCTTAACAGCTGGCGGTTTATAATGGACTCCATTACTTTGGAGAGTAAAGAGGTAATAGCTATTGGCCTGCAGTTGGACGGATCTGAGCGATCGCCTTTTTTTGGAATCGGGTGGACAAGGGCTGTCTTCCAAGAGCTCGGCACGACGCCAGTGGTGTAAGAGAGCCGGAAAAGGTGCGTTAGAACTGGTGCCAATTCAGGAGCACACGTCCGAAGCACAATGGGTGGAACTGCATCAGGCCCACTCGCCTTATGGATATCAAGGGAAAAAAGAGCCTTACGAACTGACCTTTGCAGGAACTGAACGTTTGGCATTGTACAAGCGCAATGCGGTATGGTTGGTGGAGAGTTTTCCCCATCGTCCACGGTCGAGTTAGATGCGAAAAGAGAGCCCAAGAGATCGGCTTTCTCCTTTGCAGTATAGGCCAGGCAGTCATCGGTCTTGTGCAATGGTGGTAGGGACGGCAGACAAAAATTCCCTAAGATAGCTTTGGCGAGAGACAGAACGCACGCGTCCCCGAAGGAAGACGCACTAGCCTCTCGCCGATTCTACCTATGAATGATGACTTCGCCTTGGCAATGTCCTTCTTAAAAGACCTGGCGGCAAAGTTGTACTCTTTTTGAGCGCACTGGTGTTTGGATCCTTTGATGACACCGCATTAGCCCAGTGCAGAGTTTTGGAATGAAAAGTTCCATTCCCTGCAGTATCACATCAACTACAGAGTCAGCGGCGACATCAGGATCATCCAGCGAGAAGCAAACTCGCCACCACGGGTAGGACGCAAAGAAACTTCGCATCCCATCCCAGTCCGCCGACCTATAATGCCAGACTCGACGGCTAGCCGCTGGTTGCGGTTTTGAAGTTTCTGTGAGAGGCACAGTGCTGCGAATCAGACAGTAGTCTGATGAGCCTAGTGGTGCATCAACAAAAACTTGATAGCCGTCAGGGTGCGAGGTCAGCAGAAGGTCCAATAAAGAAGGTGCATGGCCCTCCACATCTGGAACCCGTGTTGGCTCGGTTACCAATTGGGACAGACTGTAGGCCAAAGCGAAGTCATGAACGGCTCTACCCGCGTGGTCAGTTGTGCGTGAACCAAGCCATTCGACGTGGTGGGCATTGAAGTCTCCCAATACCACAATCTCGGCCGAGGGGATCCGTTGGAGAAGGGAGTCTGTCGCTGTTTGGACGGTCTCGATAAGTTGGTCAGTTCCGTTGTAACCGCTGTGGGACCTATACAGGCACGCGTAGACGCGATGATGACGTCCGCAGTCGACGTGACGCCATAAGATGGAGAGGTCCCTATCTTCAAGATTGCCAAGGCGACGGACGCACATATCCTCCCTGACATAGGCACAAACGAATGAATGTTCCAGGTTGTATCCCGGGTAGCGCAAGTAAGAGATGTCAGGAGGGGGGGATATCTGCGTCTCGGTGAGGAAGAGCAAGTCCGGTTTCTCCGTCTCGAGGTGGTAATGGACGGCGCTCAAGTTAGAGTGGATTCCCCTGATGTTGCAGAAGTCCACGCGAAGCGTAGATGGGGGTGCCAATTGTCTCGCCTTTCTTTTGCCTGCAGCATGCCCTTGACACGAGCGAACTTTTGCTCTCCCCAGAATACGTAGGGCAGCCTGAGCGAGAACGCTCAGGGGGGGATTCTCCGACACTGGATGTGTCGGTACCCCCCTGGGGTAAATCTAGATTAAAGTTCGCTGCCATATCAATTGTGAGGGGAGGGGGGGGGGAGGGGTCTCCCGAACCCTCACTCGCCGGACGAAACACAACAGCACAGAGTGCCATTGTTTCACGCCGAATATTCGTGAGGGGGTGGTATTACGCCGGGCGAGCCGACCCAATGCGTGCTGCAACGCAGCGTGGCTCTACCACTCGGTTAGTGTCACTCATTTAGCACCACCCAGGGGTCACGTGTAGGGTCTCAAGGGTAAACCTACGGACGCGAGTAACTTAACCCCCAAAACTTATCCAAACTCAAAATACATTAATAAACCATCTCTATGACTTGTGTTATTTATATATTTATTTAATATGGTAAGCATACAGCCAAACACATAATTACAATCGAATCACTAAAGCATTGCCAGAAATTACATATGTGCAGGCCTATTATCTGCTTACACGGCATTCATTAGCAAGAAAATTATAAATCTAACTTGGAACTTAAAAATATAAGGTTTAAAAAAAATAAAAATATGTTCGATGTAAACTTGGGATCAACTTAAATGAAACTGTTTCAGCAACATAGTCTTGAAAACGTAATGTGATACACCAAAAATATCTAAGTCAGGAGATTTCGCGTTAATGTCATTATACATAGTGCATATGCGAGCAATGGGATGGTGGAGACCCAAGTTGGTTCTATGGCGAGGCAATGCAAATGTTCTAGCAAGGGGTTTTCGAGGACACTTGCGAGGAACGTTTATTTTAATAGCGCCTAGCAAATCAGGACACGATATCTTATGGTTAAGGAGTTTGTAAAGAAAGAGCAGATCCAACATTGTGCGATTTTTGAGGCAAGTATACCAAAAAAGGACAATCTTAAGTCATACGGAACCCTGTGATGTATTCCCGGTGTCATAAACGCCAGATGTCTTGTAAACGCTCGCTGAATGGACTCTATTCTTTGTGATGCATTTACGTAAACCGGATTCCATGCAACTGAAGCAAATCTCAGTCTACTACGAACAAGACTGTTATAGAGAAGAATTTTCATTTGTTAGCTTTGAAACCCCTGCAAATGTCTTTTTAAAAAGCGCAGCATTTGCGCAGATTTTTTAACTATAGCATCAATGTGGGACGTAAGCATGAGAGCTGCCCAAAGCAATTAATGTCAATTGCTCTTCCGTAAGTCTGGAGAATTGGCTGAATTCCGGCATTTTGGCTGTCATGGACTGAAAGTATGTTCTCCTTAAATTGTAAGTAATTATTAGTAAGCACAAGATCTGCTAATCCATTAGGCAGAGTTATTCTTTTGTTAATAATTCTTAAGAACTAACTATGAACTTTCTTATGCTAAAATAATAATTTTCGAATCCACATAACAATGCAGAGAATGACCCTACAGCTTTGGTCTCATACTAACAAATAGACATAAAAATATATTCTAACAGGCTATAAGAAAATTTTTCTTTGACCGGCACTTTCAGATTTAGCACAAAAATGTATGGACGCTGAATGATGTCCTTTTACATAATTTGTATCCATGGAGCTTAAGTCAAAAATTTGAATGTAGAAGGTTAAACAATCTTATGTTATAAACTCAGAATAATAATGCCCTAACTACTATTATGAGGAATTTCGGGCGTAGTGAATAAGAATGACAGCGGAGTTGCCGAGTGATTTTTTTCCATTCGATCACGTAAACGAAAATGAGAATAGATAGCGCCTCCTGAATCCTGATGGCAAACGAGATGAGTTGCAGCTTTGCTGTACAATTCGTGTTTTCGTAAAACAGCGTAGGTACTTCGATATCTCGATTCCAGCGGGGCGGTGCGACTAACTAATGTCACCGTCTCGAAAATAGCACCCCTAAACCCTTCTTTTGGCGGAAAAGTTATTTATTTTATTTGTGTTTTGTCGAATATAATGTGAAAGAAGTATTAATGGTGGATTATTACAATACAAACACTCGCGGAACGTTTTGGGGATTATCATCCTCATTCTGACGATTACTTAAAGGTATACATATAATCACGTTCACGACTATTATCCCCGAAGGGTTAGTCAGAGACTAGGCAATGAAGACTGCAAAAGCTATCCACTGCAACAGTTCACGTTTCACCAACTAACAGCAACTGTGTGACAATCGACCCCTTGAGCAACAATAAATGTCGTTTAAGCCTAACTACATTTTTTACAGGACGGGCTAGAAACTGAAATTGTAAAGTTCTAAATAAATATCTTTGGAATTATTTGATGCTATGATATTCTGCTATAGACCATAAATCTTAAGTTTTTGACTTGTTTTATATTAAAGTAGAAAGTGTATGATTATTATGTTAATTATTTCTTTTCTAAATAGATTTCATTGACACCAGCTTTTTCTGAAATAAAAAATTATAATATTTTGATTATATTAAGTATATTATTATGTAGTTACATTTCAGTCGAAAAAATTATAAAACATTTATATTTGATTACATAATGACCCTATAGCTTTGGTCCAATAGTAACTAATGCATACAATAATATTATAAAACAGATTATAAAATAATTTTTGGATGGCCCGCATTTTCAGATTTAGCCCAAAATCTCAGAATAATAACAAGAGCATTATTATTCTATGGCCAAAATGAATGATGTCCTTTCTCACTCTAGTAGGCTAAACAATCTATATTAGTTAGTTGCACCCTCTGGTGAGAGACGAGCATTGCGGCACGTGCGGCAAGCACGCATGCGCACTGCCGCCTGTCAGGCTTTATCAGCTGATCGCGACCCACCCTGCCTTTACAATTCATCTCAATAAGTCTTTGTTGTTGTTATACGGTTGTGGTTTTTTGTATTTCTTGTATTTTTAAGTATACTGTGGTGTAACTCTGTGTTACTGCAAATTATAGCTGTTAAATTAGCCACAAATAATTCGCTAACATAGCTTTTTTAGTGAATTGCAAAGAAAATGAAAGCAGCCGCGATGTCTGTGTGGGTTTTCATAAACCTCCTGTGTTTTGGCATGTGTGGCTATCTGTATCTCATCTGGTCACAGTATTGGATGTACATTGAGAGGCAGAGATTGTTTAACAAATCACCAGGCACCCCGCAGCGTGCCAGCACAGGGCTCAACCAAGACGGCTACATGGAAAAGTATAGTCCCAAGTCACCGTTCAACTATTCGTCTTTACTAAGAGCGCAGTCAATTGGCAAAAATCGGAGATCAGCAATAGGAGTACTGTGGAGTGGTTCTGTGTTGACACAGCCATCCAAATCGCCCCTTAATGCTCGGCACTCCGTGAACATTGTACGGAAATCTCAAGGCAGTCCAAGGTTTCCTAACATTCATATTCCCATTCTGGAGTTTGACAGTGAAAAGTACATGTGTGATGACTACTTAACGCCGTATTGTGAAACGCAGACTAGGGAATTTAAGGAGTTGATGTTGAAAGAATTTCACAGAGTGCTCATGGGAGAGAGTAAGGTGTTCCGTTCGGGGTTGGACTCACAGAACACTTACGATGTTAGATACGACATTGCCAATAGGAAGGAGCGCTCGAGGGAAGAGATATTGTGTGCGTTAAAGAAAGTTTTAGTTCAGACAGTAACTTCAGAGGATGAACCATTTGCGAAGCTTGGATATCGGATACCGCGCGAGCCCTTGCAGGCCGAGCGTGCCTTCAACACGTGTGCAGTTGTGACCAATGCAGGCTCACTGCTGGGCTCTCGTTTGGGAGAGTTTATAGGTAAGCCTTTCTTAGGTTGAATCTATAAAAAATAGTATGTAATTATTAATTACTATACTTACCACTTCTTAAATTTCAAATGACACATTACGCTCTAAATAGGTATGTTTTTGTTCTTTAATGTAAGTATTTATGTAGATACACAGAAAGTAATCAGCATTTATGCGAAATTTAATACCAAAATATGTGCAATCAATCTTTAAGGATGGATGCGGACGGCGCAGGACCGGGCTAGTTGGCGCTCATTGGGAGAGGCTTACGTTCAGCAGTGGAGGGCAATAGGCTGAAAAATAAACATCCCAATATATATATGGTCAAGCGGAAACCCAGAGGTAGAGCAGCCCTGGGGGCACCCAAATCACCTCTTTGTTGCGATTTTCAATAGTTTTTAAACTATGAATTTTTGAAAAACTCTAGTTTCAATATTTTTTCAGTGACCTAAAAATATAGGGCACATGCCTCATATCACAGGTCCATGTAAACAATACCATTCCTTAAATATTAGAGTCACAGTGACTCAAAAAAGTATTCAAACTAGAGATTTTCTAGATCATAGTTCGAAAAGTATTGAAAATCGCGGAACATACATGGGGTTGGGGTGATTTGGGTGCCTCATAGAGCTGCTCTACCTCTGGGCGGGGTTCCGCTTGACCATAATATACTTGGTTAACCAGTTTACCTTGTATAATCTGAATCAACAGTTTGCAATTAACTGAATTATGATACGCTCTACCACAGTTACGTGTCGGTACCTAAATGAGATTTTGACAAAATAGACGTATAATTTTTATATTATTGTTACGATTATTTAGTACCTACTTACTTACCTGGTGACTCACATGAGTGAGTCGGCTGGTGAGTGTTTGCCGGTCTGCCCGCTGCCTACGCGAAACTGTGTCTCGATACAGTTACCATTCTGGACTCATATATACTGCTATAAGTATAAATGAGCTTAACAAAGTATGAAGTTAACACCTTTATGTTAAATAGCATTAACCTTAAAACGTTGCATTGTGTTTATTTAGTATACATTGAGCTGGATACTGTATCCACTTCTATATATTTGAAGATTTACATTTGGCGGTTCGGTAATTAACTCTGGTGATCAATGAGGTGTTATTACTAGATTGCTAACGCTCTGAGTTGCGGTTGCGGCCCATGGGCGGGGTGGCCCACTATACTGTTTAAAACAGTATTATGCTGTTTTTCACTACATTATACTTTTTACCGTTGAACAAAAATAAAGTACCGTAGAACGGGGCTATTTGGTAAAAAAGTAGGGATAAAATTTGAATATTTATTTTTCCTTTAATTTTTAACAGTTAAAGAAGTATGTTTTGCTTAATACAGATATAACTCTATAAAAATACAAAAATAAAAACATAGATCTTAGGAACTACATTTAGCGAGAGTCTGTCAGTTTTGTTCCAAATTAGTTTTTAAGTAAAAATGTTAAATTATTTAGTGTTGACTTTTGCATTAGGTATTTGTAAATTTTTAAATGTATGTTACCAAATATCGCCGTCCGTATTTATATTGCACTAAAAACAGTTATTTTCTATGTAATTTTGTATGCATACCAAATAACCCCACCCTGGGGGCACAAAGGCACGCAAAGGCACCTTCTTTTTTAAAATAAACCTTACTGTTTGTTCATTCTATGTTTTTATTTTTGTATTTTTATAGAGTTATATCTGTATTAAGCAAAACATACTTCTTTAACTGTTAAAAATTAAAGGAAAAATAAATATTCAAATTTTATCCCTACTTTTTTACTTTATTTTTGTTCAACGGTAAAAAGTATAATGTAGTGAAAAACAGCATAATACTGTTTTAAACAGTATAGTGGGCCACCCTGCCCATGGGCCGCAACCGCAACTCAGAGCGTTAGCAAGATGTTAGCATCACACGCGCGGTGTTCTTTTCTCTGATTGGTCGAGATTGACAGATAACGGAGTTACCAAATGTTAGAGAATAAAAAGGTTGCGTTCACGTTAATATGTTTGCGTTCGTTCAAAAATATTATTTTTTTCCAAAAAGCCCCACGGTTACCAAATAGCCCCGTTCTACCGTTATCTAAAATACTGTTTTAGTGTCACTGTGAACTGGTAACCATATATCTATTTAAAAAGTAAAAAAGTTGCGAACGTTGTCCGCGCGGTGCAGCACAGCCATATTTAAAAAAATCTTTGAAAAAATTAAATGTTGCCGTTACTGTACATTTTTCTAATTTTTCTAAAATACTGTTTATTTTTCTTATCTTGCCTTAAAATACTTTTTTTTTAAAGTTGGCAACCCTACATGGGGTGCAAACGCTTCAGTGATTGTGAGGGATCCAAGCGATTGCGGACGTTGCGGCAGCAAATTAGTGCGCAAAAAATGGCTTCGCTTTGTCGTCTCTAGATACCTCAATGCTGGTAACAAAAAAGGACAAAAGCGATATTAAAGTGCTTTAAAATAAATGAAAAATCACGTGTTACAACCGGCACTAGGCACTCAGTTAAAAAGGTGGACCCCAATATTGATAATGTTATTATTTATATACAGGTGATCGACCGAACATTGTGCAGTTGTTATCGCATCGATCTGCGCTTTGTGACTCCCCGCCACCGCATTGGCATGCGTGATGCGCGGGCGCCGCAGTTCGGCGAACGGCCCAAACATATGCGCACTCGAATCACAGCCAGGGTTTTACTGATGTCTCGATGATAAATCGGAAAGATATTACGAGTAATGGACAGTGATTGATCGTCGACGTACGATTGCTGACAACTTTTCCAGGAAGCGTGTTTCACTTCCTATTCTTTCAATCTAGCGTAGGACTTTCTTGACACCTAACATCGTGTTAAATGAATACAAAGTTAATCTATTGTTTATTTTCCTATCTGTGATATTATATTGTCTTATAAAGCTGACATTCACATGAAGATGACTTGATTGAGTTTTAAAGTAAGATTATAATAAACTATTGCTTCCGCCCTCGCTTTTGCTACTGAGACTTTCGTCAATCAATCACGTAAATAATATGTTATTCGTGCCGTGCGCGCCCTTGGAAAAATAGTCTAACAAGGAGAATAGATATTATGTAACCGTGGCAATCTAAAGAAAGCCCTTTGTGCACGTCTAGCTAGCAGCCTCACCATAGACTCTGCGATTGTAACAACTCTAAAAATTTGTTTAGATAGTGTAAAGTAGTGACAAAAGTTAAAAAATTGTGTGCCCGTAATAAACAAGATAATTGCTAGTCTTAGTGGTAGAAAGACGTCAAACTAGCAGCCCTATTATAGGTGAGGCTGCTAGTTTATAGTACTTACACGAAAATGGTGGTACATAATCGTGTTGTTTAAACGCCAAAAAATAGTGGGGGAATAGTGTATCCGCCTTACTACTACTTACTGAGTGGTAGAGCCACGCTGCATTGCAGCACGCATTGGGCCGGCGTAATACCACCCTCTCACTAATATTCGGCGTGAAATAATGGCACTTGGTGCTGTTGTGTTTCGTCCGACCAGTGAGGGTTCCGGAGACCCCTTCCCCCCCCCCCCCCTCCTCCCAATTCCTATTCCTTCCTTAAACCTATTCCTCCCTTAAAGGCTGGCAACGCGTCTGCGATTCCTCTGGTTTTGTGGGTGTCCATGGGCGGCGGTGATTACTCTCCATCAGGTGACCCGCCTGCTCGTTTGCCTCCCTCTTTTATAAAAAAAAAAAAAAACTATACTCTAACTAATATATCCGCCATATAAAATCTCAAATGCCTTACTTTAGTAGAACCAAAAATATTCAAACCTTCTGTTAAGGTTGCCAGTGTCACATATTTGCTAATTATGTGCAGGGCTGCTGGGTTAGTTTAAACCAAACTCGGTGTTACATTGCACGTGAGACAACATTTATTATACGAACCGAATGCGCCATAGACACACACAAAATAGACAATCATTCTTATAGAACACAGATTATCATTTATGCATTTATGCAACACTCCTCTCTTCTAATTTTTATTAAATTTTTAAATGACTACAATTCAAGTCTCTGAACAGGCTTATGAGTACGTGTACTTCTACGCATTTCTGGCTGAACTAGAATAGGAGCAATGTTGCTTGGTATTTCTTTGTTAATTAACGGCTTATTTACTTCTTATTTCTCCGATTCTTTTTCTTGCTCCAATACACTTTCTTTAGGTACACTATAGTTAGGCAAACACTGAGTAACATTCCTGGTGAGTATGCCTTTGTCAGTCTGTACATCATACATAACATTTTCTACTGGTTTTTCAATAACACCATCTAACCATTTTCGAGAGTTATCATATGATGCAATCAGTACTTTATCACCTGGTAAATATTGCTTTACAGGTTTCCTACAAATCAACTGCCGAGGAATAATTACATCCTTTTTTGTTAAAGATAAACGTGTACGGAGTTTTCTACCCATTTCTACCGAACATTAACTCACACGGTTTCTTGCCTGTTGTGGCATGTGGTGCTGTACGATCGATAAGCTAATAGCCATTGCTGTCTACTATGATCTAAACAATTTTTATCAAACTTATATGCTAACATGGTCCTTTTGAAGGTTTGAACCCCCCCCTTTCTGCTAAGCCATTGCTGGCTGGGTGATAAGGCGCAGTACATGTGTGTCTTATATTATTATTCTTACAAAAAGTATTAAACTCTTCAGATGTAAATTGCGGACCATTATCAGTCACAATTTGTTCCGGTAGACCAAATCTAGCAAAAATGCTACTTAGACATTTAATTGTACCGCTGGAGGTAATATTGTTCATTTTAACTACTTCTGGCCATTTTGAGTGTGCATCTACAATGATTAGCCACATATGCCCTGAAAATGGAGCAGCAAAATCAGCATGAATACGTTTCCATGGCTCCTCTGGCCACTCCCATCTATGTATAGGTTTGTTAGGTGGTAAGTTCCTATTTTGGATACAACCTGCACAATTATTAGTTAATGTTTTTATATCATTTGTGATGTTTGGCCACCAAAAACAACTATTAGCTAAAGATAACATTTTATTAATACCCAAATGACCAGAATCCAGCTCAATTAGAACTTTATCCTTTAAACTGTTAGGTATAACTTCTCTATCCCTCCATAAAATGCAATCTTTGATTATGTATAACTCAGTCTCTTTGCCTTTAAAATTACATAACTCTCTATTAATCAACTTTAGCCAGCCCTCTCTTAAGTAAGTACAAACCTTGCTTAAATTAGGGTCTTTCAGAGTATGTTTGGCAATTTCAGATAAAGTAACAGGTGGGTTATCCAATACAATGCTGTTAATGTTGCCTTCCAGATACATTTTTCCCTCCTCATTACTACAACCTAGACGGAAAATCTGCTGCAGCATTATGCTGTGAAGTCCTGTACTTTATATCATGATTATAATTACATAAAATTAATGCCCACCTAGTCATTCTATCTGCATATATACTACCAGCTGTTTTATTTGGATTAAATATAGATATCAGTAGTTTATGGTAACTAATGTAAATGTTCTACCTTTTAAATACAAATCAAATTTCCTAACTGCCAATATTATGGCTAAGGCTTCTTTATCTATTTGTGAATATTTCACTTCTGCTTCATTGAGAGTTCTGCTTGCAAAAGCAATAGGGCGTTCAACAACATAATTACTTAACCTAATTTCATGAGCTAAACAAGCTCCTAACCCATACTTGGAAGCATCACAGCTCAGTACAAGTGGTAGCTTTGGATTATAATGAATTAATACTTGATCTGATACAATAGCTTTCTTGGCCCATTCATACGCTAATTCTTGTTGCTTAGACTATACCCATTTTTCTGAATTCTTTAATAATGTCTATAAAGGTTTTAAATTTTTAGCGGCATTCTTTAGAAATTTATGATAAAAATTAATAGTGCCAAGGAAACTACGTAGTTCTTTAATATTTTAAGGTTGTGGCGCTTCCAATATGGCCTTGATGTGCCCTGGTGTCTTGTGAATGCCTTCCCTATCGATCACATGCCCGCAATACTCTAATTGTGGGGACATCAACACCGTTTTCTCGTTATTTACTTTAATATTTAAATTTTTAAGTTTTTGAAATATACATTCTAAAGTTTTTAAATAGCAATCCACATCACTACTTGCAACCAAAATATCATCAATGAAACAATATACATTTGGCATATTAAAGTGTTCATCCATAAAATCTTGCCATTCCTGTGGAGCAGGTGACATATCGAACATCATGAACGTTGGTCTATACATTCCCCATGGTATGGTAATGTGTCATAAGCTTTTGTGCCTCCTCATCCATTCGCCTGTTCATGTATGTCTTTCTTAAATCAATTTTACTAAATACTGTTTTAACCTTTTGATCGTCTTTATTTAATTTAGCAAAAATGTCTTCAATGACAGCGATTGGATGATTTGGTACCTCCAAAATGGATTTATTGTTACCTTGTAATCCCCACAGATTCTTATATTATGAGGTCCTTTAATGAAGGTCACTATGGGTGTAGCCTATGTGCCTGTTTCTTTATTTGTCACTCTATACATTTTACCTTCGGTACATAACTTGTCAATCTCCTTTTTAACTAAATTTTCTACAGCATAAGCTATTCTTCTTGGTTTACATGCAATGGGTTTAATATTTGCTTCTTTTAATTTTAAGGTGCCTACAGTACCTTTAATTTCGCCTAGTAACCCTGAAAATATGTCACTATATTTTTCTACTAAATTGTTAAGTTTAATTTGTGAATCTTGGTGAATAATTAAATTGCACTGTTTTATACAAGTTTGCCAATCAATTTTCATAGCATTCAGCCAATCCCTACCTAACAAAAGCTTTTTCCCTTCTTTGACAATAATCATTTTTAATTTTAATATTTACATTTGTCTTACCCAATACTGATATTGTTACCACCATAACCTGATAGCTTTAAATTACATGGAAATAATTTTAAATTAGGAAAGGATGCTATGAACATAGGATTCAGGCATTAACGTGACATCTGATCTACAATCAATTTCAAATGATATTTTTACATTGTTAATTTTTAAAGTTATATACCATAGACTTGGACGCTTCTCATCTATTGATACTACTTTCTTAATATTTAATTGACTCTCTGTTTCCTGAAATAAACTGGACAAATCACAACTATCACACACAGATTCACTATTCAATTGTACTTCACTAACTTGCATGACAGAAAATTCTTCATCGTTTGTAATTTCATAGACCTTTTTGAGTTTGAAAGTTTTGTTATTGTTTGCTTTGCAAACACTTGCCATATGCTCCTTCTTGTGGCATTTAAAACATTATTCTTCTTTAAATTTGCATTGGGGTTTTACATGCCCCATCTTCCCGCAGCAATGACATTTAATGCTCACATGTTTTACACTAATTTTTTGTACGTCTGAGTTTTCTTGCCCAGAGCTGCCAGCAGTTATTAATTTTGCTCCCTTCTCCGCCAGCTCCATACTCATTGCTATCTCCACTGCTTTAGTAAATGTTAAATTTTCTTCACCAAATAATCTTTTTACTATGCCTTCACTCTTTAATCTATGCACGAATTTATCTCCCAGACATCTTTCTAAATGTGTGTTGAAGTTGCAAGTCTGTGCTAATTTCTTAAACGCCGCTATAAACTCACAGATTGACTCGTCTGCCAACTGTTCACGTTTCATAAACTTATATGTTTCCGCAATTTCTGATTGCTGTGGCTCCAAGTGTTTTTCAACAAGATCCACTAATTCTGTGTACGTTTTATCCTGTGGTGTTTTCGGGAAACAGAATTCTGATAGCAACGTGACCATTTCAAAACCTATGAACGAGATTAAATATTGCGAGCACTTCGTTTTATCCACCTCGTGGATCTTCATTTTGTTTTCAAATACCTGTTTGTACACCTTAAATGAGCATTTTGCAGCTGAAAACTCAGGCAGTGTGAGCCCTGCAGCCGCCATTTTGTGAAATTTCGTCCGACGTAACAACACGAAATTATTTTTAATAGTTTACTTTGTAGTTTACGGACGTAACACGTAAACTCTAACTGTTTTATTTTTATCCTTGTCGCCACTGTCACGTATTTGCTAATTATGTGCAGGGCTGCTGGGTTAGTTTAAATCAAACTCGGTGTTACATTGCACGTGAGACAACATTTAATAAACGAACCGAATGCGCCATAGACTAAACACAACATAGACAATCATTCTTCTAGAACATAGATTATCATTTATGCATTTATGCAACAGTCAGAAAAAGTCGCCATTCCTTCCCCTTCCCTCTCTTCGGGGTACATCTCTAGGCCTGCAGAGCAGTATTAACATGCTCGGTATGGATATCCGCTGCGATCTGAACCAAAAGGACTACATCGAAACCGTGATTAAAAATGCCTCACGTAAACTCGGTGTCCTGAACAAGGTGCGGCGATTCTTCACGCCTGATCAGTTGTGTCTATTATACAAGACACAGGTGCGGTCTTGCGTGGAGTATTGCTCTCACCTTTGGGACGGCTCCGCAAAGTACCTTCTCGATGCCTTGGACAGATTGCAGCGCCGCGCTGTGCGCATTATCGGCAATGCGGAGGTCACTAAACCTCTCGAGCCTTTGCAATTGCGTAGAGATATTGCGTCACTCAGCGTATTTTACCGTTTATACCATGGCGAGTGCTCTGAAGAACTCTTTGACCTCATCCCTCCTTCTCCCTTCCTCCATAGGAGTACGCGTGCTGCTCTCCGGAATCACCAATTTACAGTCTCTAACATTCCATCACGCACAAAGAAATTTGGTGACTCGTTTCTTTGCCGCACTTCCAAAAGATGGAATAGTCTGCCAGCACACGTATTCCCTCCTATCTATGACATAGGGTCCTTCAAACGAGGCGTGAAGAAGCACTTTGTGGGCCGGCAGAGTGAGGATGACTGATGCTACGTCTCTTACGCTGCACCAGTTGTCCTCGCGCCTGGATCTCATTTCCACTTAACATCAGGTGGAGTGGGGTCATTTGCCGGACTTAGTAAAAAAAAAAGCCAGCTTGACGCGTCAAGCTAGCAATTATTACGGACGCACTATTTTTTTACCCTGGCACTATTTTACACTATTTTAGTCACTTATTTATAGGGTTCCGTACCGAAAGAGTAAAACGGGACCCTATTACTAAGACACCGCTGTCCGTCTATCACCAGGCTGTATCTCATGAACCGTGATAGTTAGACAGTTGAAATTTTCACAGATTTTAATTTATTTCTGTTGCCGCTATAACAACAAATACTAAAAAACAGAATAAAATAAATGTTTAAGGAGGCTCCCATACAACAAACGTGATTTTTGGCTCGTTTTTGCTCGATATTGATAACGGCAGTAGGTAGACGCTTGAAATAGACACAGAATATTTAGTTACCTATATACTTACTAGTTTTGATATATAGTATTTTGACCAGAGACCATATAGGAATTAACCAGTTTTGATAAAACCAAATCGTTATAACCATTCTTGTTTCGTCAGTCGGATTTTTGGGTACTTTTGTATCGAAAATAACGAATTTTGTTTAGACTTAAATCAACATCTGGTAGGAGTTAAAAAATTGACGCCCTAACATGTGCCATGTCATTTTCTGCCTCTTGAGTAGTTAAGTACCTATTTTTGTTCCGTCGCTCCTCATGTTATACCTACCTACGGCAGTTTTCGCATTATGTATTAACCCTTTCCCTGTCCCATGTATCATAATGTGATTCATAACCATAATAATTGATTTTATATTGTTATATTTTGCAGACAGCGATCCTGTTACGGTAAATCGACATATTAGGTATTTTTTAACACCCACATTGTGTTAAAAACACGACTTACTTCATGTCCTCGGCTCGTTTTTAACTTAACAGCGATGCCCATTCATAATTTAAGTTTTGCTTAATTCATGTCTTGAGCTAGGTTTACCCAGAACTGTGGATTATTATGCTGATACGATGCCGATACCAACTCGAGGAATGTGCAGGCACCGGCACTTGACGGTGTCCTACACGTAACGGCGAATGGCATTAGATCGAATGACTGTAGCAAAGACCTACTTTTTCTCCTACTTTTCCCACGAAGGTCGGCAACGCTTCTGCGATTCCTCTGGGTTTGCGGTTGTCTATGGGCGGCGGTTATTGTTTTCCATCAGAAGAACAAAATGTTTGTATGCCTCCAGCTCTTAAAAAAATTGTGATATGTAATGAACCAAATCTCAGTATAATTACTCGCGCGAATCTCAAAGTTCGTATTTTGTATTATTAAGTTATATAATTTCGTGGTGGCGTAGCAAAAGTGGCCTCAGTGCCAGAGTAGCAAAACGCCCGGCCCGACATGTAGGGTCTTGGGTTCATTTCATAGGTGAGAATTGTCGCAAAGTCCGGATTTGTTCTCACTTTGTTTTTTCTGTTCCGTGGTGCTCACCAACCCGCTTTTGGCAAGGGTGGTGAGTTGATTTATTACTATCCCATCAAATATATCGAGGACTTGATTTCGATGATAGAGACCTTTGCCAAACAGTGAGACGACTGTTACAAAATATGTTCGTTAACGATAATTAATGCTTTGCGCAATAAACATCCGGGCAATAAAACTGTCATGCTTTGGTTCTTTCGCACTATCGTCTTCTCGCTATATTAATTCGGTCAATCGTCATTCGAGATAACGTTGGGCACCCGGCGCTCGAGCCCTTCTCTGTACAACTGGTGCGTCGCCATCGGAAAATCCAACTTCTATGCTAATGGAGCGCGAGATAGCCTTATCTATCTTTCATTTACCTATTACATTTAACAACCTGGGAATTAGAGCCATGATTACAAAATACAAAACATTTTTATTCAAATAAAATTAATAATAAGCACTTTTGAATCGTCCAAACTGTTTTTTACTCTAACACCCATTGACCCATACGGGACGTATTTTTTTTAGCTCTGGAGAAGAATGGGTGCAATTGGATTAAATGGGAACTATACCTTGACATATGTAATAGTTTTTGTAAAACATGTTTCATCTCTCTTTTTATAGTAAGTACATACCTGAAGCCAAGAGTAGACCTACCCACAAGAAACCCTTTCATATTCTGACAGGGAGGGATAACAAAACACAAAATGGAAAAGAATTGATCTCCTTGTTAGATTCTTTATTAACTGACCCAACAGACGTTGTCCGTGGTGGTTTTTTTCATCCAAACATACAGAAAACAATGATAAATTAATAAATAAAATAATAATATAGAGCTGTAAACCCATGAACAAACATTTCTTAAAATATTTAATGTGCTGACCCGACTTCTGATACTATTCTATGAATCTATTAGAGGAGTATGTAATACTTATAATAAAAGAAATAAGCTTAGATAACACGTGTACAATGATTCACACTGTCGCCCATGTGGTGGCCTGGATCGTCTTAGTCACCTCAAAACCGCAGACTCCTTTCTCGCAATATTTTATGGCCCAGACGTGGGTACAGACAATTTGAAATAACGTGACAAATCAAAACAATGTGGGCCTTTAGTCGCATAAAATCCACTCTAACAAAATGTCCACTGTATGAAAACGTCTATAGTATCAAAACGTCCACAGTATTGAAATGTCCATAGTATCATTAGGTATGTCCATTCTTCATAAAGTCCACTTTATCAAAATGCCCACTGGATTAAAAATAACTTTGCATGTAAATTGCGATCCATTCGTCAAAATTACAAGTACCTACTTAGGTACCTGATCTTAAAGATAGGTAGGTAGAGGTAGGTACTAATAGTATTTTCTCTCTGCCGTAGTTGATAGATCCGTTGTATAGACTGATTTGCACAAAATTAGAGCGGCGATGATCTCACCACCTGTTGTCACTCTGAGCACATGTGCAGTTGTAGTTTGATGAAACATGGACTATAATTGCAGAGGATTGCTTCTGCGGTCCTCATTGCTTAGTCTCTGACTAACCCCTTGGGGATAATAGTCGGGATAGTAATCTATGTATATGTGTATGTAATTATTGTCTACAATATGGTACATGCGTTCAATAGTACATCGTTATCCTAGGGGAGAAAGTAGCTTATTTACTCCCGAGACGGGGTTTCGAGGGAGTAAATAAGTCTTTCACCCAAGGTAAACACTGTGTTTTCATTACGAATATAAGAAAAGTAAAAACAAAAACATGAATGTATTTAGTCCGTTAGTCGCCTTCTACCACACCCAAGAGAAGAGAGGGGTTGGTAGTATTATTTTGTTGAGCCCATCGCCGCTCTATGCTGTTGGATGTTTGTGCAGTCTTTCGTCCGTTAGTCGCCTTTTATGACACCTAAGAGAAGAGAGGGGTTGGTAGTGTTATTTTGATAAGCCTATCACTGCTCTATGCTGTTGGATGCATGTGCAGTCTTTAGTCCGTTAGTCGCCTTTTACGACACCGAAGGGAAGAGAGGCGTTGGTAGTATTATTTTGATGAGGCCATCGCCGCTCTATGCTGTTGGTTGTATGTGCAGTCTTTAGTTCGTCAGTCGCCTTTTACGACACCGAAGAGAAGAGTGGGGTTGGTATAATATTAATTTGATGAGCCCATCGCCGCTTTATGCTGTTGGTTGTATTTGCAATCTTTAGTCCCGTAGTCGCCTTTTACGACACCGAAGGGGATTGGTAGTATTATTTTGATGAGCTTATCGCCGCTCTATGCTGTTGGATGTATGTGCAGTCTTTAGTCCGTTAGTCGCCTTTTACAACACCCAAGGGAAGAAAGGGGTTGGTAGTATTATTTTGATGAGCCCATTGCCGCTCTATGCTGTAGGATGTATGTGCAGTCTTTGATCCGTTAGTTGCCTTTTACGACACGCAAGGGAAGATATGTGTTGTTAGTATTATTTTTATAATTAGTTACAATTATACATGTCAGATACTTTTCCTCCCTAGGGAGGGAAAGTACTACTTTCCTCCCGCTCCTGAGGCAACTTCATACCTACTTTCCGTGTATGAGGAATGAAAACACTTATGTTATTTTGAGGATGGTTCAACTATACATCCGCCACCGTCCGTACCGTTAGTTAGTTTACATCAAACGCAAGCAAATGAGAGCAACAGCATCTCCCGAATTCCTGCCGAAGTCTTCAGCCTAAACAGGGAGGTGGGAGCTGGGGGGAGGACCACGCATAACCACCCGTGCTACTCCGGGCGCGGTGGTACTTTGCATACATAATAGGTACATACGATTAGTTAGTAATATATCTAAATAACATCTAATTCAATTAGACATATAAATTTTATTAATATCTAGGTGACAATATGACATGTAATTTTTCTTGACATAAGCTTTTTTATATTATTGACAGTGTGTATTTTAGTTTTTAGATTAGTTTCTGACATTCCTTCTGTATTGACCTCAATTTACATTTACTACTATTGCTATTGTTAATTGGATTATTGTGTTATATTTACTACATATATTTTCGACTTGCAATTTCTATTGACATGAGCTTTTCCTTGATTGTTTTACTATTACTGACAACCTGTATTTTGGATTTTTTTTAACATTTTGTTTGTATTGATCTTAATTTGTTTATTCTGTATGACATTTATAATTCCTTTTTAGCATGCTGGCGTTTTGGGCAAACTGTAAGTTAGCATGAGCACTGTCTAATAAATAAATAAATACATAAGATTCACGACTTACATCTCCAAAGGGTTAGTCAAAGACCAGGCAATGAGGACCACAAAAGCAGGCCACTGCCATAGTCCACATGTCACCTAATTATAACTGCACATGTCCTCAGCGTGACAGGTGGTGAGTCCATCGCCGCTCTATGCTGTTGGATGTATGTGCAGTCTTTAGTCCGTTAGTCGCCTTTTACGACATCCAAGGGAAGAGAAGGCGTGGTAGTATTCTTTTAGTGAGCCGCTGTACGTCACGGCTCAAGGTGGTACCTATACTCAGTAATGAATTTTCATACATACTACTAAAGAAAGTACCTGGAAAAGATCAATAAAACACAAAATGTTAGTTTTCATCCAAATTTATTTAATCGCCTTCAAAGTATGCTCCTTCAGAAACGATACTTACGCCAACAAACAATCCAATCATCAAAACATTTTTTAAACGCTTTTTCCGGTATTGAGTTCAGTTCTCGCCGCGAATTCTCCTTTATGTCTTCTACCGAATGAAAACGGATGAAACGAAGTGGTAATATGGCTTTATGAAAAAGAAAAAAGTCGGCTGGAGCCTAAGGAGAGCCTAGAGAGCATTGTTGGTGGTTGCTCATGGTATTTGTTGAGTTTTTGGTCAAAAATTCGTTCACAATGATGGCCTTGTGCATTATCGTGGTGCAAAATCCAAGAATTTTCTTTCCTTTTAATTAAAATAAATTATTAGCTCTCATAAACGCCGCAAAACGCTCAAATAATATTCTTTATTTAGCGTTTGACCTTCCGGCAAGAATTCCCAGTGCACAACACCGCGATAGTCAAAGAAAACAGTCAACATGACTTTGACTTTTGATCGACTTTGGCGTGGTTTTTTCGGTTTCGGTTCAGTCGGAAGGCGCCACTCCGAAGCTTGTTGACTAGTTTGCATGTCAAACTCGTAAACCCACGTCTCGTCACCAGTAACAATGCGTTGCATGAATGTTGGGTCGGAATTGACTCGTTCTAGCATGTCTTCAGCGACTCTTATGCGTTTGAGTTTTTGGAAAAAATTCAGGTCTTTTGGGACTAGCTGAGCAGCAACATGTTTCATACCCAAGTGATTATTTAAAATGGTACAGATCGACTCGTGACACACAGAAAGTTCAGCGGTTATCTCTTTAAAACTTGAATGAGGATTTTCAGTTACCATTTCCTTCACTTTTGCGACCGCTTTTAAACGCTTTGTACCACTCATAAGCACGTGTTTTTCATAAAGTTGATTCACCGTAAGCCTTCTGTAACATTTTCAGTGACTTGACTCCGAACACGAAATAGATATAAACTAATTAAAAACAGCACTGTATTTAATTTAGATAACACATGCAACTCAAACTCCGCGCCAAAATGGATAACAGTTGTGCCAATCTAACAACAAAAAAAAACATAAAATTGAATTTGGAATCATAAACAAATTATCCGTTCCCGAAACTTTTTTGACAGAATTTGCATACGAGTACATACATATAATCACGACTATTATCCCCGAAGGGTTAGTCAGAGACTACGCAATGAGGACAGCAAAAGCAATCCTCTACCATAGTCCACTTTTCACCAAATAGCTACTGCACATGTGCTCAGCATGACAGCCCATCACCGCTCTATGCTGTTGGAAGTATGTGCAGTCCTTAGTCCGTTAGTTGCCTTTTACGACACCCAAGGGAAGAGAGGGGGTGGTGGTATTCTTTCATTGCTATGCGACACGGTTAAATGAATTTGCCCTAGTATAAAAAAGGGGGCCATGATATCATCGTCAGGTCAGAAGAAACGGAAAGGAAGAAGCAGTTTCTCCTCGGGCTACCTTTTATACTTATCACTACGCTCACTTTATTATTGACTCGTTACTCCAGACGCACCTAAACGCAGATAAATACCTTATCCAATACTAAATGAGAGATTGTACATATTAAACTACCGTAGCCTACTAATGACATGAAGACTTATTTTATTTATATTATGGTCTACATACATTTAGCTCCAACGAAGTAACATAGTAGGTTCGTGCCTTATAGGCATTTCCATGCTTAGATCTCATGCTACGTGATTGCCGGCAGGAAGTGCCAATGTGAATCGAGTTGTACAATATAATTTAATTACAAATTACTTAATTACAATACACATGTAGAGGCAGCTGTGTGACACATCTACTTACCTACTACTTGCTTAGTTCTTAGCTACGAGTATATTGATTGATTCAAGCGATTGTGGACCTTGCGGCCACAAATCAGTGCGCAAAAATAAGCCAAAACACAATTCTGCTAATATCACAGGTTCTAGTAATTCATAGGTTGCTATTTAACGGTTTTAGAGAATATAAAATAATTTTGAGCTGTTCGATCCTTTTGATTTTTTTTGTAGTAGTCTTTTATTTGAGGTTTTTTTTATTTAAAAGAAGGAGGCAAACGAGCAGGCGGTTCACCTGATGGAGAGTAATTACCGCCGCCCATGGACACCCGCAAAACCAGAAAAATCGCAGGCCCGTTGCCGTCCTTTAAGAAAGGAATAGGGTTAAGAAAGGAATAGAAATTGTGAGAGGGGGGATGGGCCTCTGAAACCCTCACTGGCCGGACGAAACACAACAGCACCAAGTGCCATTATTTCACGCCGGATATTCGTGAGAGGGAGCCGGCCCAATGCGTGCTGCAACGCAGCGTGGTTCTACCACTTAAAAGTGTGCGTAGGTGTCGGTAGCCGAGCGTAGGTATAGCTAGTTCGGGTTGAACGCGAGAAATCGTGGTTCAGTTCAATTCCCATCCCCATAGCTCCGTTAGACTACTGATGTGATCCCACTCCTATACAGTCATTTTAGATTAACAGGATGGGTTAACAGGAATATTATTAATGTCTTTATTTTTTATAAACCACCAGAGGTATTCTTTTTAAAGATTGGATCCTCTTTGCGTAAATACGTCCAATTGTAGACTTTTGTTACGTTACATCCTTCAAGAGATTACAGGAAGCAGTGCGGTCGTATTCGGTGCAACTAGTCGATCGTGTGCCGACTTCATTTGCTTCGTTTACATTAATTAACATTACCTTTGGTGTGCAAATAAACAATAAAAACGCACCTGTTGCAGACCTATGTACGCCATATACTTTGTCCGAAAAGAATACAAGAAACCTTAACTTAGCTTATCCTGTACTTACCCGTGGTACTACCGATGGTCCTACTGGTAGTAATACGGGATTGTTTTTTGCCCGTGGTTTATTTATTACCCTATTATTTATTTATTTTATAATATTATGTATTATGTTTTGGTTCTTATTAATTTGCTTTTGTTTTTAATTGTTTTACTGTGGTATGCACCTCCGATCTTTGAGTGTATAAGTTCTCTCCATCCGAATGGTTGTCTGGCAGAGATCGCTTTAAAGCGATAAGACCGCCAAATTGTAACTTTGTATTTGTGCTCATTGTTATGTGTTATGTAAATGTTTGTGGTGTTAAGTTACAATAAAAGTATTGTCTATCTATCTATCTACTATCCTGTTTGGTAGTACCACGGAAAATTTTACATTACCCGTGGTACTACTTATCAATTTAATATTCCCTACAAACGTATTTCGAGGTATGCTTAGGCTTGAAAAATCGAGTGTTATAGAACCTTTTTTCAAATATGTAGGTAATGGTTAGCTGTGAAAGTATAAAACAAAATACTTATAACAAAAACAAAACAAAAAAACAAAAGAAAAACAAAAACAAAAGAAAAACAAAAATAAAACAAAACAAAAAACAAAAAAAACAAAACAAAAAAAAAGGTTCTACAACACTCGATTTTTCAAGCTTATGCATACCTCGAAATACGTTTGTAGGAAATAATAAATTGTTAAGTAGGTACCACGGGTAATGTAAAATCTCCCGTGGTACTATCAGTAGGACCATCGGTAGTACCACGGGCAAGTACAGAGCTTATCTATATCCCCTTGTATGTCACGAATATTTCTAAAGAGACTAAACATTTAATTTCTATTGAGTCTGCGGTAATACCAGCTGAGCTCTTTCAAAATTCTTAACTTTCTATGATAATTCAAACTAATTATAACTTAAAGATTTCAAATTGTGAGGACATGATGGGTAGAGTCTCAATGCCGGCAATACTACCTCTTTGGATTGCCAGGCTAATACACTGGCAATGTAGCTGCCAGCCTTCTTGTCTTGTTACTTATAAACCATCTTTTCAGTGCGGTCAGCAATCTCCTCAACACAAGCTAACATTAATTCTACATAATTATAAAGCTATATATATAAACCGTGTCGCGTATCGGTGAAAGAATACTACCACTCCCTCTCTTCCCCTGGCTGCCGTAAAAGGTGACTAACAGATTAAAGACTGCACATACATCGAACAGTATAGAGCGGCGATGGGCTCACCACCTGTCACGCTGAGAACGTGTGCAGCCGCTATTTGGTGAAAAGTGGGCTATGGTAGAGGACTGCTTTTGCTGTCCTCATTGCCTAGTTTCTGACTAACCCTTCGGAGATAAAAGTTGTGATTATATGTATGTATGTATATATAAGATGACTGCTAAAAACCGCAAGAAACTTCAAGGGCTGGTCAGGTCAAGTGTTTTAAACATGGCAAAAATGAGAAAAAAGGAATTTGTGGATTTTTTTTCATTTTTAATTAAGTACCTAATTCATTTTGTGAATTTTAATTTTTAAGTATTTAATTCATTTTAAAGCAATAACATAAGAAAAATAAAATGAAAACAGTCAAAAATAACGATTATTTACAACGCGCGGGCAACGGCCGGCCGGCCGTTTATCCATCGTTATTTTTAATTGTTTTTGTTTTATTTTTCTTATGATATTGCTATTGAATATGATATGATATTGAGATAAACGCGAATTCCTCGTTGTCATTTTTGCCATGTTTAAAACACTTAACCTGACCAGCCCTTGAAGTTTCTTGCGGTTTCTAGCAGTCACCTTATATATATTTAATGAAAGAGTAGGTAGTAGTAATAACTTTTACTTAAAAACCGAGCTGGTTGTAAAAATAAAATAAGTTTGGATAAATACTTAAATCAAATCATTCAATTTTGTTTTGGAACAAACACACACTTTCGTATTACTATGTGTACTATACGTCCAAACGTTTAAGTGCAAGACAGTGTCATCAACCGACAAACGCTGGCCTGCATAATTCATGCAGCGGCTGAGCCCACTATTGTGGCTCCGACCGATTCCTACAACGACCCATAACCGAACAACACAAGCCATTGTGGTCATGCGAACGAGATGTCATTTTAAAACCAGAAAATATTTTATGAGTGTGGGTTCGTTAAACGCATTTAAATGCGCACCCTCTTATGTATTCGCCTGTAATGTAATAGTTCAGCATGTCGAGAGTCGAATAGGGATCAAACCCGGGACTCCTGGTTCTAAGACCGGTGGCTTAGCCCTGTGGCTTAGCCACTTGAAAACAGAGGCGGTTTAGTTAACTACGTAATAAAATAATGTGTGCAAATTAGGGTATGGTACTTACGTACCATACTGCTCTAAGAGTAGATTTTGGCACCTGATTAAAGTTTCTTAAATTTTTAGAAAGGTATTAAGGAAGGTATAAGGTTAATCCAGCTCTCGGCGGCGGTATTTCCGGACCGTTACGACTTACGGATCTTCAAGAAACGAGCCTATTCCTTCATTAAAGGCCGGTAACGCGTCTGCGATTCCTCTGGTTTTGCGGGTGTCCATGGGCGGCAGTGATTACTTTCCATCAGGTGACCCGCTTGCTCGTTTGCCTCCTGCTATAAAAAAATTATAAACAAAACTGTCACTGTCGTACACAAGTTACGTTTTTTATATATAAAAAAACGGCCAATAAAGTAAAAATATCGAAATGTTGCTACCGTTTTATGTTTAAGTAATATGTCGTTTTATGTTCTGCACGAACAATGGAATGAGTTGGTCTTTAAGTTAATTCACCACATACATTATTTAACAGTTTTATTTTCCATTAAATGTAGTGCTTGTTGGCGTATTATTCTGCCATGATCCCTGGAATCAGCTCACGTGTGACAATATTACCAAATACCAAAAAATATATTTGTGTTAATCTGTAGGGAGGCTACTAGCTAAGTACCTGCACGATTGTATTTTTACAGACACAGAGACAAAGATTTATATTATACTAGCGGCCGCTCGCGGTTTCACCCGCGTGGTTCCCGTTCCCGTGGGAATATCGGAATAAAAAGTATTATATGTGTTAATACAGGTTATAAACTATCTTTTTGCCGAAAATCCATTCAGTAGTTTTTACGTGAAAGAGTAACAAGCATCCATCCATACTTACAAACTTTCGCGTTTATAATATTAGTAGGACTAGCGGCCCGCCCGCGCCTTTGTCCACGCTTACCTTTGAAAAACCGTCATACTTCAGCCATTAAAAAAAATGTATCTACAAAATATAAACAAAAACCATCCTATATAAGACCATCCATCCTTATAATCCTATATCCAAATAAGTCAAATAGGTGCAGCCGTTCTGAAGTGATGCGCGTACAAACACTTCGGCAATTGATTTTTATTTTTAAACTTAATCGGTAACTTTTTATTTTCTTTTAAAAAACTTGGAAAACTGTTTTAATTATTTTGGAAAAGGTTATATCATTCCGTCACTTTATTTTTAATTGTGCAATAAGTACCTATGTAGTGTTACAGGTTCGCTGACCAAGAATTATAACAATTGGTTTTCAATTGTTATGTATCATATGTGATACATGGGACAGGGAAGGGGTTAACATGTAGTTAAATAAATACAGTTCACCTAAGAAAACATTCTTAATCTAAAACTACTTGGTAAAGACATCTCTCTAGCATATATTTTTACACATTGGTATAAAAAGATTACCAAGTATGTGCCCAGTTTTTTTAAACTACTTTCAAAGTTTCGTTCATTTTAAAGGCCTGGCATTGTGACGTTTACTATATAGGCTGATAATGAAAGTCAGTAAAATCATGTGAAAAACTTAATAAGATTTGTCATTACTAACGCAGCCAGTAATTATCGAGTGCAGCGGATAAACGTTGTTTACATCTATTGTTCCATTTGCTCACCGATTGTATTTATGAGGGTACTGAGTAGGTACCGTTATTGTAGGCATTGAATGAGTTCCAACTTTAATACTTAGAACGCGGCGCCACTAGGCACAATAGAATTTCTATTCAACACTGATCAGTGCGTGGCCTATCTACACGTCCCGACCAAGCACTCAAATCAAACTACCTATAAGTATATTTAAGTTCATGGTTTAGTTTTGTTAAAAATATATATACATAATCTACCTATTTTAGTGTTATATAAAAGTTTTAGTTTTAAGTTAAGGAAGCAGTATGCTCCACACTTTGCGGTGCCCTTACGGGGTGTCACATGTTTACCATTCATATTTTATACCACCTTGTAACCAAATACCATGTGACATGCATATAAATAAATAAATAATATATGATCTAGTGGTGAGAGAACCAGTCTCATACTTAAAGTCCCGGGTTCCGTTCCCAGCGTAGAGGTACTTTAATAATTTTAGCTTTTTTTTATTTTTTTGCTTTATAGGTAATCACTTGGACTGCATCTCGCCTGATGTTAGGTGACCATAAGACCGACGGTGGAAACGCACTTCATCCGGATTTCTTAACTACTGAGGAGCGGGCTATCTTATCTCTTACTGTTAGAACACAACAATGCTACTAACATTGATATTATAGGACTCTAAGCTCAAGCTCTACCACCAATCAAACCGATTAAAAAACATGTACCCAACGCTGGGACTCGAATCCGGGACCTTTGTGTTTTAGACCGGTGGTCTTACCACTTGACCAATGGGGACCTACTCTGTTTATCTGGTTTTAAGGCTGGCTATAGCTATCACTATTTCAATTAAGTCTGACGCCAAAACTACAATTTTGGTTTTGTTATTTTGGATTACGTATGACGGAGTTAGTAAAAGCCCCTACCCAAAGCCAACCGAACAGAATATGTATCCTTGCTGGGATCGAACCCGAGACCAATAGGCATGGAGCGGTGGCTTTACTACCGGACCACAGAGGTTGTCACGATAACATACCTACATAGTAAATTAAAAAAAAAGTTTCACTAATTTCCCTTCTTAAATTTCAAAATACGTAAAGTGGGGCAGAGTCTACAAACAGTATTTTTCAAGGTCTCTAACCAAAAGCCTTTACAATAAAAATTACGTAAATTACAGAATTAGAGAACTATAGAGGTAACGACTCTTTCTATTGTATGATTTTTTCAGTGTAGCCCAAATACCTTGAACTGAATAATAAAATCAATGATTTTATCCATCACGATTTTGTTGTTCTTCGAATAACTTGTTTTGTACAGACTATGGCTCTGCCCTTCTGAAAAGAAAAAGCTTATGTCACAAGCATTGTGAAATCGAAGAATCCTTATATATCTACTTATGTCTTATGTCCATGTGGGAAAGCCTGTGTCAAGCAGTAGGACGTTTATAGTTAGGTGATGAACCCTTTTGGTGGTTTTACATCGCGCACTGCTCAGCTACTTCGCAAAGCCATGGTGGAGGCGCATCCTTACTTGTGTGACCCTTGTGTTGGACGATTTTTAGTGTATGAATGTTTCAAATACGGTTTGTTGTCAGATTCCCACGACATGGTGATCCGGTTCAACAATGCCCCGACCACCAACTACACGGACGACGTCGGTTACAAAACCACGTTCCGTATCCTGAACTCGCAGGTACTCTCAATTTTTATTAATAATCGTAATATTAAAACTTCAATCATTAAGTTGGGGATTTACCATCAACTTGTAGAGCAGTATTACTTTAATCTTACTATGCAAATTCCTACACGAATTATGCGTAGTAAGATTAAAGTAATTCTGCTCTAAGAGGTGTCAGTAGGGCTCCAAAATCAAAATCAAAATATCTTTATTCAGTAAGCTTAAAATAAGCATTTTGAATCGTCTAAATTTATTTTTACTTTTATGGATGGATGGATAGGCATAGGAACCCGCCCACCCAACCCACCCATTTAGGACGTCTTTTAGCTGTGGAGAAGAACGGGCACAAGAAACTCCACAGCTTTAAAATAATATAGAAGTAACGACATTTACAAAACAATATGTCGTTACCAAATTATACAATCAATAATCATAAAACAATTTTAAATTATAAGAAAAGATAAAAACAAAAGTGAATCTAATAGTACTCGGGCACTATGAACGCATTAGAACAATGTGTGCGAAACTAGAGTGCTAGAGAGAATGTTAATTCCATGCATTTTTGTCATCGATGTAATCGCTTACAGTGTAATAGCCCTTTTCTTAAAGTCTGTCAAACACACTTTGCCTGACCAGGGAATTATTGAACGTCCGGATATCAGGCTAAGCGCTTCACCACTTGGCCACCGAGGCGTTCCAAAATTATTTTTAGTACAAAAAATGAACTTAAATACTAACTTTTTAGACCAATATAAGCAGATATATCTACTGCCGCATCCGCAGTTGGTGCATCACCTGAACTAACTATAATGATTGCTTATAATATTTAATGTAAAATAGTCTATTAAGGAAGGCATAACCTCTTTTTGCTGAAATAAAATAACATTAGTCATGAGTCATGGGAATGGAATGTGATAAAATATCTCCCAGGTACAGATTCGTGAGTAAATTAAAAAAAAACAGCCTTATCTAGGTAGTACACTGACGTATACAAAAAGGAGTCTTGCACATGAGCAGAACAGTTTTGTCTTTGATTAGACATTAAAGCATGAGTGGTATTGGTTGTCAAGTGAAAACTTATGCGATTTTCGTATGCGCAAAGAAGAAAATTATGTAAATCAATTTTCTTGATCATAATTTTAATTTTATCAATTTTTTTTTGTTCTAAGTATTTAAATGACAGGGGTTTTGTCTTGCTCCATACAATCCCATCGTAACCTTATTCTTTTCCGACCAATTGAGAGACAACTATTGCAAAGTCGTAACCAGGCGTCAGAGTTTTTGTGTGACATCTGATTTTGGCTCTGTATTTATGCTCATGAAAATTTATATAATGCACTAATTAAATTACACAAAATACGTCATCATTTGTATTGCATGATTTCAGGTAGTTACCAAGCCAGAATTCAGCTTCCTTACCGATTCTATGTACAAAGGAATTTCCATACTAATCTGGGACCCTGCAAACTTCACGGCCACATTGAAAGACTGGTACTATCACCCAGACTTCCCATTGTTTCCTGTGTACAAGAAGTATGTTAATTCATTTATTCATGGTTTAATTATTTTTATCTTCAATAATAAAAGTATTTTGAAAATAATTATAACTTTTCCAGGTTACTCAATTCTAGGCCCGATTTAGATGTTCATTTACTAAAACCCAAAGTGTTGTGGGATTTATGGAGCGTTCTACAAGACGCATCTCCTTATCGATTGAGACGAAATCCTCCGTCATCAGGATTTATAGGTAAGACAGAACAACGCTATGAACTG
Source organism: Scoparia ambigualis (assembly GCA_963921215.1). Classification (NCBI taxonomy): domain Eukaryota; kingdom Metazoa; phylum Arthropoda; class Insecta; order Lepidoptera; family Crambidae; genus Scoparia; species Scoparia ambigualis. The sequence goes on from OY992503.1 coordinate 24,428,969, forward strand.
CCTAACCCAAATGTAATATATATGAAACATTAGTTTTATTCTATAAAGTTTATGATCTAAACACGTTAAGCTGTTGGTCTCGTGGGACTAAAGCGATATGCTGACTTCACTTCAGTGGCAAGGTTTTTTATACGCATGTAGCGTTCATCGTACAAATATCCTTTGGCCCAACACTATAACGATTACCACTTTTGCAGGTCTCTGGTTCGCTCTGCAAAGGTGCAATCGAGTTCGCGCTTTCGAGTATGTGCCGTCGGTGCGTGCGACACGCCGGTGCCACTACTACTCCAATTATGAGGACACCTCCTGCACCCTCGGCATCTGGCACCCGTTGTCTCAGGAGAAGGCAGTGGCCGAGCGCCTCAGAGACAACTCCGACCTCGACACCTTTCAACGAGGCTTCATTGACGTGCCAGGCTTGAAGAACATAGTCTGTTAAACTTGAGTCTTCATATTCTTAGGATGTGCCGGTGCTACTGTAATTCGAACTTTAATGGAACTGCTTGCTCCATGAGCTTAAAACTAATTGATAACATGAGAAAGATAAGATAAAAGTCCAAGTCCAAAGTTTTCAGGCAATTCAGATCTAGACACCACTGCCAGACGTGCCAATTTTGTAAAATATAGACCTTTAACGTTACAGGTTTCATATCTTTTAACGACGAGCCAGTGCTACCATCGAAACTAAAAGACACTGCTTGAGATACAAGCAGCTAGTTTCTCGATTGAGGATTCCGAGTGAGGCACGCTTCCACCTTTGCCCTTATCTTCACTTACCATCAGGTGAAATGAAGGTTAAGACAAGTATTAAAAAAAACCACATCAAGTCAAGTATAACAGTTTATGCTACTGTTCTAAGATACGACTTAAAGTAAACCACGATAATTCCCAACGAGGTGTCAGCATTATTGATAATGGAGAAATAAGGTTGTAAATCTATAAGAATATTATACAGTGTGTCATGGTATTTTAATAAGATATTCTAATCATAAACATATATTACAGTAGTAAGCCATGAAAGAAAAATAAAGTTCACTAATAATGCCGATGGTTAAAGTGTCAAATGCAAACAAATCTATGTAGAATCTAGTAAAATAAATTTTGTCTATAGTTCCATACTAATTTACTTTTCTGTCTATTATAATTTCGTATTACAGAAAAGATAAGTACGTGAATTATTTACGTATTCATTAAATCCTGTGACCTACCCAATATTTTTATTTGTATGCATATTAATTTGAATCAAGTGAATTTTTTATGCTCAGTGTTTGTAAGTAATCTAATATTTAATTATTTTTTTGTTTAGAGTTATTTCTGTCATGTTAGATGTTGGTTTTGAGTAGATTTTAGACATTTGTGAATAGTTTTAAGTTGATGTGAAACTGTAAAACTAGACAAATCGATTTGAATTGTCTGCTATGTACATATTATATTATAGTAACATTGTACGTACCTACATTTTAATATTTTATACATCTTCCTTAGATGAATGCCAAATGCAATAAACAATGCCAATGTCTTCCTGTAAAGTTAAGATAAGCAATATAGTACGCACGCAAGTATCATAATAAAAGTTTTGATATCTAACTCCGTTATTTTATTTTTTTATTTCGATTCTACTTATATAGTAGAAATAGAAAAATCTTTATTTTATATGTAAGGATTACTAGGAAAGATAGGCACGGAAGATTCTTGGATATTCAGAAGGTGCTTGAATGGTATAATTTAATTCTTAATTTTGTAAGAAACACTACGTATAGTTTTATTAAATATGCTAAAACCTAAGAATTAGTAAGGTAAAACGTAAGGTTTGCTCGTGATTCCTCTCAAGAAAAAGTAAAAACTCGAGTGACACTAGATATTATTTGAAAAAAGGACTGTTAATAATTTGTTTAGAAACATTCTTTATCGAATTTGGCCCTAGTATAAAAGTAAGTACCTTCTTATACGAGTACAAAAGTACTTTGCGTAATCCCTTAAAAAATGTGTTTAGTAAGGTAAATATCTATATCATGTAAATACCTAAATTAACCTATAAATTATTTGGTTTTGTATATTTTGGGAAACAGTATTTACCATGATAATTACTTGACAATAAAATTTGAGTCGCGTACAAGATTTATCGACGCGGAAGATAGATTTGATGACCGCTGTGATTCAGGTAAAGCGGTGTCGGCCCTGAGGTGCCCTCGCTCGGGTGGTAGTATTTTTAGCGTTTTGCTATCATACGGGGCGGGGCGCGGCGCGCATACTGATGCTTCGATTAGCGATGCTGCGCGGGCGCACGGAATTAGTGCCACACACATCCGAGATGTTGCGCGCGGCGGCGGGCGACGCAGGGCTGTGATTTGTTGATTTATTAGTTTATCAACGATTGTTTCCTTTAAACAGTCAAATCACCACGCTTTGTCAAATACGGGTTGGTGATCAGTAACCAGGGCTATGCATCAAAAAATTCGCAAACATACTTTTCCCGAACTGGAAATTGAACCATCCGGGTCATCGAGTCAAGCACTTGACCTCTGGCTACCGAGGCGTTTATTAAAGGCGTTGTTTACATAAGGTATTGGTAAATAGATATTCTGTAACAAACAACAGGCAAATACAAAATGTACTGAAGTCTAGATTGTATTAGCACGGAATTAGTGCCACATCCGAGATAGAGCCTGTAGTGGCGCAGGGCTGTGTGTTTTTGTAGCGACTTAATTTGGGCGCCATTTTTGCGATTTTGATATTTTGTGCGCTAGGATTTTTGACAACGTTGTATTGAGTAGGTGTGTTCTCAGTAAAATAAACAAAATACACAAAGATATTTAAAAAACTTGTTTTAACACCTCCTGTAAAATAAAAATAAGCGTGGTTTTTAAAAAGGGTATTTTCTGTTTTCTTAACCTTCTTATACCCGCGCGTTGGTCTCTCAAACCGTCAAATCCATAATTCGCATTTTTCTCAAAATGTATCAACACTGTGACTTTGTGGTTTTTATTAGCTTCGTAATTTGTGGTCTGCCGTTGTTTAGTGCAGTGCAAGCGCTGCTGCCGAGTGGATTGTCTTATTTTTTTTACAATTATCGGTCGAGCATGGAGGTTCGGTGGTATGTTCTGATTGTCACATTAATGAAACCATTGATGAATTGATATGTTTTAATGTTTTTTTCTGACTCTTGTAACTTTCAATTGTTACATTTCAAAGTATTGCTTAAGTTTAGAGGCCTATTACATCTCGACTGTGATTTTTGCGTAAAATGGCCAATTTTAGCGTTATGGATCTCAGAAACAAAAATACATTAACAATTTTGACGTATTGAATAGTGTAGAATAGCTATTGGAATAGTGCGTAGCGGCCTCGCTTTTTGTAAATTTTGCTTAATTTTTAATTAAACCCAAAATTGCAGAGAAAGATTTTCATAAAGTGCGCGAAGGCATTTTTTTGAGCTCATCGATTAAAGTACTGTTGTAAACAAGAGAAATAAAAAAATTATAATGTTATCTCTTGTATAGTCGAATAGTGCTTAGCGGCCTCAGAATTTTTAGATATCATTGATTTTATATAGGAAAAAAATCTTATTCTAAACCAAAAAAACTTCGAAAATTGCTATAAGTTAACTGTGAATATCTCCTATCTACGATAATATTATTGAGCAAAATTTATACCAGAGTAATGGTTACTTCATGAGGAATAAAGATTTTATAATGAATTTATTATTCTATTTCGATAAAAACGATAGATAATTACAAGTGCAAAATCACTACAAAATGCGAAAATGGGCATTTTAAGCAAAAAATCACATTCGAGATGTAATAGGCCTCTTAAGGGGGTGCCGCGCGATCGCAAAAACTGACATAAGTCTCTTAATGAAATTCAAAACAAAATCAATCTTATTGATATTTAAAATTAGAACAATTCTGCTTTGAAGTTTCAGACCTAGTAATTTGATTACAGCAATGTTTTTATTCTGCGAAATGTACAAAACCATCACGCGTTTGTGTTAAAAATTAAAATTTACTTTTTCAAGATAATATATGCGGAATATCAATACAAATATTTTCATGTGAGAATTATTGTTTCCTCATGCCGTTTTGCAACCATGTTCTGGAGATCCGCGGCAGTTTCAGCTACGAGAACAAGACCATCGGCAAAAGTGTGACAAGCATCGACCGTCCAGTTTGCCTTTCTCTTCCCAGTCCTAAGTTTTGATAATGTCCTCTAAAAGGCACGTGAAGAGCTTAAGTGAAATGGTGTCTCCTTGACACACTCCACGGCCAACAGGTATAAGATCGGATAACTATGTATGCGTACTTGCATTGTAGCAGACTGATAAAGCTCCCGAAGAACGTTAACGTAACGCTTGTCAATATTCCAGCGGCGAAGAGAGTGAAACACCGCCCAGGGTTCGACACTATCAAAAGCCTTTTCATAGTCGACGAAAGCAAAACACAATTGGCGATTATACTCTATTCTTCTCTCTCCTCTCCATCTTCTTCTCTCCATTGGCTGCTTGACAGTGTGGATGTGGTCCATGGATGAGTAACCACTTGGGAAGCCAGTCTGCTCGATTGGTTGGTATTCATCGAGTAAACGCGTTAATCGATTGCATAAAACCATGGAAAACAACTTATAGACCTGGGAGAGCAGGCTTATGGGTCTATAGTTTTGAAGATTGGTTTTGTCACCGTTCTTGTGTAGGACCGAGACTACGGCGTTTTTCCATGCATCGGGAGTAATGCTCTCGGTTAATACTTTATTATAAAGATGAATTAGAGATTCAAATAATGTAGGACCTCCTGCTTGTAGCATCTCCACATAAACGCCGTCTTCGCTAGGAGCTTTTCCGCGTTTAATTCGAGATAAAGCAAACTCAATTTCGTTGTCTGTGATAGGTGGGATATTTTATATCTCCATACGTTCAATTGGGTTTGCTCAAATGTCCGCAGCAATTAGCAATTCTGTTTCTGCTACTCTTGATATGCAAAGATCACCATAAAACTCCTCAACGATGCGAATGATACCATCCCTATCTGTCACAACTTCACCGCGCTATTCTTAATTTTTTTGTGTGTAGTTATTTTCCGTCTAAATACCTTTGGGCCCCGGTTTTGTTTAATAGTTTCTACAATAATCCTAGTATTAAATGCTTTCAAATCATGTTTAATAGATTTTCTAATAGTTTTGTTTAAATGTTCTAGATTTTTCTGATCTGTGATGTTATTGTTTTTTAATTCTCTTCGTTGTGTCATTAGTGAGATTGTATGCGTTGTTAATTTATTTTCCGTTGACTTTTCCCCCTATATGTTGGTTGGTTGTGTTTGTTATAATATCCACAAGTGTCCTATTGAATGAGCTTACATTCAAGTTTTCTTCGTCCAGTGCATCGAACTGATTCTTTAAGTCAAGTTGATATTCTGTCTGCAATAAAAAGTAAGAGTTTTTGTCATATTTCTGATGTTGTGACTTGACCAGTTTAGAACGTTATTTAGCAAGATTGCACCGGAAGGTGACGTGGTCACCTTCCGGTGCAGATTTAACACAAGCAGTGAGCTTGTGTTAAATCTTTTCAAAACGGTAACATCTGTATTATTGTGTTTCTGTGGAGTAAGGATATAATCAATTTCGTGTCTTGTAAAACCATCTGGACTGGCCCAAATCCATTTCCTTGCAATGCGTTTCTTAAAAATGGAGAGCCGATCTTAGCGTATTCGGCCAAATAAATTTCATACAGGCAAATTTTGAATTTAAGATAGGTAACTAAGTTAAATATTTAACTTAGGATGCGAATAATTATGGTATTTAAGCGGCTAATTTAACGTCGTCGTCGTCATATTAATTATTACTACAAAAACCGGCTAAGTGCGAGTCGGACTCGTGCACGAAGGGTTCCGTACCATTATCTATAAAATTGTGATCGATGTTTTAATAATATATTTTAATTAATTAATTAATTAATGACGTATTAAAAAAAAATTACTTACAAGATCTCGTTCAAACCAATTTTTGGTGGAAGTTTGCATGGTAATGTACATCATATATATTTTTTGTATTATCATTCTCTTATTTTAGAAATTACGGGAGGGGGGGGGGGGGGGGGGTACATTTTACCACTTTGGAAGTGTCTCTCGCGCAAATCATTCAGTTTAGAAAAAAAGTTCTAAGTATGGGGAACCCCCAAAATTTAATGTTTTTTTTCTATTTTTGTGTGAAAATCGGTTCACAGAATACATCTACTTACCAAGTTTCAACAGTATAGTTCTTACGGACGGACAGACAGACAGACAGACATGACGAATCCATAAGAGTTCCGTTTTTTGCCATTTGGCTACGGAACCTAATAAAACCGTGCTCAACTTTCGGTCTGTGACACCGTGCGCGAGTATGTGTTATGCTTTAGCGCGCGGGCATACAAAGGCATATAATGGTTGCATATATTGGTACTTAAGTTGTTTTATGTACGTTTTACAGATAGGTTAAACGTGGGTTAAACAGCTTACTAGGTGACTAAACTTCATCATCATCATCATCATCAGCCTATACTCGTCCACTGCTGGACATAGGCCTCTCCAAGAATACGCCACTGAGCACGATCCGCGGCCACTCTCATCCAGCTCTTGCCAGCCACCTTGCGAAGATGACTAATCTTAATTTTGGTTATTAGCTCAATCTCTGCTCAAGATCATCTGGTTATTAAATCAAAGTAAGTCCAACTGTCGTCTGTTTTCAATATTATCTACTTCACAACTTATTTCGGATAACAACAAAAAACCACAGTAGATACTGATAACCCTATTCACACTCAACTCGAACACCAGCACATTGTCGATCAAACTTCCTCGTTGTAATTCTATTTTGTAAACAGCTCGTTACCGAATATAGAACTAAAGTTTTTTTGATATTTTAAGTCTTCCCAATTATTTCGCTCAATTCGTATTCAGCACGCTATTTTACACCAAACACGGCATTACCATATTTCCATGAGAACCTACGGAAAGGTTCAAAGTAATTAAGTTCTAACTCCATGAGGATTATTTATTTGTTAATGTTTATAAAACATACAAAAGTCTTATTTCTTTTGAAATAAGTGAATTAAGCCACATGATCTATAGATCATGTGCAATAAACAAATAAATCATGTTTAGTTGACTTTAATGATGGAGATCTTCGCCCAAGAGTGGACAGTGGTATAATTATACAGGCAGTTTACTTACAATTCATGTCCATGCACATTCAATTTTGTAACATCTTTTAATACCATGTGTTGTGCAAATAAATATTAATAATTACTTATTATTATTATTCTCTTTATTTAACATATATCTTATGATTTTTTTTTCAATATTTTATATAAAACATATATTATTATTATTACTAACTTACTATGAGGTTAGAGCAAATAATTATCTAAAAATATTTATACACGTCATGTTTAAATCAGTGTGATACCTAACTGATTAGCAAAATATTTCATACTTACAAAATAACTTAAAAATAACATCATGCTGCATCTAAATATTACGTGTTTTTTACTTAGATAGACTTGTCTAAGTCATTGCGATCAATAACCTAGCTTAATAAAGTTTTTTTTTAAGTTTTCTACAAAATGTTTACTCTGTTTTTTTACTTTAGCATGCAAAGTTTGAATGAATTTTTTTTATTACTTTGTAAAATGTTGAACTTGGAAGTTTTTTTATTCTACAACGGGTAAGCTCTTGGCCTTCATCTCACCTGATGGTAAGTGACGATAAGGCCGAAGGTGGAAGCGCGCTTCACCCGGAATCCTCAACCACTGAGGAAGTGGCTATCTTATCTCTAACTGTCGGAACACAACAATGCTATAAACATCATTGTTATGGCGACAGACTTAGATAAGATGATGGTAGCTAGCCAGGCGGACTTAACAGCCCTACCACCAACCAAACCCAGCACACAAAGATGTACCCCCCGCTGGGAATCAAACCCGGAACCTTTGGATCTGAGACCGGTGGCATAGCCACTAGACCACAAAGGCGGTTAAAAAGTTTGTATGGGAAGCCGAAATGCGTAATTAAAATGAGGAATGTGGTCGTAAGTTTTCCTTCTAAACTTTGTTTGTCTTGCTGCATCTCGGGTCAGTGGCCTGATTTTCGTGGAACTTGTTCAGTTGTGAATCAAGTTAGCTAGTAGTGGGTTCGATGGGAGTAAGGCAGTGGGTACATTCCAGTGCACAAGCAAGGTAGCGAGGTAGTACTAGGAAGTGTTGGCACTAAAGCTTTGGCGACGATCCAGCTATAAATAATGGATTGGCTATCAAACGCTATAAACAGTTATAATGATAATACTGAGTTAAATTAAACTGCAAGAAAACAGCAAAAGTAAAACAAACAAAAGAATCTTTTCGTAGCTCGTTTCGTTCGTAGACCAATATCAACCTATAGTAAACAGCAATAATTGAAATAAAAATAATAAATATGTGTACAACTAAACGTAGCTTTTAAATGTATATTATGAACTGATAGGCCTTCTGTTCACTTTTCCTGCAGAGTAAGCCTGCTATTTAATAACGGAAAAAAAATTGCAGTCTACGGTTTTGCACATTTAAGGTAAAGTCTCCAAAACGAATGCAACCGTAAATAATACCACTGCATTATAAAAAAAAGCTTAAACAAAGAATTGAATTTACTAATAATGCAAAAATTACACAGTTTCTATATTTTTATTGTTCATAACGATCGGGTCATCGACAAGGATATAAACTTTCTAATAAACATTTTTCTAAGCAACCTTAAGCAACAGATAAGGGCAAGGCGTCCGCCAAAAAGGATGCAAAAGAAAATCATATCACCTCGCGTGTGCTTCCCTCTTTAATGTTGACCTCGAGCAAGTGCAAGTAAAAATACAGCATAATATTTGCTTACATAAACCGTCGGTTGACTTAACTTGCTCATTGTTCCTTTAATCGCTGTGCACTTGACGCGATGAGACATCAGGAGGCACGGAAACTAAATTAATTATTACTTATCGTACGTAGCTGATAATATTTGTACAGGCGAACACATAAATTATTTATTTACATCGTTATTCATTTAAGCTCTGATGATTTTACGAGTTTATAAACAAATTGCGGTTCTGTTGTCGTTAAGTTTGTACATATTATCTTAAAACCCAAATTGGAACGAAAATATTAAAATTAAATAAATAAACATAACAATAAAGTGTACCATGTTATGGATATAAAATTAGTTTTAGACTAATTTCAATTGAGTTTTATTTCAATTGATATGAAAATTGTTTGGTTATCTACATAACACCTGCGTGGCCGAGTGGTCAAGCGTTCGGCTCGATAACCCGGGTTCAATTCCCAGGTCGGGCAAAGTGTGTTTTCGAAGTTTTCGATGCGCAGCCGAGCTTGAGATCACCAAACCGCATTTGACAAGCGTGGTGATTAAGCCAATAATAATAATCATAAATCTCTTTATTTCAGACAACAAACAATGTATAGGAGGGTATTATAGACTAGTTACACCTGAACGAATTGCATTTAAAAATGGCGAAATTGTTTCTATGACGTAATCACGTCGAAAGGGAAAGAAAATAAATGTAATCATATCATTAGCCTATTGTTAAAAAGAGAGAAACATATATTTTAAATTTTGTATACTCTTTATGGTAGTTGACCAATGAGCTCATTGAATTTATGCGCCATCTCGGCCATTGTTTTCTCTCTTTCACTCTTACAGAAACGTCTCACTCTTACATAGTACATGCGTCTCACTCATGCATATCGAATTGGCAACAGGGCAAATGTCCTCACTAAATAAAAATTTCTATTTTAAATTTATAATTACAATAATTACGAATAAATAAAAAAAATCTTGACTGTTATGGTTGCAGTATAATTTTTACAACTTCTGTATACACAGGAAGGCCTTTTATGCAAATAACAATACAAAAACTTATAACGGTAACGACCGTATTGACGTGACAATGACTGACGTGTGACTGAGTGAGGTTCAGGCAATTACCTGGATTTGTTCTAGTCATTGTGTGTCAAGCGACCTCCAGGAGGTCGCTAACTGTCAGACCCGTATGTGTCAGAGGCCTCCTGGAGGTCGCTCTTTACCCCGTCATATTTAGAGTTGAATTGTGCTCATAAAACTATTGCTATTGCTTTTGTCTTTGTTTTAATGTATAGAGTGGCACAAAGACGGCATTACAACACCAAAGATGTTTAATACGGCGACGAATAGAGGTTCTGCGCGCGCCTTTTTATGTGGGTTCGACCCGTGTCTGTTATCGCCCGGTACTTACGCGCCACATCTGGCGCATATAAAAAATTAATGGTGAGGTTTATTCTGTTTTAAACGTGTATTCCACATTGTAAATATAACAAATAATTATCATAATAATTGTTACACCTTTCATGCTTTTATTTATAATTAAATTTATTATTTTATATTAAATCGAAGAAAAAAAAAAGTACTTTCATTTTTTTTTGCAATTTATTATAGAATCAAACTATACTTTATTATACATAGCCAGATAGCTTATTTAATAAGGATTCCAGTGATATAAGTTTTTTATATAGTCTCTATATAAAAAAATATGGAAATCGTCATTATACCTAGACCGGATATAAACAGGAAGTAATACGGAAGTGCTTGACACATGCGGCCATTTTGAAAAAAAAATGGCGACCGACCTCCAGGAAGTCGCTTGACACACAAGGGGCTGGAGGGCAGGCAACGTATCTACACATATAATATCATTAAAGATACCCATCAATTGTAGCGATGACTTGATTTCAATGATGGAGGCTTTTGCCCTGCAGTGGCTTAGTAGACAAGCTGTACTTTAACTTTACCCCTGGATATCGAGCCAAGCGTTTAACCACTCGGCCACCGAGGCGTTTGTAAAGAAACGAGCAAAAAATGTGCATGATGTTTTCTCGTAATAAAAGTGTACTTTATTCTACAGGACTGTACCTAATACATAGCCAAAGGTCTTCACAGCCTTGGCAACCAACGAAGGTCCGCGCAGTATGCAGCATGCACTCCCATTTATATAACAAATTAATAAGTTACTATAGAAATTATTTGCCATCATTATTTCTACAGAAGGAAGTTAGATTATAGTATGAAGTTGTCCTTATCGTTATTAAATACATTGTGAAATATTTGAGATGTTGTGATATTTAACATATCACCTTATAAACGTTCCACTGCTAGACACACAAGATCATATTTGGTCACCCATCCGATGCCCCGGCATTGCATAAGTTGCTTAATTTGAAAGCTCGCAACCTGTCTACCTTATTGGCTTAAACATTATTTATTTCTGTTTTACAATAAAAATTAACCTAATCTTTATAACATCACATAATCGAGAAAACGAGTTAAAAATATATTATAGCTAAATTCTTTTAAAGCGTGAAATATTATATTTTGTTAACTTTGTTAAATATTTTAATGCCTATGTTATTGTTCTTGATCTATTTTAATTTTAATTGTAGCAATTTATATAATTAAATTCCCGATGTCTTGATGTAACTAATGTTATTATTTATTTATTGGTTCTTATTATAGACCAGCAGATCATCTTTATAATAATTTAGCTTATTGTATTGTAAGTGTCCTTACGGGGTGTGGCAAAGCGTGACTAAACCCTCTTTAAAAAAAAACCTAATAAAATAAATAACTCAAGCGTCTTTTTGTATGTTATTGATTGTACTTTGTTACAAAAAGTGAAATATATGAACATGAGCTCGGCTGTCGTAATCCTGACATAATAAAAAATCAATTGTTAGCAATCTCTAGGAGTTTTCGAGACAGACAAGGGGATATGAATAATCTAAATTGCACTACAACAATATAAAGGAGATCATTCAGGCTCCATACATTTTTGGGCCTTAAGAAAGTGCCGGTGTACAAAAAAAAAACGTATTCTTAGAACTAGCCATTTGGAGTAATAGTTAATATGGCACCAAAGTTGTAGGATTGCTCTGAGCCAAGTTATCCAAGTTCGATGATTCATCATTTTCATACGTTTATTGATTTCTGAAAGTGCTGGGACTGGGAAACATAAAATAATGATAGATAATGCTAGAACTAATGATCTGAAGCAATTGTCATTGCAGCGCAAAAGCTGTGGGGTCATCATCTGTGGGGTTAATACAAAAAAAAATTAGGAATCAATAAATGTATGAAAATGATGAATCTCCGAACTTATATAACTTGGCTTTGAGCAATCCTACAACTTTTGTGCCATATTAACTATTTCTCCAAATGGCTAGTACCAATAGGTAAGTACCATTTTTTTTGTTGGCCGGTACTTTCAGAAAAGTTTTTTTTAGCATATCACATGTGATCGCTAATTCATGGTCCTTACTTGCGATATTTACTTGGTAACTACGAGTGTCTCTCTATGCCAAAGTAAGTAAATAGATAGCTTAGTAAAACTGAAGAGGATAACTTACTCACTAAACTTTGGTTTGTTTAACAAAGCCTGTGTGAAAAAACGGTACAGTATGTACTGGTCATAAAAATGTTTTGAGAAAATTGTGTTTGTTCCAGCTTCCAGCAGCAGCTACATTGAAATAGGTACCAAAAAATTGTATTTTGGTAATTGAATGTAAAGATAAAAAAATATCAGACTTTTCTATTTTTCTGGCCGATCCTAATCAAGAGACTATGACTTTTATCAACATTTCTTTCTTATTTAGGGTAAAAACGGGACCCTATTACCTTAGTAGGACGGACAGTGGAGTCTTAACTCCACTGTCCGTCCTTACTTGTCCCTATCTACTGACCCCGATAGATAGGGTATCGCAGCTGGAACTACGGGTCCGGCTGTGTTTTCAGGGGTGCTACGGGGTTCCGGTTCAAGCCCCCCGCTGGTTGTGCCTTGACCGGCGCCTCCGGCGGGATCCGGTCGTGGGTTGGACTCGTAGTGGCTCGTGGTTAGCTGTAGAGCTTGGGAATGTTCGTTTGTCCTGGTATTGTGTGCCAGGAATTCCAAACTCGCGCACAGCGAGCGGGGCCTAGTAGCGGTCTCTGAGGGGCCAGAAGCGAAAAGTCCTGCGGGGAACGTGAGTTTCCCTTATAGTTGGCAGCTTTGTCCGGTGGTTCTCATTGGACATTGGTGTTGACATCTCCGGTAATAGTCTGGAGAACTAGTAGAGGCGGCCCCGTAGATGCCGTAGCCTCCGATCCAGCCAGCCGCGTAGGACGTGGGAACTGGCTAGGCGCCTGGATGGGTTCCGAGAAGTGAGTGTTCTTACTACTCCGCTACAAAGGTGGACACTTGGGAGTCGACTTTAGAGTCGACGACCCTAGCAGTGGCAACTGCGAGTTGTGCCCTTCCTGCAACGAGAAGTGAGCGAGCGTGACAGCTCCGGTTACCTATCTGAACAATAAGCAGTGAACTACACGTGTTCACGGGGAGACTCCCGAGACACTAGTCTTATGAGTACCGAATGAAGAGCGCGCTTCGGCGGGCACTGATTTGGCGTCAAGACCTAACGCAGATGGTCTCCTGCGCGAGTGTTCTACTGGCGCAGGGACGTCTGGCACTTCTTGCATAACCTAACGGTTAGTCTCGAGGTGCCAGTACAAATAAAACTTAGTGAATTAAGGAGAGGGGATGTCCGTCCGTACTTAGTGATGTATGGAGGGGATGTCCGTCCGTCCGTCTGTCACCAGGCTGTATCTCATGAACTGTGATAACGTATCGTGATAGTTGAAATTTTCACACATGATATAGGTATTTCTATTGCCGCTATAAAAACAAATACTAAAAACAGAATAAAATAAATATTTAAGGGGGGCTACCATACAACAATCGTTATTTTTTGCCGTTTTTGCTCGATATTTATAACGCCAACAGGTACACGTTTAAAATAGTCAATAATAGTACGGAGCCCTTCGTGCGCTAGTCCGACTCGTACTTGCCGGTTTTTAGTTAAGTATGATATTTATTTACTACTTTGTATTTTTTAAGTTAATAAGTTTTATCCAACCTCAAAGCAAATTCCAGATTCTCAATCCGATTCTTAATAATGTTCGAGACTTTCTTCACATGGGTTGGTTATTCTTCTTGGGTGTAGTAAAAGGCAACTAACGGTCTAAAGACTGCACATACATCCAACAGCATAAAGCGACTATGGGCTCACCACACATTACACTGAGTAGGTACATGTGATGTTGTTATTTGGTGAAAAGTTGATTGTGTAGTAATGCCCAGTGCACTACTGCGCACTACACTATAGTATTGCGATCGTCATTGCCTAGTCTTTGACTTTCTAACCCTTTGGAGATAATACTGCCGTCCAAGTGAATATTGTAAAGAACATTGCGCTTCATCAGCAGCCTATAAACGTCCCACTGCTGGGCACAGGCCTCCCACGTGAACAATAGCACGTGGGGATATTGGGCCATAACTCACCACGCTGGCCCAATGCGGGTGGGTTTTAACGACTGTCATCTTACGACAACAACCGGGACCAAAGGCTTAACGTGCCTTCCGAAGCACGTAGGAGCTCGAGATGTTTTTTTTATTAATCACCCATCTAGCGGCCCGGCATTGCGAAAGTTGCTTAGCGGGCAAGATCGTTAGCCGAACGCGCTAGCCGCTGTGCCATCGAGCTCCTCATCGAGCTTAACCTTGAGCTTATTCCGAGAAAATGGCGCCTAAAGATATTAGACTTTGCGGAATAAGCAAATAAAACCTAAATTCGTGAGTGTATTTATTTGTGTGTACCGTATTATGTAAGCCGTGTCGCGTAGCGGCTTATTGCAGAAAGACTCTCTTCCCTTGGGTGTCGTAAAAGGCGACTAACGGACTAAAGACTGCACATACATCCAACAGCATAGAGCGGCGATGGCCTCACCACCTGTCTAGCGAGCAGATATGCAGCTGTGCAGCAGTTATTTGATGAAAAGTGGACTATGGCAGAGGACTGCTTTTGCGGTCCTCATTGACTAGTCTCTGACTAACCCTTCGGGGATAATAGTCGTGATTATGCGTGTGTATGTATTTATATATGTCTTATCTCATATACTTATAACATTGTTTCGCTGTTCGTGTGTCTTTATTTTTTGCGTAAAAAAGGAAGACAAGTGAAATTTGCTCACAACAGTGAATCATTTGTAAGTTAGTGTTGGCAATTACAGTATGCATTTTGTGTTCCTAGAAACTAAAGGGAGTATTTAAAGTAGTACTGGCGTCGGTACTAGCGTATTGGTCGGTTGTGACTCATAACTTCAATTGTTCTGATTCATTAGCACTTTTTTCTTTTCGATTGACGCAAATGGCGTGTGGGAGAGATATGTAGGGCAATAGAACATTTGAATGTGTATTACTTCGGTTGTGTTTTGTGATTGATCCATTGATCCTCCTTTTTCCTTTATTAGTTTTATGACTAATATCATTCGGATATTTTAGTGAACTAACCTTTTTTTTGTTTCCTTATTTATATTCTCACTAGAAATTGTATGACCTAATAATATTGTAAACGCGAAAGTTTGTAAGTATGGATAAACATCCATCATTACTCTTTCACGTAAAAACTACAGAATGGATTTAGATGAAATTCGGCGTACAGATAGTTTATAACCTGGATTAACAAATAGAATACTTTTTATCCCTATATTCCCACGGGAACGGTAACCACGCGGGTGAAACCGCGAGCGGCCGCTAGTTAGAGAATAATGTAAATGCTAATATGGAACGATGACGTTTTACAATATCAGAATTTAGGCACTGTAGGCACTGATGTAGAAAACTATTATTAGACTCAACTGAAATCTTTTCTTTTTTCTCTTAAATTTCTCCCTGACAATTAAAATGTAATTATGCTTTGTAATTAATAAAGTCCATATTAAATAAATGCAAATAAATTCGTAAGTATAATGTTTAATATATATTATAAAACAAATATTTTTAATGAATAACAATTTATACTTAAAAATATTTGCTATGTTAAGCAGTCATTACTAAGTAACAAAATATGATCATATAAATCAACTCCACCATTTAATTAATTAACTCTAGAATTAACATATTGCCGTATCTAAATTTAAATTATCACATCAGATTGACACTGTTGAGCTATCATAGGCATACAAGCGGCTTAGTCATTATTCAATCAGCAAAAAAAACATCTTCGCACGTGCCATAAAAGTTTGGAGGAACGGAAATGGTGAATCATTCTAAAATGCCTATTAGATTGAGAGCTGCAGTCTTACGCCCAAAATTTTCTATAGATAACGAAACGTTGAAAAAAAAACTACTTCAGGTACGTTTAGCGAAAAATTTTTGGCGTACTATACAGTGAGAAATTTGACATATTTTGTCCAACCAAAAACTAAGTCAAAAACTTGAATTTAGAAGGCTACAAAGATAACGAAACGTTAAAAAAAATTGTCTAACTCAGGCGGGAATCAAACCCGTGTCCTCCGCAATACGGGCGGACCACTACACCACCGAGGTATTGATTGGTTAGACTTGACGAAATTTTAACGAAATTAATCAAATATTACGAATGTAGAAGGCTAATCAATCTATATATAGGTTATTAATTTCGGGCGGTAGCCGATAACTACCGCTTTCTAGTTAGGATCGTGAAAGTTAGGCATCTTTCCACAAGCCTGGTTCCCGGGTGACCAAATTGAATAACCTTTAACTTCTCTGTGTTTGTAAAGCACGATGAATAAATCGTTGGTCCTGGTTGTTATGGTAACATGGCAATCGTTAACACCATAGACAAATTAGTCGTCCATGGCTAACTTAGTTACTTGGTTAACACCCACTATCCAGCAGTGGGACGCTAATAATCTAATGGTGATGATCCATTTAATTAATTATGACATAGCTCTACATTAGTCTAAAACTCTAGAATGGAGACGCGGAGCAAATGCCTGAGGAAGAGGAAGACCTCTCAAATGATGGGTTTATGATAAAGATATGGAAGCCGTGAGTTTTTTTAAAGCAAAATAACGTTCTATACGCTCACACCAATTATCATGCTCAAGTGAAGATTCTTAGGAAACTTGTTTATGGCTTTAATCGCCGTAGAGGTCACCGGTGACCGACAAACAATTGTGTCTGTCAGTCAACGTGTTAAATGGTTAATAACGGAAAACATACATATACATAGAAAACACCCGACCGGGAATTGAACCCGGGACCTCAGAGATGGCGCTACGCCTGAACCAGCGTGCTAACCAATCGATCGAAAAGGTGTTAGTTCGCTGCTAACGATATAAGTTGTGTTCCAAGATTGATTCAGCTAATTCAGTCTGCCGGCTAGGACATCCCGTCTGGCATGCGCCGCCGCTTAGCCACAAACACAGATGATTCAACACCTATTGAGTTGTTAGCTGGAAACCGATCAATTTGGGACTCCACTGCTCTTAAGCGTGACTCACGTCTGCAGACCATATTTGAATGAATGAATTTTATTGGTAAGTATCTCACGCTGTACACAAGGTAACAAAATAAAGGTGAAATGTTTTTGCTTTTATTAATTTATTTTATTGTTCAACTTGACTTGTTCCCCTGTTTGGGGTAAGGCATCCCTACCCTCATTCCACACTTCACGGTTTTTTAAACTAGCTAAAATGTTGTCTTACTTCATGTTACGTGGGTTATGTAGGACTACCCCCCCTCCTTTGCTCAAACAGTTACGAAAAGAACGATGGAAGGAGGGGAGGTCTACCTACTAAAAACCATGTAACATCTCTGCCTAAGGGATGCCTTAGGACGACTCACGGCTAGCACAGAGTTCATCACAACGGCTCGCCGGAGGGGAGACGCCCGCGATAGTTTAAGGACGCCCCCCAGAATCTCGCGAGGCTGTGAATTGACTTATATCTGACACGGTTTCTGTATTTTACCCGTGTCGCGTAACGGTGAAAGAATACTACCACCCCTTCTCTTCCCTTGGGTGTCGATAAGGCTACTAACGGACTAAAGACTGCACATACATCGAACGGCATAGAGCGGCGATGGGCTCACCATCTGTCACGCTGAACACATTTGCAGTCGTTATTTGGTGTAAAGTGGACTATGGTAGAGGACTGCTTTGCTGTCCCCATTGCCTAGTCTCTGACTAACCCTTTTGGGGATAGTAGTCGTGATTATATATGTATGTATGAATTTTAAGTAGGCCACGTCTCTTTGTATTGCTAAGTAAACGCTGTTTTGGCTAAATAAATCCGATGTCAATGTTTAGAAGCGGGAAAGTGATGCATTTGGTTTTCGGATGTTCCTAATATGAGTCATGTCCTCACGTCTTTAAGACCCCGCGCGCCGGCGCCGGTTTAAAATTATGTAGGTTCTTTTTTTGTTGTGTTCGTTGTTGTGTTGGGGAAAAATAACTTTTAAGTAGCGCTATGGATTAAATTAGTGTTCATGTCAATAATCAGCTACGGGGTCGAAGAACCTTAAAGTGAGCGCGCTTTGCATCGGAAATGTGTAGAGTTGTAAAAAATGTTCAAGTATTTTGTAGTATCGTCTTATACGATTGTTACACGTAAAATAAGAGATAATATGTTTCTGTATGGTTACCATTTTATTGTTTAATTCAATGACACTACATATTATAATCAACTACGTATTTACTTAAGCCTATTGCAGGCAGGTTTGTCATTTTGATTTTTCTAGTTTCAAGTTCGATTTATTGGATACAAGAATAGAATTAATCGACCCCATACTAAACTAATTGTACTCTGAACTTTGCACTTACTGTATATATTCGTATTGGTAACCATAATATCTTCATCTTAACCCGTGTCATGCAAAAACCACGGCACATTTGTAACATGGAAATTTAGATTCATATTTATTGAACGGCCTATTCATAGAAATAACTATTCGTAGGGAAGTACCGATGTATACCACATAGTACCAAAACCTACACACACCGGGAATTCAATGGTACAAAATTATAAATCATAATATTCGTTCCACGTGGTGGGTTTTTCCTACTGCAATTTCAAGAAATTGGAGAGTCAAGCCGGTTGTATGGGACAATGTGGTCGAATGAATCATTTAATTTTATTTATTATTAAGAGGGTTTACGCATTTCAGATTCCCATAAAAACTTTCAAGTCGAAATGTTTAAGAACCAATAAGCCAATTTTGATGAAACTTTGCATGCTATAGTAAAATACAGGGATCTAAATAGTTTGTTGAAAACATTTTTAAAAAACGTTTATTTAACTGAGTTATTGCGATTTAAAGTCCACTATAAAAAGTTTAAAATCGAAATAACTCAGTTAAATAAACGTTTTTTAAAAATGTTTTCAACAAACTATTTAGATATCTATATTTTAATTCAGCATGCCGAGTTTCATCAAAATTGGCTAGCTGGTTTAAAAAATTTTTAACTTGGAAATTTGTATGGGAATCCGAAATGCGTAAACCCTCTTAAATTAGATCCATACAAAAGGTTGTGTAGCGGGAAAGGTATTGTATAGATACCTTAGTCTTAGTTAGCATAGGAAGTTAAGTCAGAACTTAACTTTATATATAGATACCTATTTAAATGTGAGATATATAAAGTCTAAGTATGAACAGAGGCATTAAACTCAACCAGTTATTTGTATATAAAGTAAAAAAACGTAGTTAGCAACAAGGATACCTACCTACGTATAACTAAGAAAGTAAATAAATTTTTACCTCTTTGCATTGAAATAGGGTTTTTTTATTAATAACATCAAATCGATCGATAATGTGACCTCATGTCGGCATCAACTAACGTAAACTTGAAAAGCGAAACAAGTTATACCGGTTCAAATAACCGCTCAAAATAAGAAAGAAAGTGTCAATATCACCGAATCTCAAAGGCCCTTTACACATTGCGACTTTAAGCAGCGATGCAAACGCAATACAGTTCCGATACAAACGCGATTCACTCGCTGACTGTCAACCTTTACACACAATCGAATGCAGATAAGATTAACAAAATTTTAGATATCTGTTATTTTATCCGTTTTGACGTCACTAAGTGCCTGTATAGGTTTTTAATGAATAAACTATTTAACTTTTACTTCGAATTTAATACAAATTATTCCCAATTTCTAACTCCAGTAGGCAAAACAGATGGATTGATTATTAATTTCGCCCGTTAGCCTATACTTAACGTTGTTAAATACTTAGCTAACGACGTTCGATGAATGTGCCAAAACCGAGTAACGGAATCGAATGAGTCAGGGGCGGCCGCGGGCCTCCATTATCAACCGTTTTATGTAACAAAACTGTTACAAAATATACAGTTACCGCTCGGAGCGTAATAAGAGCGAGCTCCTTTGTTTCAGACGCACGGAGAGCTGAAAAAGAAAACTACTAAATCTCATTGTGAATTTTTCGAGGTCACATGCTGTGTTTGGGTTAAACTTGAACGGCATTACGCCCCTTTTCGTTGAATTCAGTTTTCTTGAACAGCTTCCGTTAGAGATTTTATGGATTACCTCCATTAATTAAAGTTTATACATCTAAGATGTAAATAAAAATCAATTTCCACGAAAGTATGTTCTTGCAACACTTCAGTACGGCTAATATACCCAAAAGACAATATTTGTATAAAAGATTTTTTTTGGAAATTTTTCACGGGATTCACAGGTGTTCGTCCAAGCAGACAAAGTAGCGGGCGGGCAACTTCGAAATCGAGACAATTTAATTGTTTGAGTGAACTATTATTTTAGTTTAAAAGAAATAATAGGTCTTCCTTTTTTTACATTTTTTTCAACATTGCAAAGTTGTTACTGAGAAGGCACAAAAATATTCCTATTTAAAATGTTCCTATTTTTAGAATAATTTACTCTCCTATACTGCAACGGAGGCGCAGGAAAATGGAAAGTGAAAAGTACTATACGAAGAAAAGAGAGATGCAAATTAATGCGTTTGATTACTAGTAAAAGGAAATAAAATTAAGGTAACATACCAAGCTGTAGAAGAATCAACGATTACATGAAAAAGCTAAAAGCTGAGCAAGACAAAAGAATGATGACAGCTGAGGAAAGAATAAAGTAAAAAGTATGTAGATACATAATTTAAACAAAAAGTATTTATGAAGAAGCAATTTTATTGATCAAAAACGAATATATTGAAAAAAATCGCACAACAACGACTAGTACCAAGAAATATGATTAGTTTTTTAATTAGATGCAAACTCCACAGAGTTCGGTCTTCCAAGTAATAACTAATGAGAACACATATGTGGGTCACAGTTGTGAGTGGTGCAGGTCAAACCGCATGGCGTTGGTTACAATGATACCCAGTAGCCCGAATTTATTTGCCCTGGATCTATAATTTATAAGGAGCTAGGTACTTAGTCAGTCGCTGATTCATTGCCTGTCGATAGAGAATTACGGAATTTTATTAGTAAATTTTAATGACATATGAAATAAGACAATTCATTATGATAGTCAGTTACCATAGTTATTTACTAATGGATCAACAAGAAAAGAATAGTAGGAAAACCAAGGAGCTTATACTTCATATAGGTTCCTTGAGGAAAACAATGTCATAGATAGATACACCAAAAAGTACCTATGATTGAAGAACTACAACTTTTCCGTTTCGATTTATACTTACATGTTTGCAAATTTGTTAATTGAATTTTCAAAAACTTGTGTTTTGCCAAACATTAATGTGCTATAATGGTGTAAAAGTGTTCGTTAACTTGTATGAGTTTGTTAACAAATGAAACATAACAGTGCAACGCCACTTCTCAAATTCTCTCGAGCAGTCCGCGTGATTGTGAGGCTTTAGTAAAGAACCACATTTTTACTGAAACAAAGTAATTCGGAGGAAAATCATTTATCATTCAACATGTATTATCAATCACTTTATGTTATCGATTATTTTTAAAAGTATTTTATTAATATTACATTGGTCAAGTACACACGCCTAACCAAAACTGTGAAACTCAAATTACTTTAATCGATGTTGATCTATAGATCACAGACAATCAAGATAATCTAAACCGCACAAAGAAATTTAGTGACTCGTTTCTTTGTCGCACTTCCAAAAGATGGAATAGTCTACCAGCACACGTATTCCCTCCTATACCTATCCTATACCTTCAAACGAAGAGGCACTTTGTGGGCCGGCAGAGTGAGGGTGATTGATGCTACGGCTCTTACGCTGCACCAGTTGTCCTCGCGCCTGGACTTCACTTCCACATAACATCAGGTGGAGTGGAGTCACTTGCCGGGCTTTGTATAAAAAAAACCACATCTAAACCATAAATTTCGAAAACTACCGATTTGACGATTTTTGATAGGTTGACCTGCTGGTGTCAGTACACGTTAAGAAAAGATGTGCTGGCTGGTCTCACTCCATGATTCGACTTTGTTTTCAACTCGCTTCTAAATACTTTGCATGTTTCAATTTACGACGCGATTACAGAAAGTTACGCGATTTATTTAAGCACCTGCTGGATTTATGTGAGTTGTTATAACACTAATATATTCGTCGCTTTAAAAATACGGCGTCCCTTCGCGCATTCTCCAGGCACGGCTGATTTGAATACGGTTTTCGTTTTTTTTCTGTATATTTTTACTGCAATCGCTGCGCTCACCGGTGCATTAGAGCTTCGCATAATTTTAGGGCTGTCATCATTAGCAGTCTATAAATTCGCATTGCTGGGCACAGGCCTTCATCCACCCCACACCAAATAGGCCACATGGACAACATCATATTATATTATGAGAAGATTGGGCCATACAATAGAATATTCATTTATTCAAGTGACCAGGGCTCGAAATGTTACTATTACTTATTCTATGTCAGTAACATTATTTCACACGCTCACACAGGAGGCTGTGTACAGGATGAAAGTTGCACAGAGAGCCATGGAGCGTGCTTTGCTCGGCATCAAGCTTATGGACCGTGTTCCCAACATCGAGATTCGAAGTCGAACAAAGGTCAAAGATGTTGGGAATCGTATAACGGAACTAAAATGGAGCTGGGCAGGACACCTGGCAAGGCGAGGTGATGACAGGTGGAGTAAGGCGCTAACTGTGATGTGGCGAACATCGCGGGCAAGACCTGAATGAGATTGGCACGGGACCGTCAACATTGGCACATACATAGAGAGGCCTATACCCAGCAGTGGGATAAGTCAGGCTGTGGATGATGAACATTATTTCTATTATTATTAACTAGTTAATAAGCCGCAATCATAAGCAAGCGGACCGAATGCTGGTTGGTGGGTCTAAGCTTATCAAAACTTAAGGGTTTTTCAATTGTTTGAGTTTCTGCTCCTGCTGATCAGCAGTCTATTATCTTCTTTTACTACAGTCGCAGATAGAAAAAACCTTGACGTGTAAACATAAAAAACTATTGCTTTTCAGTTAAGTTATTTTTAGACAAGGAAAAAAGAATTGAGACGAATATCTGACAGTGTCCTCCCCGATCGGGATATGGAACTACTCCATATTTTTCTTCATGAGAGGGATAAAGAAGGATTAGCCCAATCAAAACTTTCACTTCACTTCACACTTACAAAGCTTTTTTAATTCTCAAGAAGTTAAATAACAGAAAGCAACAAAAACCAAATTACATTCCCAAATTGCCAATTACAGAAAAGGTTCCATTATTCTAAATTGAGAGATTATAACCAAATTATTTGGAATCTCTGCAAATACACCATCGAAAAATAAGCAACCCTAATTAATCAAAGCGTTGGGTTGACTTGAGTACAGTCACATCTGAGAAACGACAGGAATGACCCGGGTAGTCTTCAGCGGAAGTCGCAACATGCAGAAACATACATACAGCAATATTGCTTCATTATAATTTAACAATCACCTCTTAGACTTTTTTTTAACTAATCTTTTAACTTTTTTGCCTATTTTGCCATGTTTACTTTTACCATTTTTTACGTTTTGCCAAGCTAACGATTTTTTCTGCTTACTGATACGGCAAATTTAAAATTAAACTGACGATTGCTTCACAAGCGGTCCCAGATGACCCCAGAAGGAAGAGAGAGTAAGTTCTTGGGTTTTTAGTGGTAGCCCTATGCTACAAAGTCTGGACAGGGAGACAGGAGCAGGGGAGAATCCCACATACATCCACGTTTCCCCGGACGCGGTGGTACTCGGTAAAGAGTTGTCTCTAGTGTAATACTATGTATTTAAAGAATGAGATTCGTGTGTGTAGTTGTGTACTAACTCAGATTGGGCCAGAGTTGTGGTTTATGGCCCAATCTACCCATAAGTTGTTGTCCATGCGGGAAGGCCTGTGCCCAGCAGTGGGACGTTTATAGGCTGAAGATGAGATGCCAGTGTGTTACATCCGGTGTTCAAACAATACAATAAATAAAAAAAGAATAACAAATATGTAAAGGATGGAAGGCTTAAATAATGTATTCCACCTCTTTTAAACTTTGAACCGATTGAGTTCAGAGACTGCTAATGTTATTCACCAAATATTTAGGTCGGTACATTTTAGGTCGGTTATTAACATTAAAAGTATTAAAATCGCAACTTAGCTGACTTCATCTGCGTGAACTTAGGATTTCGTACCGAAGTAGAATGACTGATTCATTATGTTATGATATTTGCATGAATGCTACTGTGGCTGTGTTACATTACTTGCATTATTATTTATAATTCTTATTTTTTTTCAAACTGGCGGTATTATGCGTGATCATCTCTTCATCAGCTTTGTTTTTTTTATTGAATTTTATTATACCACACCAATGCTTACAAAATGTCACCCTTTTCATTGAACTTGGAAGGTTTGTTTGTTTGAACAAAAACAAGACATTTTCAACACGTTGCTTGGTGGAAGATCTATTAAGTCCGCTTGGATACCTACCACCATCTTATCTAAGTCTGTCGCCATAACAACAATGTTTATAGCGTTATGTTCCGACAGTTTGAGATTCCGGGTGAAGTGCGCTTCCACCTTCGGCCTTATCGTCACTTTCTATCTGGTGAGATGAAGGCCAAGCGCTTGGCCGTTGTAGAATAATAAAAAAACAACACTAGTGTCAGGAAAAGGTTTGTATGAAAGAAAAGTATTGGAAATTCGTCATAAGGGCGGGGTACGGGGTGACCCGCTAGAGCATAATAAAATGATCTTACGAACTGAATTAGGGAGCGCTTGAATCACGAACTCGGGAGGAACCAGCGCACGAGTTGAGAAACCTCCGATTGAACCGGCATTTGTTTTTGTTTCTGAACAACGGTTGGCAGGAATGTGCTCCGTTCCATAAGCGCTGAGCTTCTATTGTTCTCCCTTGACTCATACTGGCAGCGACAGAGAAAAAGAAAATGTAAAGGTAATTCTACAGGCTTTTTATTGTAAAACAGTCGCAACATTTTGTAGTGCACTTAATTTTTTGTTTTTTTTTGTTAGTTTTAAAATCAGGCCCGCTGCATTTCTGTCCTGAATACAGCCGACTTTGCTTGAATTCATACTTGTCTTACTACGACAAATGTTCATATAGTACGTATATATTTATTTATGTATGTTGTATGTATGTGTATTTATATAAGTATATATTATTATATGTATAAATATCATTAAATATTTTGATATATTAGTTACTATATACTATATCAAACTTCTCCATTATCGTCGTACATCGTTTAAAGAAAAATCGTACAATATCCGAAGATATTGTATGTTTTTTTATGAATTTTAGCATGTTTTATTATCTATTTACAAAAAAGAATACGCATTGAACTATTGTGGTGGATTCTCCCTATCTCTTCATCTAGTATTATTCATGTACGAAGACCTTTAGCGTAGGAAGACTTCAATGAACCGATAAAGAGTTTTCCTTAAAAAGTTTGGGTTCCAAAAAACACTTAATGTTAAAATTCGTCACAATTTTACGTGAACTGCAGTGTACACGTACTTATTTCAAAGTTGGTGTCCCCAAGGAAATGTAGTGTACCTACTTATGTCTTGCTACGCTCATTAGCATTCATTGGTGTGGCAAGCTTTTTACAATTGTATTGTATCTCACATGTCACACGTGGAAGGTTCATGTGCTGTTTCTTTGTTTTGACACTCCTTTTCCCTTGAACTTGTCTGGTTATAGTCAAATCGTTTATGATTTATTAAAGGATTGTATGCAGAATGGTGGCCATGTTTGGAGTTAGTGAAACAGGTTGTAATTACTAAGACTTGACTTGACTTTTACTATTGGAATTTTATTTCAACCGTGTAATTTGATGGGTTTTTAATTTTGACAAAGACTTTTATCAATTCGCTTTGAACTCATTCATAATTATAGTCTTTTAAACCATTTCTAATTTATTTTTGTCTACTTTACCTGTCATATCTTTGCGCGGATATAAAGTTTGTTTAAAGTTTAGGGTCTTTTGGTATAAGTTAGTCTTAAGTCTTAAGACTAACCCTTTTGGGATACTAGTCGTGATTATATGTATGTATGTATGAATTGTTTAATGTATAGCGTGGTTTGCCTTTTTCTCTACAAAAATTACTCATGTTTATAAATAGCGTTCAAAATGTTATACAGGGTCGTAATTAGAATCCGCGCCATCTGACAGACCGTGTCAAGTGCTCTACCAACTTTACTATCATGGCTCTGTCCGACTAGTTGCAATCATCACCATGTACCTACTCCTACTTTATATTAGTAACAGAACTTGCCTAAATTTATAAACATCATCATCATCATGTCGCCCATTGCTAAAAATCGCTGGAAACCTTACGAATCCAGTACAACAATGTCTTTAGGATAATGCTGGGTCTGACGCGATTTTGCAGTGCCTCAGGGATATTTGCAGAGGATCAAACGGATGGCTTTGATGCTATCATTCGCAAAAAAACTACCTCCCTAATCAGCAGAGTAAGGAATAGTCCTAACAGCATCCTAAAGACATTAGGGGATCGCTTCAATTCGCCGCTCTGGTAGTCCTTTCCTTTGTGTGACAGTCACAGGAAAGTTCCTTTTCTCATGATGGTCACTATAACATACTTAACACTCGGGACGGTGAATCAAGCCTATACATATATTGCTTTTGTGTTATTGTTTATAATATTTTTGCTACTAACATAGGATATAACGTTTAATTTTTGTGTAACAATATATGGACTCGTTTGGTCTGAAATAAAAGTTTATTTTATTTTATTTATCGCTGGGCACATGGCAAGATTAGGCCATAACCCACTTCGTAGTGATGTTGGCCCAATGCAGGTTGGTGGGTCATCACGGTCATCTTACGACGATAACCAGAACCACGGTTTTACGTGCCTTCCGTGTTTTTAATGGTCACCCATCCAGTAACCTGGCATTACGAAAGTTATTTAATCCCGTAGCTGGCATGACAATATAGATGCTACCATAATTTGAACCTTATTCAGTAGTAATAGGATAGAAAACCAATAAAAAATATTTAATGCTGTACCAGTTAAAGGTAACGAGCAAAGTCGCAAACCCAACAGCTTAGTTACAGCACTATCGAGCTCCTTCTAAATTTAAGTATCATCATCAACAGCCTATAGACGTCCCACTGCTGGGCACAGGTCTCCCACGTGGACAATGGCACGTGGGGATATTGGGCCATAACCCACCACGCTGGCTCAATGCGGGTTGGTGGGTTTTAACCACTGTCATCTTACGACAACAACCAGGACCAACGGCTTAACGTGCATTCCGAAGCACGGAGGAGCTCAAGATGTTTAAAAATTTGGTCACCCATCCAGCGACCCGGCATTGCGAAAGTTGCTTAGCGGGCAAGATCGCAAGCCGAACGCGCTAACCGCTGTGCCATCGAGCTCCTCAAATTTAAGTATATTTTTCCACAATTATCGTACTTGTTTCTGCAATTTGTTTGTTGTTGTCGCAACCTGAAAGGTCGCCAATTGCGACTGACACCCGGGTGAATCGGCTTAGTTCCGCGAGATGTTTCTAACTGGCGGCAATCGTTTGCGAAATCATTATTTCCGAAAAAGATCACTGAACGCTGTGCGCTGTAAAAAATGCCGATTTTGATTGTCTGAATGGAGAGGTTATTTCTTTTTTTTTTATACTTATATGTTATTTTCGTTAAATGTATGAGCCACGTGGTAGAGCGGCGTTTACAAGGAATATTATATTGTTTTCTGAGGTTTAAGCGAGCACTACACATTGAAATGAAACACTTTTTTACGGATTAACTCGCGTTTAATTTACTATTTGTATTTACATAGTTTTTATATTATCCTGACGTTTCGAACCCTTTACAGGGTCCGTGGTCACAGGGAGACTGAGGTGTTGGTCGTCTCATTGTTAGAAGTTATTTGCCTACCGTCAATAATTTTTATATTTAACCGGGTGCGTTCAAGTTTACACAATATGAGCTAACAATATTTTTAGGTCTGGCAATGTGTTGCTGTTGGTGTTTCATTTCAAGGAATATTATTGAATGCTTAAGAATGATTAGCAATTTATTATATTAGGCAACAGCTAACATCAGACTCTTTTATTTTAAAAAATCTTTTTATTTATTAAATCAGAAAAAAAACTGTAGGTAGTATAAATAGGTACTTTCAATACAACTTTTTTTTAAATAGAATTTATCAAGAAACCAATAAAAAAAATTACAAGAACAATAAAATTAAGTACTCAATTGTCACATGACAAAATATAGACAGGTCGCAATTAAACCTCCTGATATGTCGGTAAAAACTTCCCGCTTTGTGACATCACTCTTTCAAATAAACATGTCTCATTAGATGTACAAAGGGGATAAAAAATGTCAGAAAGGTGTTATTATGTGTTTTGAATCAATTATACGGTTAATTAGCGGAGCGGGTGGCGGCAGCGCGTAATATGCTGCTCTAGAAGTGGTAGTACCTATCTACGTCTACGTATTGATTCATCTGTTAATGATGATTCTTGACAATGTGAATCGTTTATTGCGAAAGTTAATTTTATTTATGGGAAATAACTAAAGTCTTTAATTATTACTACTTAAACTATTAAACAGAGTTGTTATATTACGAGACTTAACAATTCTTCTTCTTCTTAATCTTAATATTAATTTCTTGTAAAATTTGTCATTGCTGCCGAAGTATTAATTGTGCATAGCACAAATTACGTTATTACGGCTTACGATAATTAGTAATTAAAGACACCTGCTCCTCAGCTCACGGGCCGCCTCGTCCCTCCGCGCCTACGCGGGCTTAAATTTCACTCTAGCGTAGGGCAGACAAGACTACGTGGAGTCGGTTTTGAACCTTACCGAAAACATGCAGTAAACCAAAAAACATGTAGCATGTTTTCAACATGAATTCAAGCATTCTGCATGCAGCGTGCATTGTTTCACGACAATTAATATGGCTTTGACATAATGTAGTTTAAACACACTAAACAAAACAAAACTAAGTATGACTTATTATATAATACTAAAGAATAATGGGACTTTGTATAAATTTCGTATTTTCGTTAAGCAGTGACTTTAGTTAAGTAAAATTTGATGTAACGATTATTTTGCAAACTGAAACATACATGGAAACCAAATTATGGGAAACGAAGCATCGGTCTTACAGAACATTGATAAAATAAAAATATGAAAGAAATTACGACGCAGTGAGTTTGATGATAAAACTTTTCGAGGAAATAAAAATGCGATGTAACGAGGTTCTAAAATAGTGGTATGGGAAATGAAATTCGATGTAATTAGTTGCGATAAAGTGATGGGGTCCAATTTTGTTTTACTGGGTTGGTTTTTGATTACGCGCAAGTAGCAAAATGTAGTCATGTAAGTATCCTAGGACTAAATATTTTTTAGTCCTATAGAAATCCTATTAACGTTTACAGGACTGCATTTGGGCGCACTTTACAGGACTATTGCGACCTATAGTTATTTTGTTACAGTCCGGTAAAGTGCAAATTGATTTTATTACTATTTTATTGAGTGCTTCTACAAGATCACTGTGTCCTATAAAGATCAGGTACACGCACTGTCAGTGTGATTAGTCCTGTAACAATCTGGCGCATGCCGCTACTGGTGTAATTTATCCAACAGTGTTAATTGTGATGTCATAACTGGAGCATTTATTTTTCATTAATTTTTAATGGTGGAGGCAAACGAAAAAAAAATATATTGCAATGGGTAATATTTATTACTATTCATTATCATAAAGGTTGATAACTTTTTGTGTTTTCACTGTTATACATAATATAAAGATATTAACTTGCGAAATAAATTTTATTGATAAAGTATTCGATGATAATAAACATATGTTTATGCGCCTTCAAAAGTAAACATAATTATTATTTGTATATTCATTAATTATTAGTAAATACAGCCGTCATCAGATCGGATCGCAGTCCATATTGTAATGCATTTATCAGGAGCTTTACAATGCATTTTAGTCAAAGTTAATGTTATTATAGGATCACATTCCTGGACACCATATTGGTTAATTAATGTCAACAGCTTATTACTCTAATAATAGCAAATGCAGGTCACATATAAGTAGAATCTTACCTATAATAGTAGCAGGACGTGCAACTTTGGTGCTACAAATCCTTTAGAAGTCACGACAAAATCAAATCAATCTTATAATAAATACTACTGAGTCGTACATACTTAAACTTTTAACAAATTTGGACGATAAAAAGGGAGCCGGTTGTGACAATATCCCACCGATCTTCTTTAAGCGATGTTCTGAATCTTTAGCACAACCTATTGCATTAATTTTTAATAAATGTCTTAGTCAAGGTTGTCTTCCTAACGTCTGGAAAACTGCACACGTGGTGCCCATACACAAAAAAGGTTCCGCGACTTCAATTTTGAATTACCGCCCCATATCGATTCTTAATGTGCTGAGTAAAATGATTGAAAGAGTGGTACACGATCATGTTTATCCTGTGGTCTCACCTTTAATTCCGGCAGAACAACACGGTTTTATGAAAAATCGATCAACTACTACGAATCTGGCACTATTCACTGAACAGGTACTTCATGACATTGATGGAGGTCACCAAGTTGACGTGATCTATACGGATTTCGAAAAGGCTTTTGACCGTGTGGATCACGTTATACTTTGCCGAAAGCTCTTTGTATTGGGCATACGGGATGATTTGCTCAGGTGGATAGAATCGTACCTGCGCAACAGAAGTCAAGCTGTGGTTGTGGGAGGTTTCTGCTCTGATTATATTGAAATTCTATCTGGTGTACCCCAAGGCTCAATATTGGGACCTCTGCTGTATGCTTGCTACTTGTATGATGTCACAAAATGTTTTAAATTTTCCGGATTCTTGATGTATGCAGATGACACAAAAATTTTTATGAGAGTCAGAAATGTCCAGGATTGCATTAGTTTACAGGAAGACCTTAATAGACTAGGTGTATACTATAATGAAAACAGAATAGATATTAATGTTAGTAAATGCACTCACTTATCACTTACTCGAAAAAAAAGCCCTATAAGATATAACTACAAAATAAATAGTACAAATATCACACAGTCCTCCTTGGTGAGAGATTTGGGTATCTTAATAGACTCAAAATTAACATTTATCGAACACATCGAAGCTGTTGTGTCTAAGGCTTTTAAGAATCTTGGATTCGTCTTGAGAGCAAGCCGACCCTTCTCTGATGTAAACTGTATAAATATCCTTTACTATGCGTATGTAAGAAGTGTACTGGAATATTGTAGTTGCATTTGGAATCCCCAATATATCACCCATAAACATAAATTAGAGGGAATACAGCGGAAGTTTTTAAAACATTTTAGCTACCGTGATCATCGTAAGTTTATCGACTACGAAGGCTCATGTCAACATTTTAATTTTATGACTCTCGAAGACCGTCGTTGTTTGCTGGGCATGACGTTTCTGTACAACATTTGTAATAATAATATAGATAGTCCTGCCCTTGCCACTAAAACTCTTGTTTTTGGTGTGCCTCGCAAACGAACTAGACACACGAACACCAAACTCTTTTGTAGCTCGTTCACTCACAGTAATTATGCTCAAAACTCAGTAGTGAATAGGATGCACAATACGTACAATAAGATAACTTCAACAGTTGACCTATTTTGCGACTCCAAGCTATCATTTAGGAAAAGGGTTTGCGAAGTTCTTACAGCGACAGAACATTAGGCAAGTGTAATATAAGTACGGTTTGAAAATATATAAATTATAGCAAATAACAAATAATAGTTTTAAAATAATCAGACATAATCATAAAACTACACACACCACCTCACATCCTCACAAATACACACTTTACCCCAAATAATTATAACCTGCGTGCAAGAACAAGAATTGGACTTTCTTTCTTTTTTTTGTGTATTTGGTAACATTTTTTTTTTCTCTTTTTTGGTTTGTTTTGTAATCAGTAATCACCCCTTGACTGTTAATATTATAATTTTTACGTGAATGTATATAAAATCCGTTATTGGCTGTTAGCTCCATTGTTTTAAGTAAGGTTAACAAATGTAATAAGAGCTGTGGATTTTGAATAAATAAATAAATAAATAAATAAAATAAATAAAATATCTTCGACCTATAGTAGCTATACCTAAAACGTTTACAAAAGAACTTTTCTTATAGAAGAATAAAACAAAACGTGAACAAGAATAAATAGTCTTGTTAAATGCATTTATAGGAGCTTTGATATTTATTTTTTTAACATGCACTTATAAGACTTAAGTTCTTTTAAGTATCATATAATGTAATCCTGTAAACGTTTATAAGACTACGTAGTAGGATCGGAAGTGCTTGTAGCGTAAATAGTCTAATAAGATGTTCTCGTAAACGTCTTTAAGACTGCGCAATAGGATCCAAAGTGCTTGTAGTGCAAATAGTTCGTTAAGCTGCTTTAACAAGATCGGTGATTTTAATCAAAGCGTCTATCAGTGTGCTATAGGATGTTTAGTCTTATAAGTCAACAACTATAGGAGAATGTTGCTGCTTGGGGCTCGACTGTGATTTTTGCGTAAAATGCCCATTTTCGCATTTTGTAGTAATTTTGCAGTTGTATTTATCGTATTTATCGAAAGAGGATAATAAATTCATGCTTAATATTTCAAATCTCCACTATGCTAGAATAAGCTGAGTTCTGACGGCCGGCGCATCGCATTTTGTAGTAATTTTGCAGTTGTATTTATCGTTTTTATCGAAGTAGGATAATAAATTTATTATAAAATCTTTATTTCTCATGAAGTAACAACTATTCTGGTACAAATTTTGCTCAACAATATTATCGTAGATAGGAGAAATTCACAGTTAACTTAAAGCGATTTTTGAAGTTTTTTTTAGCTTAGAATAAGATTTTTTTTCTATATAAAATCATTAACATCTAAAAATTCCGTGGCCGCTACGAACTATACGACTATTTATGAGATAACATTCTATTTTTTTTATTAATTTCATTTGTTTAGATCAGTAGTTAAATCTAAGAGCTCAAAAAAGTGCCTTCGCGCATTTATGAAAATATTTTTCTGCAATTTTGGGTTTAATTAAAAAGTAAAGCAAAATTTACAAAAAGCAAGGCCGCTACGAACTATGCCAATAAATATTCTACACTATTCAATAAGTTAAAATTGTTAAATTTTTTTGTTTCTGAGATCAGGAACGCCAAAATGGGCCATTTTACACAAAAATCACAGTCGAAATGTAAGTACTTAATAGGCTCTTAAGGTGCATTCACTCCGACTTTAAATGGTCTGAAATGGTTTGAATCAAGGATCAAAGTTTGAATGGACTGGCTGTCAAGTTGACAAGTCGGTCGGTAAGTGAGGAGATTTTATTTTTAAATGGCATAGATTAATATGTTAAGATAGGTAATAAATTACCTTAAACATAACACAGCATATTACCATATACGTCATACAGGAGTATGACGTTAACCCGCCGCCACAACCACGACTGATTACAATTATTACCAACCACATCGCTGGTGAATCAGTATTGCCAATTACGGCCAAGTAATTAGTTCAGGTGAAGCTTGTTACTTGATGACTTGTTGTACCGCAATGGAGAAGCGCTTGTCTCTCGAATGATACTTTTATCTTCGAGATCTAGGTGTGAGGTTTATCAATTTTTTTTTGATGATCCGTGTTGCGTAGCGGCTCTTTAAAAGAATACTCCCCCTCTCTTCCCTTGGGTGTCGTAAAAGGCGACTAACGGACTAAAGACTGCACATACATCCAAGAGCATAGAGCGGCGATGGGCTCACCACCTGTCACGCTGAGCACATGTGCAGTCGCTATTGCGGTCCTCATTGTCTCTCTGACTAACCCTTCGGGAATAATAGTCGTGATTATACAATGTGATAGGGGTGGTTCTTCTAACCCGTTAAGGCTAAGTACTACATCTAAAATCATTACTGAATTAATTAGTGACTTAAAATCACTTTTTTTTATGTTTTCACAGATTATTCAAAACTAAGTTGGACCCCCCATATTATTTTTTTGTCAATGAATTTAGATGTAGTACTTACTCTAACGGGTTAGAAGTACCACCCCTATCACATTGTATATTGTTTGTATACGTCATGTATTTTTTTGATGACACTGAGCCGACAAACGACCAACAGGAATACACACCTGATGGCCACCGCAGCCTATGGACGTATTATCGCGGACTCCATCGCTATACCAGTCTAAAAGTCAAAATCCCTTGCACACCGCGTCATCCTGTTTGGTACGAGCGCGCACCCGGGCGGGCGGAGCGCTTCATCCAAAAATTTCTGCAAAGTGGTAAAGCGACGGTGACCCCGACCGTACAGCGGCACCGAGGGCATCACACGTGACATGACTTTGACTTTGAAACACCACTTACATTTATAAAACAACAGATATTGGGTTACATTCTAAGGCGCTGTCTTAATTAGAGGTTGCCACGACATGCAAAAACTAAAATAAAGTAATTAGGAAGCAAACTATGCATACACTCTCATTCAATAAACAAACTACTAAAGAACTACAAGATTTATTAAACAAAACACAAGCCGATTTTATATCAATCAGCTTGTGGTTGTGGCGCCTCCAGGCAATTGATTTTCTAATGTATCTATGCCCTGTTATTTCATTAGATTTACATACATCGACTTACGACTGTTAAAGTCTGGCTAACGAAAGCTGAACCAGGAAAACACGGCAAATTCAAAAAAATTAAGGCTGGGTAACATAGGGTCACTCACACAGCTGCAATTTTCTCAGAAAAATTTCAATTTGACATACGGTATGACAGCTCAGATAGACACACATAGAGACAAAGTGTTGCCAATCAAATAACTACGAGGTTCAGCTTTCGTTGGCCAGACTCTATCTCCAAAGAGTTAGTCATAGTCTATGCAATGATGACCGCAGAAGCAGTCTACTGCCATAGTACACGATACACTAAATTATAACTGCACTTGTGTTCAGCGTGATAGCCGCTCTATGCTGTTGGATGTATGTGCAGTCCATTAGTCGCCCTTTACGACACCCAAGGGAAGAGAGGGTAGAATTCTTTTAGTGAGCTGCTATTAGCGTTGCCAACTAAAAAAAAAATAGTAAAGTTTTTTTTGGGGGGTTAAAGTTACTCGCGTCCGTAGGTTTACCCTTGAGACCCTACACGTGACCCCTGGGTGGTGCTAAATGAGTAACACTTACTGAGTGGTAGAGCTAAGCTGCGTTGCAGCACGCATTGGGCCGGCTCGCCCGGCGTAATACCACCCTCTCACGAATATCCGGCGTGAAATAATGGCACTTGGTGCTGTTGTGTTTCGTCCGGCCAGTAAGGGTTCCGTAGGCCCCTTCAACAATTCCTATTCTTTCCTTAACCCTATTCCTTCCTTTAGGGACGGCAACGCGCCTGCGATTCCTCTGGTTTTGCGGGTGTCCATGGGCGGCGGTGATTACTTTCCATCAGGTGACCCGCCTGCTCGTTTGCTTCCTTCTTATATATAAAAAAGGTAAGATAAGAAAAATAAACAGTGTTTCAGAAAAATGGACAGTATTTTATTTTTTCAAGGATTTAAATACATATTTCTTGGTTTCTTGGTACTATTTGAATTTGACATTGACAGTTTCGTTCTAAAACGATGGCTGCCCTGCACCGCGCGGACAACGTTCGCAACTTTTTTACTTTATAAACAGGTATATATGGTTACCAGTGCACAGTGATACTAAAACAGTATATTGGATACTTTGTTTTTGTTCAACAGTAAAAAGTTTAATGTAGTGAAAAACAGTATTATACTGTTTTTAACAATATAGTTGGCAACCTAAGCTGCTATACCACACGGCTCACTGGATCTAGTGCTCTTCAAACTAAAAAGCAGCTATGTTAAACTATACTGCAGCTTGGGTGGAGGCAGAAATGGGTATTTGAGTATTTACCATTCATTCAGGCAAAATCTACTTGCACGCAAAAAAAAACAGTTGAATTACATTAACGAAAACAAGAATTTGTATGGCGAGGTGAAAATTCCAACAACCACTTCGGTTGTTCGGTCGGTTGTAAAATGTTAATAGCTTAATATGAAGGCACATTTTATAAATTAAAAGAAATGCAGTAGGTATAACAAAAAAGAACATTGGAAACTACAACAGTAAAAAAGTCCGAATGAAAATTTAAATAAGGTTGATACGAAAGAGTTCGTATAATAATGAAAGAGTTCTTTACTGTTATACTCGTAATCACAGAATGCTCGTAATCGGACATAGGCTTTGTTGCCGATTAGTCTAACCCCTAAAGTATCAACATCATCAATCCCAATATTAGTTAGTATTTATTAATCAAATCATCATTTTATACTATAAGGTCTAACCACTGGACCACCGAACTCCAAAAAGATCTTACGGTGAAAAGCGGTTAGGTAAATTAAAAATAAAAACAGTAATTTATTCCCAGATCCTGTACAGAATCCTTCTGTGAATATTATCAAAGACACATAACTTTCAAATATCGAATTGGAATTTAATCCAAACAATTGAAATGATTGGTGTGAACACTTTGCCTAATCGCTCCTAGTTCAAACAACAACCGATTGCGTAGTGAAATATTAAGTAGAACAGTTATGGTGAGCCGGGCCTGAATCACTGACCTTCACCCGCCTCCGAGGTCGCCGGTAAGCCTTTTGATCGGAAACGCGACCTTTTTCGTGGAAACACAAGTGATTTCGACTTTCCAAATATCTATGAGTCGGATGATATCGATAACTTAATGCCGATTGGTCGTACTCACAATGAAATTGTTTATTTTTACGAATTACAGGAACTTTGTGATATTACACTCGATAGGTACTGTATTATCCCCGAAGGGTTAGTCAGAGACTAGGCAATGAGGACCGCAAAAGCAGTCCTCTGCTATAGTCCACTTTTCAACAAATAGCACATGTGTTCAGCGTGACAGGTGGTGAGCCCATCACAACTCTATGGTGTTGGATGTATGTGCAGTGTTTAGTCCGTTGGTTTCCTTTTACGACACCCAAGGTAAGAGAGGGGGTGGTAGTATTCTTTCACCGCTACTACAGTTAAACATAATAGTATCAGGTATTAATCATCATTATCCTCCTTGGTCGAGCGGTTTGTACACCGGTTTTCATAGTGTCGCCATCTCTGAGATCCCGGGTTCATTACCCGATCGGGTCAATTTAGAAACTATTGTTTTTCTTAATTTATCTCCGGTCTGGGTGTTTTCACTGTATAATAAGTTGTATTTTAAGTATGTTCATCCGTTGTCTAGTAACCATTTAACGAGTTTCTTAACGAAACTTTTCTTGGGCTAGATAATTGGTGTGAGTGTAGGAAAGTTTATTTATTTATTTATTTACTAGCGGCCGCTCGCGGTTTCACCCGCCTAGTTCCCGTTCCCGTAAGAATATCGGTATAAAAAGTATTCTATGTGTTAATCCAGGTTATAAACTATGTGTATGCCGAATTTTATCCAAATCCATTTAGTAGTTTTTACGTGAAAGAGTAACAAACATCCATCCATACTTACAAACTTTCGCGTTAATAATATTAGTAGGATTATCAGCCTTTAACTGCTGGCCACAAGCTTTCCCATATATGGACAACAGCACATAGGGAGACTGGGCCATACATAACCCACCACGCTATCCTAAAGCGGGTTAGTGGAAGATCAGATAGTACATACATAGATAGATTGACGAGTATTTATCCTCAAAGGCGAGGAGCTCGACGGCGCCGCGCCTAGCGCGTTCGGCTTGCGATCGTGCCTGCTAAGTAACTTTCGCAATGCCGGGTCGCCTGATGGGTGACCAATTAAAAACATCTCGAGCTCCACCGTGCTACGGAAGGCACGTTAAGCCGTTGGTCCTGGTTATTGTCTTTTTTTAAATTAGATTAAACGAGCAGGCGGGTCACCTGATGGAGAGTAATCACCGCCGCCCGTGGACACCCGCAAAACCAGAAGAATTTGCTATTGCCATTATTTCACGCCGGATATTCGTGAGAGGGTGGTATTACGCCGGGCGAGCCAGCCCAATGCGTGCTGCAACGCAGCGTGGCTCTACCACTCAGTCAGTGTCTTATTTAGCACCACCCAGGGGTCACGTGAGATGGCAGTCGTTAAAACCCACCAACCCACATTGGGCCAGGATTGTGGGTTATGGTCTAATATCTCCACGTGCTATTGTTCACGTGGGAGGCCTGTGCCCAGCAGTGGGACGTTTATAGGCTGATGATGATGATGATGATGACCCTCAAAGGTTTAGTCAGAGACTATAGGCAATGCGGAACGCAGTAGCATTCCTCTGCCTTAGTCCACGTTTCACCAAAATACAACTGCACATGTGCTCAGCGTGATAGGTGGTGAGCCATCGCCGCTCTGTGTTCGTATGCGCATGTTCGCACAGGCCCTGCCAGAATACCAGCGCCGTTGCGATGTGACTTTCTCACACCGTAGCGGCATATTATTATGCTGAGGTAGTAGGGTCCTGGTTTGTTATTTTTTTATTTATTTGTTATTTGTTCGTTATTTTCTGTTTTTGGATTTGACGTCTTTTTTATTTTTTTCTTAATTATTTTAAGTGACAGTCAATATTTTTTTCTTTTTTATTTTTTCCTTTCTATGCTGTTGGATGTATGTACAGTCTTAGTCGCTTCTTACGACACCCAAGGCAAGTCGTGTTGGTAGAGTCTGGCCAACGAAAGCTGAACCTCGTAGTTATTTGATTGGCAACACTTTGCCTCTATGTGTGTCTATCTGAGGTGTCATATCGTATGTCAAATTGAATTTTTTTCTGAGAAAATTGTAGCTGTGTGAGTGACCTAGTGTGTTACCCAGTCATGATTTTTTGAATTTGCGCGTTTTTCCTGGTTCAGCTTTCGTTAGCCAGGCTTTAGCATTCTTTTGGTGCTTTTTTGTTCTATTCTTAATTATTTTATGTGACAGTCAATAAATGTTTTTTCGCACTTTCTTTCGTTTTTTCTTTATTTTTATGTTGCTGGATTTATGTGCAGTCTTTAGTCCGTTAGTCGCTTTCTACGATACCCAAGTTAAGTCGGGCCGGCAGTATTTTTTCAGTGAGTCGCTATGCCACACGGCTGGGGTATCAGATAGTACTTCCTACTATAATGGCAGTTAATTATGTTGCAGACAATAGTCTCGCCGGTTGTAGTAGCATAGTATATGTATAATGCGACTATTACATATATTATATTTTCCTCGTACATACTCCACGTGTGCCGCATGCTAGTGTTTACTATCATTAGGGTTAATCTATTAAA
Organism: Scoparia ambigualis; assembly: GCA_963921215.1. NCBI lineage: Eukaryota > Metazoa > Arthropoda > Insecta > Lepidoptera > Crambidae > Scoparia > Scoparia ambigualis. Next base: position 24,468,605 of record OY992503.1, read on the forward strand.
ACAGCTCATGTTATGTATTATAATTATATAGGTACCTAGTTAAGATATTATATCATGTCCATACACGCGGTATGCTTATTTACGTAGTTTATAATTTGAAACGCCTCGCTGGACGGGGTCTAGGTTCATTTCCAAGGTATTCGAGTGTTTCGCATTTTTAGCGATTGCGTCGCAAGTCTTGACAGGACACCGGGGATTCTGTGCATACCTGCACAGGTTTAAACGCAGGGCCAGACCCTCATGTGCCTGCGACCCGACGATGGACGAGGACATCTTCCACATACTTCTCGGGTTCCCAATATAAGATAGGTACACTTTGCAGCAAAAACTTGACACAAAACTAAGTAGATACCCTTAAGGAGATTTTAACTATAAAAAAGGAAACAAATCTTTTAATGGAATTTGCCAAAAAAGTTGTTACTATAGTAAATAGAAGAAATATTGATAACTAGAATAAAGTAAGGACAATTAAAAATAAGAACTAAAGCAAGACCACATTGTGACAGGAATGTAATTGGGAAAGAAAAAAATATAAGCAATTTATTAAGTAATAAGCATTATGTAATATAGAAAAAATAAATACATCATGTATGTATTAACAGAAGGAAGGAAATAGTTGAATAAACTAATTAAAATGTAATAATTTAAAAATAATTAAGAAATATACACTTAATAAGAAATGCAAGATAAAAGAGAAAAAAATGTATTAGAAGTAAGAAAGAAATGTATTAGTATGTAAGAAGAAATTGTAAAATACAAAGAAAATAAATATAATAGAATTAAGAATTGTATGTAAAAAAAAAATAAAAAAAATAAAAAAATTGAGAAAAAGAATAAATGCAAAAAAAAACGAAAAAGATAAAAGAAAAAGATAAAAGAAAAGAAAAGAAAGATAGAAATGTAGAGCTCAAGCTTTTTTTAATCCCATAGGAAAAAAATAGAAAGAAAATAAAATAAAAGACAAACAAAAACCTGCCAAAATGCGGAAGCAGCCACTTTTTTTTTAAATAAGGTAAAGTTACGGACGCGAGTTAGTTTAACCCCCGAAAGTGGTACCTATATACTCTATGTGAGTTATGCTTGTGCAGGGACGTTTAGCACTTCTTGTTATCTCGTATAATCTAAACGGTTGGTATCAGTACTTAAGCGGGTTCTAATCTGGCGTTAGGACGTGACCTAGATGGAACTCTGTGTGACTTAAAGGCTTCGCCACGACCTTGCCGCCATGAGCGGAGCGGGGAGCGAATTCTTTGACTATTGCGCGTAGTCTCAGTCAACGGGCATTGAAAGGACGCAAACAGCGGCAAGCTCGTGGCCGAGTCGTTATGATTGTCCAGCAGGGACGTATGTACTTAAAACCTAAACGGTTGGTAGTAGAAGTCAGCGCAAATCAAATAAGTGAAATGAGAATGGATTGTTGATCGGAATCTAACAATATTTTATTGTGGGTCGTGACTATTGCGTGCATGCCTGTACGGTCATGTAGCGTTACACGAGGGCTCGACTCACCAGACCTTGACCTATGGTGACCTCACCACCGAAGTTATATGTTCAGGGAAGCAGCCACCCTCGTTGAGTCACCGCAGACAATGGCTTTGTCATAGAGGGCTTGCGAAGGTTGCCGGCACACTCATACGCGACAATGGCCAGGTAAGGCGGTTAACGGTGCTAAACCACAATATGAGTATTGTGACTTATTTGAAGAGAAAGTAGTACATGCAATTGTGCATTTTTTTATTCTGGTTATGCATTTGGGCTTATCTCACCTGATGGTAATTGACGATAAGACCGAAGGTGGAAGTGCGCTTCACCCAGAATCATCAACCACTGAGGAACGTCTAATATCTTATTTCTAAGCTAATTTACGGCACCAGACTCTAGATGAGGTGGTGGTAGCTAGCCAGGCATACTTAATAAACTCTACCAATAACCAAAACAAGTATAAAAAGAGGTACTCCCCGGTTCGAATCAAACTCTGGATTTAAGACCAGTGGCTTAGCCACTGGACCACAGAGGCAGGTTAAAGTTTAATGTAGTGGTGGACAAAATTACTACGTATACACGCTTACATGACGCCCGTTTAAAGGAGGACTACATAGGTACATATGAATACATAAATAAAGACATATAATCACGATATTATTAGTCAGAGACTAGGCAATGAGGACAGCAAAAGCAGTTCTCTACCATAGTCCACTTTTTACCAAACAGCTACTGCACATGTGCCAGCGTGACAGGTGGTGAGCCCATCGCCGTTAAATACTGTTGGATGTATGTGCAGTCTGTAGTCCGTTAGTCGCCTTTGAAGACACCCAAGGAAAGAGAGGGGGTGGTATAGTATTCTTTCACCGCTACGCAACACGGTTGACTACAACCATTTGCTACGATCTGGCCACACTTCTTAAGATTTACTTAAGATTACACATCTGGACATTAACACTGATTAATACAAAAAGGAGCTGGATAGCGCAGATGGGTGACCTGAACAGAGGATAGTCCAACATAACCCGAGGTCGCCACTGGCCTCGGTGATTTTACCTAGTTAAAAAAAAGGTTGGACATAGGCTCTACTCGTCCTATACTGTATGTGAAACAATCACGGGAAAAGGGTGTTATCACACGAACGAAGTCGCAGGCGGTCCGTTAAGATTAAATTAATGAGAGTATTTTACATAAAAATATTTACATTGAAAACTTTTATATAATAATAAGTATTTCACTATCAGAGTTTTCCAGTTATCAGAGATTTCCAACTAACCCTCCGTTATAATTTAACAAGGTTCAGCACATCCGCTTCATAATGAGCTATAAACGGTTTGACTCCTGAATACTTAGAACGGCATATTCCACTATTTGTAATTATCAGTATTACGTTGAAGAAGACAAATATTTAATTTTATTACAGTAAGCTTTGGAAAACCAGAACAATTTTTAAACATATTAATTAACAAAGTTGTATAATTATTTAGGAATGTAATTAGTACTCATAGTTGTATTACTGATACTCATTTATATAATATTGATTTTTTTCATAAATAAATACTTCAACAACTAATAAGGCAGAGACGATTCTTATCCCCAAAGGTTTAGTTAGAGACTATGCAATGAAGCAGTCCACTGCCATATTACAACTCCAGATGTATTCAGCGTGATAATAGCGGTGTGTCCATCGAAGCTCTATGCTGTTAAAGGTATGTGCAGTATTTATTCCGATAGTCGCCTTTAACGACACCCAAGGGAAGATAGGGGTATGTAATATTTTTTAAGTGACCCGCTAAACGGATCACACATTAATAAATCCATACATATAATCACGACTATTATCCCCAAAGGGTTAGTCAGAGACTACGCAATGAGGACAGCAAAAGCAGTCCTCTGCCATAGTCCACTTTTCACCAAATAACGACGACACATGTGCTCAGCGTGACAGGTGGCCCATCTCCACTCTATGCTGTTAGATGTATGTGTAGTCTTTAGTCCGTTAGTCGTCTTTCACGACACCCAAGGGAAGAGAGGAGATCGTAGTATTCTTTTATCGCTACGCGACACGATGTTATTATTAAATAATAATATATATGCCTTACGTTAACACTAATATATTAGGTATTTGTCTACCTATATTATTATAATTATCTCATTACAAGCTTATTAGATGGTTCTGTGAAGCAAACGATAAATTACAGCTTTGACTAAGGACCTGTGTGTAACAATATTAAATACAGATTCTAGGTAAAACAATTAGGAAAATCTTTAAGGAATATTTATATTTTTCCGTATTTATGTGTAAGTATGTAGATAGATAGATTAAACTCTTTATTGTACACACAAAAATCCCGAAAACATATAATAAGCATATTAAAACTAATGTGGGCAAAGGCGGTCTTATCGCTTAAAGCGATCTCTTACAGACAACCTTTGTGGTATAGGACAACAGAAAAAGAACGACAAGCAGTGCACCAGAAACAAGCAAAAAAAAAAAAAAATTGAATTAAAATACTTAAAACAAAAATAGATTTAATAAACTTGCAATACTTTATATACCTACCTACTATATTATGTAGATATGTGATTAGCTTACAATATTATTATACACAGACCAAAAAACCGACAAACAATTTAATAGTTACTTATTTTACACATATATTACATGTGATCAGGACTATTAGACCCAAAGAGTTGATCAGAGACTAGGCAATGATGACCGCAAAAGCAGTCCTCTGCCATAGTCCACATTTCCCCAAACAGCGACTGCACATGTGCTCAGCGTGACAGGTGGTGAGGCCATCGCCGCTCTATACTGTTCGATGTATATGCAGTATATGTATGTGCAATCTTTAGTCCGTTAGTCGCCCGTTACGACACCCAAGGGGAGAGAGGGGGTGGTAGTATTATTCCACCGCTACGCTACTACTTATTATAAGTCTTAACAATAATCAGATTTAAAAAAAAACAACGCTTTCCGAAATATCTTACGTTGTATGGAAAAGTTTTTACTATGTTTCCAATAACCTGTGTAGACGTTTCTATATGCGAAGTTATATCATAAATCAATATCAACCTATAATAGTCCTACTGCCCACTCAAACCTTCTTACATGTACATGGAATATCCCCATAGCAAAATATGTACAAAATACGTCACCAAGCGTAAGCTCGTCGACGCAGCGGTTAGCGTGCGTAGGTTGGGATCCTACAAGTTAAGCAAAATTAGCGATGTCGGGTAATCGGATCGGTGAAAAAGTTAACATAATGAGATGAACTCATGGTCTTTACCATTAACTCATATACCTAGCAGTATTTCTTTAATCTAAGTATGCAAATTCCCATACGAATTTTGCATAGTAATGTTTAAGTAATACTGCTTCATGAGGCGACTGTTGGTTGCAGGGCAGGTTGTATAAAAAAACATAGTGGTTCAATTCCTATAGATCCGTTACACTACTAAAGTGACCAATACCAGATAGGCTTTAATGCCGCGGCCACACGCTTGGCAAACCTCAACAAGCTGTCACAAATTCAAACGTTTGTAGGGGTTTGGAGCTTGCGACAAGTGCCAAGCGTGCGGACGCGCAATAACAATTAGCTACTTGACAGTTTTCGAAAAAGTATTAAAAAAGTTACAAACGCTTATTTTATACCCCGTACAATATTTTCTTTCTCGAAAAAACCTAGATTTAACAGAAAAAAACATATTTTTCTTATTGATTTCAAATTTCGTGCGAAAACGGTTGGGTCACGTGACATTTTGCTCTGTGACGTCACATTTCAATAAATATAGAAACTTATCTTGAAACCTGACAGGTAGTTTTTGATAATTTTGTGAAATGTGACGTCACATGAAGCTCAATCATGGCCGTCCCTTGCCGCCCGTGTTTCGGGTCTTGTAATTTGGAAACACAGATTTACCCATCAGAAACATATTATAAGATAAAGTAGACGACGAGTTGGTCTTAATTTTAAAGTTTTGGCCTTCTGATTGCTTTATTCTCCCCTATGGAAGAAAGGAAGTAGTTTGCTCTTTAGTGGGACACATAAGGCTCAGGCTAATAGTATGGGATATTACCAGTGTTTCTAACCCAGAAGTTTACACAATAGAAACTCAACTGCTTAAGGCGACCGAGTTGAACTTCTTCCGAAGGTCTCAGATTGTTTTATATAGGGAAAAATGGAAAAAGGGAAGGAAGGCCGCAAAGGCCTGCAATATATTAATAATATGACAAATGACGACCTGTTATTTTAACGCAAAAGGTTATGTACACATTTTCATTTTCAGTTATAATCAGTTATTAGAACTGGTTTAAAAACGTTTCAATTGATTCTTGGCGACTTTGGACTCTGCTAGGGCAAAGTCCACGTAATTAGAAGAATGAAACCTGTGCCGTTTTACTGCATCCACCTTATAATCGTTACAAACTTTGTGCAGCTTAGCAAAAAAAATTATTGTGTTACTAAGAAAAGAAAATTGTTTGTCACGATTACTAATCGTATTTATTTATTATTTTCTCATATCATTTCTTTACACTTTTGAAAACTAAGGAAAAGAAAATCCTAATACCCAGAGAAGTTCTCTATTGGTCAGGACGCCGAGAAAATGGTGAGAGTAGCGCAAAGTAGAAGTAAACAAGTAAATAAAAATATAAATAAAATATTGTTCAAAATACACATTAAATGAAAAATTATAACTGATTAAAGAACTCATTTTTTACATTTTACATACCAATTTTTTACATCTTTATAAATTATATTCCTTTTTAATACTTACATAACGGGGAATTCGTCATCTTACCATACGATGATGGTTCTACGGAGCTTAGATTCTAAATTATCTCTAACCGTTGGAACATCACTAAATTCTGCTAACATTATTGTTGTAATGGCCGCTGGATATTTATTATCAGGTCACATATTATGCAGGTACTGACATCATCATAGGCCACAAAAATAAATACATCAATAATTTTCTAATAACAAAGCCATGTGCCATGTGCCATTTTAAAGCGTAATTGTCTCATGTAGGTAATTAAAAGATTGATAAATAATTGAATAATGTCAGATTTATGATGTAATTGCGATGGCGTTTGCCTAAGGCAACGTGGCAAATTGTCGTATAACTCGTTAGTCGCACGCGCACCGCAATTACTGCTGCGACATTTTTCACGTCGGCGTCTTAACAATCGATGTATAATTGCTAATTGATTGCTTCATTTCGTATAAAATTCTTCCCCATGGTGTGTCTGCATATAAAAACCGATAGATGTCAGGCTACAGATGTTGGCTGATACTGTCAAGTACTGAGGTTTGTCGATCAATTTGAAAATAATGTTATCGTACTTTTCTTGATCGGTATTTGTTTACAATTTAATCGTATTCCTATAGGATTGCTATAATATAACAGAATATCTTTTAATGCTGTTAATTTGTAACTCACAAGGTATTACATACATTTAGCATCTCACATTGAATGTTAAGCAGTCGGTCCCGGTTGTTGAATTTATTTATTTATTTTTTATTTATTTTATTAGGTACACAAAACGGAATTACTGCGTTTACATAGTAATTTTCGGCTTGTACAAACATAAGGTAGACTGCAATTCCAAAGTATGTGCAGACAGCATGCATAAAATACATCGAGATCAAGAATAATTGAGTATAAAACATTATTTCTAAAGTAATTACAAAAAATTCACATTAAAAATTGCCAATTCAAAATTCAAAATTAAAACTAAAACATAAAAATTGCTAATTAAACATTAAAAATTGCTAATTAAATATTAATAATTGCTAATTCAAAATTAAATAGGGATACACAAAAACATAACATTCAATAAACAATAAATTTAAGTACCTAATAAATTAATCATTCCATAATTTTGCGAAGACTAGACTTCCAAGCGCCTAGAGATGAACCATGGATGTCAGGCACACTATCCACTCTATTCAGTAGTGTGTTATATTCGCGACACATTCTGTATTTGGAGTTGTGACAGGAAACATTGTTATTGCAGAAAGGCACCGAAAAAGAGTAATTATGTCTACACGACTTAGATGGGATTTTAAGAAGTATATCCGACAAAAGAGAAGTCGTAATAGAGCCATTCAATATTTTGTACAGATAAGTTAAATCATGTATCTTACGGGGTTCCTAGCTTTTTGGTATGCTAGGTCAGCCTTGCTGATTAAAAGACTTTTTCCATATAAGTAACTTGACTGTACCTATATTTGATATATATAATTTGTTGGGACAAATGCATCCACTAACGCAGCTGGCTAACGAGTACTTCGCGGGCCGTGGGTGGCTGTGGTGGGGTCGCAAGATGAATGACGTCACAGGCCACAGCCCACAGCAGTGTAACGGCAACACGGTTGTTGTGGTAAGATAGCAGTCGTTAAACCTGCAGTGGGCCCGCAGCGTGGTGGTTTATGGCCGAATCACCCTATGTCAACAGAACCCTTTTTTATAGAAGGAGAAATCCTATTTACAGATCCACAGCGGGCCTGGGAAAGCTCGTTTGTAACAAGGCAACTAAAGCCTTGTTGATTTTTGTGACCTTCTTTGTCAATGACATTCTTTTATATCAAGTTTTAAATTTAAAATTCAAATATTTACTTGCATTCTCTGTCTAGCCTCTGTTTTCATTATAGCTCTACTCTTTGGTGTAAATTCAGTTCAGATTAATCCGCGGAGCTATAATGAGCTCCTTCTAGTTATTGTTTTCCTTCCGAATTATTTTTATTGCGAACAGTGCATTATTATATCTTGGCAGTTCCAGGCATACGTCCTGATAATAATAATAAGTTTGTCCTAAGCCTTTACCTAGTCGTGTGTGTACTAACGCTTAAATTGTGCTTTATATAATAACTAACCATTTATTTAAAATGATATACCTACGACTGAACTCATCGTGCTTTTATCTTCATCTCCTCTCCTCATCGTGTCACTCCTCCGTTCCTCCGCTACGTGACACGTTGGTCGTGTGATGACTCTCTCCCCATCAACATTAGTTAAGAAGCACAAATTTTTTATTAAAAATGTAAAATTAAATAGGGAAAGATTGTACTTAATTGACAAATTAGATATATACTCGTCACAACTACACAATAAAAATTTAAAATATAAAAATGATACACAAATTCTACAAACTAAAATTGCACACCTAGAGGACTCGCTTATATCTATTACTAAGCAATATGATCTTTTACAAGGTCAAATAAAAGAACACATGTTGGCCATTGATGAACTGGTAGTCCTGTGTAATGGTAACAATGAAGGGATTGATTCACTCACAAGTAATTGTAAATGTAAACAGTTAACAAGCCGTTCATCAATCCCATATGATTCTTCCTCTGTCGAATTGATTGATGTTTCTTCCAAAAGTTCCCTTACTCAGTGCACAATTAAAAATGTACCACAACTTATACCAACCAACCAGATTTCATGTAAGACAGATTGTAATAGTGACTTGGTAATATTTAGTGATGAATTTGGTAAAAACATGGGTCGGTTGTTATTTGACTTGAGACATTCAGTTATCAATTATTGTATACCGGGTGCTTCTTATCAACATATTTTGTATACAACCCCAATAGCACCTTATTATTATTTGTTGGTAATAGAGGTAATCTGAACAAAACAAGCCTTATAAAATGTTTAGAATGTTTGAATAAGTTAATTGTAAAGAAAATTATATTGTTTACATTACCCTATTGTAGTAGTTTGCCACAATAGGAAAATTCTATTAGACATAAGCTTAACCTGACATTAAATTTATTTTGCAAAAATGACTTATTGCATTTAATTTTCACTAACAATTATGTTAGTAATTTTTATTTGACAAGAGATAGTTATTATCTGCCAAATTATTTTAAGCGACAAATAGCTTTATCGCTATCCTATTGTATTCAAACATCAGCTAAAAACTTGGCTAAACAAGTTGCTTCTATTGAGAAATGTATATTTGACATAGACGTCAGTAGTGTTTCTACTGACATTCCAATTAATTATTTAAATTAAATTATATGACAAAAGAGGAAAACTCTTGCGAAATGTTTGTTAATAAAATGAAATTAAATGAATGTAAAAATAGCTTTAGCAAAAGCCCATGTCAATCATTAAATTTTAAAAAATGTACAAACTTTAAACGTTGTCCACCAGAACATCCAAGGAATGATGGGCAAAGATTTGGAGATTGAATTGTTCATGAACTGTAATAAAATTGATATTCTTTGCATAACAGAACACTGGCTTAAAGACCATCAGTTCATGTTCAATTTTAAGAATCATTTGGTAGGAAGTTCGTTCAGTCGAGGAAATGCAATACATGGTGGCTCCTTAATTATTGTTAGTAAAAAGTTTAAATTAAAGGAACGCAAAGACATAGTGAGCCTCTCGGTTGAGCGAACAATAGAAATAGCTTGTGAGGAGTTGGAGCAGTTTGTTGTATTAAGTGTGTACAGACCTCCTTCAGCATCATATGATTTTTCCGAAAAAGTTATGGATGAGGCATTACATAAAGTCCGTAATGTAGGTAAAACAATAATTGTTTGCGGGGATTTTAATATTAATTTGTTAGAAAATTCCACAATGTCAACTTAAATTAAAAAACTATTTCTATCATACAACTTAAATCATTTATTTTTGGAGCCGACAAGAATAACTGCCACTTCGGCCACCTGCTGTATTGATAACATATATACAAATGTAAAACCACTGGCTAAGCAAATTAAAAATAACCTGGACTCTGATCATTGTGGCCAAATGGTCAGCTTTCCACACCAGCGTAAACAAGTGACGAAAAAGAATATCACTGTTGTACCAAAAACTGCAGGTCGGCTGGAACGCTTTAAAAGCAATCTAGATACAAAATTAAATTATTTAGAATACAATGACAACCCTAATGTCTTTTATAATAATTTTTTTAACATATATTGTTCAGAATTTAATAAAACTTTTATTCCAAAAAAGATCTCAGTTAGTGGTACTGTAACTTTTAATGAATGGGCTACAATTGGTATTCACAGGAGTAGGAAACGCCTTTATGAACTTTATGGTGAACGCAACTATAACACCAGCGATGACTTCAAATTATATGTTAAAAATTATTCAAAGTTATTCAAAACAAGTATGTCGATTAGCCAAGGCAAACTATTTGAGTTCTAAGATTAAGAATAGTAATGACAAAATAAAAATGACATGGAATATTATAAATAGTGAAACAGGAAAGGTCAAAAGTCATAATAATGAGTACAATTTAAATTGTGATAATAAAACCTTGACTTCTGATGCTGATATTGCTGCAGCATTTGAGAGGTTTTTTACTGACATTCTAGTTTCAACTACAAAAGCCTTGATTTCCTCCCCCACTCTAGCTGAATCTGTTTTGAAGGAGAATGTTAAAGATTGTGAAAGTAATTTCAGTTTTCAAAAAATTTGTGTTATAGATATAATAAAAACATTTAACACTCTCAATAAAAAGAAAACTGCTGATCTGTGGGGTAATTCCGTGGACGTCGCTAAATCTGTAATTATGACAATAGCTCCAGTTTTAGCTTGCATATTTAATGAATGCATTGACTGTGGTGTTTTTCCTGACCTCATGATATATAGTAAAATAATTCCATTATTTAAATCAGGTAGCACTTCTGACCCCTCTAATTTTAGACCTATTTCTGTGCTACCCACATTTAGTAAAATTTTTGAAAAGTTAATGCTAGACCAAATGCAAATTCATATTTATAAAAATAAACTTTTACATTGTAAACAATATGGTTTTACTAGGGGTCGCTCTACAACTGACGCCGGTGTTGAGCTTTTAATCCAAATATTTGATACCTGGGAGGAATCACAGGATGCCCTAGGGGTATTTTGTGAATTATCCAAGGCTTTTGATTGTGTTTTACATGAAACTTTGGTCAGGAAGCTTAACCACTATGGAATTAGGGATGCTTCTTTGAGCCTTCTAATCTCATACTTGAGTAACAGGATTCAAAAGGTCGACATTAACAGTAAAAGATCTCCGGGATCAGTGGTTAAAATGGGAGTTCCGCAGGGTTCAATACTTGGTTCATTCTTGTTTTTGGTTTATATTAATGACTTACCTTATTTTGTAAAAGACAGTGATGAGATAGTATTGTTTGCTGATGATACTTCACTTTTATTCAAAGTGAAACGACGACACCCAAATTATGACGATGTGAATAATGCGGTCTCAAAGATTGTTCACTGGTTTAGTGTAAATAACATGCTATTAAACGAGGGAAAAACCAAATGTGTAAGATTTGTATTGCCTAATGTTAAGCAGGTAATAACTAGTGTACAAATTAAAGATAAGAATGTGAATCCTGTGGACACCACTGTGTTTCTAGGCATCACGTTGGATGCCAAGCTTCAGTGGGGCCCACATATAGCTAAATTGTCGAATAGACTTAGCTCTGCGGCTTATGCAGTAATGAAGATCCGTCAGTTAACTGACGTTATTTTAGTTATTAAACTTTTTATTTATTAACTGACGTTATATTAGTTTATTTCAGTTACTTTCATGGTGTAATGTCGTACGCCATTTTACTGTGGGGAAATGCTGCCGACATTCAAACTATCTTTGTGCTGCAGAAGAGGGCTATTCGAGCAATATATAACCTACAGGCTGGTGACTCTCTTAGAGAGAGATTTAAGGATATAAGTATAATGACAGTTGCATCACAATATGTTTATGAAAATCTTGTGTATGTTCATAAAAATATTGAAATGTTTTCAAAAAACAGTGATATTCACAAATTAAATACTAGAAGTAAGAACAAATTAGCAGTGCCTTATACTAGGCTCCATAAAATAAATAATTCTTTTAAGGGTCTGTGTGTACGATTATACAACAAAGTACCAAATGATATTCAGAAATTAGATCTTGATAAATTTAAAATCAAAATCAAAGAAAAGCTTTATAAAAAAGCTTATTATATAGTGTCGGATTATACAGAAGACAAAACAGCTTGGGTCTGAAATGTTCCAAGTACCTACTCCAACAGCTATTTCTAATTGCCTATAATTAATTTATATAGAGCACCATATTTAATTAAACTATTTACATTCAAATTCATATTTTGTATTTTGTGACCTGGTAACGACATTCAAATATATTTTTTGTAAATGTCGTTGCTTCTGTGCGCTGTGGTTTCTTGCGCCCGTTCTTTGCCACAGTTAAAAAATGATGTCCTGAATAGGTAGGTTAAAAAATATTTGGACGTTTCAAAGTACTTATTAATTGAGTTTATTGAATAAATATATTTTGACTATTGAACCGCTTCCCAGTCCAGAGGGCATGCTCTCTTTCTCCGAAACGAAATATCGGCCGATTTTCGTTTTCTATTCACAGCGGTTTCCAATCCTTCTGAAATTTCGTTCATACAAAATAGGTTTGGCATTTAGATTAGGAAGTGTATACAATGCCACTAACGGCACTGTATCTCAATCGGTTCGGGAACCGTAAGTTTTGCGGTATAATAGTGACGCCGCCTAATCTGACGTGAAGTTTTTTATTGGACATCAGAAATTCAAGCTTCCCTACTCCTGTAGGTCACGTGATAGGTTAAAAAGAACATTGGCAGAGATATATGTAGTGGTGGTACCGTCTATTAACGAAGTATAGGATAGTGAAAGTATAACCAATGTCTTCTCTTGATTCATTTAACAAAAAATGTTATTATACCTTGTCTCTACAACTGTTGATAAAAAATTTAAATGCATTTAAAGTTTTTAAAAGACAAGGGTGGAAGGTAACAAAACGTTAAAAAAGGAGTTAACGAAACGTTCGAAAGGTCATATTATTACATTGGACAGCTAAAGTCACTGTCAGGTTGAATTCTATGTAATTTGTTTTTGATTGATGGGTCGCATCAGAATAATACTTAATAATATTCTGAAGATGAATCGGATGTTCGATAGTCCATCTGTACCGCGACAGGTGTCGTCGAACTACATAGCATACCTTGAAAATACTGGACAATAAATGTATTTTGAGAGTGACGAAGAATTGACATATTCACGGTGGAACCTATCCACATCCACTTTCCCGTAACAAAGCATACAAGCATTGTCTTCGACACAATAAATAAATAGATAATAGTAATATCATAGATGAATGATTGGTCTCACTGCTCTCGTCTAGATACCGCGCTACCTATAAACCACAGCTCCGTAAATGCGGCAACTCATTATTGTAGTGTGTTTATGACAATATGCAAGGATGCTAGTGTGCGTGAAAAATTTGTTGCCAGCTGCTAAACTGTTACCCGAGTTAATGGGAAAAATATTTTTGCTCTGATGTCTTAGTTAAGTTGCTGGTTATAAATGTAGCTCAGAAAATATTTAAAAATTTACAATTAAAAGCAAATATGTATCAGTATAATGTAGAAAAATGGTAGGTATGTACAGCAATGATTAGACCTCATTTTTTCAGTAGTTTATTTTTATTACTACCAACCCCTTTTTTACCTTGGGTATCGTAAAAGGCGACTAACGGACTAAAGACTGCACATACATCCAACAACATAGAGCGGCGATGGGCTCATCAAAATAATACTACCAACCCCTCTCTTCCCTTCGGTGTCGTAAGAGGCGACTAACAGATTAAAGACTGCACATACATCCTACAGCCGCAACATAAGGGCTCATCAAAATAATACTACCAACCCCTCACTTTTCTTCGATGTCGTAAAAGGGGACTAACGGACTAAAGACTGCACATACATCCAGCAGCATAGAGCGGCGATGGGCTCATCAAAATTATACTACCAACCCCTCTCTTCCATTGGGTCTCGTAAAAGGCGACTAATGGACTAAGGACTGCACATACATACAACAGCATAGAGCGGCGATGGGCTCATCAAAAAAAATACTACCAACCCCTCTCTTCCCTTTGGTGTCGTAAAAGCGACTAACGGGCTAAAGGCTCACCAACTAAGCACATGTGCAGACTGTGCAGTTGTTTCTTGCTGAAGCGTGGACTGTGTGGGCGTGGTCTGTGTTGTCCATAGATTCAAATGATTACTAATTTTACCATAAACTTTAATAATAACTATCTCAAAAAAGTTTTTGATCTAAGTAAACTGTTCTAAGTCGAGTCTTTATTCATGATTATTCTACATATGTAGAATAATCATGAATAAAGACTATTATACTAAATACTTTTTCGTTTTTGTAGGCTCATTGTCATGTGACAGACAAAAATATAAAAAAAATACTTTTTCCCCTAGGGCAAGAAAAGCTATTTTAGTCTCGCTTTAAACGCTACAATGACGGTCTTTTTGAGCAAGAGGAGTGAAAATATTATTTCAAACGTTGTCTATGAATTTTTTCAAAACGAATACGTCCGTGATTTGCCGGTGGCGGCACTGACACTGAGAACATTATCACTGACAAGTAGGGATGCGTTCATAGAGAATGTATGTATGTACCACTAGAGGAGGTATCACACTTTAAATATCTAGGTAGCAATATCCGGCACGATAACACCTTAGCTTCGGAAATACCTTCGCGCATCGCAAACGCTGCTGCTAGTTTCGGACGACTCATGGATCGTGTCTGGAAGTCTCATGATCTCAAGCTGGAGACGAAGATTAGCGTATACAAAGCGCTAATCTTACCTGTCCTACTATATGGCTCAGAGACATGGTGCCTTTACAGAAAGGACATTAAGAAACTCTACACATACCACCTTAGATGTCTCAGATCCATCCTTAATATCAAATGGCAGGACCGTGTGCCAAATACTGAGGTTCTGCGTCGCTCCGGAATGTATGGCATGGAAGCTCTTCTCATGCAGCGTCAGCTCGGGTGGTGTGAAGACGTCTTTCGCATGGATGACCGCCGGTTACTCAAAGTTGTCTTTTATTCTGAGATCGCAGAGGGTAAACGGAAACACGGCGGTCAGCATCTGCGTTATAAAGACGTTTTCAAAAGACACCTAAACGCCTGCGCTATTGACTCTACAGGTTGGGAAGAGCTCGCTTCTAATAGGTCTTCATGGCGCTCTACCATCTTTAAAAATATAAAAACTTTTGAGGAAAATCGTCTTAACTCACTCGACCTAAAACGCCAAATCCGCAAAGAGAGACCAAATCCCTCCTATACATATACATATAACTCACAAGGGCAACTCTATTGTATCTCTTGCGACAGAGTCTTTAAGACAAAGTTCGGTCTAGCGAGCCACATTAGAGCTCACATGAGAAAATAAATTATTCTTACATGTTATTTTGATACCAATTTAGGTTAATTAATATAATAATTATTATAGTTAGGGTCGCCGTCGTCGAAATCGATGAGGAGGACTATATATATGAAAAACACTGTGCCGGTACTGTGTCGGAACTGTGGCTTCACTGATATGTGTGAAGCAACCTTTAACCTATAATATTACCCGAATCATAAGCTATACACCTGTTCTCAGCTTCATTAAAATCTGTCCAGCTGTTTTTGTGTGATGCGCGTCAAACAAACAGACAGACAAAAATTCCAAAAATGATTCTAATGTTCACGTATCCTTCATCCCCTAGATTATGTTTTTCGCAAATATTTTCAATGTAAGTACAGACACGAAAAGTTTACATTTCAGGAACATAGGTCAAAATGAAAAAAATTGCTTTTCCATACTTGAGTCAATCAGCGGATTGCGCATTTTGTATAGGGAAAAATAATAAATTTTCGACCCATATTCCTTATGGAAAGTTGTTCAGTTTCATCGGTAGAATCCCCTTGATATAGTGTCAGCTAACATTTTTACACCTTATTATAGATCACAAATATAAGTAAACATGAAATAACATAGAACTAGGTTAAGTATATAGTAACTTTGTAAGACAAATGAAATTGGTTACCTTTAAAATAAAAGACAATAACAATAAATTCACATAATAAAAATCTCAACCACGGGGACTTTATTCTTGTATAAGCGAAGAATGGCGTTTATTGTTCATATTATTTTATGATGAAATTTCGAAATTATACGATATTTACTGATGGTATGTGATCCCAGTGTCCTTCTTATTTTTAGAAGTATTATTTTTACACAGTTTTACTACGCAAACTGGCATTTTAGTTTGAATTAAGCCCAAAATTGAATAAAACATTCGGGACGTACACGTCACCCACAGCTGTCAGTGTGACTGACTCGGGTACGCCGATTTCGGCGTAGTATTTGTTGCCGCATTTGACAAGTACGACGGAGGTATCTAGTCGGGCGCAGCGAGACCAATCATTAATCTAAGAGTAATATATTACCTTAGAGTAATCGTTTACTCTAAGCATATTACACAATTGACTCGACTGACAGTATTTACTTCAGTGCGAGACGCCAGGAATGCAAGCAACGCACTGACTGTTTTTTTTACTAACGTCAAGTTGACGTTGAAGTAACAGAAACGGGCTATCACACTTTGGTTTATTTACGCGTAGTCCATATATCGATTATTAATCGATAGCGCCAATTAATCCCAAAATAGAAACTAAAATCACAATAAATATTGAAAACATAACAAACAATATACTTATATAATCACGACTATTATACCCGAAAGCATTAGTCAGAGAATAGGCAAGAGGACAGAAAAAGCAATCCTCTACCATTGTCCACTTTTCACCAAATAGCGAATGCACATGTGCTCAGCGTGACAGGTAGTAAGCCCATCGCCGCTCTATGCTGTTGGAAGTATGTGCAGTCTTTAGTCCGTTACGACACCCAAGGGAAGAGAGGAGTTGGTAGTATTCATTCACCGCTACGCGAGAAGGTTGAAAAATAACATGCTACTATAGTTTGACAGCTAGTTTGTGCTTTACTGATTAAGTTAATAAGAGGCGATTAAACGATAATCAATATTTTTCCAGTGCATGAAAAAGTGGTTTGTGACGGCCCTAATATAAAGAGGTATTTTGAGTTTTGTTATTGCTTCTCAGTTATGCGTTTAGTTGATAATATTTAATTAAAAATAAAATCTTCAATTTTTAATGGTCTAACAAGTTGTAGAAAATATTTATCAAATGAAAAATAAGTAATCAAGTATCGTGTACATAATATCAAAAAATTAATATCCTACATCTTATATTTTAATGGGTACCACGCTAGACAATCGCTACGCTACGCTTCGCGATTGTTCTAAAGAAGAATGAATTTTGAGGTTATTTTTTTATTAGACAACAGAAATCTAAATCCATACAAAAATATCTTTTGAATATTATGTCTTCTGAACATTATGGAAAATAAAAAATATGTTACGGTTCCCGAACCGATTGAGATACAATGCCGCTTGTGGCACTCTATACACTTTGTACTAGGATGCCGTTATTACGGCATCGTAACCGATCGTACCATGTTGCCGCTTTTGTGGCACTCTATACTCTGCCTACACTTTGATGCCTGCACGATGCCGCAATTACGGCATCCTAGTACAAACACTAGAATGCCGTAATTACGGCATAGTAACCGATCGTACGAGAATGCCGCTTGTAGCACTCTATCCACAGCCTTAAGATTATTAAGTTTTATGAAATTGTTTGAAGTTTCAAAAATAATGGAAAGCGCTCTAAAAAGCAAACGAAAATCGGCCGAAATTTCGTTTCGGAGAAAGAGAGTAGGCCCTTATGCTCCGAAAGCCTCGGCATGGACTCGGGTGAAAGGGCCCTACCTACTAAAAACTCCTTGTACCATCCCATCACTTGTCGTCGGGGTGATTCGGGACCACGGCCAGCAGACTACCATATACCGGGTCTAAACCAACAAGCACGTCTAAGGAATATTACAAATATCGGTACACATCACACCAGTTTTCCAAGAAGAAGACAGAGATCACGACTTTTCCTTAGTTACGTATACGATCCTGTCACAGAAAAACGTAATGAGAGTAAATGAAGCAGAAGAAGTGTGTCAGGGCATGGAAAGAAATTTAAAGTTTTTGTCTCTGTTTACCCCTCCGGTAAATTATCTATATCCCTTGATAGGTATATAGATAAAATCACGGTTATATCAATACGGTCAATAATGGTATATATATTACCACCATATTTTGAACTTTACACAATTGAGATAAGGTCGAAAACCAATAAAAACATGCTGTGCCCGTTATGGGATATAATTATGAGAATGTTTATAAAGAGAGCCTCAGGCTAATACCTTCAACTCTTTACTTTAATCTTACTATGTAAATTCCCATACGAATTTTGCATAGTTAGCTTTTAAAGTAATACTGGTCGAAGAGGTGGCAGAAAGACAACTGATACTTACCAGGTGGACGTTTACAGCATAACAATGATGGTCATTTCACGGGTGAATAATGTGATTAATAATTGTTTTCAACACTTTCTTTTTTATTTTATTAAAAGAAAAAACTATTCTACACTCGTCTAAACTGAAACCGCTTGCTACGGAACCGCGATGTTCAATAATGCAGAGGGTGCATAATAATGTTGCATGTGGAAACAAATATTTGAGTCCGCCCTATTAAGTAAAGCTCAGTAAGCTAGGAACTTATATAATACGGTTTCAGGATACATTTGAAAATATGTAATAAAACACAGTTTGTCAGGGCGGCAGCATTGCAGGGCGGCAGCGTTGTTATTGTGACAGACTAAGATAAGATGGTAGTAGCTAAGCAGGTGGTCTTAAAACAAGCCTTTCCATTTTACCCAATTACAATAAGATAAATTACGGAACATTAGCCATCTATCCCCAAAGACAGTCATCATCGATGTCTACATAACATACATACATATAATCACGACTATTATCCCCGAAGGGTTAGTTAGAGAGGAACAGTGTTGCTAGATCCGTAGGTCAAAGTATCCCAGATTTACTGCAAAATTATCGTGTTTTTATCGCATTGAAAAAAACAGATTACATACGTCTGGGCACTCTAAATTTGCTCCAACGTGACGAGCTAAAAAAAAAGGTCGTCGCCTCGAAAAAGTACTGAATGTGGTACCCTTACATTTGTTAGCGACTCGTTCTTTCCGAACTGTGATTTAACGAACGGTACAAAACCAGGTTTGTCACAAAATTATCGTAGAACTGACAAAAATATCGTGGAAAGTCGACGAATTATACGAATTATCGTGCGATACTTAATTTTTTTTTTATCGCATGCCCCTCAAAATTATTGTGGATCTACGTTAATTATCGCACGTCTGGCAACGCTGGAGAGCAATGAAGACAGCAAAAGCAGTTCTCTACCATAGTCCACTTTTCACCAAATAACGACTGCACATGTGCTCAGCGTGACAGGTGGTAAGCCCATCGTCGCTCTATACTGCTGGATGCATATGTGCCATCTTTACTCCATTAGTCGCCTTTTACGACACCCAAGGGAAAAGAGGGGGTGGTAGTATTCTTTCCCAGCTATGCGACACGGATAATCTACATAAGTTTTATTTTTACAAAATTTTTAGAGATGGACCAGATGATAGTAACTCTTTAAAGGTGGATGGATCGAATGACTGCACATGTGCTCAGCGTGACAGGTGGTAAACCCATCGCCGCTCTATGCTGCTGGATGCATATGTGCCATCTTTACTTCGTTAGTCGCCTTTTACGAAACCCAAGAGAAAAGAGGGGGTGGTAGTATTCTTTCAACGCTTCGCGACACTGTTATTCTACATAAGATTTATTATTACAAAATTTCTAGAGATAGACCAAAAGCTTGTAACTCTTTAAAGTTGTATCGATTCTCTACATAGGTATAACACACTCGTAGTACTTGTATAGGTTCTGAGACGTCATAACAATATTTGGAAAGTCCAACCAAACCTTTTATAATTATAATGGTAACTAGGTACTAATGAAATAAATGAATATCTGGAAAGTCCAACCAAACCTTTTATAATTATGGTAGGTAACTAGGTACTAATGAAATAAATGCATATTCTTGTATTCAAACCTTTACGTTACCATGTAAGGAAAATGTTTGACGAATGCTAGTGCTGTAGCGGCTCAATAAATTAATATTACCAACCAAGTCGTAAAAGGCGATGAACGGACTAAAGACTGTACCTACATACATTCAACAGCATAGAGCGGCGATGGGCTCACCACCTATCACGCTGAGCACATGTGCAGATGTAATTTGGTGCAACATGGACTATTGCAGGTGGACTGCTTCTGCGGTCCTCAATGCCTAACCCTTTGGGGATAATAGTCGTGAATCTATGGATTTATGTAATTTTTTTTATAGCAGAAGGAGGGCAAACGAGCAAGCGGTCACCTGATGGAAAGTAATCACCGCCTCCCATGGACACCCGCAAAACCAGAGGAATAGCAGACGCGTTGGAAAATTTTTGAAACAAATTTTGGCGCAACTGTCAACGTCAAATTTGACAGAATCGAGCATAGGCTATGCGATATTTTGGGATAACAATGCATAAGATGTACCACAGAACCGAAATAACCAAACTTGTTCATAATAAAGTAGTCTGTAAGTCTATGAAAACACGGTACAAAGTCAAGTGTGTTTTTATAGGTGCGGTCTCATGCTTGGGGCCACCGCTTGGGGCCTGAGGGGTGGAAGGAATAGGCTCGTTTCTTGAAGATCCCTAAGTCGTAACGGGCCGAAAATACCGCCGCCGAGAGCTGGTTCCACACCACTGTGTTCGAGGCAAGAAATTTCGTGAAAAACGCATAGTAGTAGACCGCCATCCATCACGGTGATGTGGATGGAATGACAGAAGTGTATGTAAGTAAACATAGCACAGAGTTGTAAGTAAGCACAGTTACGTTTAATTTGTAACAGTACAGTATGCATTAGCTTTGGGTTCCACACTGGGAAATCCTGAATCATGGTCACCCAAATATAATAAGCAGCTATGCGATTCCCTAAGCGACACATAGACGCTGCGCGCATGGCTGTGATCTGCTTTTTCTTTCCAATTCTATGAATAAGAAAGAGACAAAGTCAATTCTCAGCACTGCAGCAGCCGCTGCTACCAAGGCTTTAAACTTAGAGTATCGCACTGCAGGATGGATGTAGACTAGTAAAGGTAGGTATATACCTATAGGTATATAGGCGAGATATATCCTAGGCAAACATTTTTAAGTACGTTTGGCTTAACTCTACCGAAGATTTATTTTTACTTCTCTACGCGTAAGCACTTGGCGGACACTCGCCTGACGGTAGGTGACAAAAAGGCCGATAGTGGAAACGCACTTAAGCCGGATTCTTTAACGAATGAGCAACTGGCTATCTTATCTCTCTCTGTCGGAACACAAGAATGCTAGTAACATTGACGTTATGGCGTCATATTTAGATAAGATGGTGGCAGCCAAAGTTTGAACTAGAAACAAGCCTCCACCACTATTACCAATCAAACTGAGCACAAACCAAACATATACTCCAGCTGCAAAACCCTTACGAAGGTATGTCTAGGATACCTATACTAAGGAGACTGCGTTAACCGTTTCCCCGTAAAAAACAGTAAAAAACCGGCCAAGTGCGAGTCGGACTCGCGCACGAAGGGTTCCGTACCATTATCTTTAAAACTTTGATCGATGTTTTAATAATAGGGTATTTTTTTAAATTAATTATTTTATGACGTATTAAAAAAAACTACTTACTAGATCTCGTTCAAACCAATTGTCGGTGGAAGTTAGCATGTACTTCATATATTTTTTTTAGTTTTATTATTCTGTAATTTTAGAAGTTACAGGGGGGGGGGCACACATTTAACCACTTTGGAAGTGTCTCTCGCGCAAACTTCAGTTTATATTATATTAGAAACTTCATCATATATCATTTTTGAAGACCTATCCATAGATACCCCACACATATGGGTTTAATGACAAAAAAATTGTTGAGTTTCAGTTCTAAGTATGGGGAGCCCCCAAATTTTTTTTTCTATTATTGTGTAAAAATCTTAATGCATTTCACAGTACCAAGTTTCAACAGTATAGTTCTTATAGTTTCGGAAAAAAGTGGCTGTGACATACGGACGGACAGACAGACATGAGGAATCCATAAGGGTTCCGTTTTTTGACATTTGGCTACGGAACCCTAAAAACGAGTTTAGTTTACCTAAGTACTGTTATTTTTTTAATTTATCCCGTTTCGTCACATTGTGTAGACAAAATTGTTCAAACCCTACCACGCATCTCCATCCATGGCGATTTCCTACCAGTCTCCCAGAAACACATTGAGATTGTCGCGCCAAAGCTAAGATATATAACTCTAAAAAGTTATCAGAACTTTTTGGTTAAAATAAGCTTTTTAAAAAGTTTGCAGTTTCAGCTTACCCCAAAAGCGCGGCAAGCTTCGCCAGGGGAGGCTCCGGCGGCGGCACCGGCTTTATAAGCTCGCCACCAACGCGCGGCTCTCACTCGCCAACGCGCCGCGGAAAGCGACAGGTCGTGCCAGAGGCGCCACGAGCGCAGTCGAACCCGACACGTGAACGCACACATTCCCTTTGATATTTCGCGCATTTGCAAAGAGAAAAGTGCCACCAGTGACTTGTGTGCTGTGATACATGTTACCCCCCATAGACTATACTTTTGTTTGTAAAAGTAGAGCTACGGACGTGATCGCACTAGTGGAACCACGTTTCAAGTAGTGAGGATTACGGACTGCAGACGGGACCAGTAGTACCAGGCAAGTTGATAACGATCTGTCAGTGTCAGCTGATGAGCTCGTGGGTGTTTGTGATGTCTCTAAATGATTTGTATGAGTTTAAACTGCTTTCTTATTCTCAAAACATGTTTTCTGTGAGTTATTTAAGTGATTAGAAAACTGTATTCATGTTGTAAACAAAGTTATTCATAAACTTACACACATACCCAAAATGTAATGTTTTGAACGGGAAGAATCACTGAATTAATTACTGTTAGTACCTACTTAAATCCGATTCATAAATTCTTACTTTTAAAACTTTGCAAATACTCATACAAAGTAATGTTTTACTAATTTAAAAGTTTGTACCACAATTCTCGAAATATAAAAAAGTAAACATTTACATTTCAAAACATGATTTGAACTATGTGTGACATCTAGACAACAGTCATCAATGATTAGTGTGGTCACGGTTGATTGTCTCATTAATACTCATTATATTTTTCTAGCTAACACAATTTCGTGTGTTTTATTGAGTGGTCACAAAGATTTTCCTGTCCATTGTTACGAGGGAAACGCTTGTAGAGATTACCCAACTAAAACTAAAAGCCTTGTGGTAAAAACCTTATTTGACTATTCTGTGGTATAAACCATGCGCGAGACGAGTTTTGGGATCAAAAAAACCTATAACACAACAGGTTATGTGAATATTTATTGATCGGATGCTATTCGGTTACGCATATGTACTTAAATATCACGATTAACATTTAGAGTTTTATTCAAAATAAACACTTTGTACTTACTTTATCGTTGTATTTTCCGTCATAATAATTAAAATCATGTGACGTTATGGCCCCGTAAATATTTTAATAGCCCGTTATTTAACTATTGCCATTAGAATTTTAATGAGATATTTATTACTTACATAATACGAGGAAAATTATGTAAAAAAACTTCATATAAGTACTTAATTAAAATGTAATAAATATTTTTTGTATTTATTGCCCAAAATCCTTTGCTTAAAGTCAATTTAAAAAATCCTTCCCGGTTCATTAGAAAAAAACATATCAATTACAATTCTTATGTATCTTTAATATTACACAGCAACCCGCATTGGGCCAGCGTGGTGGGTATGTAATGTAATAAAAAATTAACAACAGCACATAGACGGACTGGGCTAGAACCCACTACGCTGGCCTACTGCGGGTTGGTGGGTTATTGGCCATGTTTTTAATTCGCTTGTAGGTAATTGATACAAAAACTTTGTGTACATATAAAAATAACTTGCATGCAATCGTATTTATCACGAACCTTTCACATCATTCACATAAAATGACCTGGTTAATTATTAAACTCTACCAAAAGTTAACACTTTAATTTTTGCACCTTACCTATTGCAAAAGAACAATACGTCACAAGAATTGAGTTGAAACCATGCAGCGTTTTATCAGATAAGCCGTATGGATAAGAATGTTATATTATCTACTTGATAAGGGCAAACAAGAGATTTTACACAGTTGTTCGAAGAAGACTCATTATTCGGACATGTTACGCGACCAACTACATCGTATTAATTACCGTTAAGTGTTAAAAAAACCATACAATGGGTTTTAACGAGCAGGTTATCACATTTAGTTTTTTTGAGTGATAGTGATTTGACCAAACTACTTCAGTCTGTTGTACCTGGCAATCAAGTGAAGCTATTATTAAGGTCAATAATTAATCATCGAAATGTTAAACAAGTGAAACTTTACTTGAGAGGTAAGCGAAGTAAAAGGCTTTTATCTTCTAATCTGTGTTTATTCAATATGATCACATTGATGACTCATTGTGTGTCCTATTTTACGAACAAAATGACAAGTAACGATTGTTGACATTTATAAAAACATTTGAACTGAATAAAATTACGTTTTGTCTACATCTTTACACAATTAGAGTCACTTTGCATATTTACACTAGTAACTGTACTATGTGCCTTCATCAAGATGCCCTTATTTTTTACCAAGGACCAAAACGTTTGCCTAATTATGTAAGTGTCGATGCACTGTGAATGTGTTAAACGTTCTTGATAAATATAATTTTAAAATAATTATGTCAATAACGAGTGGCCAAGCGCTCGGCTCCATATCCGGAGGGGTTAATCCCGGGTTCAATTCCCGGGTCAGGCAAAGTGTGTTTTCGGGTTACTCGATGCATAGCCCGGGTTTGTGATCAATAACCCGCAATTGGCAAGCGTGGTGATTATGACACGTAGCAAGAGCACGATAAATTGTAGCTATGACTTGATTGTAATGGAGGCTTTTGTCCTTTCAGGGGGACAGTAAACAGGCTCTTTATTATACAATGTGTATTGGCATGCACTGTACAAACATTAGGGGAGTATTTTACACTCCAATATACATAATAAAAAAATATTAAAAAAATTCTTAACTCAATAGTTTAGAAATGGTAGCCTTTTCCATTTTGTTATCTTCGATTTTTGCGTGTGTGTATTAAAAAACAATATCACGAAAAGTTGAAATCATATTCACTTAAAGTTTCTAAAAAAGGTGAAACTAGTCACAAGCAAATAACAATCAGTAAAGTAGCCAAAAGTTCGAACAACAGTACGAACAAAGCAAATATCTCGGCTTTTAATTCCAAAAATGATGAAAAAAACACAAAGTAACCAACGTAAATTCCTATATTTTTTTTATTTTTATTATGTATATAAATTTGAGTTTAGAATCCACCCCTAAAGATTGTACAGTGCATGTCATTACACTTTGTAAATGTCAATACGGGAGATGATCTTTCAACCTGCATTGGGTGGGTCAGCATGGTGTCTTGTTATGCAATTGTTCATGTGGAAAGGGCTTGGTCAACCAATAGATCGTTCATCCTGTTTATCATACAAAGTAAGGGTATCGAAGAACACTATTTCCAAATGAAACTTTGCATGCTAAAGTAAAACACAGGGATCTAAATAGTTTGTTGAAAACTTAAAAAAAAATGTTTATTTAACTGGGTTATTACGATTTTTAACTTTCTATGGTGGACGTTAAATGGCAATAACTCAGCTAAAAAAACGTTTTAAAAAAATGTTTTTAACAAAATATTTAGATCCCTGTATTTTACTTTAGCATGCAAAGTTTCATAATAATTGGCTTATTGGTTTTTAAAAATTTCGACTTGGAAGTTTGTATGGAAAATCGAAATGCGTAAACCCTCTTATACTTTTACTCAAATTTCATTATGCAGGCTTCGTTAGCTTAGAGTACCTACTCTTGATCTGACATTTCAATACAATGAGCTATATCCTACGCATAGAGAAAAATAGATCCTACGTCATTCATAGATTGACTACCTACTATTATCCCCAAAGGGTTAGTCAGAGACAAGGTAATGAGGACTGCAGAAGCAGTCCACTGCCATAGTCTACGTTTCTTAAATAGAGCAATACTTTTTTTAAAAATTGGATATTCTTTTGTATGTGTTGTGTTGTCTTGTAATCGTATGTTGTAAATATTTTTTTATGTTGTATTGGAAAATGTCCTTCTATGATATCCCTATCATTTTCCAATTTGTATTGACGCTGTTAAATATAAGGCAGAAAAGAAGAGCCCTTGCTGAGTTTCTTGCCGGTTTTCGTCAGTACAAGGCTCCCGCCCCATAGTTAGGACTTACGAACCGATGGTATAGCGATATTCATAAGTGCTCAATTATTGTAGCCTAAATCGAATAAATGAATTTGACTTTGACTTTGTTTCACCAATTTACAACTGCGCATGTGTGCTCAGTGTGATAGGTGGTGAAAACGTGGATTTAGCTCACTTTAGGCCTTTGTGTAGATTATGATAAATGCAGCATATCATTAGCTGTAGTACGATATCGATTCTCAGGACTACTAATGCTACATGCGATGGGTGAATCAGTCTCTTTGTAATATCGAAGTTGATTATTGAAACTATGAAAAGATATTGATGTTTACTTTTAGGCAAAACGGGATTTTTACCATGTTTTTTTTTGTTAGTTTTAAGTCCCCGATATTTCGGCGCAGTTGCATGGGGTTGTTGTACATTCGCCACAAAGTTAGTTTGCCACGTTTTTGTAACTCCATACATTGAAAGTTAATTCGCCACAGGTAGGTAATCGTAACGTCACCATATCACGGAGTAATTTCCTATAAGTAATTATAGTGACCATGAAAGATAAAAAAAACATACATACATTTAATCACGACTATTATCCCCGAAGGGTTAGTCAGAGACTAGGCAATGAGGACAGCAAAAGCAGTCCTCTGCCGTAGTCTACTTTTCACCGAATAGCGACTGCACATGTGCTGAGCGTGACAGGTGGTGAGCCCATCGCCGCTCTATGCTGTTGGATGTACCTATGTGCAGTCTTTAGTCCGTTATTCGCCTTTTACGACGCCCAAGGGAAGAGAGGGGGTAGTATTCTTGCAGCGCTACGCGTCACGGTTATATAGGTTTAGAATGTTGTATTGATATTTGTTTATAAAAAAATCGGCAGTGTTTTGTTTATAAAATAATTATTAGCTGTATAATTTTATCTATATACTAATATTATAAAGCTGAAGAGTTTGTTTGCTTGCACGCGCTAATCTCAGGAACTACTGGACCGATTTAAAAAATTCTTGCAGTGTTAGATAACCCATTTTTCGTGGAAGGTTATAGGCAACAATTTGGTTAGGTACGGGTAGGGGTAGTTACCTGTACGAAGCCGGCGCGGGTCGCTAGTCACTTATAAAACCAGAAGCACAATGAACGCTCTCAAAACGGTGATCGAGGGCTGTACACCACTAACTGGTTTTTCTAAGTAAAAAGTTTGATGACAACTGACTGTAATTGAAAGTATATTTAAATTTTGAAACAAAACTCGTCACTTAATTTAAGTGACGAACGTAAATGTTACATGGACAAAATAGTACGCATAGTATTCAAATTTCTTTAATATTTTTTTAGGGTACTTACCTAAATATTTAAAATAAACATATATACTTAGGTAAGTACTTACCTACTTAATTTAAAAAAAACATGATAACGAGAAGTAAACAAACATACTTATGTTATATAAATAATTGACGTCCATTAAAAAATATTGTTACTCACGTACTCAAAAGTCAAAATACAAATTCGGTGCTACCTATGAGAGCGTATATGTAGTGGTAAAAGTAAATATCGTTTGAATAACGCACGTCAATCGGTCTGCACAACAAAGGTTATGGCTATTACTCATTCGACACTCAGAAGTACCTACTTCCGAGGAAAATATATGAAAACATCATTAAAGTTGAAACTGGAATAGTCACTTGTCAGGAAAGTTTTACATTTTTAAATTTAACAGTATAATTAATAAAATTGTTTATCCTTTATGTTACAAAATGATGGAATTATGACTTATTATTAGGTATGTTACCATACCAGGATATTTATAGGTACATACATGATAACATGTATTTACCTCAATACCTATTTACCTATATATATATATAAATAAATAATAAATAAATAAATCTTTCCTACAATCACATCATTTATCTAGCCCAAAAGAAGCTTCGAAGAAACTCGTGAAATGGTTACTAGGCAACGGATAAACATACTTAAATACATACTTGTTATACATAGAAAACACCCAGACCCGAGACAATTTAGAAAACAATAATTTCTAAATTGACCCGACCGGGGATCGAACCCGGGACCTCAGAGATGGCGACACCATAAAAACCGGTGTACAAACCACTCGACCAAGGAGGTCGTCAAAAAATATATTATGAATAGTCATAAAATGTTAAACTACTTAGGTCAAATCTTCGATGACTTTTTTCACAATTCGATATAGCTAAACCTACTTTGAAGTCTGCTCTGGGGCCCTACTGTACTCTTAGTGCAGTACCTATATATTACTGTAATCTTACTATGCAGTATGAGAACTTGCATGTAGGATTTAAGAAATACTGCTCTAAGTAAGGCCCCTGCACGCGTGAATCAATACTACTTATGTCCCATTGACGTCTATCAATTACATAGTTCACTGACACGGGTAAACAAAATGAGGTAATTTACTAAAGAGATTTCCTAGAAAATGGATGTGAGCGAACAGTACGCATGCTCTACCCGGCGTTTTCTTGTAATTCAATTACGTAAATAACAGTCGTATAAAATGAAACATCACAATGGTTATGTTGGACATTGATTGAAGTTATTAGTATTGTCACCGACCGCCCGGAAGTAGGAAGAAGCGCGAAGGCCTTCGCACGCCTCATCTCGAGAGAGCCTCTTGCCAACCGCCTCGCATGCAAAGCAGCCCGCATATGCACAAGATGGGTAATCTAACGCGAAGTTAGGTGTTATGCGTGATCTTACTTAAATGGACATTGTTTATTGTTACTACATACCAAAGTTGATATATACATAGGGTAAAGTAATCAAAGCACGCTCTACCGATGAGTACGCATTGTGTACTCATCTTAGCTAAAGATTTATTTTGTTTACTTGCTACACTACAAGGCGGCGCTGAAAAAAACTTATTTGCTGCAGGTCTAAGCATCTTATAGGGTGACGAAAACCAATATTCTAAAACAGTCTTTGCAGTCTTGGCTTTCTAAAAAAGCTTTGTAGTGCTATTTCAATCACAGAACTTGAACAGTTTTCTGCATTGGCTATTGGCTCGTCTTTCGAAATATATGGAAATTAATCATGAGCTGCCCATAAGTTAGATTGATCTGCTGCAGCCATATTTGACGAGTTATCAGAAATTTTGAATCCCATTCCGTATAAAGTTACGTATAAAGATAGGCGCACCACCTGTCACGCTGAGCACATGTGCAGTTGCTATTTGGTGAGGACTGCTTTTGCGGTCCTCATTGCCTAGTATCTGACTAACCCCTTCGGGGATAATAGTCGTGATTATATGTATGTATGTATAAAGATACAGTATCGGTCATGGCCGAGAATCTCGGCGTTTTTTAGCCGAGAACCGAGACAAATTTCTCGATTGGATTCTTGGCTACAAGAATGTCGAGACCGAGAACCGAGATCTCGGTCAAGCCTTAGTACGAAATGCTACTAATTATTAGTAATTATATCGATTATCAACACTGACTTGTCAGTCAGCTGTCAGTCTGCCACTTAAATAGGAGAGAAGAGGATAGATAGGCAGATACATGTCTGCATTTGCTACATTCCATACACAATTCATCATCTATGATGTAGTCATTTTAGGGTACTCTTGATCTGACCTTTCACAAGAACGTCACCGATCTGCCCCTCTGGACAAGTGGCAACGCTCAACCCTGGCTATTCAAAATTCGTCGTACCTACACTGATGTAATTATTCACTAGGAATGTAGACAGCATTATAGGACAAATAAAAAAAAAGGAAAAACGAATAGACAGAGGGGAGGGTTGGCCACTTGTCTATTAGGGCTGGTCGGAGTGCGTTCGCCGGAGTCTTCACTCCAACTGCTGTTGCTCCATAGTGGTTTGAGTATATAATACCTGATGTGATTATGTTTACTAAAAGTGACAGTTTATGACGACCACAGACCACTTAGGTCTGTGATGACGACGAATTGCAATTATTAAATTAAAAATTTATATGGATACGTTTTAGAAGTTTTCTGTCTTATATAAGTTCTAGGCTGTTGTTTCTCATTTTTTTGTTAGCGCTAGCAAAGATTTTTAAAAATAATATGTGTTAAAACATATTATTTTGCAAATAGTATGCATTATTATTTAGTTTAAGTAATATGCGCGATATGCGGTCTAAATCAATTTTACGTGATCATCTTTTTGTACCCAAGTATTTGCTGTTCAATTTTCTGCAGGCATTTATTTGTTTTGTAATATTTGCATGTCATATTAAGCTGTCAAAGTGATGTTAAATTGTGTTTATTAATGACGCAGACATAACACGAAAGTGCAACAACCTAGTAAACTAGTCGAGACAAATAAAGTTTCATGTGACATTGAAAAGTAAATATTGTGATTAGAGTGAAAATAAATAATATAAAAAAATCATTAGACATTTTTACTTGTTAGCAAGTTAGTTATTTGTTCAGCTACCCAGCCTTTATATGCTGAGGTATTAGGCAATAATTCTACCACATTCTAAAGTTCCAGTTTTATTATAATAGTTAATGACTTTAACCTTTCATACGGATATCCGTGTTGCGTAGCGGTAAAAGAATACTACCACCCCCTCTCTCCCTTGGGTGTCGTAAAAGGCGACTAACGGTCTAAAGACTCCACATGTATGCATCCAACAGCTTATAGCGGCGATGGGCTCATCACCACTGACCATAATACATGTAAAGTCGCTATTTGGTGAAAAGTGGACTATGGTAGAGTGCTTATAGTGTCTGACTAACCCCTCGGGTATAAAAGTGTATGTAATCCTGAGAAAAAGGCCTCGTTCTAAGTTGACGATACAACTCATTTCTAAATGGCGTCATGGCATTAAGTTAATATCTACTACAACTGTCATACCGCGGAAGACAACCACTTAACATGGAGGTCGAACCATAAAGTATGCATCACGATTTGAGGAAAAATATTATGCATACGATACGAAACTTATCGCCTATTCGAAAATCCCTGAATTGCGACTGTAGGTGATTGCATTGAACTAGCAAATTGTATTTCTGATTTAAACTCGTTGTAACTATGTATAGGTATTCTTACTAAGGTGTTTGTTCAGTTAGTAGACGTCACTGGAAGTTGTGGCTTGTAGGATGAGTAGGTACCCATTACGATGTCGCTTGCGTTTTATTTATACATTTGTTTGCTTACGTCATGTAGGTATGATATGATAGAACGTGACGCTTAGGGCTTTTTATTAGAAGGAAATAAGGAACTTGAGTGGAGGAAGTTAGGAATTTTTGTGGTAAGTTTCATTTATTACTTATTTGTAAGTTAAATTTAAGGAAATTATATGAGGATGAGCTAGTTACCTTTACATTTATTTAATGAGAATAAACCAGTTTAAGCTTCAAATAGTAGGGTAGAATTACGTAATTATCAAGGGAACCATGTTTAATTAACTTAAAATAGTAAAAAATATTTTTTTTCTATCTCGCTTATACTTACATACATACAATATAATAATCACGACTATTATCCCGAAGGGTTAGTCAGAGACTAGGCAATGAGGACAGCAAAAGCAGTCCTCTACCATAGTCCACTTTTCACCAAATAGCGACTGCACATGAGCTTAGCGTGACAGGTGGTTAAGCCCATCGCCGCTCTATGTTGTATAGCGGCACATAAGGCCATTAGTCGCCTTTTACGACATCCAAGGGGGTGGTAGTATTCTTTCACCGCTACACGACACGATTACAAAACTAATAATAGTAGGTAGGAATAATGTATCTGTTTGTTACCCATAAAGTTATAAATTCATATGTAAATTATAATCATATTCTGTTGAATTTTACTTTCTTACTGTGATATAATAGAGTAGTCAGAGTATTTTAAATTAGCAACAAAATAAGAATCGATCTTTGTTGCCCCAAAGTCGATTGACCATTCGACAAAACAAGACCAATCGATTTCGCATGCGAATAAGGTTTGTGCCAAAATTGGCATCGCAATCTGTGGTCAGTTTGGGCTGAGTGCTATGGTAAAAAATGTTTTGGTAAACGGCTTGTGTTACCTAACAGAGTCCAATGTCGGTGAAACCGTCACCTCGACGCGCTTGAGCGAGCGGAAAATCGTTGGCGACACTTGTTTGATTTGCGCTTTCGGTTTCAATCATGAGATTATTAAAATAGCAATATATCAATATTGTTAATACAAATTGCAAGAAATAAATAACAACCGCCTCTGTGGTCTGGTGTAGTGGCTAAATCACCAATCTAAGACCCAGAGGGCTCGATTCCCAGCGGGGTTCCCAACGGAGGATCTTGAGATGTTTTTAATTTGGTCAACCATCCAATGACCTGCTTAATTTTTCAAGGTTGTTATAGATGAATATAATATAGATTTTATCGTCAAAAATAAAACCAAATAACAAATAACATTTTGTTTTCTATGTTATTATTATTAAGTATAGGAACTTTTATTCATAGAGCTTTTAATGTATCGATTCATTTATTATTTTTTGACATGGTATTAAACACAGTAACATAATTATCTAGAGACGCTACATTCCTATCACTTAATGTCATTACATGAATGAGCATGAATGCAATGTGCCTGGGGTTCTGATTATGAAGTGGATTATCAAAAACAAAAACGAATCTACCAAAATTCTGTAACAGTGAAAACTATTGTTTTTTTTTGATATGTAATAAGAAACAATTTATCTTTCGTTGATAATAGCGTTTGTTGACAAGCCTAGCCCGCAATTGTTGCCATATGTAGGTCGCTTCGCCCCAGCCCATGGTATCTATTGACGCTGCTTATCACTCGTATCGTAACTGATATGAAACAACGCTGGAATTTACTACAATACGACCCTCATCATAATTAATACAAATCATTTTAAGAGTATTTGCGATTCCGTTACGACATCGACATGTTATTTATAACTTATGTCGTTACTTGTTCGTATGTGTTTTTCAAGATCTGATAGTATACAATGAGTCATATAGATGACTAATCGAAAAGATCATGACCTCTGTATCGCAATGCAGCCCGTAATGTTTATAAGATTGTTTTTATTTGAATTGGCCTTTCAACATTATATATTTCTTTGTTTCAGATAGCAGTTCTACATATCGTCGAGACAATAAATCAATGTAGCATATCTGTAACCATATTTGGTTAAGAGATATTATTGTGTAAATGACATATCCGTCCTTTTAGGGAAGATATTTTTGATAAAAATATAATAAGGAATAAATGAGTTTACGAGGCAGTAGTAGACGGAGCGTATCTAGCAGCATGGCGATCGTCAGTTTGAGACTTGGCGTCAGGGTGCTATGGACGGCGGTGGTTGCATTGGTTTTCTTCACGAGAAGCAGTGCAGCACCAGCCTTCGGAGACACTGATAAGGCGATGGTGAGTACTGAAGATCCTAATCTTGACGTTGGAATGTGCAACTCGTCACGTGTCAAAAACTAACCTGAAGTGCGCTCTCATATCGGTAATCAAATCGTTCGCTGATAGCAGAAAACTATGCGTGGATTTCCAACCGAATGATAGATCGTAATATACTTTCATGCAGTTTTATGGTAAACATTATATTTATTTGAGTTTTTAAAGGTAATGTCTTTTGTGATGCCGGGTCGTCGGATGGGGTGACCTAATAAAAATATCGCAAGTTCTCCCGTGCTTCGGAAGGCACGCTAAGCTACCGTATTTGGTCACGGTTGTTGTTGTAAGACACGATAACAGTCGTAGTCGATAAAACTCAACACCCTATACTCTTATTAGTCATTATTATTTAGTCAGTGGGTTACGTTACGGCCAAAGACATTTAAACTATTACTATATTAAATCTCTTTGGTTACGGCCCAATGTTCAAATTTGCTTGAGCCCAGCATTGGGATGTCCATAAATTGATGATATTAATTAATCTCCATTGTTGGCAATAGTGATCTTTTTTAATTTATTTAATTTTATTAACAACAATAACGTAAAAGAACAAGACAACTTAAATTCTTTTTTATTATTTTAATTTAATTGAGTGACGTCAAAACGTGTTATCTCGAATCGCTTACGATCGATAGCAGGCAGTCATACCATTACGAGTATCTCACAAGCGGAATCGGAAATGACTTGTTCGCGAGATGGGGTCTGACTCAACGATTCTCGGAACGCCGCTCGCCGGGCGCCTAAAACAATTTAGAGTGTTGAGACTGTAATAATACTACATCGTTCATTCATAACTAGCGCGACACCTAACCGAGATACATAGCCCACATAATGTGGTTACACAAGAACGTTTTGTACGTCTCCTCTCACTGCTAGGATTATACGCGTATGAATCATTCTCACTATTGAGCACATGTGTGGCGGCTGAACGCTATTGGTCATTAGACTTTGTCAATGAGTCTGCGTCATTTGTGTAGTATTTGTAAATTACGATAAGCCGTTAATGTGTTGTGAATCAATTTCTGTGCATCGATGGCAACAGGATGCTACTATTGGGATTACATCACAAATCGTTAATTCATAAAAACGTGTTTGTAACACGAAGTAGGTGTACTTACCTTTTTTCCTTTACAAATACTTATATAAAAATAGTTATGACGTTAGTAATTACACTACATGTATACCTACCTATATATACTTTTTTGTAATTTTTTTTTGGATAAATTAAGAGCTCAGCTGTCGTAATACCAGTACCATACACAATATAAATTCAATTGATAGCAATCCTGAGGAGTCTTCGTGACAGGCAAGGGTTAAATAAGGACAATTATATTAAAAAAATATGTCAAAACAAATTTGAAAGAGACTTTATTACTTTTTCGGACAAATCCATAGTTTGATAGTATATATGTAAGCTTAACTCTAGAGTTAATGAACGTTACCTATTACGTAAAGATGTATCAAATTAGTCTCTGATTCAGTTGGCAGCTAGGGACTTCTGGTATTACAGGATACGGCAGTAAAACCTTAGAGTTTCTCGGAAACCGCCGGCACGCGGTGACTCAAGAACCGGTCGCAGCAAGTTCTAGGTCATAAGGCACCGACCACATATCTGTAGATCAGCAATGAATTACTACACACATACCTGACTACTACATTCAATGAAATCTCCCGAGTCTCGCTGCCTTGTCCTTTAATTAAATATCACGTAAGCAACTCATTTACCTTGATTTGTCTCGTTTATACGACCAACAAGCTGAAAAGAACTTTGCGCAAATTCATAATGATTCATTTCCAAAAAGTCTTGTTGCCACTATGACGGATGTAATTTCAACCAATTTTGTTGTTATAATTGAAGTTAAATTGATTTGTTCTTTCCGTCGCCATGTCAAGGTGAGTACAATTTTCTATTGACCTGCTTGCGTAGCGAATCTTTGTTAAAATCTATTTGCATCGTTATTCTTAGTTTATTGAAAGTTAGTCTAGCTTTTGATTAGAAGGTCAAGAATGCTCACAATATCCTTTGGAACAAATTATAATAGAGAAAATGTTCTAACATTAAAGAAGGCCAACAGACAACACTTATTTTTTTCCATAAAAAGTTAAAAAGCACTTAAATTGTATGTCGGATTTTTAAACTTAAAATGAAAAAAGAAGTAACACACAGGCATAAAACTTACCCTTCTTCTAAACAATTATTATTGTTATTATTAGCCTATTTTGTCCTTCTGCAGGACAAAGAATCCTTAAATTATGTTTCTTTTATAAAAGGGTGAAGAAGGATGTAAGTATTTACATCCTCTCAATACAAATATCATAAAAACAAATGTAAGCTTGGAGGAGTGACGAAAGAGAGGACACTCAAAGGAGTATGAAGAGCGTGAAGGCTTTATCTATACCGATCCTATCCCAAGAGTTCCATTTCTAGCAAATGAGGATTTATTCTGCACAATTTTCAATGATGACTTGCTGAGTTTCTTAGAGCATTTAAGATGATTTTATTGCACTTTGAACTGATGAACTTTTCACTTAGTTAGCTTAGTGTTCATCAGTTCAAAGTTTTTATTTCAAACCAGTCATCAATTTAGAGCCGACATCATCGGTATTGTACACAAGGAATGTTATTAACGGAAGGTGTATAGGTTTAATTAATAAGTAATGACAACTTGCGGAAAAACCATGTTAATTTGCGGGAATTGTCTTCAGTTCGTATACCGAAGGCTACAGATTAGTGCTCATGTTTAGGGTTCCGTACCTCAAAAGGAAAAAACAGAACCCTTATAGGATCACTTTCTTGTCCGTCTGTCTGTCTGTCAAGACCTTTTATCTCGGGAACGCGTGAAGGTAGAACGAGTTGAAATTAAAACGATATACTTACTCAGTCTCTTGAAGCTGTGAAAAAATCAAACTCCTAAGTTAACGTAAAAAAAAGATACGGCCGCTTATGCCACAAAAAACGTATATTTCGACACTCTCAAGGGAATCAAAATTTATAGGGTATTTTCCGTTAACCTAGAATTATGTAATTTGGCAATATTACTGTCTTATACTACAAGTACAGGGAAAAACTGAAAAGGCGGTCCAAATTTTGAATTAAGTTAACCGTGTCATTTGTGGGGTATCGTTTGAAAGAGCTTCATTGGGACAAGCTTAAACAGAGTTTTAATTATTTTTATGATGTATTTTTGAGATTTATGAAGAAGGTTGAAAAAAACCTCTTTCGGGAACCTTCGGCGGGCGAGTCCGACTCTTACTTGTCCGGTTTTTTATTGCATCAAACTTGTATTAACTGTTACTGTGCTATCTGTCTGTCTGTCAAGACCCTTTATCTCGGGAACGCGTGAAGGTAGAACGAGTTGAAATTAAAACGATATACTTACTCAGTTCTTGAAGCTGTGAAAAAAATCAAACTCCTAAGTTAACGTAAATAAAAGATACGGCCGTTTATGCCACAAAAAACGTATATTTCGACACTCTCAAGGGAATCGAAATTTATAGGGTATTTTCCGTTAACCTAGAATTATGAAATTTGGCAATATTACTGTTTTATACTACAAGTATAGGGAAAATCTGAAAAGGCGGTCCAAATTTTGAATTAAGTTAACCGTGTCATTTGTGGGGTATCGTATGAAAGGGCTTCATTGGGACAAGCTTAAACAGAGTTTTAATTATTTTTATGATGTATTTTTGAGATTTATAAAGAAGGTTGAAAAAAAACCTCTTTCGGGAACGCTCGGTGGGCGATCCCGACTCGTACTTGTCCGGTTTTTTATTGGATCAAACTTGTATTAACTGTTACTGTACTATCTGTCTGTCTGTCTGTCAAGACCCTTTATCTCGGGAACGCGTGAAGGTAGAACGAGTTGAAATTAAAACGATATACTTACTTAGTCTCTTGAAGCTGTAAAAAAACCAAACTCCTAAGTTAACGTAAAAAAAAGATACGGCCGTTTATGCCACAAAAAACGTATATTTCGAAACTCTCAAGGGAATCAAAATTTATAGGGTATTTTCCGTTAACCTAGAATTATGAAATTTGGCAATATTACTGTCTTATAGTACAAGTATAGGGAAAATCTGAAAAGGCGGTCCAAATTTTGAATAAGTTAACCGTGTCATTTGTGGGGTATCGTATGAAAGGGCTTCATTGGGACAAGCTTAAACAGAGTTTTATTTATTTTTATGATATATTTTTGAGATTTATGAAGAAGGTTGAAAAAAAACCTCTTTCGGGAACCCTCGGTGGGCGAGTCCGACTCGTACTTGTCCGGTTTTTTATTGCATCAAACTTGTATTAACTGTTACTGTACTATCTCCGTTTAAACGGTTGTTGATGTGATTTTAAAGTGTCACTCGTCACCTTAAGTGTCAACTTAACTGTGCTTGGTTTAATATAGCGGGGTATATCTAGTATGTTTTTAAGTTCGTAAATCTTTGTGGTGTTGCAATTAAAGAGTTATCTATCTATCTATCTATTTCTACATTGATTTTTTTTTATTTTCACAAAAGATAAGTTATTGGCCTTTATCTCACCCGATGATAAGTGATGTTAATAATACACAATACAATAATACTAACAATTTTGTGGCAGAAATTTTAAATAAGATGGTGCTAACAGAGCCTACCAACTCCAACATCGCTGGGAATCAATTCCGGGACCTCTAAGACTGCGACAGGTGGTATAACCGCTAACGCAAAACGAAGATGCTAACCTAAGTTAGTGCGGTCATGAAAATGTCGGCAAAAGCTGAATCATACTGCGACCGATACCATAAAATGAGTATTGAAATGCACAAATCGTTACTAGGATACGCTTCTGTGCAAACGACTGTCGTGCGTGGCGCATTGGTTTCAGTCACGAAATTAGAACTATAAAGCGGCACAGCAATGCAACTAAGTTCCTCCAAATTAACTTAATGGGTCAATGCACTCGGCGACCACGTGACTGGTTTTGTTTTGACTTTCGTTGGCACATTGTCATGGCCAAAGTATTTCCTGCCATTTCGAACGAGTACGATTCTGATCGACGAATCCTTAT
The DNA here is from genome assembly GCA_963921215.1 of Scoparia ambigualis. Lineage (NCBI taxonomy): Eukaryota > Metazoa > Arthropoda > Insecta > Lepidoptera > Crambidae > Scoparia > Scoparia ambigualis. The sequence goes on from OY992503.1 coordinate 24,507,751, forward strand.
AAAGAGGGTCATTATCCTGGCAGATACTCGAGTGAGAACAATGCCCTAGCCAGAAAGTGCCAAGAACCTGCGAGGCTTTGTGTCGATCATTCCTGCATGACTCGATTAATGCGATATAAAAATTCGACACGTGTCCCTCCGGACGGCGGACGTTTCGCGTAAAATTTCCTATGTCGATGTTTGGAAGAACAATGAACCCAAATATAAAAAAGCGGGGATCTTAACCTTACTCTGAACTGGATGTGCTAAACGACACTAAAGAATAGTATTAGTCACACGCGCGCGTTTTCAAGCGTGATTTGAGGTGTGGTGATAAGTTATGTGTGGGATGCGCCGTGAGCATGCCTAACTGTCGAGCTGATGCCAGCTGCGCCTCCTTGATATGCGTTTTGGGATGGTTTTATCGCATTATCTCACGATCAGGCTGAAGCCGTCGCCCCCAGAGAAAGACGTGACGAAAAACAACATATTTTTATCACACAATACGAGCGCTCGAGTCTTTAACCCTAGTCACGAGTTTCGGCCATGGGAATGTTGTTTTGTCGCATTTCAAGGAAGATCACGAGAGATGTATACCGAAATCGTCGGATGTCAGTCGCGATTGCTAAGTTCCGAGATTTAAAGTGAAAACATGCGGCTAATGGGCTATGAGAGTCTGGTTTCAATGCGGCTCGTTAGTATGATTATCTCGTTGTAACAACAGATAAAAGAGGATGACATGAAACAGTACGCTGAACGGACAAATAGCTCGTAACCTCATAGCGTTGACAAAAAGCGACCGGGTCACCTCACTTGTACCGTAAACTGAAGCCTTCTCGAAACTAACGGCTACCGTTCTTCAGTGCAAGTGTTAGGTAAGTAATGAAATGAGGCACACAAACAAAACATTGGTGCCACACAGGTGCGTCACCATTCGCCGCGGTCGGTTACACTCTCTGTTCTAATCATGCGGGATAATATTGACAAGCATGGGAAATATATATAGCCTTAACAAACCAGTGCATTGGATATTTATTTTTATATATACATATATAAATGATAGTAAGAAGATAGAAATATATTCAAAACATGAAATTACTAACCAGAGATAAGATAACTTTTTCGTGATCTATTGGCATTATCTGAAACTGTCCTATCTAAAATGGATGTAGAGCAACATTTGCTTTCAGTAAAGAGGCGATAAACAAGCATAGGTAACAGCCATAATAGCATTATGGCTTTTCAGGTTATGCAAAACCAAACTCGCACAGGGAACCAATAATAACTAATAAGGTCACATACACTTCGCTGCTTACGATCTGAAAATCATGTTACAACCCAACAGGTGAGCTATCTGACAGCTAAGAGTGGTGCTACAAAAATGGTCCCAACAAAGCGAAACATTTGGATTGAGATGTAGATATAACCCAACAGGTGAGCTGGCTCGCTAAGAGTTGTGCAAACAAAAAAGGTCCCAACAAAGCGGAACATTTAGATGGAGATGTAGATATAATCCAACAGGTGAGCTGGCTGACGCTAAGAGTGGTGCAACAAAAAGGTCCCAACTCCCAACAAAGCGGAACATTTGGATGGAGATTTCGCACCGTCAGCGAGGCGGTCCCATGCTCGTCACGCACACAGGAAGCGGCGGCGACCTTCGGCGCGCGCGTCATGGTCACCGTCCACCGCATTGTCAGATGTGGCCGGTGAATGACTTGCGACCGCCGTTTGGCTACTGCATGGCTGGCTACAGCTGCTCGTGGAGCGTTTGGTTTGTTATGCAAGTTCAAAATAAGAACTAATGTGTTATGCAAGTTCAAAATAAGAACGAATGAGGGTGTTTGTTGGTGAACCATATAAAAAAAAATAGAAGTTGACATGTAATGTGATTTAAATAAAAATACACGGCGAATTAAGTAACATAGTAGAAAAAAAATATGTTGAAATACAGACAGGAAACATTGTTGATTCTCTGATTTGTAGAGGAAGGAATATGCGGTGTATGTGTATGTGCACCTCTGGTTTTGCGGGTGTCCATGGGCGGCGGTGATTGCTTTCCATCAGGTGACCCGCCTGCTCGTTTGCCTCCTTCTCATATAAAAATATAGAAAAATATCATGTCTGAATTAAACGTGAAATGCAAAAAAAATCCGTGTAACACACAGAGCAGTAAAAAGAGTTTGTGTCATACATAGTGTAGCAAAAGGCTACAAGTGCAAAAATTACTTATTTTTAAAATTAAATTTTATATTATTTTTCGCGACTGGTTTTCTACACGTGTACATAGAGAACTGCAGATGATTGGCAGGCAATCATTGGCTCGGCCAAGAGCAAGACAATGTGCACACTGACACGTGACAAACGTGAGCCCGGACAAAGGCAGCGCGGGGAGCGTCCGACGTGTCAATAAAAAAATAATTTTCTATACATTCTACCGCGGAAAAGTGGTGGTTCACACGCGATAAATTCTATTTTAATCTTTTGACAATCGCATCATAATTGAAAATAATTACGCGGGCAATTAAGTATTGCGCGTGCGGATGAATAAGAGCGGATCAGTCGGAACGCGGGCGCGGCGCGGCGATGCAGCTTCTTAATTATCGGATTGAAGAAGAAAGAAAAGAAAGAAAAAAATACCATAAAATAACCATTTATTGACCACACAAACAGTGAAACAAAAATAAAGTACACAAGTCACAAATACACAGGACAAACCAATAAGTAGCCCAGGATTGCACATACATTGCACATACACTAGAGAAACACTAGACAACACCCCGAAACGGGTAACAAAAACTAGTCAAGCATTTACAAAACAAATCTCTGACCAACTTATGGAGTGAACTTTGAACTTTATGGCCATCTTTATTTTTCAAATTAATATTATATTTTTTTATTATGCAATGATATATTGGATATTTCTTAATAATACCTGCAAAGTGTAGTTTATTTCCATTAGTACAAGAATAAAGAAAACGGTTCAGTTGTTTCAGACATAACCTAGTAGTAACGATTAAATTTAAACAAACAAAGATTACTCTTTTTAATGTGATGTATACTACGCACTATGAATTTTTATAAATATACTTTTATGGAATCATACATACTTTACTTAACCAAGTTACTGCAGTATGATAAGATGCTGCGTATATTCAATCCAATCACCCATGGGCATTGCAAACTTACGCAACAACATTGACAACTTCCATCGTAGTGCAATTACGTAACATAAAAAGACGACAACAACACAAACAAACAAACATGTGTAGCGGACGCAAGAACCTTCAATATTCATGTAGCGCGTCCATCCATTGTGCCCGCTTACCTCCATGATTTATATATTTTATATAGAAGCATCCGCGTATATCTAGTTTACAATAACATAACAATGTTAACATTCCTAAAACAACTCACGTTCTTGACTGAATTAATAAATTACTGTATCATCGCGGATAGCTTGAGGGATAAAGCTGCCGCCCTTTAATTGAATCTCATGCATACAACCAAAACAAATTATCTGCTATAAATCCGATGGACACGACATGCTCAGAAAAAAATAGATAAATATTCAGTAACATAAAGTAATTGATCTCGTGCTCGCGCATCTTTGAAATTGTAGCACCGTAAACAACTATTACGTAGTTGTGTCCGTTTACTAGGCACACGACTTCGCTCATGGCAAAAGTTAACTGTGCAAAAATAAAAGTATTTCTGTATCTTTGATAAAGTTAACTATTAAAATTGTACACATTTTAAACAGCCATATTATTTTCAGTGTTTCGTTTTATTATAACTCATATTTTGTCATAACTACGTAACTGACTTAATATGATAGAATACCAATCTTACAAAACTAAATTAAAATTATCATAATTATCAAATCTAAAATGTTTGATAATTATGAACATACATGCTCGATGCGCAGGCCTTCAAGCATAGTATGTCCATAATTATCAAAGATTTGCGTATAATACCTAATTGGCATGAGACCATTATCTTACTAACATTGAAAGTAGCATTCGAGCTTTGCCAGCAATTTTGACATACTCCATACATACTCGTACATACATCATCGTTTCCCGGCAGAGACCACTCTTTCCATTAATTTCCAACGATCCTGACCATTAAGTCAATCAAATGATCCTGACACATAATTTGCGTCATTTACTCTATTAATGTAATTTACAAAACAAATGCGCAGCGTAACACCTGTCACATTAAAATCATTAGGAATGCGATAAATATAATATTGTTCAGGACATGTGGACAACATTGTAGCACACTCTACGAATAATGTAGACCACGAGTTTCCTTTGGCGCAGTAGGCAACCGAACTGCGGTCATCCCGTCGTCGGTATATATAATCTGCAATGATAGCTTACACTTTAGCACCTTGTCAGAGCAACTAGAGGACTTATAAAGCATGTCGACTTCTAGTAAAGGTTAATAAGACACGGTACTGTGTCTGTGTGCGTCGTGAGATCGTAATTTGTGGACTACTTACATAGTTATTATATGCAACTGCGTGATAGTGTGTCTTATTATTGATGGCATGATATTGAAATCGATACCAAATGATGTGGGTGTAAAATAGATTGAGCTAAGATTTTTTTATTTTAATTAATACTGTTAGTTAGGTACCGAGGTATATTATAGAATGAAAGGATTTCAAATGTCAATTATAAAACAAAAACAATGTGACAAGACAACCTCATTGGTCGAGTGGTTTGTACACCGGTTTCATGGTGTCGCCATCTCTGAGGTTCCGGGTTCGATCCCCGGTCGGGTCAATTTAGAAACTATTGTTTTTCTATTTAGAAACTATTGTTTTTCTAAATTGTGTCGGGTCTGAGTGTTTTCTATGTATAATAAGTATGTATATAAGTATTCTAAGTACGTTTAGCCGTTGTCTAGTAGAGTTGTTTATTAGTGGTAGAGCCACGCTGCGTTGCAGCACGCATTGGGCCGGCTCGCCCGGCGTAATACCACCCTCTCACGAATAGTCGGCGTGAAATAACGACACTTGGTGCTGTTGTGTTTCGTCCGACCAGTGAGGGTTCCGGAGGCCCCATCCCCCCCCCCCCTCTCCTCCCAATTCCTATTCCTTCCTTCAACCTATTCCTCCCTTAAAGGCCGGCAACGCATCTGCGATTCCTCTGGTTTTGCGGGTGTCCATGGGCGGCGGTGATTACTTTCCATCATGTGACCCGCCTGCTCGTTTGCCTCCCTCTTTTATAAAAAAAAAAAAAAAGATAACCATTAAAGAGTTTCATAACGAAGCTTCTCTTGGGTTAGATAATTGGTGTGAGTGTAGGAAAAGTTTTTAGGTTTATGTAAATGTAAATTTTTTACAATGCTTATTTTTATAATAGACGTACTAGCCATTCCACAAGGTAAAAAAATGAGGAAAGTTTTTTCGTATGGTTTTATAATTTCAAATGTTTAATACTTACTATATTCAAAAACACCAAACTACCATGAACTCTAAAGCACAGACGAAGCCAGCGATCTAACTTTTTAAATTTTTGCACGTTCTCAAGGAGCTTAGATACTCTCACGTGCCAGATGCGAGCTTCCCAGTATGACATATCGGCGTATCTCGGACCGCTTAACAGATACACTTCCTGGAACAATGTTGCGTGACGTTTGACATAACGTATTTAGCAACGTTAACAACAACTACCTACTTTAAATCATACCGCTTGGTGATAAAGTTAATATCAATAGAGTGCACTATAATGGCTATTTCGTGATTGCAGGAGGCTAACTCATGAGCCTCCTGATATATACTAATGCGAACACATTGCAATTTTGATAAAGTGTAATAAAAATATCGACAAGGGTGATTTGAACAAGCTTTAAAAGACTCTCGTATCAGAAGAGGTAAGTTCCAGTTTCGGTAATGGAAGAATTTATTTCATACACTTTTTCTCTATTAATTATAATATACTTAGCTCAAAAATTTGTAGTGCGAATACAAAGAACACAATCCAATTAATTATAATTAGTACCTTGTAAACGCTGCACATCATAATACCACGGTGGCCTTAGTTTTCCACTTTAGAACACTTTACTGCACTTTACAGCTAGTGCTGCACATTGGCCACAATTGAACTGCAGCAATGATGTGTGCAATCATGAGCAAGGTGCCATTAAGTGCCCGCATAACTTGTAATCGTTTATGATAACTATTTATGCATACGAATACGAACATTTTTCCTGTACAGTTTTTAGTTTCTTCATCGCACCATGTAGTTGTGACGAAAAAGGAATTCCTTTTTCGTCACATTTATTACGTTATATTTTCATTTTATTTGAATGAAAACTGGTAAAAATGGAATCTAAGAAAAGGATCAATTGCCACGAATGTTTGCATATCACTTACGAAAGGCTGCACCTATTTTCATAATTCTTTCTTTTATAAAATTGTCAGGACATGGTTTGTACGAAAGAAAACTTTTGGTAGTTCGTCTCGCTCGGGGTACGAGGTATGCACGCGGACGAAGTCAGGGGTGGGCCACTAGTTTATCTATACAATGTGATAGGGATGGTACTGCTAACCTGTTAAGGCTAAGTACTACATCTAAATTCAACAACAAAAAAAAATAATATGGACTTATAAAAAAGTTATTTTAAATGACAAAATAATTAAGTAATGATTTTTTACCACCAAAATAATCTCAAACTTACGAAACAAAGTAATTTGTTAGTTAGCCAGTGTCATTAGCTACCGTTTGTCTTAAATTATAGGGGGAAGGGGTTGGACCCCCCCATATTATTTTTTTGTCGATGAATTTCGATGTAGTACTTAGCCTTTACGGGTTAGAAGTACCACCCCTATCATATTGTATATATAAAAATGAGTCCCTATTTCCCTTGGTCACGCCATTACGCGTGAACGGCTGGACCTATCTCGCAAATTCTTTTTAAACACAACAGCAAAACACAACAGTTTGTTATTGCCAGAAGATAATTCTTATGAAATAAAAAAATAGTTTTTTTTTAAATTATTATACCAATTCTAATTTAATATTCATAATTAAAACAGGACAACGTCTGTCGGGTCAGCTAGATTGTTATAAAAACCTCTTTTTACGGTACTTAATTATATCTCATGTGAACGGTTTTAGGATAAGATGTTTAAAATCGGACGTTCACCTGTTTATTAATACGACATATCATCATATACCTTTAATCATTAAATGATTTACTTACACAGTTTTATACAAATTTATAAAGTATTTTTTTTTATGATTCGTCATTACAAAATTATGCAAAGCCTCATTCATTTTAAAATCACTTAATTGTAAGTAAGTACCTACTTATATTTACAATACTTTGTAAGGTAATCAATGGCTACTTAATTTATCAAATACTCTCATTTGATAAATTAGATAACTATAAACACAAAGTACAGAAATACAAAGTAACCTCGAAATAGAACTTTCCCGCCAAAAAACTCTTAATAAAAATTGCACGGTATAGAAAAATCTAACATATAGGGTAAAAGTTTTGTGTGATTTTATAAAAAAGGTTGCTTTTTTATCAAAGAAGAAAAAAAGATAACTCACTTCACCCGGCACATGATATCGTTAGCGTATCCTATCGCCATCTTTGTTGTTTAGGTAAGTGTACTTCGATAATATTTTAACTTGACAAATAGTAATTTGCAGGATGTCAAGTAATAAAACTAAGGCCAAACGAATGATTCACACTTGGTTCAGTTTACTCTATCAGGTACGGTGGACACTGATTCACACTTACGCACTGTACAAACAAATGGGTACGGAAAGGGACAACTATCAATTAGTAACAAACAATAAAATATATTGATCGACATAGAAGTGCTGATAAAGTGTTACACATATTTTTTCAGTAGCCATTAATGGATTTTACGTTGAGTGTTTTGTATTATGAGTATGTTTATTTGATGCCTACACCTTTCTCTTGACAAACAACTGCGTAATATTTGTCCACTTAATTTAATACTAGCTTCAGTGCTCAGGATAGTTAGAGATGTTTTAGGTTTAATGATGCATAGTTCTGGGTTGTGGCTATTATTACTGACATTGAAAGACAGGGAGGGACTTCTGGGTCTAGATCGACGTTACAGACTCTATGACACCGTAGGTACGACAACTTATTGAAAATGACAAAAAAATTACTTGTCACCAAATTCGTGCTTTGTTAGGCATCAGAATGAGCCAAGTGTAAAACATTCTACATGTGCATCTGAAGGTTCGGAAGCTTTGCACTCGATGGATACCGCATGACTTAACGAGGACCAGAAACGACTGACGGCGTGTCCAGTGGTGCCGTAAAATGATAAAAAAGTTTAAGGGAGGACAGTCATTGGCTGTCTATAATATCGTGACACGTGACGAAACCTGGATGTACTGCCTTGAACCCAAAAGAAAAAGCCAGTCGGCAAAGTGGGTCTTTCCTTTTGAAGATTTGCCGACGAAAGTTGTATTATCGCTTGAAAATGTTGTCCTTCACCACGATAAAGCATCCTCACATTCCGTTAAGGTAACAGAAGCCTATTTGTAGGCTTCAAATGTGGAACTGATGACGCATTCCGCCTTACAGCCCGTACCTAACACCCTGCGTCTTCTTTTTGTTTCTAAAAATTGAAGACAAACTTAGAGGCACACGTTTTACGAGCCCTGAATCGGCGGTGAATGCGTTCCATGAAGCCATTGAAGAGATACTTATGGAAGACTGGCCCAACTGCTTCGTACAGTGGTTTCAGCGAATACAAAAATGCATTAATTGCGAGGGACTATTACTTTGAAAAGCAATAAATGTATCGTAAATCTTATATTTTTTAGTCTTATTTATCAGAATCCAGAAACTTTCAGTAAATGCCCTAAGTATGAAGAAACAATCGATTATTCGATAAATCTATATTTTAAAAATAAAGGTTACGGTCTACTAATTGCATCTGTAAAGTTGCTAATTTAATTTACAGATTTACAAGTATTACGACGATTATTAAAACTATACTAGTGTAAGTATTTTACTCAAAAGAAGTAATTAAGTATACTTACTTATATGTTCGAAAACCATTAGCCACAAAATAACAGCGGCGGTTACTACGCCACAGACAATTATTTAAATTTCTCTGAAGCACTCGGTAGGTAAGTATTTTTTCCAATTAGTGCTGTCGCTCAGAGTCGACAATCGTGGCCGTATGTCCTGAGGCGTCAAAATTTGCATTGATATGTGGGTCTGTGGGACGACCCCAGCCTCACCGGTACCGAGGCACACTGACCCCGATAGCGAGCTTTTGTTTTACAACTGTCAAAAATAATGATAACAGATACGAAATGTGTTCTTCCATGTAGGTCATCTTTTGTTTGTGACCATGTAGGTACTATAATACTCTCGGAAGACTTTCTTTTGCAGACAAAAAAGGGTAGGTACATTTTGTTAATATCCCACTAAACGGGAAGATTTTTGTTTTACATTTCCATGAATTGTTATTTTACTCTCATGATGCGAAAAGTTTATACCTGCCAGTCATGCCTTTGTCGTGCTACCGGGAACCTTGACTGAGCCGTTGTGGAGAGATATGTGTTATTTTTCACAATTTGTCGATGCACACCGTGTACGTTTTCGTGGATTTAAGTAATTTGTAACCAGCTAGCAACTTCCAAGGGGAAAGGAAGAAGTTTGTCGCTCGTAAAGAATGTTATGACCTCTTTTTATTGTACCCGTATAAGTTAAACTGTGAATATTAAACTCGCGGACAAATGCAAGTACGGCCATGAAGAGACATGTATTATATAAAAACTTTGCGTGAGTACAGCTTAACAATTTTGGTTGTTATCATTCCGACCTTGTGTAGGTGTGATCAGATATCTTTATGTAAACTGTGTATGAGCTGAACGATGAATACGTTTAGCTCTGCAAACAATGCTTGCTACAAATGTCAATGCCCAAGTTCCGGCTAAAAAAATAGGTACGAATACTATTCAATACAATTAATTACAAAGTAAAATTACTTGCAATTGTATGAATAAAATAAGCTTAACCGTTTAACCTAAGTCGGATAGCACAGTTTCGATTTCGTCGCCAATCTAAAACCGTCTCTTGATCTATATACTTAAAATAAAGATTTTAACGCTTTCTCTAAAGTAATAATATTGGTTCTATGCAAAGCGTCGCTCAAACATATCTGCATACCAATTAAAAACGTTCTCAAATATTTACGTTTATTCATTTAGCAGGGCACTGACTTTTTAGTGCACATCTTCAGTTAATTGAAATCCCAATCAAACATGAGTCATTTGAAAGCATCCTAAATGTTTATTAGTTAATGCAACACACACATACACCCACATATAATACTCGTAGGTCACAAGCTAATGACATTTACAGTTCGTTGCAACCTTATTACAAGTTATATGTAATTGCGGAACAATGCTTTAACACTGCGCGGTTAGTGAGGGAACAGAAATACGATTTTGTTATTCACTCGGCATATAGTAAACAATATAGAAGATGGTGCTTTAAGACGGTGGAGGGGATATTAACTTGGTGTTGTCACATTGTTGGTCATTCCCTGAAGGCAGTCCTTTGCTTGTGTAGGCATTGAGATACGACGCACGCGAAGTTACCTATATACAAGGCCACTTATGTTATGTGTTATGTCTATAATTCTCATCTACGCCGCGTGTGTAAGCCTGAATCACCCCTTATAGCTGATGGAACAAAGAATGCTTTGTTCGACACGTTTTAATAATAGAATTACACTTTCAACTGTTTCTTCGATTGTAAAGAGCTTTGGAACTCCTTTACTTAGCATCTTTGTGAAGGGACGACGTTATGCAACTTTTTCTTTTACGAATGTTTATATTGTTTGCATTATAACTGCCGTTAATAATGACGACTATTTATCCCCGAAGGGTTAGTCAGATATTATGGTGCCATAGTCCACTATTCTCCAAATAGCGACTGCACATGTGTTCAGCGTGACAGGTGGTGATCCCATTCTTTAGTTTGTTAGTCGCCTTTTACGACACCAAATGGAAGAGAGGGGGTGGTAGTATTCTTTCACCGCTACGCTACACGGTTAAGTTATTACTTACTTACTTACTTACTTACTTTTAAACCTAGCTATAAATTAAAATACTAAGGGTGGATTTCACCAAAGTAGTATAAGTCTTATTCTAAGAATGAATCCTTATTTACACGCGTGTAAATGAACTTTACGTTTCACCAACGCTTAACCTAATGTGACTGTGACTTTATCACTACACTAGAGTAAATTCTTATACCGCCAATTTTGGCCGTGTTAGCCCCTATTCTTAAGATAATAATGTCACTAATGTCATTTAAAGCAGCCTTCAAATTAATATTGTAAATAAAAAATGCCGCGTCGTTTGAGATTGTCGATTGACGAATCTGATAGCAGTGATGAAGATTATTTTAGGCCCACGCCCGAGGTGGTTTAAGGAAAGAACAAATTACCTTTAAGATAAAAACAACAACATTTTTTTTGATGTCATCGTCAGAAAAGTTACGTCAAACAAACAATGTCACGTCATAAAATAAAAAAGTGTAAAGCGCCTTTGCTCTTGTACGACATAAACTGCAACTATACTTTGGTGGTTAATACGCTCGTTCGTTCGATCCGCTTATGTTCGTTCAATAGCACAGAGTAATTATGCGAGAGTAACTTTTTCTTACATTAGCGTGGTGAAATGAAATACAAGTTATACGTATGATAAATCTAGGTAGTAAATTTATGCTCGGGTAGCTATTCTCGTGTAATTTCGATATTGGTGAAATCGGGTCTAAGTAAACTAGCTATTATCCTTTTATCCGTAACAAGCTTATCTCAGCAATTATAAAAGTTTCAGTAAGCAACATTATAAAAGTTTCAACTGAATCATCAAGGTGTTGAATACGATATACATCACGTTGATAATGGTCTAAGGAGCTAATAAAACCTCTTTATGTCACAGTGACTTTGTTTATGGCGTATGTCCCTGTTATCTCTATCAAGTGTTGATGACAATGGGAGGCTAACCTTGCGACGAGCGATAATATCGTGTAAGCATTCTATGAGATTAACACGATCTATTCAAACTAATTAACGGGTTGGAAATCCACGATTACCTAGGTATATACTACGGTTGACAGCACTTTGTACTTGCATTGAACCTCTAACGTATCTTCTACACATTAAATGCGAATACGTTGTTAGTGTTGATAATGATATGTTGTTTATTGTACCGATTACCTATGTACAGTCATAGTATTAAATACGAATAGTAACCGCAACTATTAAACTAATAACATTGTTATCAGACTGCTAAATTGGAGCCACTGGGTTACGTTTGCATGTGATGTTGATAAGCTTTATTGTATTCTATTATTATTTATTGCTAAATGTTATTAATTAAGTCATGGCAGCAGATTGGTGTGTAGAGTAAAAACATCACATTGTAATTTTTATTGTAGAATTAACTTCTTTTTTTCATTTTATGATACCTACTTTAAATGTCAGCAACAAAGCTTAAGAGGGCACCGCGCGGAGCCGCGCGATCGCAAAAACTGACATAAGTCTCTTAATGAACTTCAAAGCAAAATCAATCATATTAATATTTAAAATTAGAACAATTCTGCTTTAAAGTTTCAGACCTAGTAATTTAATTAGAGCAATGTTTTTGTTCTGCGAAATGTACAAAACCATCACGCGCTTGTGTTAAAAATTAAAATTTACTTTTTTACCTGCGGAATATCAATACAAATATTTTCATGTAAGAATTATTGTTTCATGCGTAAAATTAAGAAAGTTGTCGAAAAAAAATGTTTTTAGGAGTCATTAGATTGTATTGTATTGTTTGTTATTGTTTAAACAATTTGTTTCAAATTTCAACAAAGCCACGACCTTGTGCAATAATCAGGCTAACTTACGTAAGTTCTTTTAATGTATTTAACTAAATCAGCGCATTGTACAAGTGACTTAAAAATACGTAATACAATAAAATACGTACGTACAATTTCGTGCAGGATCCCCTTAACACTTTAGAACCATGTAATAATATTTTAGAAAATAATGAGAATACGTCTATAGCATTCTGTTGTTGCTTTGACGAAGTACTAAAGTGTTCCGTGACTTTGTAGTTTTACTCACTGCCAATCTGCTGAACGATTTATGTAAAGCTGCATTAAATTTATCATGAAACTTTTTACATTACGCTCGGTTAGATAGTCTTTGAATTTTTTAAGATCACCGTTTTATCATTAAAACCTATCTGGTATCGAAGTTCCCTTTTTCAAACTAAGAACATACATTATTATTTTTTTAAATAAGAAAATGAAGAAATGAAATTTTTTACCTTTCACCTTACTTACTTAATCCTAGCCTTTCACAATTGAATATAATCTATTCCGAGCGAAATGTGCCTAACACTCATACCAATCATGCATGAATAACAGGATCGGGAACAAACTGCCATATCTATCGTGGATGCGGCAGTTTGAAGGTGACGCGTACTTTCAGATGTACCTGGCGCAGTACGGGTACCTCAGCCCTTCGGTCCGGAACCCTTCCAGCGGCCACATTATGGACGAGAGCTCGTGGCGACGAGCTATCGCAGAGTTCCAGAGCTTCGCTGGCTTGAATGCAACAGGTACTTTTTTTAACTAGTTGAGTTGTCTATGGTTTGTTTGAGTTTGAACAAAGAGCAGATATGGTATTTTGCATGTTTAAGACTGTGAAGAGAATGTGTATATGACTTTATCATTGATATCTACATAAAAAATAATAAAATACCGAGAGCGTGTGCGCATACCCATTTCACTTAATTCACTAGCGTAAGTTTATGTTTGAATGTCTTTGTATCTAAGAGGAATACATTTAGTCTCACCTAATTTGGAAACAGGTAGGTTTTTATGTAATCAAGCATTAATTTCAATTTACTGATGGAACTATATGCCTCGGATGAGTATATTTCAAATGACATAAAAGGAAATAGACTTGTTGTATGCAATTATCATTTATAATAATAGTTAAAGACTTAAAGGAAATCCGTAATTAAACTATTATTGAATATCCATACGTGTTGCAGACGTGATTGTGTTTGCTAAAATTCCAAATCCTAAAAGTAAGTTTGTTGTTTGATCTTCACTTGATCGCATGTTGTTACTACAACAGAATCCATTTCTATCATAAGCGTAGCTTTCTGTGGAATAAACGAGACTATATTAATGAGTGTAAGTTGGGGAACTATAACGGAACTATTTATTAATTGTGTTTGTGTAAACCATGAAAAATAATAGATTGTAATATAATAAATAAGTATTTAAACACAAAATATAATTACGTTGGTACTAGTAACTTTCGTTGCAATGTACAATATTGTTGAGTACAGCCGTCAGCCGTCTACTACTGAACGATACTGAAGAATAAACCCATGTACTAACCTAGCATCATTCTCTTTGGAATTATGCAAGGCAATAAGACCAACTGTCTATGCAAATTATCTAACTCGGCGGAAATGCCGGCTGCGGTAGATCACCATTGATTGCATTGCGTTAAGTATAAAAACAATCAATTTAATGTACTAATAGATATCTGCAATAGTTGCAAATAAAAATCAAGAAGAGGAACAACCAAATTATTCTCGTAGTTACAATGCAATCCTCTTTTGTTAATAGAGAAAAAATCATTATTTTTTCCAGTCACCCAGTCACTTAATTTATTTAGTAGTGGATCTCATCGGTCGGTGATGAAAAGTACAGTATTATGTTAATAATTTAATATAATTATGTAAGAGTATGTAGGTAGAATGAACCTAAGTGCAGTGTGTATGAGAATTAAGGTTTGGGTCTCGGTACGTCTCCTATCTCGAGGTTCCTGGATTTTTTGTAAATGATGTTGTCTCGGGTGACGAGACTTTTAGGTCGGGATTTAGACACACAAATTAAAGCACAGATTGTCGGGCAAAGCTGTTAACAACAACCTAATAAGAATACCAATGTAAAATTGTTCGGCTTGATCCCTGCCGCTGATTTCCTATACCGCACTACACGCAAGCGACTGTCATTCCATCCACATCACCTTGATGGATGGCGGTCTACTACTGTGCGTTTTTCACAAAATTTCTTGCCTCGAACTACGGTGTTGTGGAACCAGCTCTCGGCGGCGGTATTTCCGGACCGTTACGACTTAGGGATCTTCAAGAAACGAGCCTATTCCTTCCTTAAAGGCCGGCAACGCGTCTGCTATTCCTCTGGTTTTGCGGGTGTCCAGGGGCGGCGGTGATTACTTTCCATCAGGTGACCGCTTGCTCGTTCGCCTACCTCTGCTATATAAAAAAAAAACATGACGTGTGGTAAACGTAGTTTTTATTACGAAGGTTCGTGTAATTTCCCTGCATCCGCAGCCTTGACCTTGCCCATCAGTCGTGCTCGCCAGGAGCTTGGTCTGACCACTCATTACATCTAGACTGTAATTCTGTGACCCTGAAGCATCATCGTCAATCTTATCGTATCTTGCCATAAGTTTTTCTGCAGGTTTGATCACACGATGACTTTTATCTTCTATAATTGGTCCACTAGTGTTAGGTAGACTAGAGATTTTTAGTTTGATTCCAAGCTGGGGCACATATTACAGTAATCGGTTTGGTTGGTGTTAGGGCGTATTTAAGGACTGCCTAGTGAGCAACTACTATTCCAGTATCAGCTCCACAAAAGGATTTCAGTTGAAATATGCTTTAACATTGCGTTTTAATCACTTACAATGTTGTGAGATAGAGCTAGGCTAATCGCTTTCTCATTATGAAATAGGAATATAAAAATGTACAGTAATACCAAAAAAAGTTTAAGCCATAATAGTTTTTTTGATATAATTTAATAAGTTTATTTACATAAATATCAGCATATGTATGCTCACGATAGCACTTGAGGAGCGTAACTTCCAACTTCAGCTCATCATAGCCTAACCACACGATTATAGACCTTAGCATACGTGCCGCGACACGAGAAGCATATAGTTTATTGGTCTTGACAGTGACGCTATTATGTAAGCAAATAACGCAGACGGCACATTTGATACATAATTCAACGGTACGGTGCCAGCCATTGAGGTATAACTAGAGAGAAGACACTGCGAAGCAATTTTTTGCGCACTGATTTGCGGCCTAGATGCACAATCAACGCGAACATCTGAACAAAAAGAGTAGGTACCTAGCGCGATGTTTAGGTAGGTACCTACTCATTTAGTTTAGTTGTGTGCTAGTTAAAGGTCGTGTGCTAGTTTAACATCGCATACGTAACGGGAAATTTCCCAGACGGGACGGGGCACACGGGCTGCACGGGGAGTGCGGGACGAGGTCTCCCGTCCCCGTCCCGCCCGTGTTTCCCGCCACGTATATTTTATTGCTATATTTTTAAATGCAACAATGTTAAGAAATTGTCCCGTTCCGTCCCGTCGTCGTTCCGTCCGGGAAATTTCCCGTTACGTAAGCGAAGACCTTAAGTTTCAACATGACGAAGTGATCCTTCAAAAATTGCTATGCTGCCAAAACACATATACGTCAAATGTATAAATCAAAGCTGCCACTATTCCGCTACGATTTAATCTGGGATGGTGTATCTACTTTGTATATGTGATCGAAACCCATGGGCCAAAAATTGACTCGCGGTGTCGTCTCTAGTTATAATACTTCAACGGTGCGAGCATATTGGCATTGTTACTCGCAACGGGTATGGCGCGATTACGAATTACAATTGTACATTACCTAATGGCCGATTTAACGTAATTTTTTGTCATATGCGTAAATATATTTCATCATCAGCATATAAACGTCCCAGATTTATTTAGCGCTCCGGTAAAAGTGGTCAGAAAATAGCTCGTCCCAATATTCCTTAAGCCATAGGCATTAAGCCTAAGCCTAAGGCATTAAGCCTGAGGCGATGTACTTACTTGTATTTTTTTAGTTCCCTCAAATCTCTCATAACCACAATCAGCACATAACCTAATGCCGCGTCCGCACGCTTGGCACTAGCCGCAAACTCCAATTTACAAACGTTTGGATTTGTGATTTGTTCGACGGATCGGCTACAAGCGCTTAATTGCAAACCAAGCCAAACGCTTTATCCACACGTTTGAATTTGTGACGGCTTGTTGAGGTTTGACAACAGTAGTGGGTAAGGTAACCATAGGTACCTACTAATTATCACTGTTTTTCGAATATTAGAATTTGTTTCTTTACACTAAATGTTTTTTAGACTTAAGCTGGCTAATATTTTAGTATGTAATTAGTTATTTTCTAAATTAATAAAGAAAAAACCGCCACGACAAATACTTTAAGTTCATCATTGTGTTTAGTTTATGAAGTCGTTACTCGTAAGATAATAAAAAAAAAACATGAGTAACATTCATTTACTGTTCACGTAAATTTTTTAATTAGCGTTAAAAGTTAATTTTCTTTACAGTATTATAGTAGGAAGCCATAAGTCATAGTAAATACTTTATGTAGAAGTAGAAGAGGCTTAGCACTATTACTCATTACATTATTGAGGGAACAAGTTAATGTTATGCTTTTTAGATACGATTAGATGGTGGTTGCTAGCTAGGCGGACTTAAAACAAGCCACCAACCAAACCGAGTACAAAAGTGTACCCCCCCCCCCCCCCCCCCCGTTCGGAATTGATACCGAACCCCTAGAAGTCTGAGACCAGTGGTTTTAATACTAGATCTTCTGTGAGTTACACAACGGCCAAAGTCGAAGAAACAGCAGCTAAAAAATGGTGTCTTTCTTTAAAAAAAACAGTAAAATCCAAGAGAAACTAGATATTTGCACAAAGAACTGACAGTAATTTGTTTACAATCTTTATCGAATTTGGTAGTAGTAGGTACTTATAGTGAAGATTTGGAATACTCAGTGTGGTATTTACATTAATAGGTTAGAATCCATTCAACGTAAGTTCACAAGGTTCTTACAATTTAAGTGTTCGACCTACGAGAATGGGTACGATGCGAGGTGTCGAAGGCACCATTTATTGCCTCTTCAAGAAAGACGCAAAATAGCAGACATAGTCCTCTTATTAAAAATAGCTCAGTCATTAATAGACTCCCCTCATCTTCTTTCTATGGTAAAATTACGAGTTCCTAACAGAAAGCTGAGACGACCGGTCACTCTTTCTGTACCCTCTAGTGCCACCAACTACAGACAAAATTCTTTTTTTATTCGATCAGCAAATTCTTTTAAAAATCTAGCAGAAGCTTCCGATTTAGATCTCTTCTTTAGCAAACCTAATAGTGCTAAACAAATTCTTTCCAAACATTGGTTCAATGTGATTCCTTGACTGTCGACTGTTGATGTCGATGTCGAATTGTATTGTGGACCTCAATAGTGATTGTAATAGTGTCAAATATTTACATTTAATATTTCTAGTTTTCTATTTTTTTTTTGTTTTCATGTAATTTTCAAATGAGCTAAGTAAGTTTCTATATGTAAAAACATTGTAATTGTGTGCTCTGTTATGTTTTTTTTTATGTCTATCTGTATTTTTCGTTACTGTATTGTTTTCCAAATAAAAAAAAATAAAAAAATGGCAGGCAGAATGTGATTTAGGTATGTAGGTACTCAGTGGCAATAAACCTGATGTGCTTTGTCTCCCTCTGTGTGGACGTTTCCGCGTGATGCGATTGGGTAATTACTTCCTAGTCATCTGCGACAAAAACTTCTGTTTGTCCATCGACAATCGTCTATTTTGGGTGCAAATAGGTAATGTTTTTTATGTGTTTGTAGAAATACAATGGTCATTGTTACACTTTGTATGTTTGTTTGCAACTGTACAACGTTGTACTGTACAATTAACTGATATGTTTAAATAATTTAGTTGCCCTGACAAAGTAGTGCAAGTGTTCAGCGGCAAGTAGGCTCTGTGTAACCTATAGCCATTCTCAATTCCCATTACATGAAAAAGTATAATGGCAAGAAGTGATTCTTTCCATATTGTCTTGACATTCCGTATTCGTGAGCATACGCCCACTACGTAACGTTTTCCGTGAAAATACTTGACAAGTAACAATCATTTCATTAGTGAATACTTACAAGAAGATGTTCACGGAAAGATAACAGATAATTGCTATTTTTTGATGAGCTGTTGAAGTAGGTACTATGACTATTTACGGGGCTTAGATAGAAAATGCGACATGTTCGGTGTCAAGATGTTTATTAAGGAAAATATATTAAGTAAAATAAAAGATACAATCAACATAATCAGCTATCTTATTCTTAATTGCTGCGAGAATGCTACGCGTGTGTTCCAATTTTATGTTAGTGCACGTTAATGTTTAAACATCTCGTTCGTGCAAGTTGCAATACCTTGATGGTGGAGTAGGCAACGCAGTCGCCCGAATTGCGGAGGACATAATATGTTCGATTCCCACCTGGAGGTAGTCGTACTTTTTCAACGTTTCGCTATCTTAGATTAATGATAGTTCTAAGTTCTTCAAGTTTACCATTTCAGAATGTAAATACTGTTATGCTCGAAAAGATTCAGTTATCTAACGTAACTTTTGAGACCGAAACAGCATTATCATCAACCACATACTTAAACCTTGCAATTGTTTTATTTTCCAGGGGAACTAGACAAAGAGACTGCAGAAACGATGTCATTGCCCAGGTGTGGTGTCCGTGACAAGGTGGGCTTCGGGGAAAGCCGTGCCAAAAGATACGCGTTGCAAGGTAAGCCAAAGATAAACGCTGATCGAACACGAAGCAATTGCTTTTACTTTTTAATTTTTATGGTTATGCACTAAAATAATACCATCGGCCTATCTCTTCCTTTGGGTGTCGTGAAAGGCGATTAACGGACTAAAGACTGCACATGCATCCAACAGCAAAAAGCGGTGATGGGCTCTACCTGTCTCGCTGAGCACATGTCCAGTTGTTATTTGGTGAAAAGTGGACTTTGGCAGAGGACTGATTTTGCGGTATTCATTGTCTAGTATTGATTAACCCTAAGGGGATAATAGATGTGAGTGTATTTATGTATTTTATTTCTATGCAACAAACACGTAATGTGTTTAAAACCCGTGACTATGCTCTATAAAGCGAATGAAAAAAAGTATAAGAAGAGTTTGATAGTAAGTTTTCTGAAATAATGCAAACAATAGAAGTAGAATAGTTTTCAGCACACAAAGAAGATCGATACTACTCTAGCTTACCTCGTCCGAAACATGAGAATAGATGTCCTTGGCTAAGGAATATACTTATCATGAACGGGATCTGGGAAAACCTTGTCGGAATATTAACAATCACTACCTACTTTCATGTCCGCAAATATTCTATTTGGCCATATAATTATTTTTTGAATAACATTTCGCGATTCTTTATGAATGATAATTAAATAAGGTAACTATTTTGAAGATTTAGGACTGGGAGTGCGACTTTCAGTGCGACTAGCTTCAACTTTTCTTTGATGTACAGTCACGAGCAAAAATATGTAAACAATTGTAACTCTTAATACAATGGAATAAGAGTCAATATGTATACATATTGGTGCTCGTGACTGTACTACCATTTCATGTAATAATATTAATAGTTAAAATCGTTCTTAGGTTCAAGATGGCGTGTGAAGAACCTCACGTACAAAATCTCGAAGTATCCGAGCAAACTGAACCGCGCTGAGGTGGACGCCGAGCTCGCCAAAGCCTTCTCCGTGTGGTCTGACTACACGGACCTCTCCTTCACTCAGAAGAGGTCCGGCCAGGTCCACATTGAGATCAGGTAAGGTCTATCTTACTAACAACTGACTAACTATGTTATCCATGTCGCGTAGCGGTGAAAGAATACTACCACCCCCACTCTTCCCTTGGGTGTCGTAAAAGAAGACTAACGGAGTAAAGACTGCACATAATCCAACAGCATAACGCGGCTCACCACCTGTCACGCTGAGCACATGTGCAGTCGCTATTTGGTTAAAAATGGACTATGGCAAAGGAATGCTTTTACGGTCCTCATTGCCTAGTCTCTGACTAACCCTTCGGGGATAATAGTCGTGATTATATGTATGTAATTATGTTATTCGAAGATAACCAATCCTTAAAAAAAAGTGACTACCTCAGGTGATAGTCATTTTATTTCAACGTTTCGTTACCTACGAGTTTATTTGAGCGTTATTAACGCAACATCATATATTACGAACTTTGTTATTGATACTCCCAATCGTACTATGAACCTTTATAAAGAAATTAATTAATGAACTATGGACTTTAAATAGCAAGGTAATCTTTATTCTTTTTTAAACCATCAATTGTCACCTTTGCCTTCGCCTTTTTTAACTAGGTAAAATGCAGTCTCACGTATACACCGAGGCCAAGGACGACCTCGGATTATGTACGACTTTCCTCAACCTCCCTCGCCCAGGGAGATCTTAACGGAGAAGGGGGAGGCCTACCCACTAAAAACCTACTACCATCCCTTCTTTGCCATGGAGATGGCTCGAGACCACGAACGGCAAGCACCAAGTTAACAATTAACTACATAACCGTACCGAAAATAACGTACTTTACCCACATTAATTTTTTATAGATTTAATTTATTTAACAAAGGAACCTAATTAATGCAGCCTGTCATAAAGTAATTTCATGATCTATGATTCTATAGGTAGGTAAGTATACCAATCAGAGAAGTCACGAAACTGTTTTCGGACCTTGTTGCATGACTTCTTATGACTCATACGTATATTGCACATTCTACCTAGAATCGAGAATAACACAAAAAACGGCATCACTCACTGCAACAGTTTCCCATAAACGTATAAAAGGAGGTAAAGGGTATTCAATGTATGTTTAGGTCACCGTACAAAACGATTATTGTCAGATCGAGTGCAGATATCAAAATCGGAGAGTACTCCCATCTATTGTACGGTAGCATTTGAATGGTTAATAATACGCTTTTCGTCACAATCCCTGGCGATCTGTGTTGCGTAACGACACAAATGGCTGTCATTGGGAACTTAATGCCTAGCCTACATCGACAATTACGCGAACACATGTTACGTCGGTTACGAGTGTATCAATCATGTAGTTAGTTTCATACTCAATATGTTTATTGCAAAGATTTATAGTGTTTAATTAACAACTAGTGTTTAAGCGGTGACCGTTTCTTTACAGAGTCTTTTAGCTTAGACTTTTGTTTAGTTCGCGTAATATTGGTTGTGTAGTATTTTAATACGCTCACGCTCATCTATACCAGCTCTTATTGTGTTATTACAATATAGTACTTACATAAAAATAGTTAAGTATATACATTTATGAACCTATAAATTAATAGTTAGCAATTTACGTACTTACGTACGATAGTGAAAAGTTACCTATTGCAAGAGTTTTAACAGTATTTTGTACTTCTCGAAAAACAAAAGAAATACCAAAGCATAACTTTAGCTAGGGAAATATTTAAATGTTTTTTTTATTGTTTTCAGGTTTGAAAAGGGAGAGCACGGCGACGGTGATCCTTTTGATGGTCCCGGTGGCACCCTTGCTCATGCGTACTTCCCCGTAAGTATTCCCATCATGTCCATTTATTTAAAAAATAAATAAGTATTGACAAATTTTTGTATTGTATACTAGCTGCTGTTAGCCAGCTGTTTTAAATATATATTTAGGCGGTAGTGTTGCTTAAAACCTTTTCTTTCTAACAGTTGCAGAATAGAGCAACATTTAAAAAACAATTAAAAATAATGTTATTAAAAGCCGCCTGAAGTATGCGAGCTGTAGCACAAACTAACATTGGCCAAATAGTAAAGCGTTTAAAATCTGCTATTACCAAATAAAAAAACGGATGAAACTTCCAAAAACTCCACTTTTTTTACTTCTTCATAATCTGGTGTGAATTTTGTTGATTTTCGCGGCCAGTCCTCATCATTACTTTTAATAAATACTGCATAAAATGTCTCTCTATCAACAATAAAACATATCAGAATCTTAAATTTTTTTTCATAAAACATGTGTTAGCTATATGCAAAGTACCTCATACGGGTAATCTAATTTCACCATCACATTACTGCTTTACCGTAGCATTGCAGATACAGATAATTGCTACCAAACCGGATATAACACATCATACGAACAGAATAGCGAAAGTTCTGTAAATTTACTATAACAATGACACAATTTTATATCGCAATGTAAACATTTAGATTGTGTTACAAAATTGTATGTCGATAATTCAGGTTCTTTGTGTGTTATTCTATTTTAAATTCTAACAATCGATTTAGGTATACGGCGGTGATGCCCACTTCGACGATGCTGAAATGTGGACTATCAACTCGAGGCGTGGGACTAATCTCTTCCAGGTACTTATGTTTTGTATTATAAAACAGTTTATTATGTACATACTTATCACATTCATCGAAAATTACAGTATCATTCATTTTAAAAAGTAAAAACTTAACCCTCTTTGATCAGATGTTTCGCAAAACAAAATCTTCTCGTTGGAACAAACGACCGTAAAGGGGAATGCGTTGACGATGAAACTAAAGTAAATTTTTATTAATAGAAAATTTATAAATCAGTGATTCCTAGTACAAAAAAACAACTGAGAATGGTAAAGATTTATCTTTGATATGTTTAATAACGACATGGCTAATAAGTTTAGATATAATAATAAAATTTTCACTAAATACTTGTATAATATATCTTATGCACTTTGCAAGGTCCATTTGTGAGATGTTTTAACCTTTTAGACCTTTTTTTATAAAAGGTACCAAATGAATCTATAAAGATTTATGACTATATAGCACTTAACATTTTGCGGTAGATAATTTCAACGTATTATTATTTATATAGCACGTAATGAATTCCAGGTAGCGGCTCACGAATTCGGCCATTCCCTCGGTCTCTCCCACAGCGACGTGCGGTCTGCCCTCATGGCCCCCTTCTATCGAGGCTACGACCCTGCCTTCCAGCTAGACCAGGACGACATTCAGGGCATTCAGGTAATAATTCATACATACATCCATACATTCATAACTATTTATCTTCGAAGGGTTAGTCAGAGACTACGCAATGAGGACTGCCAAAGCAGTGCACTCCTATAGTCCTATTTTCACCAAATGCCTGCTGCACAAGTGCTTAGCGTGATCTTTGGTGAGCCCGTCGTCGCTTTATGTTGTTGGAATCAGGGGACCTGTATGATCTTTACACGGCTCAGTGACATAAAAGAGGGTCATGACCTCACAATCACAATACTCCAACCCACAGGCTCTCTACGGGCACAAGTCCCAAACCGACATTGGGGGCGGTTCGCCCGCCGCCGCGCCGCCGTCGGTGCCCCGCGTCACTACCCAGCAGCCCTCCGCCGAAGACCCCGCCCTCTGCGCCGACTCCAAGTTCGACACCATCTTCAACTCGGCCGACGGATCGACGTTCATATTCAAAGGTAAGGACGAACGTAGGACCATCTAATATGTAGACTAACGTTTTTTCAATACAATGTTAAAAAACAGACCAATATAACCTCATGTGAGGTAGATAGTTTTCACTGAGAAGGTAGAGTGATAGGACGGGGTTGCAAGAAGAATTACAATGGGTCAACGTGCTATGCGTCTCTCTCGAGGAGGCCCCACGAATATAAAACAGGATAAGAGACAGAAACTCAAACTCAAAAATCTTTTATTATAAAATAAACCTTTTTTGTAGTGCTTTTGAATCGTCCAATCAATTTTTGCCTACTACCCACGAGAATTGAGATTGTCAGTCTGCAAATTTAAAATAAATCGTGAAAGATAGTACCTACTAATAACTTCGTGAAACATTAAGTGTTTTGGATCTAGATTCCATTGATGGAATAAATTAAGACTGCATAACGCTGAAACGACTTCCAAGTTCTATGAATGTTCTAGTAATTTTTACAATATTTCCAGGCGAACACTACTGGAGATTGACAGAGGACGGTGTGGCATCCGGCTACCCGCGCCTGATCTCGCGCTCATGGCCTGGGCTGCCTGGCAACATTGATGCCGCCTTCACCTACAAGAATGGCAAGACATACTTCTTCAAGGGCTCCAAGTACTGGAGGTACAACGGCCAGAAGGTCGATGGAGAGTACCCCAAGGAAATAAGCGAAGGTATGCTTTTGAATTTATAGAGCTGAATTTTCTTGAATTATCTGATCTACTTTTGAGTACATCTCCTGGCATTGTGTAGCAGCCCAAAAAGAACCAAAGCTACAGGATCTCTCTAAGATTATTGCAGTCCTTAAACCTAGTTACGCTTCGAAAGCTATCCTCATCTTAGGCAGCAGCAAATATCATAAAACCTTGAATTAAATCCTTAATCCATAATCTACATTATGATTGATTGATTGGTTTCTAAGATTGTAAATATTACGGTAAATATATAACTTTCAAAAATTGCAACCTCAAATCGTTTTTCAGGCTTCACTGGTATTCCCGACAACCTAGACGCCGCCTTGGTCTGGTCGGGCAACGGAAAGATCTACTTCTATAAAGGCTCCAAGTTCTGGAGGTTCGACCCGGCGCAGCGCCCGCCCGTCAAAGCGACGTACCCTAAGCCGCTGTCTAACTGGGAAGGCATTCCGGACGGCATCGACGCCGCTCTGCAGTACACTAACGGATACACCTACTTCTTCAAGGGTGGCTCCTACTGGAGGTTTAATGACAGAACTTTCAGTGTAAGTATCTTGAGTAACAAATTTATGTGTACTGTTATTATTTTATTGACGTGACAACGTCTTAAATTAGGTTGCGGCTGGGAGTCACTTATGAAAAAGTGTAACGCTCGGTAACGTTACGATGAGTCACCGAACGAGAGAGAGGCCCGCCGAATGCCTTGCGTCTCTCTCCCACTCAACTATGATCGGTCTGCATATTTGTTTTAAATATAATTCTTTTTATAAATAAATGTTTTAAATTGTTACTATTATTTCATCCTTCTTCCTACTATACGAATGAATATTCACATTAAAATTATTTTACCACTCAAAGTCGTTGTCACGTAAAACTTTCGCCCGTATACCGACTTTTTTTATTCAAAGCATATTTTATCTAAAAATATTCCAATTTCCAAAAATTTTCAACCATACAAACCTTTGTAATTGTCCTGACAATTACAAAAATAACAAAAAAACAATTAGCCGAATAGGTGCAGTCGTTCTGAAGTGATGCGCGAAAAATACCTATGCAGTAATTGATTTTTATTTATATAGATTTATATTGTTCAACAGGTGGACGCGGACAATCCCGCGTTCCCGCGCTCTACAGCGTACTGGTGGCTCGGCTGCAGCAGTGCGCCCAAAGGCACCGTCGGAGGTAACGCGCGCTTCTCGCACGTCCCCGCCGAGGACGACGTCGGAGACATACTCTTCGACGCAGGTAGGTTCAGGGCCCAGCTCGAAGCCGCGAATGTGCTTGGGTCTGTTGTAATGTTTAGGGATTGTATAAAGTTTTGCCAAGGTATTAAAAGTTTGATTGCTGTAAAACGTAGCTTTGTAGACAATTTACAAATTTTGGTTGTTTTCCGTCATCCTAGACAATTTGACGTTTGGGGGTTAGATTAAATTTGCCAAAATATTAAATTGGCTTTGACCACTCTAAAATTTAAATAGACAATTTGACAATTTGAAGAATTAGAAGATAAAATCTATTTTCCAAAATTTAAATTAGCTTCGAGGGCTCTAAAATATAACTTTGAGAGATAGAGAGAAAGAGGCATTGATTAGCGTGTTTGGTGCAAAAGTAGTTACAAATGATGTTACAGAAAAATAATTACTAGACTATGCTATCTTAGAGATTTGCAGTCAAGCAAGCGCAATATAAATGTTGCTAATAGAGTATTATTTCAAAGCAGTAACATAGAAATAAATCAAATTTTTTGTAGTAACTCGATCGAAATACCGCTGATAAACCAATAAAATTTTAAAGAAGGCCATTTCAGATGTTATTTTTTTAGCATAGAGATACATTACCCTAGACACAAGCACTCGTTTCCAATCGATATAAACTGTATGTCCCAATATAGTAACTTTAATAAGTGAATTAAGTATAATATAATATAAAACTGACGACACCGACTCTCCACTGTTCAATGTTCGCTCTGGTCTGTCCTTTGTCAATGTGAATGTTTGTCCCCATTTGTTTTTGTTATGTTTCCTTCTGTTCGTGTCTTCTTTCATTATTACCCTACTATTAAATAATTTTAATAGATACTCAAACGCAAAAACCTGTTATAACATTCATTTTTCATAAAAATGTTGGGTGTATGTAACGCCTAATTTCTTTTTCATGTTTACATTAAACTATATACTCTATTCCATCAGTAACTTTGCGACTTTCAATTAAAGTGCTAACCAATAGCAAATCTAAAAAAATAACCGCTACTAATTATATTCCTTTATTTACTAACTAATTAATAATACTAACTATTAAAATACTAACAGCTCAGTTTAAATACAGGGTGTTTCTTGTTAGGTGTCAAGCCGATGTGTGGTGATAGGGAACTACGATACCTATACATTGAACCCCCATTTAAGTTTAGCGATTTTTTGTAGTTTTAGAGCTATAATTTTTTTTATAAGTATTTTATGACGTATGACATTATTTTTTTAAGTATCTTCTTTTTGTGTAGATATTTCTGCACTTTTTTCTCTAACTTAGTAATCATCTTCCTAATATCAATACAAGTTCCAAAAAAATAATCTAAACTGATGTCGTAATAACAAAATTCTTAAAAAATAAAAAAATAATAGCTCGAAAACTATCAAAAATGTCTGAACATACATGGGGGTTCACTAAATAAGTATGGTAGTCCCCTATCACCAAGCATCGGCTTGACACCTTACAAGAAACACACTATATATCAATTCTAACATTTGGGTTAGCTTAAAGCTTTCAAAACTTACATTTTGCGTTTACGCATAATTAATGATAATAAAATCATGTCTGATGACAATACGAAGATAGTTGAATATAACCATGACAGATCGAAGCATATACATTTTAGTTCTGTCTAGGTTTATAAAACAAGTACTTACTCGTATTGCCATTATTACTAAAGCTTGCATAGTGGATTAACGTTGGTGGTCGAGCAGCAGTGGTAGACGGTGATCATCCGACGGATGACGAGAACGCGGCTTCTGGGCACCGAGAACCTACCTGTATTGCAATGGTCGAAATTTGAAGTACACTTATTTAACCCCAGAAGAAACTGCAAAGAAAATAAATAAAGATGCAATTTCTGTTTATGTACTACCAATTTCAATCACTGGTTTTTTCTAAGTCAAATGACATGATGATAATTTTATAATAAAAGAAGTATAATAGTAGTTTCAACCATTAGTACAAACACCCTTGTATACTATTTGAACCACTTGTGAACAGCGCACACTACTTATTCACTTGCACTGATTTCACTTTGTTAATTTTGTTGTAGTGTGTTTAATTTGTGGCGTCTTATGAGTGCGATGTTGGTTGTGATCGAGGATATTTTCACACGTAAAATATTAAATTTTCATTTAACTATAAAATCCTTTACAGTTTTATAGATTTTACAAAAATATATCATGCCTAATATAAATAAATAATGTCACAACTTCGATCCAAGACCAACAATCGCGTACTATAAAAAAGACTCCATATTGTGTTATCACGAAAGTTACTGATGTTTGCTCAACAATAATGCACCTGTGTGATGTCACTCGTCTCACTCGTCGTCGACAGTGCCTCGACGCTGTCGGTGGCGACTAAGTTGGTGGCTGGGACGTGTTCACCTCTCGATGTGTGCCATTGTGTGTTTTTTTCTAGGTATAAAATCATCTGCTCCCAGATCATTCTTCTGGTTCAGGAAATAACCTCGGTGGAGAGTTCCTGAACATTGTACATAGAGCAATTGCATAAAGAACAAAGACTCAATTAGTAAATAGGAGAATATATGCGAATACCAGTGAGATTATAGAGATAAGCGGTGATTTTAGTACCGGTGGGCTTATCACACGCTGCGTGTACGTTTTTATACCATTTCACTTATGCATGCTTGCTTCTGCTTTTGGCCTGGTAGTGTATTTCTCAAGCGGACGCTTGCAAGGTTGCACTACGCTTTTTTATCAAACCTCTTTACTATAAGCTTTGTTATAGAAACTCAATAAGACATTTCATTATCATCTTCTCGGCGATTATTATCAATTTGCGTAAGTTAAATACATCATGTATTGTTACAGTTTAAACAATAGCAACAATTTCAAAAGTCACAAACGGGGGTGGGTCACTCGATTTGAATTTTTGATTGATACTTTAAAGCACCAAATGGTTTTCGGGAAATTCGAACACAGAGTTCATTGCTCATATTATTATAGAAACGCTCGTTTTTAGATCGGAAGCATAAGATAAAAGTAATCCTGTTGAATTTATAAGCGGAGTCAAGGAGCCTATTTCACGTAAGTGATGTTGGCAAACGGTCCTTTGAATAGCACTATCCAAGATTTATGAATGGATAGTTACATTACTGACTATTCTAACACGATGAAAATTTAATTGATTAAATCACGAATGATATTTTTTGTGTGCATTAAGCAAATAAGTTTGTAACTAACAAGGATTGACGCATGATATTTAATAATTTATTTAGATTTTACAATTAAATTACGTTGCTAACATAATTTGTGAAATATGCGTAGTTGAAATACCTACTGAAATAGTATTGTAGTCATAGTCTAAAGTATAATAAGTTAACTAGAGCATTTTTTTTTCAAAATTAAAAAAGTTTAATAAATTAATGCATGTACATAAAAGTAGTTAGCTGTATAAAGACCTGTAGCGTAGTGTGCACAGGGGTCCTGGTTGTGGTGGACTAAATGATTGTTCCTAAAGGAAATCAATGTTTCAGTGGTCAGCGTTCAGTCAGGCGGGGCTAGACTGTAGTAACTTGGTCGTGGCTCCGACCAGCCACAAATGTTAGGAGGTCGCGGAACCTCCGCCGCTCCATCCATCACCCGTATCTGTAGGTTTATTTTCGTTTAATTTTATTTGTTTAATACCGTCAATTATGTTAATTCAAACGGGAATAGCGGTCTCTTTTATGATCACGCTTGCTCGTCATTTGTTACTTTTGTCCTAATTCATTATATGTTGAAGCTGCTACACACTATAAATTTTAACTGTCTCCTTTGAATTCAACCTACAACTAATATCCATGTAGAGAAATCTGTTGATTTTCTTTCAATCATGTTTATATTTGTTGACAGTTAAAACTTATCGTGTTTACCGTCTCTTGACTATACGTACACACTAGTACGTACACCATTAATTATTTGTTCTTTAATTTGTTAAAAGTCACATTTATAATTATGTTTCACAATAGATCACGAATCGCACTCTGCACCTTCGTGCTAACGATGCAACCGTGTTGACATTATGGTTGTGTTCACAGATAACGGAGAAAGTTCGGGTGGTAAGAACGGTAACGATAGAGCGCGCGGCGGCACGGTGTCGCTAGTGCTTGCGCTATTCTCCGTGACATTGGCGAGGTGGCTAGCGCGCGCCTAGCGACTGCCGCCGCCCTGGCCCCCCGGCCCCCCGGCCCCCTGAGCCCCCCGGGCGCCCCGCCCGCGTCACCGACTGTGATCGTGTCTTGTGTGCCTGTTCGCGTTCGGTATATTGTGTATAGCGAACGCTCTGCTGTGATGACGAATGCGTCCTTTTTATACTGTTGCGAGAACGATAATTTAATTCGAAGTCATAGTTTTTATACTTAAATATAAATAGATGATGTAAGTTCGAGTGTGATATTGACGTAAGCGAAGACATTTTGTATTAAAATATTTAATTAGACAAAAAGCTATCTTTCATTTTCAACCCTCTTTTCAAATGTGAAGTGTATTTGTTTGCTCAGGTTGGGACAAAGAAAGAGACTCTTGTATTTTAATCGGTTTATTTAACGTTTTTCTGGTTCTCCAATAATTCTTCTTAAGTTAGTAATTACAAGTTTATATGACAATATTTTTCGTTTTTATTCCATTTTCATAAACGTATTTTTTTAATAAACATTTCCACAATTCATCATAACACGGTCGTGCGACCTACTGTCTCAATCGTTCTAACTCTTAGGAAAATGCAAATAATATTAAATTTCAAAATCTGTCTACAATTATTCGAACGTGATTAATCTTATTTCGAGTGTCGAACGATGTCTACATGCGGCGGGGTGCGGGCGCGGCTACGAAAGTGCTACGCCACCCCTGCGGCGGCACGCTACGCCGCGCTACGGCGCTACGGCCGGCGTCATGGCGGGCGTCATGTCGGGCACTACGGCGCAGCGGCGCCTGCGGCCGCGCGCGCGTCCCGGCCGCATTCTAACAGATTTTAATCATTTAGAAGGCGTAACATAAGACTTATTACACGATCGCTACTCGAGAAACACCTACGACACATCCTAGATCATATCAATATATCTGAACCCCGCGTGCTGTGGCAGTGTCCGCCGGCGCCGCGCCAGCGCCGCCGACTTGTGCTTACCCTTTTAATTTATTAGAGATAAGATTTACACTACGCTACCTCTCTCACTATGAAATAGGCAACTTTAATGATATTATTTATAGCGATTATTAATTATGTCCAAGCAATCTCGTGGAGAAATCGACGACGTTTCACTTTTTTCATATAATTTCTATAACGTGCAATGTGTTCGATCAAAATGATATTTGAATGAATGACTTCGAGTGCCTTTAGTCTTCGTAATCATATATTTATATGATCTAGAACTCATTAGGAATAATGGGATCAATACGATGTTGGGGAAACATCTTCCTACAAACGGATTGGCCACGCTAATCTCACTGGACTCAATGCGAATTCGAACCCGAACCAAATACGTCTTGAAAACAAGTCCCGCTCCAAGTCGAACGGAACACTAACAAATTAACACAAAACATTCACATATAAATTGAAACGACACTAATTACATACATTTTATTTATACTAATTTATGAACAGTCATGCCAATAAAAGAATCGTCAATGTGTGTTTGAAATATCCGATATTTAGCTAAGCGACTATCATGTTGTTTGAACTATTATTTTTTAACAGTTTTTCCCGAAAATACGTTTGTCTCAACATTTATATTTTATTAAAATATGTTTAGTTTTGCAAATTAAACAAATAAGTAATATTCATTCTTATATTGTTTTATAGTAGGCCTAGCTAAATAGAGAACCTTTCTGAGCAACAACAAATTATAAGTCATTCTGTTTTATAACAATAAAACTCTTGAAATCAATCCGTAACTGTCATTTACAACAATTTTAACATTCATCCATAGACAATGGCATAGCACGGAATAGGTAGTGCAACACTTGGCTTAATAGCTTTACTCATTTGTCGGAAGTTTCAATTCGTCGCAAAAAATGTCGGGAAAAATTGTAAAGTGTATTGATTCTGTTTCTGCGTGCAGTTGTACTGGGGATAGCGATGTGCGTTTGTCTGGCACAGACTATAGTTAGTTAGATTAGTTGTTAAGTCTTAACTACAAGTTAGTTAACTGTTTTTTTATTATTATTAGTATTGACGTCAATAAGTGCCTGTAAAGGTTTACATTGAATAAATAATTTGACTTTGTCTTTGATGCATAGCCCGAGTTTGTGATTGACCACCAACCCGCATTTGGCAAGGTGGTGATTAAGCCAATAACCCATCAATTGTAGCGATGACTTGATTCCAATAAGTCCAGTTAAGTCTATGAGCTGTACTTGACTTATTTTTTTTCGATCTGTTTCTTAATTTACGTCGTCAATCACGAAATTGTTACAAAGTGAGGACTTGAAATTCCGAAAGTACAAAACCTCAGAATTAGGGCCTGAATAAACGCCCTGCCTTGTACCTTAAATGTACACGGAGACCAAAAAACAGAAAACAGATGAAATAAAAACTCTATAGCGGGATTTTTGGGTGTTTTGGCCGATAAACTTTGGGGGCCGTTGGGACGCTGCCCGTCGTACTACGGTCCGATCGAAATTTCATTCTTTCTAATCGTTCCCTCACTGCTGAGGATCGTGACTCCGATTCACCCGGTCAACCAACTGTCTCCATCGGCTGCGCTCAGTCGCTTGATGGAGTGCGGCGCTGACAGGCATTTCCAGTTGTTCTGAGATCTGGTCTGACAAACGTTTAGGGCTCCGGCCTCTTGGTCTTTTACCTTCTACTTTCCCCGTTACCATCAGACGCTCGAGGTTATCTGCACCTCTTCGTGCAACGTGACCGAAATAACGCACCACCCGTTGCATGCAGATCGAAGACAGACGCTGTGCATTCTGTGCTGTTCCTTGCCACAAGAAAATCAAGTCACAATAAGTGTTCATTTTGAGGAGCCTCTGTTTAGTGGCATAGAGGCTATCCGTCAGAAATGTTCAGCGCTTCATTGGTTAATCGAGCCTGCATCAACTCTCTCGGCAAAGAAAATTTTATTACTCCAACCTAAGTCATGATCGCTTCTTTCACGAAGATTTTACTACAACAAAAATAATTATAAAGTACCTAAATTTGCTTTACAAGCTTCAAGAAATGTTAAAGTATTGCACTCCCTATTCCGATGTCATCTAAGAGACTCTTTTTGGGGCTGTAGAATGGACCGTAAAACTCGCTTACTCGTAAGTGCCGGTTCAGTACAACATAATAATATCATGTATACCTATTAATCATTATTTTGATCATAAGACTTTTTTATACATATCAATTGTCACTTATGTAACTAACACCTCCTGTTGATCGATTCGAAATATCAGAAGGCTATTTAATAGGTTTTACTATTGTTGTTTAATTTTTACACTCAGACCCCGTCTAAGCTCTAAGTGCACACCAAATTACAGAATGCTTTTTGCAAAATAGGTTTGGGTTTGGCAAATGTTGTAACTGAAATATTGGCGATATATTGGCCGATTTCATGACTTTCTAATTAGTGCCAGATTGTCTTAAACTGTTCAAAGACTAGATGAGCTATACGCTTGATGGAAATCACAAAACCTGCTTGGTTTGGCACGGCTATATGCTTATTATAGCCGTGTTAAAAACATGATCTGTCTTCAAAATAATCCTGTACATATTTGGTGTTACGTATTCCTACGAGCAAAACACTAACATTGTTACATTTTACGGGACGTGAGGATATTTAAAATATTAAAACGGACTAAAGAAACTCCTTTCACAACGTCAAACCTTTCACAAAAGATTATGGATCCATTGTCCTCAACGTAACGACTTGCATTAGGGACCCATTATTAC
Source organism: Scoparia ambigualis (assembly GCA_963921215.1). NCBI lineage: Eukaryota > Metazoa > Arthropoda > Insecta > Lepidoptera > Crambidae > Scoparia > Scoparia ambigualis. The sequence continues at coordinate 24,541,987 of OY992503.1, forward strand.
TCGCCATCTGCTATTGTGCACATTTTTTATAAATTGTAAAATTATCAAAAGCAATGATTGTTATAAATTATTAATAACGTCAGAATAAGTGCAAAGGCAAAGCTTTCATTTTTTTTCATAAAAAGGAATTGCAGGTTTAGCCCTTTAACTGATACAGCGTACTACATATTTCTTTGGTTTCACTCATATTGCAATATTTTAGAATCCAATTTCTATTAATACAGTCTCGGTGACGGTGACTCCTAACTGCCATTAATACTGTAATTATCGATTGATAACAATATATCTGTTAATCATTTTGGGAAATTTCTTTATAAATAAGCAAATTTTTGGGACTGTTCTTAGTGTGCACTTAGTGCAAATTATAGGAGACATGTTATAATCGCAATAATACGCAGCTCTAAGGCTTTTCCACTATCTCTCACTGTCGTATCTTAAAGTTTTATAATACTTCCGTTTTTGTTTTCTTGCGCACTCTTCAAAGAGATGGAAACAAAAGAGTGTAGTGTATGTTCTAACATTTAACTATATCGCACCAAGAGATATTGATAAAGCCCCAGTCGTTGAAACACCTACATTTAGGTTTATTGCAGTCGATCTACTAAGTTGAATCGCTTTCAATAATTCAAATTATCATTTCATAAAGTTTATTGTATTAAATATCGATACAATTAATTCCTATAAAATTGGCATGAATCTCGTTCGTTGTAATAAGAGTCGGATGGGCTTATAACGATGCAAAATACAAATGAGATTCTGCTTTCTTAATATCTGACCACAGCCATACATTTTTGTCAATGTCTTGTAATCTATTTATTGGTGAGGAATCAACCGTCTTGCAAACTTAGTGAGCTTCAACCTCCAATAATCCTTCTTGACTGTAAAGGAAACAACAGAGAAATCAGTCGTTCAACAGCCGTATATTTACAATAGTAAGGCTGCACACGTACAAAACAATGTTCAATATAATAATGTATTATTGTACAAACTAACAACGTCAACATGATTGCGGACATTTATGGTTTAGTTTTTATTATTATTATCATTAATATTTTTCGTATGTAGTATGTAGAAGGCTATCATTTGGTGTTTTCTCTTACATATTTATACTCTATAATATTGTTTATGATCATATTATTGTATCTACAACGTTTTCGTAATTGTGGCGCATGTCGGACGACCCCGAAAGCAAATTCTCTGCTTGTTTGTGCGTGCGTGTGACAGTGAACCGATTAGCTGCGTAACCTAACGGCGTGATGTGCCGAACAGTACAGCTACATAACCCCATCGGAGAATTCACAATGAAATGGACTTTCTGGTAAGTGCCACCACGACATAAAACATAGACCACAAAGAGGTTCGGCGACATTCATAGAAAACCAAAGACAATCACGGTAAACGGAACCTAACGAGAGACTAAACGCGATTGGCAGCAGACGGAGCTCTGGAGTTACTAATTTTCGTATTCCTAATACATTACCTCTCAGTTACAGTTTACAGCTAATACATAAGTTTTCGTACACTGCTTTACATAATCAGCTTTCCTTCATATTATTTGTGCGTTAAACATTTACTCTTTATTTATGTACATCAAAACATACGTATATTATTCAAAAACATAATGTACACACTATCACCGAACGTCAACAAAACACCGAAAAACACCCGTGAACTAACCTAAAAGAGTTATGCCGCGTTGAGCGCCCCAGCCCGCACTGCGAGCCCTAGAGTGCCCCGTGCGGGTTCTTTCCACCGTTCAACCGAGTTAGTGCATACTACAACTTATATACTATCGAATCAGTAACAAGTTGGTTACGCTAGTCTGTTACGGCCCCTCAAAACAGTGACAAGTTGGTTACGCTAGTTCGTGACTACGCGGCGCTGCTACGGTCTCTCGAAGCAGTAACATGTTGGTTACGCTAGTTCCTTAAAATATGTAGCCAACTCCACTCGTTCGAACAGTGGAACAAACCCGCGCTCTCCACACTGAACCCACCCATGAACCTTTGTGAATCTACGTGATTAAATCAGTTATTTACTACGATTTATTGCTACTCTTGTGTCCCTACTAAATCAATTTCACGAACCGAACGGCGCGCTAAGTGATCGGGGTGAAAAAACGACTCAACTTTATTTTTTATATCTTTTACAACTAGTCATAATAGCATCGAATCTCTCTTGAATACTTACAGGTACGTAGTTAAAACTGAAGCGTCGACTTATGTATTACAATGCAACCTGTTTTATGAGTTTTACGAACGGTCGACCCTAAATGAAGTATGCCAATGTATAAACAACATTCGAACCGAAGTCCTCTCCTTTGGTCTTTTAATATCTACTCTAGAATAGAACAGTGAACGAGTGAGGATACCGAGATAGAGTAGAGATATCCACAAAGAAGATGCACGGTCAATGTGTAAGTTTTAACGAGTGCTCGAAATTGTTCCAATTAATTATGTTCTAGTAATTCTTTCTCTATTACTAAACTTTAGACACCTTGATAATTAATTAATTTATACATAGATACACGTAGATGTCTCGAAGAAGGCCCTGCAACGCGGGCTACGAAGAATCATTACTACTAATCCGTTCTGATTGATATTATTACGTTAAGTATTATGTTAAGTCGCTGGAGATGAATTCGGCTGACACTCTACTTGCGTACTATAATTTAGATGCTTACGTTATGTCAAAGTAACTAGAGCCACGAGGCACCGACGAAAGTAACGATGGTGAAACCTTCCCAGCTGTTTTGTGATAACGACGCGACCGTCGTGGACCGTCCTGAATAATTTGAACCTTAACACCTACCATAAATTCTCTTGAAGAGCAATATCACTATGATTTCCAACATTTTACTCAGAGATAAAAATTACATATTTATTTTCAAACTTTCAAATTGTGATAGAAACACTTTTGTTGATGTATGCCAACAGATGGGTGGTGCAATGTAGTGAGGCCGGAGGCTTCGGGGCGAGCCCTTGTGTTCGTGCGACGCTTTCACTCGGCGAAAAGTGAAGGCACTAGGGATCACGAGCGAATCAGCATAACTAGACAAGTGGCAATCGCTCCACGTCGATTCAATTGCTTTAACGCTAACGTTTTTGCGTTGTTGATAGTAAAGTGGTAGATAAGTGTAAGATACTTGGCTAACGCTCTCTATTCGATGGCTACCACAGAATATATTATTCGCTACGAAAGACGGAATGTTGTTTATGAATAATTCTGATACTACAAAATGACGTATGGTTGGCTTAATAATATCAATCCCATGCATTCATCATTCTATTCTACAGCGTTTATGCCACTTGCCTAAGCGCTCTGATATTCGAATGAAACGATAACGACCCACATACCTCTTGACACTACACCGATCAACACTATTATAACACCTAGTTTACGAAGTTGAAGGTTTTATTGTGAAGACACGGAAAATTTTGTTATAACTCAGGTTCTGTTAGCAGAACACGGCGATGGTGCATCGCTTGATATGGCCAGGGACCGCCGCGCAACTATCCATCACGCAGGCAGACAAACACAACAGACAGGTGACCGTACCAACCAAACTCCTAAGAAGCAGTAATAGACCATTAGCACCTTCGGTGACTTTAAGTATGGGAGTGGAAACAACAAACCGCTTTGACATTATGTACACGATAAAAACGTAAAAAATAACTTACTTAATATTATTATCATTTATCATTTGAATACAACAACTACATCCCCGCCCGAGGACAATATTTATAACAAATGTCCATTCAATAAAGTCTCAATAACCATTAATTATATCTTGATTTCGATCACATAATGTTCAACGATACTTCTATAATTTAATACTTTTCCAAAATAAGATAAAAACTAACAAATACCGTCGCCTATACATATGTGAACGACTGTACCCATGCTGGAGGTTGCGTTGCCGTACACTCGACACGATATACATATACATTATATATATTAAAAATCAATTCATATAAAAATCATTTTTCAACCATTTTACAACTGCATTATTTTGAAATTCATAAGACGGATATTTACATATAACTTTCATTATATGTATTAGTCATATTTTATTTCTTACAAAACAACAACTACTATTAATTAATCCTAATTTACGTTAGTCAATATTATGTATAAGACCAATTACTATTTAGGCTTTCGTAGACAGCTGGCGGCGGGCGCGGACGCGGCGCTGGAACTGGCGCTCGACTAAGTATTGACTCCTGACTTTTGACTTATAAAGCACTTCTGACCAGGCACCTCACGCAGCAATATGCTTCTCGTTGAAACAAATATGTAATTGAAATGTTCCATCGCCGTTTCCGCCCCTTCCACCATCACCGATCTCTTATTGCAATATTATAAAAATAACTCTCTAAAAACAGATTCCAATTCTTGTAGTTCTATGAATCAGAACAGATGATTTAGAATACTGTGCTTTAGTTACGTATGTGTGGACGACGTTGTCTCTGTTGCAAGTCAGTAGAGCGGTTGTGAACTTCATGCCTTCAGCTGTCTGTATTGTTGTATAAATAACAATGCAAGTATAAAAATCACACAATCCCTAACACAGAGGTACGAGTCGTGTGTACTCGTGCTCGTTCCGCAGTTATATCGACATCGTTTTATGATAAATATTGCTTCTATTTAAACTAGTAAAGCGAAACAATAATTTCTGGTAGTGAACATCTATGAAAGAGGTAACCGTAAAATACTATTTAAAAACATATACAACGTCCAAATAACGTAAAACATGTGATTTTTTGTTTACAAATCGTGCCGAAAACTTTAACATACTGGCCGGAACATCGGCGGCTAACAGCGCTTTCGAGATAAAAATGCACAAGTAAAACTCTCCAGAGCAAAAATTTTGGTGTTTCTATAATTTGGGTGTATCGAACGATCTGACACAAATATTAACTTACAGTCTATAATCGCCGACGCGCTCGCGGGGTCGGCGGCTCGCCCCCGGCGCCGCGAGACGCGCGTATCATCGAACTCGTAATCGCGCGTAATTTATTATCATAAGTACAGCACTAATAGAAGTTCCGATCGCAGTCCGTCGATCGTGGGACGTGGCGGTGCGACGCACGTGAACGTAAAACTATAACCTCGAGTCGCGCACATTCACTAGGGGCGTGGCGAGCGTCCAGGGGGTCCGTGCGAGCGCGGCTAGAAACAGCGCGAGCAGCAGCAGCGCGGCTTGGGGCGGAGCGAGCGCCGCACGTGCCGGCGCCTGGTAGGGCACCGAGCACGTGGGCACGCGCTCCTCCACCGCGGTGCAGCGCTCCGACGCAGGCCGCAGCTGCTCGCTCAGCCGCGCCGAGCACCGGTAGCACAGCCGCCCCTCGCAGTACCAGTAGCAGCACTCGTCCGGCCCGTAGTTGGACTTGTTCGCCTGCGCGCCCGTCTCGGCTATGCGCGGGTCTGGAACACACGGCACAACGTTGAATCGCAAATAACATTAGTCACGATAGCGGGAGATTTAAAAGCTACCAAATTGCCTTATAATCGCTTTGAACGCGTGCCAAGCGCGCGGAACGAGCTTTTGAGATAGCAGTTAAATCAAAAAGGCACGGTGCAACAATTGGTCAAAGTAAAGTGGTACCAAAGAGGAACAACAAAATCCCCCGCGGCTAGCGGAAGGCACTATTTGTTTTGTGCTTTCTCGTTTTGAACCGCAGCCAAGCAATGGCGGGCTAATCGCGCTAATTCGTGCCTTGCCCGCCCGCCGCACGCGCCCGCCCGCGCCGCAGGGCTTACTTTCAGCCTCGTTTTCCACATCACACTGTAAAACAGTAGTAGTACTGCTAAGTAACCAACCTAAATCTCTGTTAGTGTCTGAACGAGTATTGTATTTATGTTGTTTTATCCTATGATTACCTCCTGAATAATGAATGTCTATATATTATATTTAACTAGGGCCCGCCCGCAACTTCGTCTGCGTGAATCCCGTGACGAATTAAAAAAAAAATTTTTACACAAACCTAATCCTGACAATAATTAGTTACGAATACAAAAACAAAGAAAGTTAGAAGAATAGGTGCAGCCGTTATAAAGTGATGCGCGTACAAACATTTCGGTAATTGATTTTTATTAATATTATGTAGATTTCATAAATAATTTGAAACGTCGTGCGTCGTTACTGTCACAACAAACTAATATTTTTAAGGGTCTGAAGGAGGTCTACGGAAGAAGAAATCTATAGACGCATTCTCGTTCACACTGTTTTTGTATATAAAGTAAAAGGTATAGCAGCGCCAATGTTTCTTATCGCAGGCTGTAGACAGACTGACACACGATCGTTATCAGTGTGACATAGAGAGTGGGCCCAGTCGAAAAGAAAACGGACTTCTAAATAGAAGCATTATTTTCCTTCTAGGAATTTATCGTGGCTTCGTGTAACTAGTCTTTTTCAGAATCCACGAATTGGGAATATAAGTAAAAGTAAGCATAAGTTTTTGTAGAAAGTATAATATATATTATTTATATTTACTCTCACTCTCAGAAGCATTTACAGTCGTGATCAAATCAAAACATGTGCTCCCGCTGGGAATAGAACCCGGGACCTTTGTTTTTGGAGGAGCTCGATGGCACAGCGGCTAGCGCGTTGGACTTGCGATCTTGCCCGCTAAGCAACTTTCGCAATGCCGGGTCGCCTGATGGGTGACCATTAAAAACACCTCCAGCTCCTCCGTGCTTCGGAAGGCAGGTTAAGCACTTGGTCCCGGTTGTTGTCGTAAGATGGCAGTCGTTAAAACCCACCATACCGCATTGGGCCAGCGTGGTGGGTTATGGCCCAATATCCTAACGTGCTATTGTTCACGTGGGAGGCCTGTGCCCAGCAGTGGCACGTTTATAGGCTGATGATGATGATCATGATCAAGGGAAAAGACGAGGGGGTGGTGTACCTTTTAACGAGCCGCCACGAGACACGGTTAATCATAATTCATTATTAGAATACTAGAATACACCAATAAATACATACAATCGAGGAAAGTCCTGGTTGAACACTTTTCGGCGACATTCGCTTGCGCTCCATTCTGTTCGCGCATACGTAAAGTAACATGCGCGTAGATCGCGTGCAAGTGAATATCGCCGAAAAGTGGTCGACTGGGAAATGCCTGGATCGTACAGTATTTAGAGTAGCGCAGACTGCTCTGAGTATGAACCAAAAAAAAACATAATAGTCAACACGTAATTTTGAAAACATCACACCTTTAAATACATACAATCGAGGAAATTCCCGAACGACTACTTTTCGGCGACATTCGCTTGCGCTCCACTCCAACCGCGCGTACGTACACTAGCATGAGCGTCGATCGTGTGCAAGCGAATATCGCCGAAAAGTGGTCCACCGGGAAATGCCTCAATCGTACAGTATTTAGAGTAGTGCAGACTGCCCTGATTATGAACCAAAAAAAACTTAATAGTCAACACGTAATTGTGAAAGCTTATGCGTGTGTATAGTAATAGTAGCATGCGCGTAGATCGCGTGCAAGCGAATATCGCCGAAAAATGGTCGACCGGGAAATACCTCGATCGTACAGTATTTAGAGTAGTGCAGACTGCCCTGATTATGAACCAAAAAACCATAATAGTCAACACGTAATTTTGAAAACAGCATTATCACTATAATTAGCTTATGCGTATGTATAGTAATAGTAGCATGCGCGTAGATCGTGTGCAAGCAAATATCGCTGAAAAGTGGTCGACCGGGAAGTGCTTCGATCGTACAGTATGTAGAGTAGTGCAGACTGCCCTGATTATGAACCAAAAAACCATAATAGTCAACACGTAATTTTAAAACAGCGTTGTCACTATGATAAGCTTATGCGTGTGTATAGTAACAGTAGCATGCGCGTAGATCGTGTGCAAGCGAATATCGCCGAAATGTGGTCGACCGGGAAGTGCCTCGATCGTACAGTATTTAGAGTAGTGTAGACTGCCCTGATTATGAACCAAAAAAAACATCTTTAATAATGAAGTTTTTGCCTTCACAATGCTGTATAGATATAGGAAAAAATGTTTACTAGAAAAAACAACCAGTAAATGAGAAGAACCGAAGTGTGAGCTCGGCAGTATGTATTGGGAGACTATGTCCAGCCGTGGACTGCCAGGATGACTATAATGATGATGATCATGAAGAGCCGAAGATCGGGTGACTGCACATGTGTGCAGCGTGACAGTGGTGAGCCCATCCCCACTCTATGCTGTTGGATGTATGTGGAGTCTTTAGTCCGTTAGTCGCCTTTTACGACACCCAAGGGAAGAGGGGTGGTAGTATTTTTTCACCGCTATACGCGACCGGGTTAATCACACGGTCAGTGGTATGCAATGGGAGAGATTTATGCCCGAAATTAATAGCGTACCTATAGATTGAGTAGCCTTTTAAATTCAAAGTTTTTGCTTAAGCTTCATACAAATTAAATCAAATTTCTCACTCTAGTATGCATAGAAATCTATAGATACCTGGCTGGTTATTAATTTCGGGCGTTAGTCAAACAGTAAATTAACGCAGGCTAATAATGATGACGATGATTATCATGGCAGCAATTGACTGAGATGGCCAGCAGTTGAATGTTAATCTAAAGAATCGGATTAGAGGACCCCAAGATCGAGCACAGTATATGAATTAGGAGAGATTCAAGCTGAGGCTGTTTATCTTATCAATAGGTTATATTGAACCTGGAGCAATCAGACGAGAGGATCTCAAGATCGGGCGTTAGGATTTTCATTAAGGGTGGTAAAATGTCTATCAGCCATTGCTAGATCTTTTTTTGTTTTTTTTTTATATGAACATTTGGCAAACAAGCAGGCGGGCCACCTGACGGGAAGTAATCGCCGCCGCCCATGAACACCCGCAAAACCAGAGAAGTTGCAGATGCGTTGCCGGCCTAGAGGAAGGAATATAGGACCTTTAAGGGAGGTGTAGGAACTGTGGAGTGGAAAGGGGGGGAGGGAGGCCGATATTCCGTGAGAGTAGGTAGTATTAAGCCGGTTGAGCAGGCCAATTTCGTGCAGTGCAGTTCATTAATTATGCAAAGCAGCATGGCTCTACCACTCAGACAAAACCTATGGGTTAAGCAGTGGCTAATTTATCATCATCATCATCAGCAGTCAGAGGACGTTCACTGATGGACAAAGGCCTCCCCAAAGGATCTCCACCACGACCGGCCCAGTAGCTGATTATAAGGATGCAATTCTCACCGAGGCACTTAGAAAGATTGTTTCGCCTGCGTACTGCGTGGGTTAGGCTGGCGCGCGGCCCGCCGGCAGGAAGTATAAGAGCAGTGTTGCTCAACGAGCTGGCAGACGGAGAGGCAGGGCTTGAGGAAGGAGTAGGATCTTTACGGGAGGAGTAGGAGGGAAGGGGGGAAAGAGGGGGCTTCTGGTACTATCACTAACCGGACGAAACACAACAGCATCGACTGTCATTGTTTCTCAGACTAAACTTAGGGGTATAGCAGTGGCTGATGATAATGCATTCTTACCGAGGCACAGGAAGGTGGGTTCGCCTGCGTACTGCGTGGGGTAGGCTGGCGCGCGGTCTGCCGGCAGGAAGTAGGGGCAGTGTTGCTCGACGAGCTGGCAGACGGAGAGGCAGGGCTTGAGCCGGGCGAGGGGCCGGCCGGGCCCCGCGGCGGCGGCGCGCACCCAGCGCCCCACGACGCCGCCGGCGCGCCGCCGGTCTAAATGGCCCACCCGCTCTAGGTGCCGCGCGCGCCACCGCGCTGCGTGCTCGGCGGACGCTCGCCGCGCCCGCCCCCCCTCTTCGCTGCCTTCCTCTGCCCCCTCCTCCACCCATAGAGGCACCATTGTGCTGCACGCCCACCGCCGGTATGTCTCCTGTAATATAGAAAGTGTGGTGTTGTAGTCTTTTGTTTGGTTATGCAATATCTTAGATTAGAGCATTATACCAACGCTCTAAGTGCAATATGTAAATGGTTTGTAGACTACAATTTTCGTTCAGAGTGTCAGTTAGTACCTACATACTACATACAATTCATGTGGTTTAACACACTTTTTATCAATAATAGTAGTTTTTTTGTGTAGTTAGTTAAGGTAGGCCGGTCAACTGTTAAGGCGTTTAACGTGCGGGCTGTGACATCTATTATATTTGGTAACAAACATTTTCATTGATAAAAGAGAAGAAAGTAAAAGTTAGCATTTTATCAATTTTCTCATTCTTTAGGCTAGACTAGTATTAAAAAAAGTGGAAATATGCCTAGAACCGTCCAATAAACTAGCCACTTTGGGCAGACCTAAATCTAGGCCGCCATAACTGGAACGTTTTGATTTGCGAGAGCCCCGCCGAGGACGCTCGCGGCGACAGCTGGCCGGCGCGCGACCCTCCTCACTTTTATCGTTATTCAGCATTTTTCACTCCCGCAGGAAATCACGCTTAGGACCTGTGATTAATTAGCCGCGGCGCCACCCAAGAGCTTAGCGCCAGAACGAGATAAACCGTGTGTGCCGAGCAGCGACGAACAACCCTCGTACACCCTCGCTAATTTGTTTAAACAATGTCTCGCGCGTTTCATACCGCCATTAAGCTTAAGGGCGTGCGTTTATAGCATAATCTGCAACGGGTCTGCACTTAACTACGGCCAGCCTGTAATGGTAATGGCTGCAAACAAAATTTCGACCGAGCTCGTTGGTTACAGTCGCAAATAGCTGAATTATAGTTTTCATTATTATGTTCTCGAATCCAACGTCTCGATTCTAACTATGTGGTGCAAGTGACGGACGCAAACCGGCCCCGCGGGTCGCGGTTCCGTGACGTGATGAATATCGGTCCCGGCGGAGACATCTTGTTATTAATACCTACCGTGCTTGTGGCCTCGGATGCCCGGTTATTAGCGTCACGGCTTGGTGGCACCAAAAGAGCCGGTTGATTAAAAGCCCGCAGTCCAGATAGGGGCGAAAGGTCCGACTAATGAAACACTGCGAATAGCTTTACCTATATTATTTGTTGGACACCTCATCATCAGCTTATATTCATCTATATAGATGAACTTTTTCAATTTGTAAGATGAACATAAGATAGAAAAACAGGCAGGTTGTAAGAACTGCCATCTTACCATCTCATCTAACGTTCAAAAAATAAAGTAATTAGGTAAGTCTGTGGGTCTTACTTAAAAACACTATTTTAGTTAAAGCATTATTCAGTTAAACATTGTTTTTTTCACTTTTAATCTATAACTTTTTTGTGCCTGTTTCGTTCCATTGCGGTTCAGCGGAGGAAAGGCGTCTTTTAACCCTTCCACATCTCTAAATCCGTGGCGGTAACCCAACATCCATCCCTAAAATCATCGAGATCAATAAAGCTAACTTTTTTATGTTTCTTTTGTTCATCTTTTGTCTTAATTAAATATATTCAACGACTTTCAATTTCAACGAAACCGGGGATTAAAAGTCCTCCAGAAACTTGGTTGCGTTGCGGAGTACCCAATTTCGCAAACATCCGCCGATCCCTTCAAACGACTCCGCTTAACTAGCACAGATAATGTTATAATAATAAAAGCGTTACATATAATTGCCACGTGTTGAATGGCGCATAGTTGGGAACACCCAATTAACAGCTACAATGGCTTAATAGGTCATACGATGTCCTTTACGATCGTTCGTCCGTTTAATCGGTCATTTTTGGTGTTACGTCCGATGTGGACGTATTAAACATTGACATTTACACGTACAAAGCGTCACTGCGCAAGAATAATGCAAAGGTAGAATGTTTTTTTTTTATAATTCACTAAGGATCTGGCAGCCTTACTTACGAGTATAACTCGGAACTCAAAAATGAAACAATGCTGTGGTGACTTTAGATACGATGGTAGCAACTAGCCAGGAGGACTTTAAACAAGCCCTGAAGACAGAAAACGCCTTTTCATACGCCACCGAACCCAGAACTCGAGCTCTCTGAGACCTAGATCCTGAATCCTAGTCCTAGATCCGGTTGATTTACCACCTAGCTACATAGGAGGTTATATCATGCGTAGGGATTATATATTATAAGTATGTCTTTCAATGTTATTGTGTATTTAAAAGGGACATTAAAAGGAATGCAAATACTGTTTAAAATATCGTTCCAAAATTGGATGCACATCGGTATCCAAATATGTTGGGTCAACAGCCAATGGACTATATCCTTTTAGTGGCATTGTTCGGCTAATCGGCTGTTGACATGTGTTCAATGCTATTTGGTCCGATCGAGAGCCCTGGGAGTGCGCCGGCCTGTTGTGGTTCCGTATATTACCTTAACGTGTCTCCAGTTACGCAAGGAATATGGCTAACTGTGTTTGTAGAGGTCAGTGCACTTCGTGTGGGATGGCTCAAGACGAAGATATCGATTAGTTGGTAACTAAAAATGTTGTGGGTTTTGATTTAAAAGACGTTAGCACTGCTTTTCTTTTCCTTTTATAAATTCCCCATTTTTATTTTGTTTACGACTGCTTTTTAGATAAAAGTCAGAGCATGCAGTATGGTTTAATACTTCGTTTTCAATCTTATTACAATTACATAAGATTCAAAATATCGTGCTAATATACATTCCAGTGCCCGATAAAGGGTTATCTCATATGCTACGAAGTTGATATTCTATTACGATATTTTTTGGACCCCGAACAAGTTACTTTGCTAATAACCAGAGCGGGCAAACGCTGAGTCTTGTAGATTGATAAATATCTACAAGGTTCGTAAGAAACAGTAGAACCCTTTTTACCATAGCAAGATAATGACCTGGGATCTCTATTGTTTTGGATTATGGATGGTGGCTATTAATCCCGAGGTCGGCCGGCCGATAAATGCTACTACGATGGGAGAGAGTTCTGGAGTTATGAATTCCACGCCATATTTTAGTACTTACCTATTTAATATTCGGAAAACCAATGGGCGGACTAACAAATTTTTACGTGTAGTTTCCTGACTAGAATTTTCCGTTTCAATTTAAATGGTTCTACTGAAACAATTGTAACATAAAGGGAAGTTTTTTGAAAAGACGTAGGTTATAGTGTTAGAGATTTTGTTATACGACAAAGAACCCATCGAAGCGTAACACGTGATTGATAGTAATAACATAGTGTATGTTATTACACACACAGACTATTAAAAATAAAAACAAAACACTACCCAGACGACATACCAAAAAGCTGTCGGCGAAAGATGCACATCAAACAGTCAAATGACAACAGTGAGATGCGATTGTTAATTCGCTCTAAAAAAGCACACACGCACAGTTATCGAGCGGGTGAATCACGCCCTCTATGATTGATTGAGCACACCTCCCCTGCCTCCCGCACTGCGCCCGCTGAGACAATGTTGCTCGACATGATGCTCATTTGTTCTGATTTGTTAGACACCACTAACGTCGAACATTACGTGATTAGAAAACTAGACGGAACTGCCAGCCGCGAACTGGAACGCACAATATTAATTAATTGCTGTACGAATAGGAAGTCTTTAACATAATAATGTACTTGTAGGGTGTCTGAGAGTTTTAACACGTCATAACGATGTCTTCATCGTCAATATGTGGAGGACATAAAAGTTTCGCCTTATTATTCTGACTATTGGAATATCAGTTTTCTGTGAGACTGTCATAGAGTTGAATACCTACGACTTATCATAACTATAAGTTGGCAGCCATTTTCCTTCCAATACAAATGTATGTATATACCAACCTTAAAATGGAACGAATGATTATGAAGGTATAGCTTAATCGTCATAGAAAGAATTATTTTCTAAAATAAGTTAGTTAAGAATATAACCATACAAATACTAATTCCTATTCCTTAGAAATACTCGAAAACATCACTTGCGTCCACAAAAGCAAGTCGTGAGCTCTATCGCTTCTTGCATACGACCCCTGTTGAATATTCCATGCTCTACGCGACTAAGTAGAAAAGACCGTATTAATTAACTGAACACTGTTTGTTTATTAACAGTTACGTGCAAGGGTCTAATAGGAGGCTGTATGTGTTTATTAAGTTGAGTGCGATGGGCCATTGCAATACAGTCCAGGTTTAATGGTCTAATGAGGCGTTCCAACTGAATGGCGTGTTGGGGAGCGTTGACAGTAATCACGCGAAGAGTGAAGAGGTTTTTATGGGATCAGCCACTCGTCTATCTTTAGTCGTCGTTTCTAGTCCGTAAACTTCTTCGAGGCGATTTCTACTATGAAGGCATTTGCCCAGTAGTGAGACAGTAGGCTGTTACTTATAAATGCGTGTTACAACAGATACGGAAAGGAATTCAGGCGTAGCTGCTGGACGAAATCCACACGACAAAGTTCTGTTCAAAGTTTAGACACAGATTAAATAATAGTTACCGCTTTGATGAATCTATTAGTAGACAGAGACACACCACCCCCTTTAGAAAACCTCCAAAAAATGTATAGTCGCAAAATGGCTTCTTAAAATTTGCACTACTCTTTCGACAATTGAATCGGTTGCCTAAAATAATCTGGCAGGGGACTTGTACTCGGACACGCTTGCGTGATGCCATCCTCTCTAGAAACCCTTGGAGAATGGTTCAATCACCACGACTTGTGGAACCTTCAATTTCTCACCGCTCCTAAAATCAAATGTAAAGGTTATAAACATAGACTACAGCTATTCCAGAATTGTGGAACAACTGAGGAACACAAAGTTTCTCAACACATCTGGTTAGGCTGCACCTTCTATAGATCTTCTTCTTCTGGCCTCTTAGTTGGGCACTCCTGACAGAAGGGTTGTGGTCTTGGTGAATCTATAACTCTTCCGTCCGATGTATACTTGAATACGGAATTACTGTCTGGCGTCCACACTATGCTACGCACGCTTTGAGAATTGAGAGATTGCAAAAATATTTCTTCGCAATTTGTCACGCTCAAAGGGACTGCATTTTCAAGCAAGCCTACGCTGAGAGACTATTTTACTTCAAAATGATCGCTTTTGACATTAGGGCTTATATACTCGATTTAAGGTTCCTGTTTAAATTAGTCAGGGATTTTATTGATTGCCCTACCTTGCTCAGCAGACTTAGATTCAGAGTACTCTGTAGATATCCTCGTTCTGCTTTCAAACCTCCCTCTTCTCCCTTTCGAAGAACAAAATTCGGGTCAAACTCACCGGTCCCACGATTATGCAAACTGTACGTGCAATGGCCTCAGTAACATCACCGACATTCATTCAGTGTCATTGAATACTTTTGTGAATCACATTCGGCACTTTAGTGGACTTAAAACTTTAACCTATAAATTATTTTTTAATTAATAATGCCTCATATTTTGCTTTGTTTAAAAAAAATACTCAGTTAAAAAATATGTATTAAGTTACTTAAATTATGTTGTAAGTATACTTACTTAATTATTTTTATTATTGGATGCAAGTGATATGTAATTGTTTGTACATTTAGCTATAGTATTATTTAGGTATTATCCATAAATTGAACAAATGTTGATGGATCAATAAATAAAAAAATAAAAAAATAATGTCTGCTCTCTATTAGTGGCATTGGCAATTCTATAGGTAGCCAACGGCAATGCGCTTCCAAATGAAAAGGCGAGTAAATAATTAAATTATAACCGCATCGTAATTGTAATACATCTTAATCTCCGATCAGACACGACCCTGATGGATGGCGGGTGAGTGCCGCGTCACGCCGCCGCCATCAGCTGATATTGACGTCTCACCTAGCCGTTATATCATGGCTCACACCGGATTAATCTGGTGAGTGAAGTTATTACCAAAGTATTGGGTGCCTACTATTGTAGATATTTATTTAGGCGGACCATATCCACCGGCATTTTTGATTATATTTTTTTTTTAATTTTATAATTATGCACAGTTATTCTCAGCAGTAGTAGCTTAACACTATATTATAGCATGCCACACCAATTCGCTCGGAATGATCGCGCTCGTGCAACCAATATAAAATATGAACGCAGGTAGTTGTCTTCACGTGGTATAAAAGTGATAAGCTACTTCTGCTGCCAGCCGTACCTAACCATGCAAGATAATGTGTCACCAGAAATACCCAAACGTTAAATAATGAAAAACCTAATACTGTCCCACAGATGGGTAAAGGCCTCCGTCATTTAAATCAGAATCATAAAAGCGAGAACTTGAAAGAAAGAAAACAAAACAAGCATAGAAGGACTCCGGTATCTTATCGGAGGTATTAGTATCAAAATTTAAAAAAAATCTTTTCTGCTATTGATGGGTACATATTGGCTTAATCACTACGCTTGCTAAATGCGGGTTAGTGATCACAAACCCGGGCTAGGCAAATAGGTTTTAACTATCAAATTGTGACATTATACATTTTTTTTATAAATTTATCCCCTTACCTGTCACAAAGAGTAAGAGGTTTGTAACAATTGAATTTTTATTGTGTCTGGTTTGACGATAGTTGAGCCCTCAAAGAGATGGTATCGTTTTTTCAACCCATGTCGATCAGAGTCCTTATCACGAATCTCTTAAGACTATAGAACAGATCGGCGTCGCGAGGCCTTCCTTGGAAGGATTCCTTCAATGCTTTTGACGGAAATTAGTTAGAGCTGGCTAAGGAAAGACAGACTAAAGAAAAATGGGGGAGACCTTTGCCTGGCAGTGAAACACATAGGTAAGTAAAGAACAGGAAATCTTAGGGCCCATGGAACCGGCATTTCAGACATAAGCAAGCCAAAATTCAGCAAAAATATAAGTGCCAGAGAGCGGAAACGCAACCGAGTACAGAGCGTCTTGGGAAACTTCCTGTTATGGTTGTCGTCGGATTTCTATCAGTTTCCCTTTGCACTTAGTGCAGGACGGACATCTCAATCGACTATATAATCAATTGTTATACATGATACGTCTAATAATTAATTGCATTGGGAAATATGATGATATCTGAGAGACATTAAGAAAATAAGTACTGTAGATGGTTGGTTTAATATTTCGTTCGTTACTTTTTTTGTCATTGCAGTAAAAGGTAAGGTGAAGATTTGAGGCTTAATGAGAAGTATTGGCAGAGCCTGGCAAAAGATAGAGAAACAGATTTATAATCAGCTTTCCCAGCAGTGTGACACTATAGATTAGTACAATCCGAAATGTCTCGAACTAACCACAGACCTCAGAAGCGGAGAAATTGAATTAGAAATATAATATCAGTTAAAAGTAACAGAATAAATAGAGGGCAAAAACAGGTCTGGGCTGGATAATCCTCTTATCTCTCCGCGCCGGGCCGATTCGTCAGCTTCCTTACCTGCCGGACGCGGCAACCGTAACCGGACGAAAGCCGACCTGACACGCGTTAACTCCGTTTCTACATATTTGTTATCTCAAAACTAATGGTGTAATATTATTTTTAATTAATTTTGTGATGTAGAAAATCTTCTATTCTTTTCTGTTATATTATATTCTCTACTTTTTATATTTCTATTCTATTAACAAATTACAAATATGCTAGTTTTCGTGTCCGATTCGACTTCTCGGACCGCGCGGCAGCGCAGTTCTCTTAAACGGATCTTAGTAGAAATCCCATATTTTTTGCTAATTGTTCACCCATAAAAAGAAAAGTGCGGTTATGCTTTCCTTATTGAACAGGAACCTACGCAAATTTTCTTTCAACTGTTTTACAAATGTATTTTGTTGTTTCTAGAAAGACATAGTGATTTTGTAATTAGTTAATATTTCAATTTCTTTAATAACCTCTCTTACGAACCACGACATGCTTGATTGAGTTCAATAACAGGATCGAAACAACGTATGCGAAGTTGCTTTATGTTTCACTTTGCCATGTTTGTCCGGTTAAATGAGCAACCGAGCTTTACGAAATAAGACTCTTAAAACATTTTTATGAAACAAGCCTTTGTGAGCCGATATCACGATAAGACTTGCCAGTTTTTAATTAATTAACACAAAAGCCGCTGAAGGAAGTGGTTGCATGTCTCAAAGGGAGCTAAATTAAAACATGGTTTCCAAACAATGTTTGATGAATTCAAAACTTGAATGTTTCATTAATTTGTAAAAAATACTTAGCACTTGTCACAAAAACACTTGTGTTTGTAATAAACTGTAATAATCTGAAATAATATTCTAAAAGTTATATTAAAGAAGAGAAAAGAGGTTGTTAGTCATAAAGAAAAAAAGAATGGAGACATAATTGGTACACTTAAGTACATCTAAAACACTTGAATTTGATTTTTTTTAAAGCAACAGAACAAACTACATAGAACAACCAAGAGACTGGCATTTAAAAAAACCGAATTTCAGAATACAAATTGAAGGAAACGACGTGGACCACAGTTCTTTTAATTTATCCGAAGTTAATTCTTAACTTAATTCCTCGGATAATGGACGAAAGCTTTCCTTTTATAAAAATTAATGATCGCGATCGTGCGTCTGACACGCCTCCTTATTGTTCCGATTCCGTAACGGTAGACGTTTGCGATTTTTCCGATAAAGTAACAATATTTTTATAACGTGTATTATGCGACGCATTTACCTGTTATTCATTTTTAAAAAGTAAACGCGATGTTATGCCTTGAATCGTCTGATATGTTAATATTAGTGTAATCCTGTTGATATTAGCGTAATCCTGTTATTAATTATTCTATTTTTTTAAGACCATGAAAGTCTAAAAAGTAGTACTTTATAATTGCTACACTACGTTGAAGCCCGTCATCACGTTCTTCGAAACGTTTTTGTAGTGCATACGTAATGTGATAGGTATATACACTACAATAAATATTTTATTATTACTTATTTTGTTTTAATTATTTTAACTGACATCTGCAAGTGCGGCAGCAGACAAATTATCGCAACAAACGTAAATTAAAATCGATAAGTCGTTACAATGGAAGGTAGTCCGCCAGATACTTTAACTTTGATATAAACCGTGGGTGCAAGTGCACATAACAGTAAAGTACGCGAGCGTCTAGACGATTACAATAAGAGAATAAACACATTTGCAATCATTGCGAGCGTAATTTTACGCCGAAAAATAAAATAGAATTCCCTGTGTTTCATTATGAGTTTTTCTTATTATACTGATTTTGTACACCCAGATATTAGTAGTGAAAAGTAGTTATCTAGTAAATAATAAAAAATTTGAATAAAAAAAGGAATCTTGACTTATTTGTTTAATTGTATTTATTATTAAGCAGTGCTTACAGCACAAACATATAAATGGAAACAAATTAGATATTACAAAACAACAAGTTAATAATATGTCAGCCTATTATAAGCATTTACAGCATTTTTAAAGAGAGGCAAAATCATTCAAATTATTTTACGTTTATAATTAACTAAGCAGAAATAAAAATAATATCAGCAGTTAGTTATAATAATATCAAAGTAAAACTGAATATCAAGTAAAATTAAAATAAATCGAATCAAATTCATTTAAATTACCAATTGGGTTAAAATATAGGATTAAATTATAAAAATGTAATACAATGTACACAGTTTTTAGTTATTAGTCGAGTAGTTTCAGCACATTATCTTTGAAAGTTTTTTGTGAGTTAGCAAAAATGTCTAGTTCGGATTACTTCGCATTGATATGGATATAAGAATTACAAATTCTAACCAAAGGATAATGAAGTCCGAGATTGGTCCTAAATCGAGGCAAAGTGAAGGTCTTAGAGAGAGGTGCGATGGATGATCAACAGTCAACAAAAAACAAAAGAAATGCTATGTTGGCAGGTAGGCACGGCTTAAAATGCACAATAGACCTGTCTTAATTTTATTAAAATGTTGAGAGCACGGCCGTGTCTCGTTGCCGCGAAAAGCGAAAAAATAATACGAAACTCGGCCACGCGATCCCGAAGAAAAACAATAACCTCAGCACAGCCTGTAGCGCTGGCAGCAGCGCACGTCTGCTCGCTCGCCTCTTTATCCAGAATTAATTAGGCACATGAAAATTGAAAACGTTTCACGGACGCCACTGAGTTTGTTTACTTTTTAAAAATGGCATTCACCTCAGATTCTTTCTTTAAATTAGGGGCACATGGAATTGTTTCTTGGACGCTACGGAGTTCGTATACATACGTTTTTAAGAATAAAGTTCACCACAAATAGGAGAGCTAAATGTTGTGGGAGGGATCGTGAAGATTTTTTTTATAGTTTTCCTCCTAGTTTTACTAGGTCATCCGATGGACATGCAATGGACATGCAAAACGATTGAGTACGAGTAAATTCCATTTCTGGCACTCGTCGAGCTTTTGTGTTCGTAACCTAACGTAACTTAAAATTGCTTGCTGAAACGACATACAATTAGGTACCATTAGAAAGATTAGACACTTTTATTAGCTAGCAATATTAAACCTTCTTCAAACCATAACTGAATTAAATGAAACTCATTTTACTTTTTTATTTCAGCACGAATTTACCAACTCTTTGCAGGGTCCAAGCTTTTCACAGGAACCCTTCGCTTAAAGGGTTCAAAACTAAAATAATATTATGTAAAATCAACGCAACTCTATCCATACTAAGTGTTTTATTCCAATATGCGTAGTGTTCCCGCCAACTTTAGAAAAAATAATTTTCCAACTTCATTCATAAATAAAATTCAGTTTTAAGTGCAGCGAGACGAGCCAATGAAAC
Organism: Scoparia ambigualis; assembly: GCA_963921215.1. Taxonomy (NCBI): domain Eukaryota; kingdom Metazoa; phylum Arthropoda; class Insecta; order Lepidoptera; family Crambidae; genus Scoparia; species Scoparia ambigualis. The sequence continues at coordinate 24,562,554 of OY992503.1, forward strand.
CGACGCATTGTATTCCATTTCCGACGACAAGCGCTCACGATTTGTAACAATTTGTGCAGTTGCCGCGCTTGAAATTGCCTGCCGATGCTAGGAAACGAATAGTTTAAACTAGCTTTTTTGCCCACGGCTTCGCTAACGTAAATTTTCATGTGAAAAAGTAGCCTTTAGCTGCAATCAAGGCCCCATCTTTCTCTACACCAAAATTGATAAAATTCGGTTCAGCGGTTTTAGCGTGAAAGAATAACAGTCAAACAAACGCACTTTCATTAATTTATAATATTAGTGGATGAAAAAGTATAGCCTGTAGGGTAAAAGCCGGATAGTTGCCCCAATTTTCAAAAAAGCTCTATTTTCAAAAAATATTTACATAATAGGAATAATGCAACATGTATATCAAAACATAGGTCTTTGATCTATTATAGTAGCTCATTTTTGTGAACATAATTAATAATGGTTTTGAGTAAATCCTTATTTGACCTATTAAAAAAAAGGATAGTTTCCTAATGTTAAAAATGCTTCGGTGGATACTTGTCTCGTGCGGGGATAGACGCCTCACAATGTTTTTTTTTTATAAAATCAAATTTATATCAGTTTAAGTAATCAGTCTTTATTATTTTCCGCAATCTTTTATTAAGTCTCTACTAATCAACATTATAAAATATTATTGAACTTTATGCTTAAAAACTACAAAAATGTAATTAAATAGCCTCCAAATTTTAAATAAGATAAGTTAATAATACAATATTATTATTTACCTTAAAGGTAGAACAATGGTTCAATCAAGTGTGGCATAAGCATTAATTAATCATTAGAAGCCAGGGTACATTCATGATATTTCGTTGATTCCTTTTTGTATTTTATCCAACTCTATGAAAGCAAGTGCTAAACTATCTTTTTGTCTAGCTTACGTGGCGCGGCACCACGCCTGATTTACGCTTAAACTTGCGCGCCCTTTTTATCACCTAGAATGAATGCACGAAACAGTTAAGTAGGTTTTTATTTAATTTAAGCTAAGTTATAGTCACAATGAGTTAGAAAAAACACCAAAAGATAAAATCTGCCATTGCTCGTAAAATAAATTATAGTTACGTATTTGCCCCTATAGCAACTATCCGCTAAAGTAACTAGGGCGACTATCTTTTTTGATACGGATACTTGCCCTTTTTATTTGCAAAATAAATAAATACTAGTGAACAATAAAACGTAATAAACAGTGTAATTTAGACTCTGATGCATGCAAAGAAATAAAAAGTGGACTGAAACCACAATCAGTAATAATAAAATTAAATAAAATTTCTTACCAATATAGTTTCAACCCCTGTCGAAGTTTCGCCGTGAAAGACTTTAGCTTGCACGGGCGAAACGTGTTCGTATGACACTGAGGTCCACGGTAGTGTTGCTTACAATTATAGTAAAGCGCTAACGCCACTAATCTCCCTAACATAGTGAATTCAAAACCGGGGCAAGTATCCCACTGAGGCAACTATCCGGCTTTTATCCTATACTGTACCACTGCAGGGCAAAGGCAAGTTATCGCTATAATTGATTTGTATTGGCTTAATCACCAGGCTTGCCAATGCGACAAATCTGAAACATACTTTGCCCGACCTGGGAATGGAACCCTGGACCTCCAGTCATCGGGCATCACGTGAGGTATAGCGGCTCACTAAAAAATCCTTTTTTTATACTTTCGCTGCTCCAACATTATCGGAGCCTAATTATTGACTAATTCTCATTCATAGTTCTCGCTTTTAAGTCTCTCGCACTTATATACCTCATACTTCAATTTCATTCAGTTTGTCTTACTCCTGACATTCCGATCCCACATACTCGTACATCCTCTTTTATTCTTATAGCGGTGAGTGGTCCGCTTTTTTGCCCTACACTTACTACCCTAATTTTAATTTAATTTTTCTTAGGACTAGGGCAAATGAGTTTTCAGCTTATTTTATTATTAAAAGTACCCCTCAACAGACTAAAGACTGCACATCCAACAGCATAAAGCGGCGATGGGCTCAACAACGCTGAGCATATGTGCCTTTATAATTTGGTAAAACATGGATTATGGCAAAGGATTGCTTCTGCTGTCCTCATTGCCTAGTCTTTGTCTAACCCTTTGCGGATAACAGCCAGTTGTGAATCTATGTATTATTATAATGTATAACTAATTATATTCTATGGTAGCAATCGAATAGAAAGAGCGATCGCCAAGTATCTGTAAAAACGGTAAGGTTAGCGTTTAACGCAATTGTACGGTTACCACTTGATGGGGGCTGAAATATTAATGTAGTTTCACACGTTCCAACTGTGTTAGCAAAAGCTAAAGAGGTAACATTTCAAACTGCTGAGCCAATTTGCAGGTCGATTTCCTTAAGAGGCAGCAGGACAAACCGGCTATTTGTAACCATTTGCTGGCTCATACTTTCAAAACCAAGTCTTTTCAGCTTCATAAATATGGTGTTATTGAATAATGTACTGGTATTTCGGTTTAGCTTTAACCTGTCATTTAATTAACATAGATAAGTAGGTCAGCTTTTAAATATTTCATATTCTTAGAAACATTATACTCGTAACTAAAAATCAATTGACACGAATGTATGTTTACGGACGTTTGTTTACACAATTCTATGACCACGGCTTATATTTCGGTTCGACGCGATTCTGTTTCGGCGTGCAGTGGTACTGGGGGTAGCGATGCGCATTTGTCTGGCACAGACTATAGCTCGTTAGATTTGTTGTTAAGTCTTAACTATAAGTTAGTAAACTGTTTTTTCTATTATTATTAGTATTGACGTCAATAAGTGCCTTTAAAGGTTTACATTGAATAAATAATTTGACTTTTGACTTTTGTTCGCGCTTCACTTCAGAACGGCTGCATCTAATCGGATAATTCTTTTTTGTTGTGTTTGTAATAGTCAGAACCAGGGGTCAAAGTTGGTATGAAAGAAAATTATTGGAAATTCGTCACGGGGTACGGAGCGTCACGCGGCCTGAATCGCGGGCGGACCGCTATTGTTGCATGCGCCGCTTCGTCACGTACTCACTCACGTAGTCTCACGTAGTAATAAAATCAAGATAAAGGCTGTCCGTACCATTAGATAATTAAAGTAAGATTAAATATTAAATAAAGATAAGACATGTTGTATTTAATTATATAAGCAGTAGACATACTAAAATAAATCAGTGTATTATCATCACATCTGCGGTTATTTTACACTTCCTGTTCCCCGGTATGTTGGAAATTTTATAATGCTGCTAGTTATTTTTTTTATTTATTAATGAATATTGAATTGCAAATGAATGTAAAAGACACAAAGAGTAAATACTAGTGTAATCAACGGTTTTTTGTTTTATGTTTTCTTTATTTCGGCAAGTACCATATACATATACCTACTCGTAACTTGATAGTCGAATACTAGCTTATAGGTTAGGCGCTACCTTATAAAAAATACGTCCTCCTCGGTCCTGTGGACCGTCATTTCGTTAAGTAATAGCATGTAGGCGTATATTACTAACATCAACATTATGGTCTTTCATATAACGAAAATATGTTAGACAAATTATTCAGTTCAGTGCAGTGGTTGGACCACCGGCCTTAAAGGTCCCGGGATCCAATCCTAGCCATGTTTTTTATCCACTGCGGGTAAAGCCTTGGCCTTTGTTTCACCCTGTGAGTGACGATAAGGCCGAAGTTGGAAGCGCACTTCACCCAGAAACCTCAACCATTGAGGAACTGGCTATCTTATTTCCTAACTGTCGGAACTCGGAACATAACAATGCTGTTAACCCCACTAACCCCGAGCGGTCGCATTAGACCGCACCTACAAAAACACATTTGACTTTGTACCGTGTTTTCATAGACTTACAGACTACTTTAGTATAAACAAGCATTGTTGTTATGTCGCCAGGCTTTAGATAAGATGGCGGTAGCTAGCCAGACTGATTTAACAAGTCCTACCCCCCAACCAAACCCAGGAAACAAAGGTGTGCCCCAAAAGGGGTGTCGGGAATCGAGCCCGGGACCTCTGGGTATAAGACCATTGGCTTAGCCACCACAGTGGCGGTTAAAAGGTTATTAGGTACAAAATGATCTTGTTTATATTATTTTAACGCAAATTTTGTTGCGAACATATTACAAATTGAAAAAGACAGTGTCGGAAAATATTTCACGAGAAGGAATTGTTCAAATCCTTCTCGTGAAAATTTTTTCGACACTGTCTTTTTCTATTTATTAGAACAGGGCTATGTTTTAATCAGCGACGATTGGCACCGGCTACTACTTATATTTAGATAGGTTTAAGTTTACATTTAACATAACCGTGTCTATCATATCCACACAAATGACAGAGTACCATGACGTTTTAATACCTACTAGCTCTAAATCCAGATTTAAGATTTTGTTCCTAAGGGAGTAGGTAGATATAAAGCATTGTTTAGCCGCTAAATCTCCCAAAGCACAGATTGAACCGCAAACTTCGCCTCACCGCTGCCTGCTGCAGTAAATATAATGCGATTTGAACACCTCGGTACCGGTAAAGTTTGAATGGCACCGTGAATTGCGGAGGCAGCATTTAGATGTAATAACTATAGAGACAGTATTACGAAGCAAGTCTTTGCGCACTGTGTTACGGCCGCTAGGTCCACAATCACTCAAAATGGCTACGGCGTTTGTAATTGTAACTAGTGATGAAACGATTACGATTTTGATTAATCTTAATAGACGATTATTGATATTTTTCTATTAATCGTAATTGCCAATCTATCGATTATTTAGCGATTACTTCTGACATTTATTTTCCTCATAAAAACTACACAATATTGCTTTCTTAAACAGTTAGCAAAAAATATATATTAATCTTACCATCGACTGTGGCGTCGGAGAGTTTATTCTCTACTGCTGGATTAATTCAAACCGAAAAACGGAACAGATTCCAAAAAGCTAGAAATGTTGTTTTTTTAAACAAAAATTTAAAGTTCCTTTATTTTCATTATTGATTTTTTATAAATTATATTTTATTTTTTATGATAATAAATCTTATGTTGATTTATCGTTCGATTTATTTGTTTTATTTATTACTAAAAACCAATAATCGTAATCGTTGATTATTAGGTACATTAATCGTAATCGTGATCGTAATCGCTAATTGATAATCGATTCATCACTAATAGTAACCCAATAGGCCGTAACTCAGTTCGCCAAAACTTGCTGCGCGGTGCCGTCTCTAGTCATAACAGCTGAATGGGAAGCAGACGGAACACGAGCCGTAACATGTTTAAAACCGGCGCTAATTTGATGCGGGAGCCGGAACACTCGCGAATTAAAAGCACAAGTTCAGTTTTGAATTGACGAGGCGAAACTTTCAAAGTTCACAGCTATACATACGTACATACATAATTATAATCACGACTACTATCCTCGAAGGGTTAGTCAGAGACTGGGCAATGAGGACAGCAAAAGCAATTCACTACCATAATCCACTTTTCACCAAATAGCGACTGCACATGTGCTCAGCGTGACAGGTGGTGAGCCCATCGACGCTCTATGCTGTTGGAAGCGTCACGCATCATGCGTGTGTAGTATTTAGTCCGGTCGCCTTTTACGACACCCAAGGGACGAGAGGGGGCGTATTATTATTTCATCGCTACGCGACACCGTTTTTTAAAATCAAAATCAAAATTTGTTTATTCAGTAAGCTTAAAATAAGCATTTTGAATCGTCTAAATTTAATTTTACTTTTATGGATGGATAGGCATAGGAAACAGTTCACAGCTATACTACGGACAAATACGATATAATACTCATGTTTGTAAACAAATTATTGAAATTTCTTTGTGTGAATGTTCCAGTGTCATTACTTTTTCTTGGGAGAGATTTACGAGAAAACAGCTAACAATGGTTCTCTCATAAACTGTGAAAACAAATAAAATAATTATTTACGCTCACACCAATTGTCTAGCGACGCGCCATTGGAGCTCGATGGCGCAGCGGCTAGTGCGTTCGGCTTGCGAACTTGCCCGTCATGCAACTTTCGCAATGCCTAGTCGCTGGATGGGTGACCAAATTTAAAACATCTCGAGCTCCTCCGTGCTTCGGAAGGCACGTTAAGCCGTTGGTCCCGGTTGTTGTCGTAAGTTAACAGTCGTTAAAACCCACCAAGCCGCATTGGACCAGCGTGGTGGGTTATGGCCCAATATCCCCTCGTGCAATGTCCACGTGGGAGGCCTGTGCCCAGCAGTGGGAAGTTTATAGGCTGATGATGATGATGAAATGTCTAGCTCAAGATAAGCTTCTTTTGAAACTCGTGTAACTTAATATATGGTTAAACTAGATAACGGATAAATACAGGATTTTTTTATATGTGTAAGTACATATTTTTTATATGATTCAGTAACGTAGACATCATTTTAAATTTTTTAAATTTATTTATTATTCATTATTTATTTAATTAGTCCGGCACAATAAAAAATAACTCTTGGATTCCGGGCGAACGAAAAGTCACATGTAACGTAAAGGTAACATAACCTAGGTATCCTGTAGTATTGTAATGTGTCAGAGTTCAATTGCGTGGTTCTGGTCGATTGACCATGATTAACGGTATTTTTGTGGTTATGTTTGATCAATTTTAGCTTCTTTATTTTTAACTTTAAAAAAAAATCTGTAACTCTAGAATAAGTTACTCTATAATTTAAAACATTATGTGCACAGATAAAACAAAAACCCGATACATAAACATACAAAAACACCCAGACCGGAAATCAATTTAGAAAAACAGTTTTTCTAAAATTAACCCAACCGGGAATTGAACTAACTAACCACATGACCACGGAGGTCGACAAAGTACTGTCACACACACAGCGATATATACGTTACACTAGATAGGCCGTTCCGAACACGCACTATGTTTCACTCATCAGCGGAGTCGACTCGGTAACTTGCTTTAGTGTGGCTTTGACATGAATAGATGTTTACTACAATTCAGTTGTCAAGTAAGTGAAATTAGTTTTTATTCTAGTCATTATTATGTAGTTATATCGTATTATTAGAATAGAAAATATTTTTTTCAATTATTGTTATTGACAATCTATTTAGGACGCCATCTTGATACACACTACGATGTCTTTGACCGATCTAGCGCTGCGGCGCTGCAATGTCTCTCTGTTGATTATACGACATAAATGTTTAAGCGCTGCAGCGGCTGCAGGGAACTTTAGGTCTTAAGAGACCTAAGAAATAAAGGAATTAAAAAATTTATTTAAATATTATTATTATTAAATTCTGGAATAAGTTCCAGAATTTGAACAAATGGTTTGTATGAACGTTCTTATCTATACTTCTAGGTCAATGCACACACACACACTAAAGATATGTATAGGGCTTCAGTTCCGAGGAATACGCTCCATTATGCAAGCAGTATGAACACACACGGGAAGGCTCAATTCTCCTTATGGCTTAAGCGCTTAATATCGGTTGTAAGCTACGGATTGTCAACAAAACTCACAGCACATAGTGTATATAGTATGCATGCACTATGAAGATCTTAAGACACTGATGACCCATCCGGGTTGAACTATGATAAAATAGACGTACTATTTTAAGTTATTTAAAATGTAAACTAACATCAGAAAATTACCTTTAAAAATATTTGTATGTTTGGTCACCGGTGGCGGAGTCTTTAATGGTAATTATTATATTCAGTTTCATTGGAAATGGCAGCTATTGATACTTTTATGTTACCGAAGTATGGGTAAAGTAGATATAGAGGTCCTACAACACACAAAAGCGGTCTCATTTAGTAGCTTAAAATGTAGCAAATAAGACAGTGTCAAGCATTTTCCAAAAATATTTCAATGAATTACTCCAAAATAACTGAAACAAAAAAATAATGGAAAATTACTATTTTTTTTTTTTTTGGTTTTGAGCTTTAGAAACATTACTCTATCTCTAAAAAATATATTGTATTAGATATTATTAAAGTCTCTGACACACACTACTAAATATGCTGTCGTGGCTCTGTCAGTAAGGTGTAGGTTTAATCCTAGACATGAAGTCGGTTAAATAAAGCTTAAAAGAAACCAGTTAAAAGAAAGAGGTTAAAAAATTGCTTTTGTACAAGACTCTTGGAATAATTGATGGTAGGAAAATAAACACATTACATACCTATACCTACCTATTTTAAGTTTCCCTTAACGTGAGCATTTGATCAATGAAGACGGTGGCATTGATATATTGTGCTACTAGAAACAGAAATCGAACTACAGCAGTCAACATCGAAACCTACATGAGTGGCAAACAACTTAAAATCACACGGAACGTATACTGCATTGCATTAACAGCCTCTACAGTTTTTCAGTTAGACTACCGGTCTGTTAAAGCCGCATATTCCAGATCCGATACCCAGCGGGATAGATTTTATAATAGTTCGTAGTGCTGTTTGGTCTAAGAACCTAGTTGGCTCCACCATCTTATCTTGTCTGTCGCTCGCTATAACAATAATCTTGGTAATACCTATACTCACGTTCCCTCGAAATGTTATAAAAGTAACGAGTACAATTATGGTCTGACGGTTCTGTGTTAGCTAATTGTGTTCATTAACTGAGCGCTGTTAGAAATGGATTCGTTAACATTTTAGCATCGCCTCAATATTGGAAACTAACAGTTGACCATTTATAACACTTAGATAAGTAGCTTTTAAGAAATTGAGTTGTGTTGGAATACATTACAAGATGTCATTCATTTTTCACATGTTCATCGCTAGGTTGTGGTTGGAAAACAGCCTTCTGAATTATTTGTTTTTAGTGAGTTTTTAGTGGCACATGGTCTGGGTGGGAGAGAGACCCTGGAGTCCTGATACAGCACTAGCTTAGGCTCTAGTCCTTCCAAATGTTATGAGTAAATCTCTTGTTTCTTTTTTTTCCCGATTTCATGTAGTTTTCGAGCTTTCTCCATTCGTTTGTTCTAATAATGACGTCACCGATTTAGTTAAGTTTAGATTATGGTGAAAGTAACATTTTGGTGGAAAATAAACAATTTATTTATTTCAGCTCTTCTCGTTAAAGGCTCTCCCCGAAATGTGAACTGGAAATTCAGTAGTTTACATTAAATTATTTATTATTATTTTGTTTACGCTCACACCAATTATCTAGCCCAACATAAGTATTCTTATGAATCTCGTTAATATGGTAAGATAACGGATACATATACATAAACATAGAAAAAACACCCAGACCCGAAATCAATTTAGAAAAACAGTCCTTCTCTAAATAGACCAGACCGGGAATTGAACCCGGGACCACAGAGATGGCGCGACGCCAGACCCGGCGCGCTAACCACTCGACCACGGAGGTTGTCGAGGATTAACTAAACTAGTCCATCATTAGGCAGTCCCACAGCTGGGCAAAGGCCTCCATCAAGTAAAATAAATGTAATAGAATTAAGAAATGTATGTAATTAAAAAAGAAAAGAGATAGAAAAGAAAAAGCGGCCAAGTGCGAGTCGGACTCGCCCATGAAGGGTTCCGTAGCAGCAAGTAACATCATATAAAAGCGGCCAAGTGCGAGTCGGACTCGCCCATGAAGGGTTCCGTAGCAGCAAGTAACATCATATAAAAGCGGCCAAGTGCGAGTCGGACTCGCCCATGAAGGGTTCCGTAGCAGCAAGTAACATCATATAAAAGCGGCCAAGTGTGAGTCGGACTCGCCCATGAAGGGTTCCGTAGCAGCAAGTAACATCATATAAAAGCGGCCAAGTGTGAGTCGGACTCGCCCATGAAGGGTTCCGTAGCAGCAAGTAACATCATATAAAAGCGGCCAAGTGCGAGTCGGACTCGCCCATGAAGGGTTCCGTACCAGCAAGTAACATCATATAAAAGCGGCCAAGTGCGAGTCGGACTCGCCCATGAAGGGTTCCGTAGCAGCAAGTAACATCATATAAAAGCGGCCAAGTGCGAGTCGGACTCGCCCATGAAGGGTTCCGTAGCAGCAAGTAACATCATATAAAAGCGGCCAAGTGCGAGTCGGACTCGCCCATGAAGGGTTCCGTACCAGCAAGTAACATCATATAAAAGTATTTGTGGTTCGTTGTAACTTTGATCGATGTTTTAATAATGCTTATTTTTTAAAATTAATTAATTTATGACGTATTAAAAAAAAACTACTTACTAGATCTCGTTCAAACCAATTTTCGGTGAAAGTTTGCATGGTAATGTACATCATATACATTTTTTAGTTTTATCACAGGGGCGACACACATTTTATCACTTTGGAAGTGTCTCTCTTCTTATAGTTTAGGAAAAAAGTGGTTGTGACATACGGACGGACAGACAGACAGACATGACGAATCCATAAGGGTTCCTTTTTTTGCCATTTGGCTACGGAACCCTAAAAATAAAAAAATATGAGCTCTTAAAGCTCAAGCTTATTTAATCCCCAAGAAAAGAAAGAAAAGAAAAAAAACAGACAAACAAAAACCTGCCAGAAAGCGGGAGCAGCCAGTTATAAACAAACAAAATCTTGATGCGGTTCACAGAATACATCTTCTTACCAAGTTTCAACAGTATAGTTCTTATAGTTTCGGAAAAAGTGGTTGTGACATACGGACGGACAGACAGACAGACATGACGAATCCATAAGGGTTCCGTTTTTTGCCATGTGGCTACGGAACCCTAAAAATGCCTCCATCATTGATATCGAGTCTTCGCTACAATTGATTGGTATATTGGCTTAAGAGAAAACACTATGTCAAAGTGACATGCTAAATTCTCATACAAAACACAGAAAAATGACATTTCGTAGTCCCCTGTTTCCTCTTTTAGAACTGGACCAATTTTTATTACTTATTTAGCATCGGATATAGAAAGAGATTTTCTATGTCTGTATGTTTGATTTTTTTTAAACCAGCCACTTAATGTTTCTGAAGACGCCTAAAAACGCAGTGATTTCGCTAAATTTAGAAGGCTCCTGGTTATTAAATAAATGACTTAATGCAAAAAATCAAACATACAGACACAGAAAGTCTCTTTCTTTAACCGATGCTGAAATAGTAATAAAAATTGGTCCAGTTCTGAAGGAGGAAACAGGGGACTACGAAATGTCGTATTTCTGTGTTTTGTATGAGAATTTTGCATGCCACGTCGACGTAGTGTTTCCTCATAATAACCATTTGCTAAATACGGGTGGGTGATCACGACCGGGCAATGCATCGAAAATTCCAAAATACACTGTGCCCGTCCTGGGAATTAAACCTTGTACCTTCGGATTCGGTTATCTAAGAAATGTGAGTGTAGTAAAGTAAGTTTTTATTTAAAATCATGCAAGCATCTTATTTGATTAAAAGTAGTCTTTGATCATCTGTGTTTGTTTACAATTTTTGAGTTAGCGACGGAAATCAGTTTTTTGCCCTAATATCTTAGTGTGGACTTCATGATAACCCATCAAAAGGAGGTATTTTCTATTCAAAATTGGCTATGAAGTTTGAGTTTCAATCAAAACAGGACATTTATAGTAAAAAAAACAAAAGGGGGCATTTTTCATACTAAACCAGATAATTTTCAAAATTATTTTACAAAACGAGACTTTTGTATTATCGAACTATGGCTGAAAAAGCGTAAAAAATGTTTATGTCGGTGTGCCCGAAGCTAATCCGAACACTTCAAACTTTACGTCTCGTAACCAGAAACATGAAAAAAAATTCGGCGCGAGAAACGTCTACATTTACAAATAATTTTATCCAAAACGGGACATTTTACAAAATTTCTGATCATAATGGGACATATTTGAAATTGTTTTATTTATAGCACATCTAAAATTCACTTATACATATATTTATATGTGCTGTTTTATACGATGTATGTATAACTATTTATTACTTAAGATACAGATTCACTCATGTTATGTATAGGTATCAGCTTTTCTTACGTAGCTGTGTAGCGTGTCCCGTCTTCATTACTCTACGAAGGCAGAGGAGATCGTAGAGTACGTGCGAGTGAAGTCCAAGTTCTGTCTGAGGGTCGAGCGGTTGGAGTCGCGCCACAATGTAAACTTTAACTCATTTGTGGTGAGAGTCCCGACCGACCATCTGTCGACCTTTATGAAAGAGGACTATTGGCCGAAAGGTGTCATGTTTCGGCAATTCCGCGGTCGACTACCTGACACCGCTCAGCGTCACGCGTCGCCGTCAAAACGTGTGAAATAGTGTAGTTTTAGTTATATTATATATATATTAGTCTGTAAGGTATGTAATAAATGGGCCTCTCTGTATTTTTACCATCTAGTATATCGTTTGTTGCCTGAAATAAAGAATAATTTCTTAATTCCTGAAAATTTGTGTTAAAGGTAATTGTCCCTTTTTAACAGACACTCCTCATCTATGATCGAAGTAAATAGTTAAAAGGCTACCGATGACAACACCGCGAGTCGGGACACAAAAAAAAACCTAATAACACTTTTTGGGCAACTTAGAAGCGTGCACAACCAAAATTCGTTGAAAGGCCGGCCTTCCCACTCAGGGCTTACGCTGAATCCATCAGCTCGCGATATCTATGCCGGCCGCGTGCCGCCACTCGTAATAGCTAACTTTTAGCCAACCCGTATCCATGTAGTCGGGCTTTGGATAATTTTATACGCATATTGCGTTCGCCCTTGGCTAGCGGCTTGCGACTTGTGATATTAATATACGCCGGCTAAGTGTTTCTGGTGGTGAAAGATTTGTTGAGCTGGTTATAGAACATCACGTTCCTCATGTGAAAGTAAGAAAGTGATAGTTTTTTACTGTCCTGTTCACTGCCGGGCAAAGGTTTGCATTATTAGTTCGAATCTGACCTACTTGGAATCTGACCTACATGGAATCTGACCTTCATCGCCATAATCATTAAAATCAAGTCATCAAGTCAAACAATTGATTGGTATTGGCGACTTGCCAATCGCTGGTTGGTGATGGATCTAAAAACCCGGACCACACTTTGCCTGACTTCAAAAATTATAATTTGAATAAACATTTGAATGTGTAATTATACTTTTCATACAATAATTATGGAACGCAGAAAATAATATAATCTAAAAATATTTTATTGACATCTCGAAAGTAATAACTTATACATTATTCTTATAGTTTTGTTTTTTTTTACACCTTTAGCCAATTATAATACTTTTGTTTGACGCGGTATTTACGATACACTATTAGTGTATTTGTATATTTTACGGTATTAACCGTAAAATTATTCTATACTTAGATTCTATATTTTAAAAAAATATGTAATTTATTTAGTTAAAATAAACTAAACCCTCGTAAAGAAACGTAGTCGATCCGCACGTGCAAACTCCACAATCATTATGTAATTGGAGAAATTCTGAAAATTAAAAGCACCCCGAATTTGAATGAGGACGCCGAATGGCAAACATTGACAAGCGAAAGATCGGAATTAATCGCTCTCCAGATATTGCAGCAGTGCGGGCACAAAGCGAGCGAGCCGACCGTCTTAATTGTCATTTAAATGCGACGATGACAACTACCACCAACTACCACTCGCTAAAGCCTTGTTCGTAGGCGAGTAATTTAGTAGTCGTACCATTGCTCCGCTGCTTTGCTTAATTAAAACAAATTTGAAAATTATCGAACTAGCAAAGCAATGTACTCAACACTAGACTAAATTACTAGCACAGTGCGAGTCGTTTGTCCATTTTTAAATTCATTACATTAAGCAAAGTAGCGATGCAAAGTATTCGCTACTCGTAATATTGGATGTTTTTGCGTTAATACATACATACATACAATCACAACTACTATCCCCGAAGGGTTAGTCAGAGATTAGGCAATGAGGACAGCAAAAGCAGTCCTCTACCATAGTCCACTTTTCACCAAATAGCGACTGCTAAGCGGCTGTTAAGCGTTAATAACGCTCAAAATATAATTTAAGACATTAAGCATGAATATTATATATATTAGGAAAATGAGAGTTTTAGGTAACTAAAATATGAAACTAAATGGGTTCTATTTAAGCCAAACGTTGTATAACGTCGATGAAAACCATCAATTATGTAATTATATCCTCTGTGAGAAAACCTACGAACAATTGAATGACTATTGTATCTGGCTTTACAGCAGTTGACAGCATAACATATGCATTGCAGAAGAAGCAGAAGCAATGTTGACTAAAAACATAAGCATCAAGCACTGACAAATTTCGACGGTTGAAAGCCAGACCTCGGTAGCCAAGTGGTTAAGGCAGCCGCCCGGAATGCGGAAGGTGCGTGGTTCGATTCCCGCCTGAGGTTGTCGTCTTTTTTCAGTGTTTAAAATTTTACTTAAGTATATTTAAGCGTTAATAAAACGCTAAAATATAAAACATTAATATGCATTGCCTGTCAAAAATGAACTGACACCTTTTGCAATCTATACCAATACCAAACCAAGTTACCGCACGCCGAAAATATATGGCCTCGTCCAAACAAACTCCCAATTCTATTTGGGGAGCCGAAATAGTTTCCGACACGACAGCGCTTCAGCCTTCAGCTCGCCGGTGACGTATCTCCGTCGAGATTGCATCGAGACTTCAACTGCTGTTTCTGTTCTCAAGGCTTTGCAGCAGGTGAGCTTTGAGCGATGCATATTTGATGTCGTGTCGGCCTCAACTATTTAGGTCCAACGTCGAGGATAAAACGCTTCAGATATTTGAGTTATAAGTGCTGTTCTTAGTATCTATTGTAATTGTACTTGTAAAAGTACACCATATTTAAGAGGCTAATGTTAGTAATATAAAATTGTGAATGAAAAAGTAATGTTTTACAAATTCCTTCGTAGTGTTGACGTAGTCGTTTTTCTTTTACAACACTGTAATGTTATCGACCAAATATTGAACAGTAATTTAATAGGTATTATCGATTAAAGTTACCACGACATAATCGAGAATTTGTGAAGTGTAGTTTCCACGCTAGAGGTACATAAACTGCATATTTAACACGAGAAGCTTGTGGCTCACCGATTAAAGTCTTAGGCAAAGCATACCTATACTACACTACAAGATATATTGAAGCAAATAGCTTTCCTCTTATAATCTAAAGGGTTATGTTTGAACCTAAACGTATGAAATACATTTTCAACGAGTTTTCGGCCGCAAGCCCAATTTTGCACATGGAGAGTACTTTACAAGGGAATTGAAATTTCTTTGTAGCTAATGGTAATAGAAAGGTTATGGTGCTGGTTTAAAATATAGGTATGTAGTTCCTTATCATACTTTTGATGCATCCGTCATAATGTTCTTTAATTGATTAGAAGATGAATACAGCTAACACCCATTCGATCGACTATTATCGGTACTTTAGAACGGCTGCATATATTTGGGTAATTATTTTTTATAGTATTTGTTATTGTAAGGAGAATGTTTGTATGAAAGAAAATTTCTGGAAACTCTTCACGGGGTAGGTCATGTTTACGCAGACGATCGCTAGTTTAAAATGGTAAATCTAGAACACTATTTATCAAAGAGTTTGCGTAAAATTAACCATGTTTTCTTTCAACAATGTTACTTACAAAAAACATACATAAGCTGCAAAGGAGGCACCGTACAAAGTAGCACAAAACTCTCTCCAAGTGGGGTAGGGCACTCGGGCACTCGGGCTGCGAAGGGCGGAAGAAGCCGTGTCCCGTGTCACGTCACGCGGCCGCCTCACGTTGCCGGTGCAGTGCACGTGCTATCAACCCAGCCAGGGGCCGCTGCAAGGAACTATTACGTTGCAGATCGGTTCTGTTGCCGCCCAGCAACAGATTTTGACGATGCAGCTATATAGCTTCGTTTAATGCAGCTTTGTTGTCTTTTCAGTACCACTGGATTGTTTCTGTTTTAATTACCTTATCTGTATTGTGTTGTACTCGTACTTAATAAATTGTTTTTATCTTATCTTAATTAAACGTTAATGCGAAAGTGAGTTTGTTTGTTTGTTACGGTTTCATGGTTGAACCGCTAAACTAATTATTAAGAATTTTGGTATAGAAACGGATGAGGCCTTGAAGATGGTTTAGGTAAAGCGTTTTTTTTGCGAAAAATTAACGCGAATGAAACAAACAAACTGGTTTAGAATAGAACATAAAAATAGTTACTTGATACAAAACATTACGTGGAAAAAAATTCAACACGGGGTACGGGTGTGTTTACGCGGACTGGCTACAGTTGCCAAAAAATACCACTTTCGTTTTAGAGAGTGAGATCCATTTCGTTATAGATCTGGGTGCGATATTGTAAGGGAAATTTTCTAGTGTTTAAAATTAGTGGTTCCGCTTCCAAATATTGCGCGATTATTATGATAAGATATGAAGTGGCAGGCAGCCAAGACACTTTGGCTGTAGCGGCGCCTCGTCGTTAATCGAGATGGGGCGGCCAGGCTTATGATTGATAAAAGTATATTTTTTTAAGTAGATAAGTACAGTCACGAGCACCTATATGTGTACACTTTGACTATTATTCCATTAGGAGTTACAATTGTTTACATATTTTTGCTCGTGACTGTCCATGACCGTGTCGCGTAGCGGTGAAAGAATACCACCACCCCCTCTCTTCTCTTGGGTGTTGTAAAAGGCGACTAACGGACTAAAGCCTGCACATTCATCTAACAGCAAAGAGCGGCGATGGGCTCATCACCTGTCATGCTGAGCACATGTGCAGTCGCTATTTGGTGAAAAGTGGACTATTTGTAGAGGACTGCTTTTGCTGTTCTCATGCCTAGTCTCTGACTAACTCTTCGAGGATAATAGTCGTGATTTTATGTATGTATGTTGTAAGTACTATACTTCGATGTGGTCCTATATTTCAATCTTTAGTTTGATAGTACATGAACTAACAATGATAATCCAATAATACACTATTTTGATAAATAAAGCCATTAAAAATAATCGTAAAAGTAGTCATTCTTCCGCTACAATTTGTTTGAAAAAATTGTATGGGAATTGACAATGTAAATCCAAAAAAAAACGATTTTGATACTCGTAGGTATATAAAACCATTACTAATAATCGTGTTTTTAGGGTTACGTACCTCAAAAGGAAAAACGGAACCCATAAAGGATCACTTTGTTGTGCGTCTGTCAGTCTGTCAAGACTCTTTATCTCAAGAACGCGTGGAAGTATCGAGTTGAAATCACAACGATATACTCAGGTCTACAATCTCTTGAAGCTGTGAAAAATTCAAATTCCTAAGTTAACGTAAAAAAAAAGATACGGATACGCTTATGTCGCAAAAAAACGTATATTTAGACACTCAAGGGAATCAAAATTGATAGGGTATTTTCCGTTGACCTAGAAATATGAAATTTGGCAAGTATTACCGTCTTATACTACATGTATAGGAAAAAATCTGTAAACTATACATTTGTAATTAAATTATTTAAAAAAACAGGGTCTTTATGCCAGGTACGGCGGTCCAAATTTTTTAATTGAGTTAACCGTGTCATGAAAGGGCTTCATTGGCACAAGCTTAAACAAAAAAGATTTTAAATTATTTTTTTGATGTATAGTTTTCGATTTATGACGAAGAATTAAAGAAAAACCTTTTTCATTTTTTATAAGTATAGGTAGGTACCTAATAATTTTGGTGTACGCACCTACAAATTTGTACGGAACCGAACCGAAGTACGAAGTCCGACTCGCACTTGTCCGGTTTTTTTTCTATTATAATTAGTCAAAAAAAGCTTTTATTCAACATACATACTTCATCAATTACAGCTTTATACTTTTCGTAAAGGAAAAAAAAAGAAATAAATATTTGGGAAAGGAGTTTTGTTTATTTTTCATTTACAATTTTTTACAATAAATCGTGACCACTTTCTTGTCCAGTCGTTAGCACACCGGTTCTGGCCTCGCCATTTTTGATGACCCGGGTTCAACTTCAGGTCAAGTTTGAAAAGAAGCTTAACTTATTCTAGACAATTTGTGTGAGAGCGCGGTAAAGTTATTTAATACATTTATCATACATACATAATCACGACTATTATCCTCGTAGGGTTATTCAGAGACTAGGCAATAAGGACCGCAAAAGCAGTCCTCGCCATAGTCCACTTTTCACCAATTAGCAACTGCATATATGGTCAGCGTGACAGGAGGTGAGCCCATCGCCGCTCTATGCTGTTGGATGTATGTGCAGTCTTCCAGTGCAGTCACCAAAGGAAGAGAGGTGGTAGTATTCTTTTACCGCTACGCGATACGGATATTTAATAATCAATTATAAAAATCTGTTTCGCCATAACAGCCTCTCATCATCAGCCACCCCTCAAACCCCAAGCGGTCGCATGAGACCGCACCTACAAAAACACACTTGACTTTGTACCGTGTTTTCATAGACTTACAGACTACTTTAGTATGAACAAGTTTGGTTATTTCGGTTCTGTGGTTCATCTTATGTATTGTTATCGCACAATATCGCATAATCTATGCTCCATTCTGTCTAATTTGACGTTGACAGTTACTGTCAAAAAGTGTCAAAAAAAATCCAAGAGTGAGTGGTTAACGTCCCACTACTGGGCACAGGCCTCTCACGTGGACAATAGCACGTGGGGATATTGGGCCATAACCCACCACGCTGGCCCAATGCGGGTTGGTGGGTTTTAACGACTGTCATCTTACAACAACAACCGGGACCAACGGCTTAACATGCCTTCCGAAGCACGGAGGAGCTCGAGATGTTTTTTTAATTTGGTCACCCATCCAGCGACCCGGCATTGCGAAAGTGGCTTAGCGAGCAAGATCGCAAGCCGAACGCGCTAGCCGCTGCGCCATCGAGGTCCTCAACAGCCTCTGCCAGCCTCTAACAGAGGTGCCAACGCTTAGGACAGTGTGGCAGGCCCCCGCCGCAGTGCAGCACCAACCAATCGGTCGCATCCCGCGGATTTATTGCACAACCAACCAAACATATTGTGGAAAATTACTAAATATTTTATGCAGTGACAGTTGACAGATGAGATTTGTTGGAACAATGCGGGTATAACAAATAACAAAGCGGATAGACAATTGTTCGCTTGGATTTGCAAAACCTAAAATAGGAAATCTATTGGGACTAGAAAAGTTATAGAAAGAAGATAAAAGCACTGTTTGCACTCGTTTTCACTTAGTTGCAAATGTTAGTGTTAAGATTTTTTGTGTTACTTTAACCGTAACCACCAGACCTTCATCCAATCTGTCTGAGTTCTAGTATTTAAATAATAATTCTATTGATATCAAATTCTGATCGGTTAATTATGCATATTAAACATTTTTATCAATCAAAGAGAACCATCATTTTAATCAAACTGTTTCTTATTAGTTTCAGATTATTATACCAGAGAGCAGGTTATTAAATCAATTTGCTACAAAACATTGTATTAATTGAAAACGACAAAATGAATTAAAACAATTAACATAGAAACATTTCGATGCAACGCCCGTAATGAGTTGCCAAACAAAGGGCAGTAGTTAGCATCTGCAAACGGGGAAATTACAAAACAAAAAAGCCGCCAACAATAAGGTTCCACTCGTGAAAATAAACCTCCATTGTGCAGATGTGTTTGTTCAGGTGGCCGCGGTCAAACGCCGCTTGTTTACACCTATTCTTTTGTCCACAATCACACCATGTGTCTCCGGGTCCGTTACGACTCGTGAAAAAGATTTGTTTCCAATTAGAAAGTGAGATTTATTACAGTTTCGCTATCATATCATGTATCATGATAGAATGTGATTTATAGCAATTTAAAGGCACCGTGTCTTTGGATCAATTTCGACCTGCAAAAGAGATATGTCCTGACCTGTGTCGTGCTTGCATGATTCATAAAAGTGTAGATTTTTTATTGTTTAAGTTTTGGATAGCTATCTTTTTAATCGGGAAATACTTTTTCCGCAATCTGTTACACTGTATCCTGTTTATTTACGTCGATTTTAATACTAGATTAGCACTGGTGTACTAGTACGAGTGACAATAACATTGTGAAACAGGAACAGTTTTCCAAATGCCTTCAGTACTAGGGTGGCAAAGCTCTTCTTCTTCTCATATTTGACTGTACACTTATATATTCAGATAAACACATTAATGTATAAAATTAACAAACATTTACTATTTTAGATAGAAGTTTTCATTTTTATTTTTTATTTCCTTTATTTTAGCCCTGTTTATTACAACTAGTACTAATGTACATTAATATGAGTAATTAAAATTTTAACATACTTACCTACGTACGTAATACTTAAGTTATTTGTAATAAGAGATATGAGAGAGCGGAGTGCTCTGGAACAGGCAGTTGATTCATAAAAGGAGACTTCGTCAACTAGAGTTAACAATGCAAATGTATGAACAAATAAATTATTTTTCATTATTTTTCATTTTTCATTTTCTTCATTCGGAGATCCTGGGTTTGATTCCCAGGTCGGGGTAAGTGCGTCTTGAATTTTTCGATACATAGCTAGGGTTTGCGACAACCAACGCGCTTTTGATTATAAATTAAATTGATTTAAATTAAATTAGGGTAGTAACTGTGCTTTTATCCTATCGAATTGTAGTTAGGATTTAATTTTCCACCATTAAGGCTTTTTGCTTTGCAGTGGAACAGTAGGTAAATAGGCTAATAACTTTATAACTAATACTACTATTATTTTGTATATGTACCGCTTGTGCGATCTACTGTTTATGTCATCGGTTGCTCAGAACCATAGGCACCCGGTTTGATCCTGGCGGGAGGTACAAATTATACATGCCTTGAGCGTCCCTTTTTGGGCTACATGAACATACAGCTTGTATAATGCAGGAACTGGGCCATCATTTAAGTGCAAAAACAATTATTTATATGGGAGCCATTCTGAAAATGCAAAAAAAAGAGAAATACTATTGGACCTTTTATGAAACAGCTGATTTTTTAAGCACCTTCAATATTGAAGGTGACTTTCCCTTGACTTGGTTAAACTTTGTGATTTATTATATATTTTTTCATAGCAACTTAATGGCTTAACTTGCCTTCCGAAGCATAGAGAAAAATTTAAAATAAAATTATTAATAATCATCCATCCGATCAATGAGAAATTATAGGAATAATAGACGCGGGGCGTGTGTACAAGTATTATTCGTATTCGCATACGCATGTTTTATTCGTATTCCGATAAACAAATTATAGGTCAAAATTCAACTCTAGTATTTCCATCCATTCACCGTTGCGCGTTCTGATAATATTTTGTAGCGCACGTAGCTACGTAGCCACAGCTATGTTGACTACGAGACGAGCGCAGATTCGCTACGAAAATCAAATAAGTTAGGTAGAGAATTATTTTAAAATTGTTCTTGTTTACATAGTAATGTGATCAACTGACACGAAATAATAACTGAACAAATAAAGATATAAATGTATTCGTTAGCTGTTATTAAAAATTTAATAAAATCCATTATAGCTTTACCATTTCTATCTCTTGGAATTTCTTTGTGTTCATACGTTGAGCGATTATGTAAGGTAAAACTGAAAACAACTATTCGGGTAAAGCATTATGTAATTTCAGATGACAATGTTAGTAAGCGTATAAATGCCTAAGGAGTTGAAAGGGATGTCAACAGATTTCGCAAACACAAACACAACCAGAGAACCTTTTAGAACATTGAAGTGTCGCTGCTGCCACTGAATACTTTATGATTATCATTTATTAAAACGCCTTCATCCCCGCCGTGTGTGTACACGTTTTAAAACGATGAAGATTTATAAATATTGTATCGCGCGTACATCGGTGCGTGTATCGCGCAATCATTAAATATTCACATTGGCAACCGTTCCTGCCGGCGAGTGGCCGCGGCTCATGTCGGCACGTACGCGCCGCGGCCTCAGCGTAACAATTCACACCCAATTCGCTTAGCATACGATTGCGAATGGCACTGAGCGTTTTTTCCGATAAGCCTGCGAACGAGAATGTTGGTACATTTAGGGAAAATTACCTTTAAGTGCTTAGAATTAAGGTTGACATCCATTGTGCACGGTTGTGCCTTTTAGGATGTGCGAGGAAGTGCGGGGGCGAAGGGCAGGTCAACGTCCCGCCCCGCTCAGACGGCGGGTGGCTACGCCGGCAGCGCCGCGATATTAAGACAAGCCTTTATTGAGCTCGGAACTGGGTAGCATCCCCAGATATTGCCACTGTTTTAAGGACTTTTACTTAAGATATATCCTTTTTGAAGTAGCTTCCCGACATTAGTGGTGGTAAAATAAAATGGAAAAATTATTGCAAACCAAAAAGTTTAACTTGATTATTAAAAAAATATAAATTTGCACCTAAGGTTCTTTACTAAAGTCTGGCTAACGAAAGCTGAACCTCGTACTTATTTGTTTTTCAACACTTTGTCTCTATGTGTGTCTATCTGAGGTGTCGTCGTATGTCAAATTGAATTTTTTCTGAGAAAATTGGAGCTGTACGAGTGACCCTGTGTTACCCAGTCATGTTTTTATTGAATTTGCCGCGTTTTTGCTAGTTCTGCTTTCGTTAGCCAGACTCTAGGCGGTATGGAAGAAATTTGTTGAAAATTCGTCACGGTGTTCATAATCCGCGGATAAACTCGCCGGCGGGCCGCTAGTAAATATAAGATTTTGGTGACCTTAACACATAAAATTAGACTTTAATATGCAGGGTCTAACAAAATCAATAAGCGAACGTTTAAAGGCTGTATCTGTACATAAATCTGAATAAAATGACAAAAAATGGGCTCCAGTTTTATAATGATTTTTCAAAGTTATATTTTCTATCAAACTAAATCAATTAAAATAATGCACATCATGAAACATGCTGTATCTTTATAACACGCACGCAAGCGTCAATAAAAAGATAGCTTAGTGTGTTCCGAGTTTAGTGTGTATGTTTAGCTATCTTTGTGTGCGTGTAGTACAGCTGTACGGATTTGGAAAGGGTGTATTTTTTTTGGTAAATTATGACAATGTTTTGTTGATTATCTCGGTAACAAGCCTGTAGTTATGTACCAAATTTGGTGAGCATGCTCAGTGTGTTGTATAGATGCTCCCCTGAAACGTTTGCTTATTGATATTGTTAGACCTGTCCTGGTGAAAGAATACTACCACCCCCTCTTTTCCCTTGGGTGTCGTAAAAGTCGACTAACGGACTAAAGACTGCACATACATCCTACAGCATAGGGTGGCGATGGGCTCACCACCTGTCACGCTGAGCACAATGACATGTGCAGTCGTTATTTGGTGAAAAGTTGACTATGGCAGAGGACTGCTTTTGCGGTCCTCGTTGTCTAGTCTCTGACTAACCCTTCGGGAATAATAGTCGTGATTATATGTATGTACTAGCGGCCGCCCGCGGTTTCACCCGCGTGGTTCCTGTAGAAATATCGAGATAAAAAGTATTCTATGTGTTAATCCAGGTTATAAAATATTTGTATGCCGAATTTCATCTAAATCCATTTAGTAGTTTTTACGTGAAAGAGTAACAAATATCCATCCATACTTACAAACTTTCGCGTTTATAATATTAGTAGAATGTACGAGTATGTAGCTGCGGCCCGCCTGGCGCCCTAGCTTGACTTCGTCGGCGTTACGAATCCCATTACGAATTTATAAAAAAATTCCAAAACCCAGCCCTGACAATTAATAACACAAAAAAAAGAATTTGCCATATAGGTGCAGCCGTTTTGAAGCGATGCGTAAACATGCATTCATGGCAATTGATTTTTTTATTTATAAAGCTTAAAAATTTTAATAAACCATTTTTATGTACTATAGTCATTACTGGTGTGAGCACAGTTTAAATAGTATACGGTGAACATCAAACTATAAATTTCCTATTGTGTCTAGTTTTGAAGCACTACCTAACAGTCATAGTTATTAGAAACTCTTGGGGAAGGCCGAGCATTTTATGTAACGCAACCTTCGATCGAAGATTGCAACGCAACAGCAGCGATAGTATTCTGGCGGGAAAAGATTTCGAATTAATTAATTAATTAAAATGTTTAATTCATTGAACTTTTTCACTAATAGGTAAGTACGTCCATGGCTTCTGCTGTGCCCGTTTAAAATAGTATTTACTCATATTCTATCTCTTCACAACATCGCCACAGTCGTAACGGGAGCATACGAGTAACTAATGGAGGTAAAGCAAGAAAAGAATCCAGTCGGATCGTTAATAAAACTTTGCGAGAGCGTTCGATGAAAACGAAAGCAGGACAGAGAGAAAAGATTCAGACACATTTGAGCGAGCTTGGGACCGATCGTGGGTGTCCATTGAGATATTATATAACTAGAGACGCAACGCGAAGCAAGTTTTTGTGCACTAAGTTGCGGACCATAGGCTGCAAACGCCTCAATTGTGATGGACCGAAGCGCTTGTGGACATTGCTTCCGCAAATCAGTGCGCAAGATATTGCTTCGCGATGTCATCTCTATTTATAATACCTCAATGTGGGCGGCGGTGTAATGGCGGTTTCTCAACACAAACTGGGCAATAACTGAACGCTTTCAAATTGAACACCCGCTATACGCTTATACAGTGGTGCTAACATGCTTTTTCCGAGAAGTAATGTGAATTAACTTGTTTGTTTTGTTATAATAATGAGTTCAAGTAACAATGTCGATTGTTATAATTAAAGTGACTCGATAGTCATCTACGTCTACGTCTTTCACGTTTAATTTTTGATTGCCTAATCTCTGACTAACCCTTCGGGGATAATAGTCGTGATTATATGTATGTATGTCTTCCTATTTCCATACAGACATACATTCACGAGTATTTATCTCCTAAGGGCGCTTTTAATTTAGCAGGACGTTAGGGCACCGGGATGGATCATGTTATATTTGCTGCATGTCCTTTGACTCACATATAGAGTCTACACCATTGAGACATCCGCACGGTTGCGGTTTGTTTGTCGTACATAGGCCAGAGAAACCTGGTCGTTACTAATAAATAGTTTGTTTCACGTGTAACTGAACCATGTTGGTCTTGCTCTAAACGCTTAAATTTAAAGCAGACTTAGTGTTATACACTTTTAAACTTTCGCGTTCCATTAAGCACACATATTTAGACGGGATTTAACGCAAAAACTACTTAGTAAAGGCATTCTACGCATACCTTTTATACCCGACGTTTCGACCAAGTTGCACCGGCTGTAATCACGGGTGGTCCCGTCTAAATAGACTTAGTGTTGTCAGAGACAGGCAATGAGGACCGCAAAATCAGTCCTCTGTCATAGTTTACTTCTCAACAAATAACAACACACATGTGCACATGTGCTCAGCGTGATAGGTGGTGAGCTCATCGCTATATGGTGTTAAATGTATGTGCAGTCATTGGTCTGTTAGTCGCTTTCTACGACCACCAAGAGAAGAGATCGGTTGATATGGTAGTTCTTTTCGTGGTGGCAACTTTCTGTTTCATCAACGTCATCATCAGCCTATAAACGTCCCACTGCTGGGCACAGGCCTCCCACGTGGACAATAGCACGTGAGGTTATTGGGTCATAACCCACCACGCTGGCCCAATGCGGGTTGGTGGGTTTTAACGACTGTCATCTTACGACAACAACCAGGGCTAACGGCTTAACATGCCTTTCGAAGCACGGAGAAGCTCGAGATGTTTTTTTAAATTTGGTCACCCATCCATCGACTCGGCATTGCGAAAGTTGCTTAGCGGGTAAGATTGCAAGCTGAACGCGCTAGCCGCTGCGCCATCGAGCTCCTCCATCAAGCTCCTTTCTGTTTAATGCCGGTTAAAAAATGCATAACAGCCGGCTATTTGTTCGACGCTGTAACTTTCCACTGAAAAACGTCTTTATTGTAAGGCAAAGCGCCTATAAACTCGGCTATTTACTAAATAAAATACATAATTGGCGGTCATCTGTCACGCGGCTCTGCCAGCGATCTCCGTTCCGGGCGGATACAATTGAGATTTATCGAGGGTGGTTTAGTGCACTTCCCTCCATAGTCCTTAGTCTTTAGATAGCGAAGATATTGAAAAGGTATAGCCAGCGGGCGAAAAAAACAGATGAATAATATTGGCTCCACTAAAAAGTATCCCAGGCCTGTATTTCAAATTTTTGGAAATCTTTGGAAATTCGTCACGGAGTACGGAGCGTTTTCGCGGACGCAGTCGCTGGGGCCCGCTGAGTTGAATATTTTCTTAGCTTAAAGTAGAATGATTTTCAGCACAAACCCCTTGAGTTTTAGTAAAGATGTGGGACTTTACTGAGATCTCACACGGACTTCTCGAAAAGAATATGAAAAGTGATGTTGCACTATTTTGTTTGATATGCCAACAATCAGGCGCGTTCACGTTAATGGTTAATAATCCACCATTATTATACATTAATATAGGATAAACACTACTACATGCAGCCATTACGCTTCAATTTCCCACCAAGACTTCTTCTTTCTAAATTACAATAAAAACAATTTGTTGTACAATATTTTAACAGTTGATTTACGTGCAAGCTACCCTTTGCTCTCACAAATGCTATAAATATATTTTATGGCTACATTAAAACGGTATAACTCAACAAAGTTACCGTATCAAAGTCGCTTGTAGTCATATCTCGGTATCTATCGGGATTGCTATCAGTGCAATCGAGTTACCCGCAACACTCCAGCGGGTTTTTGGGTCAAGCGGGTCAGCGCGCGCCGGCCGGGCACAGATTTTCCGGATTTCTTTCCAACGCCAAGCTCTAATTGACCGAAATAACATCTGTTGCATATGTGCGCATCTGCTGTGCCAGATGGTGGAAACGTAAACCTAAAGGAAAGTCTTCTTTAATAACGTTGAAGAAAACTGCAAACATAATTGGGACGTTGAGAACAACAGCAATTAATTACATATTACAAATGACATCACGTAACAGCGGCCCTACTCTCTTAGCGCATTCCAGACTTTGTCAGCCCGAAATTCGTCGTACACGGTTGTGTGTGTACATACTGCGACAAGCGCTAGTGAAAAAAACAACAGAGCGCCTGCATTGTACGACGAATTACAGGACAACGTAGTTTCGAAAGAGTTAGGCCATCAGTTCTAGTCTAAGGAATTGTTAATGTTTTTTTTGACCTGAATATGAATTTCTGTTACTTATTAAATGCTTATTAAAGTGCCCTATCAGGGTTCTTATTTAGAGTCTTTTTTAATTTAAGACATCATTTACTTCGTAATATTTGATCATTTGAGTTAAGAAACGCTCAAATAAACTCAAAGATAACGAAACGTTGAAAAAAATGTGTACCTCAGGCGGGAATCGAACCCGCGTCCTCCGCAATCCAAATGAAGAGACACTGTTGCTATAAAAACATAAAGTCAAAAGCGATGAAAAATTTCGTCAGTTTAACCAATACCTCTGTGGCGGAGTGGTCAACGCAGCCGCCCGGATTGCAGAGGACGCGGGTTTGATTCCCGCCTGAGGTAAACATTTTTTTTTAACGTTTCGTTATAATTTACTTTGTTGTACTGCAAAAACCAGGTAACTCGAAAATTAGACATTTAGAGTTACAAGCATTTGGAAGCTCAGAAGAAAGCTTAAAACCAACCGCCTCTATGGTCTAGTGGCTGAGTCACCGTTCTTAGACCCAGAGGTCCCGGGTTCGATTCCCAGCGGGGGGTGACTCAAACTCAAACTCAAACTCAAAATGTCTTTATTCAATAAACATAAAATAAGTATTTTGAATCGTCTAAATTTATTTGGATGAATGGGCACCCGACCACCCACCCCACCCATTCAGGAAGTCTCTTAGCTGTGGAGAAGAACGGGCACAAGAAACTCCACAGCTTTAAAATAATATAGAAGTAACGACATTTACAAAACAACATGTCGTTACCAAAAGTGAATCTTTGTGTACTTTGTATTTTTGGTTGTAGCTACCACATTTTATCTAAGGTCTGGCACCATAACAACAATGTAAATTAAAAACCTCGTCAGAAATCATTACCCGGGTTAGCACCCTTCCATTATTATTTATCAATAAATAGAACCTATACTTTCTTTTCTTACTATTACAATCATCTTATCTACATTTTTCTTCAATTGTAATAATATTGTAAGAGATATCATGTTAAACGCTTGCCGCTGCCAAGAGATAAATGAGATTCTGAGTGCACAATCAGCAGATACAGATTTTAAGCCCGCGGTGTCTTGTTTCAGCAAAAATATGCTAGAATGCATTAACGGGCCGGATTTCGTTACGATTGCTACAAAAGCATTTGTACAAGATTTTGAATATTAGGAACGTTTTAACAAGGAATGTTTGTTTGCAGAAAAGTCTATAATAGAGTGCTATGAGTAACGTCCAAATGGATAGAATAGAATAGAATAGAATAATTTATTAACCATATAACTCGGAACGTTATACGAGGCAAGTCCATGATACATCATCGTTACAATACATACATTATATAAAAAACACAATTAAATTAAATTAAAAATAGTACTATGAAATGAACTATGTAATGAAATTATTAAAATTAGTCGGTAAAAATGTCAAATTTAAAGTATTAAAAATATAACATAAACCAAAATGGATTATTGATCAGTCATAAATTAAAATTTATTTTTACAGTACAATATTATAATATATACTTAATAAATAAAATAAAAAAATAAAAAATTTGGTGGTTTCTATTGCAATTTTAAAAATAATTTAATAAACTAAAATGATAATTATGTAAATCTATATAAAATTTCCTAATATAAGAACGAGGATTCATTAAGACGCATAGCCGTGAACTCGTTAATTGAATAAAATGGGTTTGAAACAAAAAAATGCTTTATCTTATTTTTGAACTGATTTTGGCTAAGTTCAGTAATTGCTAATGGTAATTGATTGTACATAACTATCTTGTTGCATATTCCTTGTTTCCTTACCTTTACCAGTCTCGTCCTAGGTTGGTTTAATCTCTCCTTATTACGTAGGTTATAGCTGTGTATGTCCATTTTTCTTAATAGTGCCTGTTTCTCTTTGTGTATTTCTACAAGGCTACTAAATATATACAATGATATAACCGTCATAATTTTATTAACTACGAAATATTCTTTAGCCGATGCACGCTTGCGAAGTCCGTTTATGATCCTGATTGACCTTTTCTGGCATTTAAGGACTCAATTTACATCTGAAGCATTTCCCCAAACTGTCACAGCATAATTTATGAGGGAATGAATGTATGCAAAGTAAACTGAGACTAATGCTTTCCTGTCAATTACAGGTTTAAGTTTAAATAGTGCGTAGTTTGCACTGGCTAATTTTTTACACAGTTTATCTATGTGAACTGAATGACTGATAGTGTGATCAATATTATAGCCCAAAAATACGTTATCTGTAACGTTCAAGTTCCGTTCCAATCCTTTCCTGGCTTGGTAGTGCATAACTATACTTTTATTAGCGTTAAGTATAATGCCGTTTACATGGAACCAATCCTTTAGACTATTTATTGCTTCTGTAGTCTTTTGCTCGAGAATAACTCTACATTTGTCTTTAATACCTACGTGGGTGTCATCCGCAAACAAACTAACAAATGCCCATTTTGGGAGACAATTCACCAAGTCATTGACATAGATTAAGAAGAGCACAGGACCGAGAATAGAACCTTGAGGTACTCCTATATTAGTAGCTCCTACAACCGAACTATCACCGTTAACAGCCACAATCTGCGTTCTATTTCGCAGGTATGACCTCATCATGTTTAATTCAATTCCCTGGAAACCATAATATTCCAGTTTCAAAATAAGGATGTCATGGCGGAGGCAGTCAAATGCCTTGGATAAATCACAAAAAATGCTTGCGCATTTCTGTGACTCATCCAAAGATTCTAAAATGAAATAGACCACTTTTCTAATTGCCATTTCAGTTGATCTATTCTTTCGGAAACCAAACTGTTCTGCCGCAAAAAGTTTATTTTCTTCGAAATACTTAACTATATTATTTTTAATAATAGTCTCTAATATTTTAGACAAAGTTGGTAGTATACAAACTGGTCTGTAATTACTAAGCTCAAAGAATTCTCCCTTCTTGTGCAAGGGTATTACTTTGCCACTCTTTAAAACATCGGGAAATACTCCCTTCTCCAAACAACCATTAACAACAATCAGTAACAGCTCCATCAAGTTCTGATCCTTAAGCATTAATTCTTTCATAGTTTTAGTATTCATGTTGTAAATATAGATCTCATCGTCAATTTAGATTTTAGGTTATTTACTACTGACCATAACTCTTTGTAATCAATAAAAGGAAAGATAATAGATGTTGAGGGTCTATTAGTATTATTTAGATATTCTAAACATCGTTGAGTGTTTGCACCCACATTACTTGTTAATGAATATGCAATTTTACGAAAGAATGTGTTATAAGATAGTGTGGTCTCTGTCTATACCTCCTGAAAACGAACGTGATGTTTGTATGTCGTATCGTATGTATGATTACTCATATTGTTTAATTACTCCTCTATAGGAGTACGCTTGCTGCTCTCCGGAGTCACCAATTTACAGCCTCTAATATTCCATCACGGACAAAGAAATTTGGTGACTTGTTTCTTTGTCGCACCTCCAAAAGATGGAATAGTCTACCAGCACACGTATTCCCTCCTACCTATGACATAGGGTCCTTCAAACAAGGCGTGAAGAGGCACTTTGGGGGCCCGCAGAGTGAGGGTGACTGATGCTACGTCTCTTACACTGCACCAGTTGTCCTCGCGCCTGGACTTCACTTCCACTTAACATAGGTGGAGTGAGGTCATTTGCCGGGCTTAGTATATGTTTTTTTGTAGAAGCGTCTCTATATATTTTTTTTATATTAGAAGGAGGCAAACGAGCAGGCGGGTCACCTGATGGAGAGCAATCGCCGCCGCCCATAGACACCCGCAAAACCAGAGGAGTGGCAGATGCGTTGCCGACCTTTAAAAAAGGAATAGGGTTAAGGAAGGAATAGGAATTGTGAGGGGGAGGGGAGGGGAAGGGGCCTCCGGAACTCTCACTGGCCGGATGAAACACAACAGCACCAAGTGCCGGCCCAATGCGTGCTGCAACGCAGCGTGGCTCTACCACTCAGAAAATATATAGTGAAAACCAAATATTTTAGAAAGTAAGAATGAGGATTCCGAAACTAATATGCAAAATAGGTAATTTAAGTATTCCAGGGAACCGTGTTCTTGATTTTAAGGTAAAAAACCAGGACCCTCGAATGAGCTGTTTACCAGCAGTCCAATTTTCATTTAATTGTGGACATTAAGTACATTGGGTTTTGCTACAGAAGTAGCAAAATTTACTGATTACAACACACACTATCAACTACTGCAAAAAAACATCTTGCAATTTACTATTGAATTAATAAAATTAATAAAAACTTTGACATGTTTGAACCTCCGATTTTCAAGTATTTAAGTCCGACTGTTTGTCTGGAAGAAATCTCTTTGTAGCGATAAGACCACTAAATTGTAGCTATGCAGTATTGTACTTGTTTTTTTATGTGTTGTGTATAATGTAAGCTGTTACAATAGAAGTATTATCTACCTATCTAGAATTTGGTTTTGTAAAATGCTGTTCTAGAGAAGCGTTGACTGAGACTCTCATAATAAATTCATTATCAAAATTAACCACCATTCTTTGTTTTCTATACCCTTCATTTTAAATATAAGTATCTGTCTTTAAATATCCATCAATCAATTTTTTATTTATTTTACGGTAAGTACATCATAAATATGGTCATAATCAGCCTATAAACGTCCCACTGCTGGGCACAGGCCTCCTACATGCAACAGTACGGGGCGTTTACGGTACATTTGAGCTCATATTAAATCAACTCGCCATCTTTATACATACATGTTCACAATGTTTGACTGGATAATGACGTCGGCGTACAATGTACGGTGGCATGTTAGCGTGATTCCGGGCCGCGTGCGCTCGCTCAGCTCATTTATTGGCTCCTCGCTATCTCGTAATACACGAGTCGCGACTGTCTAACACAGTTATATTTTTATGAAACAGTTTTATTCTACGATGAAATAGAAGGTACAGTTCCAAAAGCAGAAACAAATGTCTCTGTCTCTTATAGTTTCAGAATGAACACTGAATGAAATAGCTCAACATGTCGTATTCTTAGTAAATATAAATAAAATATAGTAAAAAGATGACGGTAAGGATATGCATTTTGATTTAATAATATATCGACTTCAAAATCCAGAGTCTACAACTTAGTCGAAAAAAGTTAAAATTATAAGTTTGATTGATGAAAAGTGTACGATGTAAAAATTTAAAAAAAAATATCTTTAATACATCTTTTGAAAATCCAATTTTAATTTTAAGCCCAAAATTAAATTCAGCTCATACTCGTATAATCACATACATTCATACATACTATATAGTCACGGCTTTTATAATGGTTAGTCAGATATTAGGCAATGAGGACCGCAAAAGCAGATACCTCTGCCATAGTCCACGTTTCACCAAATAACGATTGCCCATGTGCTTAGCGTGACAGGTGGTGAGCCCATCGCCGCTCTATGCTGTTAGATGTATGTGCAGTCTTTGTTAGTTAGTCGCCTTTTACGACACCCAAAGAAAGAGAGGGGGTGGTAGTATTCTTTTACCGCTACGCGACAGGTCTAACAATATCAATAAGCAAACGTTTCAGGGGAGCATCTATACAACACACTGAGCATGCTCACCAAATTTGGTCTAAAACTACAGGCTCGTTACCGAGATAATCAACAAAACTTTGTCATAATTCACCAAAAAATACACTTTTTCCATATCCGTACAGCTGTACTCACAGACCACAGTGGTCTGTGGCTATACTACACGCACACAAAGATAGCCAAACATGCACACTAAACTCGGAACACACTGAGGTATCTTTTTATTATAAAGTGTTAGGAAGTGGTACTACTTAGGAATTAAATCCATACGCATGTTCAGAATTGCGCGTTGTTATTGCATCGCTTATATAGTTAATTTCAGAAGAAGAACATTTTAGATAACTAAACTTTAGAATACAGTTCATGAATGTCCGATTTTGCTGACTGCAAAACACGGTACAGTTATAGATTTGTTCGGTTTATGTACACTAATTACATAAAAACTCTACAGAGTGTATTTACAGTATGGGCGCGTGGAAAGGACTGGCGTCGAAACTATTCCCGGCCGCGTGGTCGGTTGAAACTGCTGACACACTCACAAGCATTTAGATCCATCAAACACATGGATCCAAAATGTATGAATTATTATCATGGTCATCATCCTCATCAGATTTATTTCTTCCATTTTTTGTCATCTAAATTTCAAAATTTTAATTAGTATCTTTCTTTTCAAATCTCAAATTTACCATTTCTTGTTTTGTGTAAGGATGTCAAGCTTAGATCAGCTTACGAAAGAAACTTCGAAAGAAACTTACTACGCCATCTTGAGGCATGTAAATGATGTTTTATTGTATAACGACGTCTCAATCTACGCTGCCGTGTAGCGTGCTTCCGGGCTGTTAGTCCATTCAACCCATTTATTGGTTCCCGCTATCTCATGTATTAATCGGTTGCCCGCGCCAATATCCGCTTTAGGCAGCGCTGAATGCCGGTAATCTGGGCAATTGGTTATGATAGCTCGATCATCGGAGGGTTAAGCCGTCATTACGAAAAATAGTGCAATTGAAATATTGTTTTTAACATTGAAAATGTTTTTTCGATCGCTCCGGTAGGGCCCCATTTTCGCTGAAAGTGTGTTTGCCCCGTGGTATATAGTGGTTTAAGGCCATGAGGACGTATGAAGGCTCAAAAGACGCAGAATTTAAATGGCTTTTAGATAGTGAAAAAAATTTTTGTGAAAGTCGAAAACTTTTTTCGATAATTTAAAAAAATCAAAAAAAAACCTTGATTATTGAACACCTTTCCTCGGAATATCTTCGATATCTCGTGTACGAGGTCGAAAATCGAAATATTGAGAGAGACGCTTAGAGATATTGAGACGGGGAACATTTTATGTCTTAACTTTTTTTTGTGGGAGTGATGCCCCCTCTGGCAGTATGCTCCCCCTTAGCGGCGCGTGGAGCGTCGCCGTGCGGTATTACTCGAGCGTCATAGCCCTGTGGAACTTCGCAGCTTTGAGATACGAAGATCTATTAGGACTTAATAGACGCGGAAAATTAAGGGCTATAGGATGATAGTATAAACAAATTTCGGAAAAGTCGATTATTTCTTTAAAAAATAAAAAGAATCAAAAAAATCTATGTTTTATACGAAGATCTATTAGGACTTAATAGACGGACTTTAGGATAGTATAACAGCTAGATTCATTTTCAATGCTCTTTCAAGTCGTGTAGAGCACGAGATCTGTGATTTTTTTTTACTCTCGATTCGAAACAAGCCAACTAGAAAGTTTAACAGAATTTAGCGTTAATTTTGGCATTTAATTTTACCTACTTACATACTAGAGATCTATCTAATCTACTTTTTCGGATATAAGTAATAATATGTATCAACCACTTACTACTTTAAACCTATAATATCGTCTGGCGAAAGATCAATTAAGGTAAGGGACAAATTTTCAAAAATGAGTTATAAATGGGGGATCCAAAAACCTGGTCGAGTTTATAGAGAATGCTAGCAAAACCCAGGTTTGTGCATTCTCGTCCAAGGTAACTCCCTTCCTTACTCCTCCCTCTGTTTAGAACTCTCCGTTACCCATTTCGGTGAATGCTGAGGCATTCTTGGCATGGACATCGGCCAGGAACTGAATCCAAAATGCTACATTGAGAGTGCTATTTTCACTGCCTCCCGGAAGTTGGGTATTCTCAATAAGGTGAGGCGGTTGTTCACTCCCGACAAGCGCTGTTTGCTGTACAAAACTCAGGTGCGATCGAGTATGGAGTATTGTTCCCATCTATGGGACGGCTCCGCTAAATACCTCCTCGATGCACTTGATAGACTGCAAAGGCGAGCGGTACGCATTATTGGAGATGCTGAGGTTACAGCTTCCCTTGAGGACCTCCAGCTGCGTAGAGACATTGCTTCTCTCAGTGTCTTCTACCGGAACTACTACGGAAAGTGTTCTGAAGAACTTTTTGATCTTATTCCGCCCTCTCCTTTCCTCTCCCGGACTACACGTGCTGGTCTTAGGAACCACCATCATACTGTACAGATTATCAGTACTCGTACCAAAAAATTTGGCAAGTCGTTCCTCTGTAAGACCATCCGGCTTTGGAATTCTTAGCCGGCGCATGTGTTTCCCAACCCCTACAGTCCCGGGTCTTTTAAGCGGGGCGTGAAACGGCATTTATGCAGGCCGTCATGAATGGGTGCGCTAGTTATCGTGCTTATTCCACGGTGGGGAGCGCTCTCATTATTTTGGACTGTATCGGCTGCTTACCATCAGGCAGGATGCAGTCACTATGACGAGCCATTATAAAAAAAAATGCAGTTTTACTCAGTTTTTTCGGTCTTTCTAATAGTGTATTTAAAAATATTGTAGCTTGAAAAAAATATCAGTTACACAGGTAAAACAGATTTCTTTGAATAAGACAAAGCACTTTCTCAGAATATTTCGTAATAGCGATAAAATATTTTCTAGGACAAAATATATTGTTGTTATGAAAAAATTGCTTATCTCTTCCGATACAATTTTTCTTTCAAAGTTTTTGTTTTAGTAAGATAAATATTTTTGTTTCAAGATTCATATACAATTTGATTGATTTATGTAAGTACAAAACTTTACTTGAAAAAAGAACTTAAAATTCACTTGAATCAATAAATAACATATTTGGTTAAAATGTTAGTATTCTCAATTAATGATTCAAGTCTTTTATCTTGAAATAATAAATGTGTAGTTAATCTATATATAAAATCAGTAAGAAGAAAAAATATTTTCTGTCTAAGAAAATATGGCTTTCTGAAATGTAAAAATGTTTCATTCAGTTCCAGAATATTTTAATTATTGTTTATTAAATATTTCCTTGAGTCAAAATATTCATTATTAATGTTTAGGAATATTTTAAGTGGTACCAAAATAACATTTTATTTATGTTTGTGTCATAAATTTCTAGTTTTTTAAGACGTACAAAATGATGTAATGACAATGATTTTTCTTCTCATTTTGTTTTTTTTTTTGTTGGATTTAGAGAATTTAATATATAAACAAGAATAACGTAGTCTTATATTAATACGAATTTATTTTGTTTTGAGATTTATGATTTTTTTCGCATCATGGTTATTTTCATTTGTTCGAGGTTCGCCGTTCGAGTTGTTCTGTAGGTACTTACAGGTAGTCAAATTTAGCACAGAGTTTTGCATAACATAATATGTTATTAGAGTTAATGTATAATCTCTCAAAAGGCAACGTGGATTCTGTTGTTGAAGTGCTTACTTTGAGGGGATGGAATAAGTGAATATGTAAAATTTTTTTAATGTTTTATATTTTTAGCGTTTTATTAACGCTTAAATATGCTTAAGTAAAATTTTAAACACTGAAAAAAGACGACAACCTCAGGCGGGAATCGAACCACGCACCTTCCGCATTCCGGGCGGCTGCCTTAACCACTTGGCTACCGAGGTCTGGCTTTCAACCGTCGAAATTTGTCAGTGCTTGATGCTTATGTTTTTTTTACTTAAGCATATTTAAGCGTTAATAAAACGCTAAAAATATAAAACATTAAGTGAATATGTAATAAACTTTATTTTGGGTAAGTATGCGCTCATCTATCTAGTACCCCAGTACGCCAAACCGGCGCCGGGGATTAATTATTGTATTTTATTTATTTATTTGTTGTACACGGTATTGGCAGAAAATGATATTCTATTTTATTCTCATCAATTCTATTTATTTAAGTTAATACT
The DNA here is from genome assembly GCA_963921215.1 of Scoparia ambigualis. Classification (NCBI taxonomy): domain Eukaryota; kingdom Metazoa; phylum Arthropoda; class Insecta; order Lepidoptera; family Crambidae; genus Scoparia; species Scoparia ambigualis. The sequence goes on from OY992503.1 coordinate 24,599,317, forward strand.
GGCTTAATAAAAAACATTATTATTTTTTTCTTTCAGTGGAATAATTATTTATGAAGAATACAACGTAGTTGCACCAAAAATTATAACATTGTACCCAAAGGAGACTAATAGGCACATATTTTTCAAAGCCAATAAGAAAAAATAATTTTGTAAATGGACGATACAAAAGGAAAATTAGTTGACAAAGTTCGCAACCTCCTCTATAATTATATATGGAGATCGCAAGAGACAATTGCGACTGTGAAAATGAATCACCAGCAATTAGATGAAAAACCACTCAGGAATTGCAAAGTAATTTAGATGTTTCATATTATTGTAATATGGTGTAATATATTATTATTTTTTATAGTTTAATACTATGGTCTATTTAACCATCCTATAGCCTATGTCCAGTACAGTACTATCTAAGGCTGTCGATGAAGTCTATGTTGTACTAAAAGTAAATTATTTTTTTAAAGTAATTATACAATTTCGAGACAAACTGTAGCTAAACTCCAATTCGGAACCTTGGACCTTGTGGAACAAAAATGAAAGGCCACATTTAGCCTCAGAAGGGAAGGGAACGTAAAGTCTTCATGAGTTTCTACGTAATGTCAAAGACAGGAACAGAAAATTTTGTCAGACCTACGAATTGGTAAGAAACAAAAATAAAATAAAAATATTTCTTTCGGATCTCAAAAGGTGAAAACTTTTAAGATTTGATGAAGCAATGTTGACTAAAAACATAAGCATCAAGCACTGACAAATTTCGACGGTTGAAAGCCAGACCTCGGTAGCCAAGTGGTTAAGGCAGCCGCCCGGAATGCGGAAGGTGCGTGGTTCGATTCCCGCCTGAGGTTGTCGTCTTTTTACAGTGTTTAAAATTTTACTTAAGTATATTTAAGCGTTAATAAAACGCTAAAATATAAAACATTAATCTATAAACGCAGTTTCATCTTAACCGATTGTTCAAATATTTGTAAAAAATATTTCTTTCGGATCTCAGAGGTGAAAACTTCTAAGATTTGATGAAGCAACGTTGACTAAAAACATAAGCATCAAGCACTGACAAATTTCGACGGTTGAAAGCCAGACCTCGGTAGCCAAGTGGTTAAGGCAGCCGCCCGGAATGCGGAAGGTGCGTGGTTCGATTCCCGCCTGAGGTTGTCGTCTTTATTCAGTGTTTAAAATTTTAATTTTAAGATATTTTTTTGCTGCTAACAAGTAAATATTCTCTAGCATGTATAGGGAGGAAATTGTTTTCTAGAAGTTAATAAATTTGCTTTGATGCAAAGCAATTTGTATAATTCGAAGAAATCTGTTTTACTGGTAAGGATTTTCCATGCTACAAAGCTAAATTTATTTAAAAAATTAGTGTAACCGTCAATGTATTCGTTTCAAAAAGTTATGTTGGAGTACCTAAGTCATGCTTACAATACTGTCGTAACTCAAATTATAAGCAAGGGGGTCCTGCACGAAATTGTGAAAATTTACGTATTTTTAAGTCACTTGTACTAGCGCTGAATTTGTTAAATACATTAAAATATCTTATGTAAGTTAGCCTGACCACTGCACAAGGTCATGGCCTTGTTGAAATTTGAAACAAATTCTTTATACAATAACAAACAATACATAAATCTAATGACTCTTAAAAACATTTTTTTCGACCACTTTCTTAATTTTACGTATGAAACAATAATTCTTACATGAAAATATTAGTATTGATGTTCCGCATTCTTTAAAAAAGTAAATTTGAATTTTTATCATAAGCTCGTGATTCCTTTGCACATTTCGCAGAATAAAAACATTGCTCTAACTAAATTACTAGGTCTGAAACTTAATAAAAAAATAATATAATTAGAACAATAGCTTTGTGAACTTTGAACGAGATTTTAAAAGGGAGTCCTTTCCTACAAATACAAAACTTAAATAACAGTCTTTGTTATTATAAATAAATAATATAAGCTGACAGTTATCAGCGCATGGTGGGCGCAGGCGCGAAACGTCAGCAGCACGGAAAACTCGGAAAAGACCGAGAAGAAACGCTTATTGGTCGGACATGCAGGCTCAACGCTACGCTATTGACCGAAGCAGAGCCGTTGTCAAGACGACGAAAAGCAGCTTGTGGCTTGTTGTGACAGGAGGTAGCTTGACGGACACAGACCACTTATGGTCTGTGTTGACGGATTACTAAAATCATCGGGTGCTCCACAGGCGCTACAGCTGCGGTGGCGGGCGCACGCAGTAGTTATCATCAGCGCAGGCGTGTACATAAAGGCGGGATTACAAACATATTACCCAGAAACATAGAACTTAATTTTCTAGCATATTTACACTTCAGCTTCACAAACTACGCTCTATAATTTTATTGTAAAGTAGGTATATAGGGCACTTTCTTTTTAAGTAGAGTAGGTAATATACGATTATTTGATGAGTGTTAACTAATATTTGTATTATTGTTTATTGCTTACTTTATTTAAATAACTAGTAATAGTTAACTATAATAGTTTTTATTTGTTAATTTTATTGACTTCTGCTTTTTTATGTTTTTTTAGTGATTGACTGTTGATTTTTAAACATGACTGACTCGCATAGAGCTACTTGCCCACACTGCCCCGGTTCGTCTCGTCACTTCGCTACGCCACATGGGTTAAACATACACATAGGTCGCATGCATAAGGACAGCCTAACTCAGCATGCGGACCCAGTGCTCTGCAGGCGGGCACTAGGAATGGGCCCATAGAACTCGATAATTTATGTCACTTGAAAAAATCTGTTCGCGTGCTCAAACATATTCCAAAGGGGGCTCGATGTTAGGCTGCGGGTAAACTTTCGCAGATTGTGAATGAATGCATAGAATTGAATGGCGTAGAGGATTGGTGGGCATTGCTTACTTTCGCTTACGCTGCTTTACGAGTGCCCGACGGCAGTGACAAGCGTTCGCTCACCACCAAGGTTAAGGAAAATATTGACAGGTTTATTTGCTACTTGACCGACCTTTGTCTTTATATGGATCTATAACGACTAAGGTCCACGACGGCGATTTGAGAGGTGCCGTACGACTGTTGGTTTCCGATTGCTCTCTTGCTCCCAGAAATAACGAAACGCTTAATGCTTTGAAGGCTAAACACCCTTCGCCATCGCGTCCGCTCTTGTTGCCTCCGGAACCGGATTCTACGTGCCCTTTCCTTACTGTTACAGTGTCGGAGGTTTTGGAGGCCATCGGCTCCTTTCAGAGCGGTTCAGCTGCTGGATTGGATGGACTTCGCCCTGAGCATTTGAAGGAGCTTATTTCTCCCTCTGCAGGCGACTGTGGCCGACTACTTTTGGAGTCACTGACGCGACTTTCAAACTTTTTGTTAAAAGGTTTACTTAACAGGGAAGTTTGCCCTTTTTTATATGGCGCTTCTCTGGTCGCCTTAAACAAAAAGGACGGTGGAATTAGACCAATTGCTGTAGGTAGTTTAATTCGCCGTTTGGTTGCAAAACTGGCTTGTCGCGCCGTAAAATCCGAAACTTCATCATATTTACAACCACAACAGCTTGGTTTTGGCACTTCCCTTGGCTGCGAAGCTGCTATACATGCAACTCGCGCGTTTGCACACTTTAACAGTAACACCGACCACATTATAGTGAAGCTGGACATTAAAAATGCTTTCAACAGTTTAGAAAGGGACACGATCTTGACATAAGTCAAGGATCGCGTACCCACCATTTATCCTTTTCTTCATCAGTGCTACTCAGCGTCCAGCAACTTATATTTTGGTGATACCCCCTATCCTGTCACAGTCGGGAACACAGCAGGGTGATCCTTTGGGCCCTCTGATTTTTAGCTTGGCTATACACAAAGTGATTTCGTTATTGCAATCCCCATTAAACATTTGGTACTTGGATGATGGGACCATAGGGGGCAGTCCGGATGTTGTGGCCAGACACATTCAATCACTCCTTCCCGGGCTTCGAGATATGGGTCTAAAAATTAACTTGAGCAAGTGTGAATATTTTAGTTGCAATGGTAGTTCATCGGCAAATATTCAAAATATCGTACCAGGCGTAAAACTTTTGGACAAGATAAGTTTCAAAATCTTGGGCGCTCCGGTCTTTTCAGAAGCTATACCTGATGTCTTACTCGCCAAGAATTAGGAACTTTTGTCAAGTCGTAGTCATTTAGAGCGGTTGCCACCACACATTGCTTTAACGCTTTTACGTTCGTGTTTATCGATGCCTAAATTAAATTATAATGTCAGAACGGCTCCGGTATGGCTTTGCCAACAGTAAATTTCGGTTATCGACTACAACCTTAAAGAAGCCCTGGAAGGCATCCTAAATGTGGATCTGGATTATAGGCAGTGGCATCAGGCATCCCTGCCAATAAGGCACGGTGGACTTGGCATTCGTCGTGTACAGAACACGGCGTTACCAGCTTTCTTGGCTTCTATGCATGGGGCGCTGAATCTGGTTGCTCGCATACTCAATGTTGATGGTAACGGATTTCAGGTGCCCTTTGCAGGTGAGGCCTTGGCCGCTTGGTCGATTTTCTGTCCCGATCATGATACCCCCGATCACCCTGAAGTTCAAAGAAATTGGGATGATGTCAGATCTAAGTTGACTCGCGCTGAACTCATGGATGGCGCGAGCGCAGCAGATCTGGCTAGGCTCAGGGCGGTATCTCAGCCAGAATCCAGTGCTTGGCTGCATGCGTTACCTTCTCCACAGTTGGGCACATTCATGGACGATAACTCCTTGCGAGTAGCGGTAGGATTAAGGCTCGGTTGCAGAATTTGTGAGCCGCATCGTTGTGTTTGCGGAGCTCAGGTTGAGGCCAATGGGCACCATGGGTTGAGCTGCTCTAAATGCGCAGGCAGGTTTCCGAGACATCACGCGCTAAATGATATCATTCGGCGAGTCTTGATCTCGGCTAATATTCCTTGTGCGCTGGAACCTCCGGGCTTGAGTCGCACGGATGGCAAGAGACACGATGGCTTGACTTTGGTTCCCTGGGAAAAGGGCCGTTGCTTGTTGTGGGATGCGACATGTGTTAGCACCTTCGCGGCGTCTCATATTCCCGGCACAATGCGGACCGCTGGGTCTGCTGCCGAGGCAGCCGCGAGACAGAAACACAGTAAGTATGAGGCGTTAAAGGCTCAGTACCTTTTTGTACCCTTCGCGGTAGAGACAACTGGGGTGTGGGGCTCGGAAGCGAAAGCTTTCATTTCATTTCAAAGTAGGAAACCGTTTGGCGGATCGCGGTTACGATCGCCGCTGCAAGTCATACCTGGTTCAAAGGATCTCCCTGGCGATACAGCGCGGCAACGTTGCCGGTATCATGGCAACCTTTGAGCCGGGGGTGACTCGCGGTGGTCTGTTAGATTATTTTTTTTTTTATTATTATTGTATTTTACTAACACATTTTTAAGTTGTTTAATAAAAGTTATAATAAATTAGAACAATAATCTGCTTTGCAGATTATTGTTCTAATTATAAATATCAATATGATTGGTTTAGCTTTGAATTATAAGAGACATTTAAGTCAGTTTTTGTGATCGCGCGGCACCCCGTTGTAACATTATCTAACTTCTCTTCGTTTAAAAATAATAGTTGAAAAATACTTTTTTGTTCTAGTTTTGTTTTGATTACTAGGTTTATTGATATTTTGATGCTTTAGTATGAGAAAAGTTATGCTCCCAAGGTATAAAGTTCCTTTTGTTTAAGTTTTGCTTTAAATAACTGTAAAATCAAAGTGGGTATTTTCCAAAGTAAGTTTTTAAAGATTTTTGATGCCGTTTATAGGTAATTGTTTAAATTATGACTTTTAGTTTAAATAACTAAAAACCACCACGGTGGGTATAATTATTTCTTAGTCGTAAGTAAACTTTTTGAAAAGTGTGGTTTGATAACTTTGAATTAAAATTTATTTAATCTATTATAGATATTTCTATAGTAATTTTTTTTTGTTTTTGAGATTCTTTATGTAACTAAGCTAGGTACTATTTAAGTTCCTTTTGGTTAAGTAATAAAATGAAATTAGGTATTATCATTTCATTAGTAAACTTTTTGTAAAGCAGCATTGATTATGTATGTTCCATTCTGTTTTCTTAATGCAAATAAAATAGTTTGTTCGTTTGCTTAGGAATCTTTATGTATGCTAGAGATGTTATAGTACCTTATAGTAATAAAAAGAAGCAGTTTTCGTGTGATGTGTGAAAATTAAAGTTAAGGAAATCATCAGTTTCGTATACTAAAAGGGAAATAGTTACTCTGATAATTTCTTATTATTATTATTAGGTAAGAAATTACATTAATTAATCTATGTACCAATATACACTAAGTATATTAGATATTATTATAAAAAATAACAAAAGTAACATCTAATATTAAAATATTTACAACTTAAAAAGATAAATAGAAAACTATAAAAAAAAGAATTCACCCAGATCATCCCCATCAGGCAGAGTACCCAGAATACTAGCCGCATTGCCGCGCTGGATGGCGAGGCTTAGGCGTTGACCCAGATAGCTGTTGGCTCTGGGGTCTCGGGTGGCTTCCACCAGTTTTTTAGAAATATCTCTAAAGAGCTGGTGGGCACCCAAACCCCACGGTCCTAACGTCTCTACCCCAAACGGCTCAAATATGAAATCTCCAGCCAGATTCTCATACTTGCGCCGTTTGAGGTTCTCCGCATTAATTGCAGCCGAGCCAGCATTGATGCATGAACTTGGAAGATGGGACGGGGCAAGCGTGTCGACACATGTAGCATCCCACACCAGTGCCCGTCCCACCCTCCAAGGTGCATGCCGTCCGGCCTCTTGCCATCATCGCGTGCCAGGCCGGCGGGCTCTAGTACGGCAGGCACTCCAGCGGTGACTAGAGCTCGACGAACGATGTCATTCAAAGAATGATGGCGGGCAATGCGGCCAGCGCTCCGTGTACAGGACAGCCCGTGGTGTCCGAGGGTGTCTACCGGTGCGCCACAACGACATTGATGGGGGACGATACTGGGGGCGCCAAGACGCAGGGCAGTGGCTAGGCGAAAGGGGCTGCGGTCTAGCAAAGTACCCGTATTCGATGAGTGTAGTGCCTGCAACCAAAGACCCGACTCCCATCTCCCTACAGCTGAAAGGCGGGTACGCTCTGCGGAACTAGAAGACGTGTTGACAAGGTTATTTCGCAACAGTTCGCAGAGGAGCCCGTCCCAAAGCTTTTGGGAGGAGGTGTTGTTTGGAAGATCAGAACACGGGCAAGATGCGCTCCAGGCGGCCTTGGCCTCGTCCATGTAGAGTATCAAAAAGGAATTGGATGTTCGGTCCAGTATTTTGTTTGTAAGTGGTAGAGAAGCATGGACCGAGGACAAGAACGCCGGGAGGGAAACGTCAGCAGTTTTACGGATACCCAGGCCACCGAATCTAATTGGAAGTGATGCTTGGGTCCAAGAGCGGTCACTGAAGTTAATGTTTAAAATGGAAGACAGTGTATGTTTTATGGTGCTATCTAGGCTGGCAAGAAGGTCAGGAAACTTCCACAGCTGACAGCACCGCAAGACATAGGTACGTGAACTTAGGAACGAAAAGTGAATAGCGAATTAAAGCGAAAGCCATGTGACAATTAATTTTGAAAAGGCGGTCTAATGTATCACTGAAATTTTGTAATTTTGATGATATATAATTTTGGAAGGAATCATCTAGAATAGTAGACCCCAGGAGGTGAAGAGAACTTTCGTCTATCACTTTTAAGAGAGGAGCAACGTCTCTAAAGCTGGCTATTATACCGTGTCTGTCGACGCAACTGTCCGCTATGAAAAGTTCACACTTAGCAAAATTAAGCTCCAAACCAATGGCTAGGTATATATTACATGTACTTACATTAAACATATATATTTAAATAATTATATCAACCTCTGGCAATCAAATCCGGGACTTCTAGCCAGAAGGGTCTGAGACCCGATGTTATCCACTACACCACGAAGGCTAGTCATATGATTATCAAAGTAGTGAAACACAGATTTCATGTTAACACAACATTATAAACAGACGATAGTCTCGTACAGTCAGCAAACAGAAGTGGATACACATATTTGACAGTACATGGTTCTTATTCTTAATGACATAAGGGTCAAATAGCTGACAAAAATGTACTTCTGTTGCTGCCGTACATACGAGTACAACCTTTGGCAAAAGTTTTTCGGTTGCGGTGGAAGCTTGCTCAAAGTTGGTTTATTGCAAAACAGCTCCCGACGGTAACCGGACACCGGACAACGGACAACGGACCGTACAGATACAAGCAATATGTTGTTGCTCAGTGTTGTTGTTTGGAACACTGTAAGTAATGTACCCACGATGGTAGTAACATTGTCGGCAAATATAGCGACTATTCGAACCTTCTTGGCTTAGATTTCAACCTCAATTTCGGCCACTCTATAGAAAATAAAGCCAAAAAAGTTAGGTATTCTCTCAAAGGTGAGACGGTACTTTACGCCGGGACAGCTTCTTACTCTTTACCAAGCTCAGGTCCGATCGTGCATGGAGTACTACTGCTCTCATCTTTGGGATGGATCTGCAAAGCACCAGCTTGCTGCCCTGGATTCTATAGAGCGCCGAGCAAGGAGGCTAATTGGTGACGATGAGCTGGTCGATAACAGACTTTTAAGTCTGGAACACCGGCGCAAAGTGGCCTGCTTATCGGTCTTCTACAGGTTACATTTTGGAGAGTGTGCTCAGGAGTTACATAACCTCATGCCTCCTTCCCCGTTCCATCATCGGACCACTAGACGGAGGGAGGACTTTCATCCCTATGTTGTAGATATTCCACCCGCCCGGATGAAGCGATTTGCTTCTAGTTTCCTTATTAGGACAGCTAGGATGTGTAATGACCTCCCTGCGTCTGTTTTTCCTGAACGCAAGCCCAAGTTGTACTTGGGCGTCTTTAAGACTAGAGTAAACAGGCATTTACTGACTGTGCGTGCTCCATCTTCGTCCTCATAATCACTTCCATCAGGTGAAATCGAGGACAAACGCGCAATCAGTCTAAAAAAATATATTATTAAAGCTATTGTTATTACTTCACAGAATAGATAGAAGCTTACTTATGTTCTGTGTATTGCTTCCAAAAAAAAACTGTCTGTAATAGATATATATTTTCCGAGTAATTAATTAGATCCCTCGGACGTCTTGGTGCTTGTCCTTGTGGTGGTCGTTAGTTCAATTCTCAGGTCAGGCAAAGTGAGTCGGATTTTTCGATGCATAGACCAGGTTTGTGATCACCCACCCACATTAGGCCCGCATTAGACTCAATGTAAATAACCTAAGCGTTCTAATAACAGACAAATAATACCGAAATGTTGTATTTAATATTGAGTACATCACAAAAATTGTGATAGAAGTACATAATAAGAATAAAACTGTATAGCATAAGAACTCTTTTTGCGATTGTAAGTAAGAAATGAAATGTAAATAATTACTCTTTTTTTGAAGAGGATTATGGCAACAAAATAAATGAAGGCTAGGTGTTGGTGAAAAATTATAATGATACGTTCTTAGAATTAATTTTTAAAGTAGTAAAAAATAAAATTAAAATCTTCAAAAATTATAAAATATTGTTGAGGCTTTATTCTGTAGAATATACCCGATGGAAATACGATTTGATAAAGTTGGCTTGATAGAATAAATTCACAAAGTTACATATTTTTGTGTCATTTTATCTTATATTCTAGGTTTTATTATTAAATTAAGTGATTTGATATTATGAGTCATTTACCAAAATGAATTCATAGATAATTTGAGGGATTATAACCGATCGTTTTTTTATTACATCTATCATTTTTTTTAAAATATAAAACGCGTTTATTCGGGCCGCTTCGCTGTTATATCCGTCCCTACCGTCGTACCGTCGAGAGAGCGAGAGAGAAGCGCTCGAAATACCTCCCCTTAAAAAAACCCGCATTAGGCAAACGTGGTGATTGAGCCAATACCTATCAATTGTAGCGACTTGATTCCAATGATGGAGGCTTTTACCCTGAAGTGGGACAGTATACAGGTTGTACTTCACTTCAAAATAGCCTTTTTAAAAAATACGAGATTTCGCACAACTAAATTATACGAAGAAACTGTACCCCAAGCACGAACCATTAAGGTACTAGTTAAGGTAATCGTAATCGTATTATTTTGTATGAAAAAGGTACTATACCTTTTGGTATATACTTTATGGTTTTCATACAAAATAATACGATTACCTTAACTAGTACCATATTGGTTCGTGCTTGGGGTACAGATGTCATATCTGTCAGAAAACTATACATACTGAATAGTGTTTTAGGAAAACATAAATGTATAACCCCAGATCCTAATATAATTAGAAAACGCAACCCCAATTCGGTTATTGCTCTTTCCAATGTTAAAACCACATTTGCAACAATGCAGTTTCAAAATCAAACCGTGTTTCTATACAATAAAATAAAGAGAATTCTAAAGATATATTTAATGCTACTTTACAACATCACTAAAGAGGATGAAACGAAATAACAAAAGCAAGTTTTAATAGAGAAGTCATACCCCTTGATCTGTCGGCGGCCATTTTGCAATATGGTTAATGTCGATCTACTTCCGTATTACTTCCTGTTTATGTCCGGTCCAGGTATAATGACGATTTCCATGAAATTTTGTATGGAGACTCTATAAAAAACTTATAGCACTGGAATCATTATTAAATAAGCTATATGGCTATGTATAATAAAGTATAGGTTGATGCTATATGAAATTGCAAAAAGAAGGTAGGTAAAAGTGCTTTTTTTTCCCGATTTAGTATAAAATAATACCTACATTTAATTTTAAATAAAAGTATGTAAGGTGTTAACTTCAAAATCTTTAACTTATATTCCATATTCCATATTTTTTTTAATGTATTTAGCTTTGTATGAAACAAGTGCGATTTCAAATTAGTTTTATTGTAAACTTTTTTATTATGTGATAAAACGTCCCCTTTTGCTAAGGATATGTAGGTACACTTCTCCTGTGTGGGTACGTACGTGTTTAAATTTATGAATGGAATATAAAATATTTTTATCGAGTATCAACTTACATTTGTACTGGAGGAAAACAATACAATGAAACTCAGAGCTACAGCCATTTTGCATGCCCTCTACAAAGAGTACTCAAGTCTCAAATAACAAAAGTCGAGGAACATGATCTCGGCCGAAACGCGGATACTACTTTATCCGAAAGTGGACTTTTGTATGGGTTTGGAGATTTTAAAGAAATCCATAGGTATCGACTGTTGGAAATATATAACGAGCCAATTAAAATGACAACGGTATTACGTGCCGGCTTCTATGTGAACGAGAGTTCTTGAACATAATTATGTGCATTGGTATATATTATTATAGAGAGTGGGCGGAAGACTTTCATTTATCCGTAGGTACCAATTTTTGGGACACTTATTCTTATTAAGTTGTAAAATTCTGTTAATGTATGCCTGTTCTGTTTAAGTATGCATTTGTGTACCTGTGTGTCCTAAATAGCTATTGTATTTGATTCATTCACTTGATGCAATTTAGCGTTCTTTACTTTAGAAGGAAAATTCCAGTTACTATTACTTATTACTGACATCAGTAAGATATATCTCGTAAATGGAAAGAAACCCCAAACAAAGCACGACTCTCTGAATCCAGGTTTGTAAGGATTCTATTAAAAATTTTAATGTCACACCGGGAAAATGCTTGACTTAGACGAGACCAAAGAGCGTATACCCAGTTTATAGTATGGAATTTATAACTCACTGTATTAATTTAGATAAAAATAATTTTAACCACGAATGGTGGTTAAAGTTACTCGCGTCCGTAGGTTTACCCTTAAGACCCTACACGTGACCCCTGGGTGGTGCTAAATGAGTGACACTGACTGAGTGGTGGAGCCACGCTGCGTTGCAGTGCAGCACGCATTGGGCCGGCTCGCTCGGCGTAATACCACCCTCTCGCTAATATCCGGCGTAAAATAATAGCACTTGGTGCTGTTGTGTTTCGTCCGGCCAGTGAGGGTTCCGGAGGCCCTTCCTCCCCCACCCTCATAATTCCTAATCCTTCCTAAAACCTATTCCTTCATTAAAGGCCGGCAACGCATCTGCGATTCCTTTGGTGTTACGAGTGTCCATGGGCGGCGGAGATTACTCTCCATCATCTGCTCGTTTGCCTCCTTCTATTATAAAAAAAGAATAAGGTTCCACTTTTAATTTATAATAAGTAATACCTTTTTTATTAAAAAATGCTGTCTTACGCATACACCCAGGTCAAGGGCGACCTCGGGTTATGTGGGACTATTTTTGCCTTCCTCCGCCCAGTTAGAAAAGCTCAATGGGTAAATGTGAGGCTTATCTACCATCCCTTCAATGCCACGTGGACGGATTGTCGTTATGGCGCCAGTCCTTAGATAAGGTGGTGGTATATAGCCACGCGGACTTAACTAGCCCCACCACCAACCAAACAAAGTACATAAAGATCTACAAACACCCTCGATGGGAATCGAACCCGGGATATCTTGGTCTAAGATCGGTGACAAATTTACATTGGCACGTTCCCTCAAAGCACTCAAATGACAACAAAGACGTATAATGGCCATGATCGTCAATATAGCGATGCCTTGATGAAGGAGGCCTTTGCCCCGCAATATACAATGTGATAGGGGTGGTACTTCTAACCTATTAACGCTCAGTACTACATCTAAATTCATCGACAAAAAAAATAATATGGACTAATAAAAAAGTTAAAACTATTTAACGGGACCTAACACGATTAATTTTTGTAAGTATAAGTACATACGAGTATCTACATACTGCTTGACGTTTCGGCCGCGGTGCTGCGACCGTGGTCACAAGCGAACTGAAGATTATCGTGTTAGGTCCCGTTAAAATAGTTTTAATGCAATGCAACGCGATAGTTTAAAGTCTTATCTTATAAAAAAGTGATTTTAAATCACAAAATAATTAAGTAATTATTTTTTTTCTTACCAAAATAATCTCAAACATACAAAACAAAGTAATTTATTAGTTAGCCAATGTCATTAGCTACCGTTTGCCATTTTTTTCATGTTTCTCCGACGTATGTAACCTTTGATATCGCAGAAAGTAAAAATGGTCATACATTATAGGGGGAGGGGGTTGGACCCCCCATATTTTTTTTTGTCGATGATATTAGATGTAGTACTTAGCCTTAACGGGTTAGAAGTATCACCCTTATCACATTGTTTATGATCGTTGTTTTTAAATAACCATATAACAAGAAGTAGCAGCTAAAACAGTCGTCCACATCATCCGTAATTTGTATCCGCGAAGCACTCAAATGACAACAAAGGCTATATCAATGGGACAGCCGGGGGCGCCGCCGTGGGCTACGGCCTCGTAGGTATATCTGAAAGGTGAATTTTATGGATTTCCAGTTTGGAGATGTTTGAGGGGTAATCCGCCCGCCGCATTGTGCCGCGTCGAGGGCGCTCCGCCGTTATTATGCGCGGTGAGAGCTTCTGCTCATGTTCCCGTACCTGCCATGTTTTGCAGCCCTTTCCGCGTTTTATTGTACCTACACACAATTATTATTTTGTTTTAAATTCAATTTTAATACCAGTGGTAGAACCAGCCACGACTATTTAAAAATGGTACTGAAAGCTGGCTGGCACAAATAAAAACTTTTTTATTTACTTTTATTGAATAACGACGTTTTGTTTGGTTTTTGTATGCACAAATATTATAAAGCGAAGCTTAACAAAGGCTCTTACTATTAGTGCGTTTTTACAAGCGATCTCATTAGTTAAGCAACTTTAGCATTGCCCGACCGCCGAATGGGTGACCAATTTTTTTTTTTAATTTGTCACCCATTCGGTCAATTAAAAAAAACACACTACTGCTTATGTGCCCCTATTATTGCCACACTACTGTTTAAAGCTATTAGCACATTTTGTTTCTATTATTATTATGATAAATTGATAGATAATTATTTTGTCATGTGATGTTCAAACGGAAACACTTTGTCAAACAAAACGTCTTTTGAAGAGAAGCCTTCAACTATCTTATTAAAGTCTATTGCTAAAACAAGAACGTCAGTAACATTAATTGTTAAACAAAAACAAATTAAACTCAAATTAAACAACAAAGACTTTAGAAAAATATCGGGGTAGGTACATGCTGCAAGAAAACAGATACTGCATTATTTATGTTTCTTCCCCTTCTACGGGGACTTAAAGAGCTCATGATCCCCAGCAAGACGACTGGGTGGGCGAAAATGTTACAAAGGCCCGGAAGATTAGCGAGTCGCTTACCTATATCGCTATCACTACGTAATTAAACAAGCCCGGTATTAAAAGTCTGGCTCTGTAATAAGTGGCTTGTGAAAGGATCCAAAATATCTAATTGTAATCTTATTTGCATTTAGACCGTTCTACGGGTTTAGAGTAACTTGAGACGCTAATCACAGGCGCGCAAGGTACAGACATAGCTCAAATTTCTTCAATACATTTTGAACTTTGTCACTAGTACTTAAGGATGAATATTGATTGAAGAAATTTGACATTTTTGGAAAGATTGATGTACAGGCGTGTGTAGACAGTAGACTTTACTTTTTTCGACACTGTCTTTCCAATTTGTAATTTATTCGCAATAAAATTTGTGTTAAAATTATATAATCAATAACATTATAACATAGCTTGCATATTTCTTAACTGATCTTTAATGTTTGTAAAAATATTAAGATCGGATGTTGATAACGTAGTTTGTTGACATGGCGTGGGTGCCTTTGGCTTACAAAGTAAAAATTAAAGATGGTGTTGATTAATTTCGGCGGGCTGGATAAGTTCCACGGTAGCTCAACTTGGAAAGAGCACCTGGCACAGTTTGCCAAAAGGGTGCGGGTTCGAATCCTGCTCGTGGAAATTTATTCGACACTACATGTCTTTTTCAATTTGTAAGACTTACATAAAGCTTAAGTATGGCTTTCGACTCATGCTTAATGTATTGACTGGAATACTTAGACATTTGTAATGCCACCATGTTCTGAGTATTCTATGTTTTGCTGACTGTGTTGTGGTGGGTAATTGTTTCATTTTATTGTTTTGTTTATTAGTTATAACTAATACACAAAATAGATAATCAAAGTGGTTAACATCTTGGAGGAGTAAAACATAGGATCCTATACTCATCTTTAAAGATTTTCTTAAGTTTAACGTTTTTTCAATGGTAACAGAATAGTATAAAAATCAAAAAGCTACCTAGAAAAACGTCATATTATAATACCCACCCCACATGCTTAAAAATAAATAATTAATAATCAAACCATTTACAGGCGATAAATATGGCGTTATTTCCAGTCCGATAAAATCATGAAAAATTCAACGTAACAAAATGTTTTCGGCAATGAACATACCTGGACAGACATTATTTACGCGTGTAGCATGAACCGAGTTACTATTGCCACGTCTACTGTGTCCCACGCAACACAATACAAATCTTCGCGCGTCCCGGTAAAACTTTATGATTGGCGTAGTGTAATTGTGAATTGGGTACGGGAACGAATGCCATTGTCTCCACATTCAGAACCGCCTTAATCGGGACATATTGATTTATCGAGACGTAGTGAAGACAATGGCTTGCTTACAAATGTAAATAGATGCGGTGGCAGTATTCCGAAGGAGTGATCGACGATGACATCATGTAAATAAATTTGGGGAATTTATGCCAACTCGAATTACTGCTTTCGGGTTTTAGCTGAAGGATATTATTACTTGACGACTGGCGTACTTTCGTTTTTCAGAACGCACCCTTTGATTTTAATCTATAAATTAAGTATAAAACCAAAAAAAATAAAAACAAATTACTTACTTATTTTATAACAACATTCCATTGTGAAAAGTAAAAGAAGTCCAGTGAAATTTCTGGGCATATAATTGTTATTGGCATTGAGTTATTACTTATAAAGCTATTTGTACTTTTAATTAAATTTATTTCTTTATTATTTATATGTATAAGTATAAAAACTGAAACTTTAACTTTTTTTTCATGTTTAAAATAAGGAGAGAAGTGGCGTATTAAATTAGTATTGGTAAATTAATAAAAGGGTAAGTATATAGTAAATAAATAAAAAAGGCAAAGCTAAGTATTAAACTACTTTTAGCCATAAGTAATTGAAAATATTTAACGCAATATGTACACACTCACATAAGCTAGCTATCGTCAAAAACTTTTAACTCTTCGCGAAAACACATTTTAAAACTAAAGTCGTCAAGTAGATAGAAAGAAAAACATCCATTTTAGAGTTACGCCGGTTGATAACGCAGAAGCGATGCTCAAAGTTCAACACTAAAGTGGTGTTCGTGTGAAAACAGTTAACGTGGACTGTTATCCCATCCCATTCACGTTTGCTGGAGTAGAAAAGCATCGACCAATGGCTATAGGTAAATGTTACTTGACGAAAGTACGTGTACAATATAGTAGAACAATATTGGAAGATTACACGTAACGTGTATTTCAAAATACCATGGCATATAAGAAGAACAAACTGTTAAAAATATAGTAAATGTAGAAATTAAAGTTACTTGCTAGGTACCTCACGTGGGAATCAAAACCACGTATTTTTCAAAGTTTCAATATATTTTAGTGCTTTACACTAATCCCTACTTATTTTCCTTAACCTGTAAAGCCATCCAATATCATATTAAAAATACTTACCTATATAAAAGGAAGACAACAAAAATGGCGTCTTCAATAATTTGATCATGACACAAAAAACGGAACGTACAGAAACTTGGTAATTCCATTATCACACGGCGCATTTCAGGCGGACTGTCGTTTAATAGTGACGTATATCAAATAAAATGCTATTACACTGTGCGGGCCGAGTTTTACGACGATGTGCAGCGCCGGTTCATTCGCTCGTAACTTTTAATTAACCGCACTTTTACAAACTAACCTTTTGTTAAGTGTCTTTAGACCTCAACGCTCGTTTGTAATCGCTACTTGTAAAAATTTTTCGGTTACGCCTTTATGTTAATATTTTTTCGTTCCTTAGGTTAACTGCTTATGCCGACACTTGAAAGCTGGCGGTTGGCGTTTTTAGATTAAGAGTGGCGTGGAAAATCGTATTATTCACTTAAAAATGTTTCTATTCGCATCAAAGAAAAATATGGAACGTTATCACGCTCTGCAATATTTGTTAATGCCAATAAAAAGAAAATACAATCGAGGTAAGTAACTGATACTATCTCTTTTTTAAGTAAGTACCTACAACGAGTTAGAGAGAACAATATTTTAATTGAGTGTTGTTATTCCACTCCTTGATTTGAAACGAGTTAGATCATACAGTTATTATTGCAAAAAAATCAATTTTAAATTATTTAAAACATAAAATACTGTATTTTAAATGTACTGTAAATACTCGTATGTATATTCTTTGATGATCATTTATGAGTAACATTCATGTATAAAGAGCTTTTACGTGTGGACGTGCTTTACTCTACTTTCATAATAGTGTTAATTATGACAACTTTTATATCGATGTTTTTGAATGTTAAATTTTTAAGCAATACTTAATATTTTAGGGCCTACTTTAACATCTCCATGTAAAATTCTGATAATCAAGTAAATTGACAGATGATCCATACTGTCATTTTAACTGACAAGCCTCTTATAATCGGACATTGTGAAACAGGCTATAAGAGATAGGCTGCCGTAAAACCAGACATAATAGAAATTCAATTGTTAGATCTATAAAAGATAACGCGGCAGACAAAGGGTTCAGGGTAGTCCAGCCATTTGTTTTCAAAGTTTACCGTTCATACTAAATAGGTAGCAAGCTAAAAACTCCGATTGCCATCAATGAACGCGTACATCGAACAGACATTGCAAACGTCACCCGATCGCGGAATGACATGAGTGAAGTTGCGAGAAACGTCAAGTTTGTTCGTGTTCGGTCGGTCGTCGTAGCGGCGGGCGCCGGGGGTGGCGGCGCGCGGGGTGCGGAGGTCACGGATCAGCTGGGCGGCGGCCATATTGATTCCCCGGCCTGTTTGATCGGCGCCGCGTGCCCCGCGCACCCCCCCGCACCCCCGACACACTCTACGCGGCTCCATGGATTAATAGACGAGAACAACTTTTATGATTTCAACTCAAACAGAACGACGGCCAAAATGTATATAATGTTACAGGTAAAGAGTGATCGTTGGCACGTGCCGAAGTAATTTTTTTGTTGAATAGTTAGCAAAATGACCTTACAATTGGGCACACTCGCCTCAAGGTAGCATCATAGTGTAGGCGTTTTGAAACAACCCACATTCAGTAGATTGTTACGTTAACCTTACAGATATTTTTTTATTGCTTAGAATTATAATTAAATGACAGTCGAGTAACATTTATATTATATTGTTTCCTCTTTTTTCGCATAATCTTTTGACAGTAAAAGGAGCTGGCGTAGGATGTATACTTAGCCATATTATTTGCTGAACTAACTACGGTCACGAGAAAACAACATGGCCGAATATTGACTGCAAGACTGCATCTCAAAAAGGATAGTATTCCCCGGAGGCGTTACGCGCCGTCCTAGTACGTCTCTCACGAATCTCAATATCAACTAGAGATGGCCCGCGAGAGATGAGACAGGAAAAACGTGATAAGATAAATCTCGATCGTAGCAGGCACTGTTTATAACAGTAATAAATAATTTCTTTTGCAACATATTTTCTTTTTTCTTTATTACGTATTCGTTCCTCTGAAAACTAGTTAATGTACGTTTCTTAAGGGATTTTTCAAATATTATTAATGTATGTTAATAGTTTAATAGGTCAAGGATCATAAGACCGCCGGCGGTCGCAAAACAATTGATTTTTAATTGTGTCTGGTTTTACGATCCTTAAGGCGTAGTTTACAGATTTTTATTGTATTTATTGCGCAAAAATTCTAAGTCTTTCTTTGTAACAAAGCAGAGTATTGCTAGACGGATCAACGAATAACTTTCATACTTACCTACATGGAAATGATTTTTATGCTGCAGAAATGTCGACAACTGCGTCGCTCCAGTTTCAACATAGCTCGGTACACTGACGTTATTAAAGACAAGCTCAGTGTTTACGATTTTCCAATCCGATTATTAAAGGGCCGGTCTGCTCGCGCCGATTCGCAATGATCTAGCCTTTGATCTTCTAACCCTGGATTTAATAGCAGGATTCGTGGAATTTATGGCGTCATATTCTGACATAGATTCCAAATTGATACAGATATCTTAAAGTGATATGTTGTTAGTTTTTAAGAAGGTGGGACGTATTTTTTTTTTAAATTGACATTTCTAACAGTTTGTGTAATGAGCACATAGTTTAACTTTACTACTTTAAGTTTTGACTTTGTGTAAATAACAGATAATTAATTATATAATTTTATTGTCACAATAAACGGCGCATAGTTAACTACATAATGTCCCTGGGATTACTATCCCATTACTATCGTCGTACTCGACGAGCGGGGACAGTATGGACGAATGTAAAGCGGATAATTAAATTGGCGGTGTGTTAATACTTAACCGCTTTTACATCGAAGAGCCCATGTGAGCTTCGTTTGTTTAAAATGCTAGAAAACAAGATAATACGTGGTAGGCATACACTATAATTTTTTTATACCAGCAGTATTACGATTTTATACAGCGGTATTACGACATGAAATTGACATTTTATTTTTGTAGCGTTGAGTATTGTGAGGTTCCGTTGAAATGAGAAAAGCATTTTTTTAAGGTATTGGTTTCATTTTGCGTTCGTTTAGTAAAAGATCTGTGACTGTGTATTTCTCCATAGTATACTAGATACAAGTGCTAGTTAAGCTCCTAACAAGTCAAAATAAAAAATTATTACTTACACCTGTCAAAAACTGCTGCATCAAATCAAACACACACACACAAACTAACCGAAAAGAGGTAACTCCCAAATAGATTGTTATCATTATAATTACGGGCCCTTCAAACGTAACGTACGAACGCAAATTCAAAACAAGGATTCATCGAAACGTGACTAGTGAACTCGACCGCTCAAATTGAACGGCCTAAAGTAAGTATCGAAAGGGCGACCGACGTAGACGAATTTCGAGTGTTTCTTTTACAGTGAAGAGAGCGGGCGTGCAGGAGAGCGCGCCCCGGCTAGATCCGTTGGTAAGGCTAGCGCCGCCGCCGCCCGAACTAAATATCTCTTTTTATCTTTATGGCGAGTCACCGGTAAATGCGGGCAAAACTGTTTTGCTAGATCAAATGGTCTAAGTATTTTATATAAATTACGCTCTTATAAAAAAAAATAATACACTAAAGGATATTGCCTAAAGAATGTGCTAATTTGTTACGCGATTAAATGTACTTTACTAGATTATAAAAAAAATCCGAAAACAGGCCAAATAAAAGTCTAAAACAGATGATTTCTTACATTTTAAGTAAAATTTTAAACACTGAAAAAAGACGACAACCTCAGGCGGGAATCGAACCACGCACCTTCCGCATTCCGGGAGGCTGCCTTAACCACTTGGCTACCGAGGTCTGGTTTTCACCCGTGGAAATTTGTCAGTGCTTGAAGCTTATGTTTTTAGTTAACATTGCTTCATCAAATCTTAGAAGTTTTCACCTATGAGATTCGAAAGAAATATTTTTACAAATATTTGAACATTCGGTTAAGATGAAGCTGCGTTTATAGATTAATGTATTTTTATATATTTTAGCGTTTTATTAACGATTAAATATAGGTACTTACTTAAGCAAAATTTTAAACACTGAGAAAAGACGACAACCTCAGGCGGGAATCAAACCACGCACCTTCCGCATTCCGGGACTTGGCTACCGAGGTCTGGTTTTCACCCGTCGAAATTTGTCAAAGCTTGATGCTTATGTTTTTTAGTCAACATTGTTACAAATTTTACTTAAGTTTATTATAATAAAGAATTGTTTACTTCGGTTTTGTTCTTCGAGAGCGCTAGCTAACTTTAATACGAGTAATATTACTGGCGAATTATAACAGATACTTATACTATCTCACTAGACTCGATAAAAACACAGACCCGATAGTTCTTTCATTTAGGTCTAGTTCTATCACATCCCCTCTCTCTCCTCACCCTCCCCGCCCCTCCCTCCGGGACATCCGCACTCCGCATTGCGAGAAAGCCTCTCGCTTGTTGCTCCGGAAACGTCTCGGATATCATAATTGTATCTTTGCCAAAAGATGATTTTATTGAAATATAATAAGACAAATTTTGAAGTGGCGAATCGGCAATAAGTGTCTATTATCTTGATGGTTTGATACTAATTTATTCAAATTTCACAAGAAACAATCATAGAGCAGCTTCTTACGGGACTCCATCTGCTTCATCATTTACGCTATGTAATCACACTTTTTTTGTTGCACTTGTAGATATTTAGTAAGGAGCCGTGTGTATGGCGGCTGACTGAATCACTGAAGAATACTACCAACCCCTCTCTTTCTCCGGATATCGTAAAAGGTGCCTAATAAAGACTGCATATACATTCAACAGCATAAAACGGTGATGAGCTCACCAACTATTACACTGAGCATATGTGCAGTTTTAATTTAAGTTAAACGTGGACAATGGAAATGGGCTGCTTCTGCGGTCCTCATTGCCTAGTATTTGACTAACCCCTAAGGGATAAAAGTCGTGAGTGTGTCTTATATTTAGTAAAGTGGGCAAGAGAAGGCACTGTTTAAAGGGTTAACGAATCGGTTTCTATTCCCACCGGATGCCGATGTTTCGGTCACACATAAAAAAACCCTTGATGCCATCACCAGTCCCACGTGATTGGATGCCTTGTGGCAACATGAAACTTATATGAGCTGACAAAGTAAGAAAAATAAACTACAGCAGTTTATTACTTCGAAGTTACGACAGTAAAACAAAAAAGTTTTTATAGCGGAGGGAACCTTGCCTTTGGCCGGTTAGCCGGTGCAAACTGAATGGGCTACTAGAAGAACCATTGTAGTTACGCTTCGCAAGAAACACTATACTGTATGAAAACCTACCTACCTACCTACCTAGTCTGAGACTGATCTAAACATTAAATACTAACATAGTTAGTAAGTTTCATTGTAACTATAAACAAAATTATGGATGTCTTTTTCAATTTAAAGACTTAAATATTTAATTTTATTTACACAACAGAGGCGGTTACTCTAAATTAAAAGTTCATTCATCCACAACAGTGCGTACAACGTAGTACCCCAAAAACATCAATGGATGAGCGTTAATCGAAAAGCCTGTTCCAAAAACAATATATATCTTATATAATAGCTTTTGTTTGCGACTTTGTTTTCGCTAATTTTTCGCGGGAAAAAGTAGGCTTTAACCGTCTCCAGTCCCCATCTATCTCTATATTAACGCGGAATCCTCAGTTGAGAATTCGGCCTTATCGTCTCTTACCATATGGTAAAAAAAATTTTTTTAAATCGGTTCACAAATGACTGAGATATCGTGGACATACCTACATAAAAAAAACGTACACGTCGAACATAGAACCTCCTCCTTTTTTGAAGTCGGTTAATGAAGGCTAAATTACCCGTCGAGTATAAAAAAGCAGTTGAGCGTCAATGCGTAATTCAAACAATTAAACAAACAAATTCACTTTTGCATGTATAACATTAGTTAGGACAACTAGCTGTATGGTACCAGTACCAGTATCACGAAATTAAAAAACCGCGACGCGCAATTGTAACTTCCGTCGGCGCCGTTTATTCCCGAATAACGTTGTTCGAGTGAAACGCTACCCGTTTTACTTTTATCCCCGCTACTCTTGGTAATTGGCTATAGCGGCTATAAATTTCAGCGCTGTTGATTACCTAATAGTTCGGATTATTCCCGGCGGTGGTAGCGCATTATAAATTTATTACGACGGACGAACATTGAAGTTTGTCGGGTAACAGCGCGCTGCAGATGTATAAGGTAAATCGCCGACATTGCGAGGCTGTGGAGCACTTAATGAAGCTGAGTATTAGTGAGGCATGAGGTAAGTTTTAGGTTTAAAACATATTTAATTGTTAAATGAAGTCAGCGTTACTTTGCGGAAATCCATGGCTATTGATTTCCGAAAAGTAACGCCTGACTCCATTTATTATTTTATCTTTTTTTTTTATGTTAAGCCCGGCAAATGACTCCACTCCACCTGATGTTAAGTGGAAATGAAGTCCAGGCGCGAGGACAACTGGTGCAGCGTAAGAGACGTAGCATCAGTCACCCTCACTCTGCCGGCCCACAGAGTGCTTCTTCACGCCTCTTATCTTATGTTATATTATCTTATCTTATCTTAGTGGTTGCCTGCAGAGGTCTCCCTCTCGCTGTAGCACGTCAACCCATTGGGATCTTTTGTGCAATCCCGTCCTATCATTCTGCCTCCTCGGTGACTGACTGACTGTCATAAGCTTGGCAATGTCTTTGAGGGAGAATAGCTTAAATTCTTTAGCCCAAAGGTCTCGGGTAAGCCGCTCCCAAGAGATTTATTCTTTTCTAGAGGCCTATTACATCTCCAATGTGATTTTTGCGTAAAATGCCCATTTTCGCAACTTGTAGTAATTTTGCAGTTGTATTTATCGTTTTTAACGAAGTAGGATAATAAATTTGTGCATAATATTACAAATCTCCATTCTGTGAGCATAAGTTGAATTCGGACGGCCGGCGCATCGCATTTTATAGTAATTTTGCAGTTGTATTTATCTTTTTTATCGAAATAGGATAATAAATTCATTATAAAATCTTTATTTCTCATGAAGTAACAATTACTCTGGTATAAATTTTGCTCAATAATATTATCGTAGATAGGAGATATTCACAGTTAACTTATAGCGATTTTCGAAGTTTTTTGGTTTAGAATAAGATTTTTTTCCTATATAAAATCAACGATATCTAAAAATTCCGAGGCCGCTACGCACTATTCGACTATAATATAGTCGAATAGTGCGTAGCGGCCTATGAGAGATAACATTATAATTTTTTTATTTCACTTGTTTAGAACAGTAGTTCAATCGATGATCTCAAAAAAGTGCCTTTGCGCACTTTATGAAAATCTTTCTCTGCAATTTTGAGTTTAATTAAAAAGTTAAGCAAAATTTACAAAAAGCGAGGCCGCTACGCACTATTCCAATAGCTATTCTACACTATTCAATAAGTCATAATTGTTAATGTATTTTTGTTTCTGAGATCCATAACGCCAAAATTGGCCATTTTACGCAAAAGTCACAGTCGAGATGTAATAGGCCTCTTAACAAAAGAATCACATTCACACAATAGATGTTGCATAGGCTCTGCTTTTTCTCGACATGCTCTGCACAGTTTGACGCATTCTGTGGAGCACTTGTTTTGCGGCATAGCGCCCAGTCAGGGCACCGGTGATAAATCAGGTCTGCCTTTTACTACCTCCGCATACCATCTCATTCCGTTCTAGGGCGTCTTCGCCTATGCTATGATAAGAATACATACAAATAACACCTAGTTGTAAATTTCTGAGTAAAAAATAATAGATAACGATGAGAAAACCACCTTATTGTTGATTAGGTTGGGGAAAATGTTTTTAAGCATTTTTTAAAGAAAATTCAAAACATTTTTAATATAGTTTATTTATATTTAACTAAAGTATTTTGTTCAATAACTTTTTGTTATCTTATAGGTAGGGACATGAACCAATTGCTATAGAAATTTTGGGGCTTCTGATTAAAATACCGCGACTAGTGGTTTTGGCAGTCCTCTCGTGATGTTAACCTGACACTGCTAAACAATTCTGAAGAGACCGAAACGGGTGGAAATCTGAAAGGGCAAGGTCAGGACTATACGTTGATGCATTAACACCTCCCAGCCAAACTCTCATAATTTTTGCTGAGTGGCTAAAGATGCGTGAGGTCTAGCATTATCATGATGAAAAACCACACCGCTTCTGTTGATGAATTCCGGCCGCTTTCGCTCAACTCTTGCTTTAATCTCATCAGTTGTTCGTAGTAGAGTTCAAAAACGATGGTCATGCCTTTTGGTAACAGCTCATAATGAATAATGCCCTTCCAATCCCACTACACACACAGCATCACCTCGTTGCGTGTTAAAAACTGTGCAATAAAAGTGCGACGTTCCGACACATCCCCGGTAATACATAATATATCGAATGAAGCGAATTTAAACCAGATCAAATATATTTTTTTTATATTTTAATTTGTATTTTTGTCTTTTTTGACGATTTCTGTTTATTATTGACGCCATGTTGTTGTTTATTTTTGAGGGCCTCTTGTTGACTTTCTTAAGCTCATTTTACTGCTTTTTAAGGATGAATCTACCAATGAACTATAATTTTCCATTTATTTAATGTTAAAATGGCTGCTAGTAATTATTTATCTGTGTATTATCAGAATGTTCGCGGTTTACGGACAAAGGCCAATACTTTCTTCCGAAATATGATGCAGGCCGAATATGATATTGTTTGTCTGAGCGAGACCTAGCTTTTGCCTGGAATTTAAGACATGGAACTTTTTGATACGCGCTATAATGTTTATAGACATGATCGCGATTATTTAACTCGCCGAAATCTATCTGTGCGCTCATTTCGCGTTATCTCGATGCCTGGTTCCACCGCCTGTAAATCCTCATCCAAACCTGAACGATTCCGTGTTTTCTGTGGCTATTAATTTGATTGTCTATGTAATTTTTTTGAAGATGTATCTGACTTTGTTGCAATTCGGACGATCATTGTCTTGTTTTGGGCGACTTTAATGTATCTTCAGCTCAATGGACTCGCATTGGTCATGATTCATATATGAGTATCTCGTTAAACAACTGTGATAAACAACAAGTCTTGCAAAGTTTTCTGAGTTTTTATAATCTAAAGTTTGTGAAGATGCTCAGTGTAAGGAGCCATTGACATATGAGTCCTCATATCTTGCCTTGGTAGTGCATGTAAAGTCCTTGTCTGAGTATATGCTTCGGCTTGTGCCAAGTACTGTACGTCTGTAAGCAAAAGCTGAATACGACAAAATTAACAGTGAATTGATGTGTATTAATTGGCAGATTTTGAATGAGTGTAAGTATGTCGATGTAGCCGTGGCTAAGTTTTATGAGATATTAAATGATGTTATCTCAAAGCATGTTCCTTTCAGAACATTTCGATGCGATAATAGTTACCCACCATGGTTTTCGTCCGCTCTTATTAAGATTATTAAGGAGAAACTGAAGTTCCACAAGAAATTTAAAGTTTATGGTCGACAGGGTGACTTTGATGCATTTTGTCTTTTGCGTGAGCGGTAGAAGCGGGTGCAACGGGAGTGTTATAATAAATTTATTTGGACTGCAGAACAAAAAATAAACATAAATTGTAAATATTTTAAGACCTTTGTTAAATCGAAAAAGTGTTCTTCCAATTTACCGGATACAATATTCCTCAATGATAGTGTTTCAGAGGATGGAAAAGCTACCTGCAATAAGTTTAATTGTTACTTTCACTCTGTTTTTGAACCTTCTGTCCCTGACTCTCCGTATACATCGCAGACAGGTGTTTCTAACCCGTTGACTACAATTAGCATTTCAACGGATTTAGTGAAAAAATATGTGAAGACCCTTGATATAACTAAAGGATGCGGGCCTGATGGGATTCCGCCAATATTCCTGAAAATATATCGTGATTCTCTGGATCTCCCCTTATCCTTATTATTCAATTTTTATTTTGTTGAGCGGAAAAATGCCAGATCTATGGAAACAGTGCATGGCATTCCTAGTTACTGGTCTGGTGATAGACACAATATCCAGAATTACAGGCCAATAACTAAAATAAGTATTATCTCAAAACTTTTCGAAAAAATTATTAACGATATAATATTCCCAATTTTACGGCCCATAATTGTCGATCAGCAGCATGGCTTTATCAACAAGAGATCCACTGAAACCAATCTCTGTGAATTTGTTCATCGGGTGACAGTAGCAGTGGATCAGCGTTGTCAGGTAGATGCCGTGTACACTGATTACTTCAAGGCATTTGACAAGATTTCGCACTCTATTCTCTTACATAAGATTTGTGAGGTAGTATACACAGTGATCTCCTACGATGGTTTGAATCTTATTTAAGGCAACACAGTCAGGCAGTTACCGTCAGTAGTTTTTGTTCAACGTTTGTACCGGTATCGTCAAGGGTGCCTCAGGGCTCTCATCTCAGTCCCCTTCTGTTTAATATATTTGTTAATGACGTAGTTCCTATTTTTAAACATTCTGACATACTCATTTATGCTGACGATAAAAAAAAATTTTAATCTATTAGTGACTGTCTCTTATTACAAAATGACCTTGATGATCTTTGTGCCTATTGTGTAAATAATCATTTGACTCTTAACCCTAATAAATGTAGTAAAATTACGTTTTCCCAGAAATCGAAACCTATTAAATACAATTACCATTTAAATAATAAATGTCTCAATAATCTCTGTGATAAAGGATTTGGGTATTCAATTAGACTGCAAATTAACATTTAACAATCATGTTGAACATATAACTGCCAAGACATACCGAATGCTTAGTTTCGTTTTTAGAACTGGCAAAGACAACTTCAACTTTGTTCCACTCTTTTGCTGCTATACTGTGCATAATGTCCGTTCTGTATTAGAATACGCGTCCACCGTCTGGAACCCACAATATGAGGTATGGGCGCGATTGAAAGGATTAATAAGAAGATGCAAAAGCACTTAAATTTTAGGGCTTCTAGAAATGGCGAAGTGTCTCCCAATGTGCCATCTCTTTTGGACCATCGTTTTGAGAGAGATCAAGTCTTTCTCTACAAAATTCTGAGAGTTCATATAGATTCATCTTTTTTGGTTAGCAATATTAAATTAAGATGTCCTCGTGCAGGTTCGCGTTCCACAAAACATTTTTCAGTTCCTCTTACTGGGACCAATTACGCAAGTAATAATTTTATATTCAGATCATGCAAATACTATGACACTAAATTAAAATCAATTCTTTAATTTAAATTTACAGTCCTATAAAAAACTTGTGCGAGAGTTGACTTGAAATGTATGCACTTATTCCACTTTCAATTGTAACTTATGCGTTATTTTGACATTTCCTAATCTAAATTTAAATTTGTTTAATAATTTAATCTAATCTTAAATTTAATTTTTGTTTTTTATATTATTTTAAATTTTGTGTCTTTTTGTTATAATTTTACATGCAATTCAATTTAATTCCATTTAATATATAAATTCACTTTTTATTTTTTAATCTTTGGTTTTGTAACTATTAACTTATTTTATATTATTGATATGTCTGTTATGTATAATGGTGGAAACTTTACTGATTTATGTGTTTTGTTATGTGTATTTTGTATGTATTATTAAATTTGGAGTAGAGCTCGATGGCGCAACGGCTAGCGCGTTCGGCTTGTGTTCTTGCTCGCTAAGCCACTTTCGCAATGCCGGGTCGTTGGATGGGTGGCCAAATTAAAAACATCTCGAGCTCCTCCGTGCTTCGGAAGCACGTTAAGCCGTCGGTCCCGATTGTTGTCGTAAGATGACAGTCGTAAAAACCCACCAATCCGCATTGGGCCAGCGTGGTGGGTTATGGCTCAATATCCCCACGAGCTATTGTCCACGTGGGAGGCCTGTGTCCAGCAGTGGGACGTTTATGGGCTGATGTTGATGATGATGATGATTATTAAAATTGTCTGTTTCCATCATAGTAATAAATAAATAAATAACCCGGGTTTCGCCACTGTCTGTGAAGCCTGACCGGCCGTTGACCACGACCTTTTTCGCACGTTCTTGTCGAACGTGATCCACTTTTCATCACCAGTTATCAGCTTCTTGAAAAATTGTTCGGTTTCATTACGTCGTAATAAAGAATCACAAATGAGTACACGTTTCATTAGGTTTCTTTCAGTGAGTTCGTGAGGATCCTAAATATCGAGCTTTTACGTGTACCCAGTTTTTTTCAAATGCGCTAAACTATTTTGTGGTCAATTCCCAGTTATTCAGCTCGTCTTTACTACTGATATGCCGATCTTGCTCCACTTTTTCAAAAATGGCATCCATTTTATCCATAACCAGAGCGACGTGCATCTTTGACATCAAAATTTCCGGATTGAAAACGCATAAACCAAATTTGTGCTACTCTCACAGACTGCACTAGGTCATAAACATCGCAAATTTTTTTCGCGGCTTGCGTTGCATTTGTACCTTTTATGTAGTAAAACTTTAAAATGTATCGAATTTCTTAATTAGATTCACTTATCTTGACAGTAAGGAAAACAAATAAAAATCACATATTTTCCTAATTTGAATTTTGAATTATCTTCTATTTAATTTAAACTTTTAATGATACCAAAACCAGCCGGATAGTATAGCCAAAGAGACTTTATTATAAGTTCATACATACTATATGCGAAAAGACTTTTTCCCCATAAGTAAGTTTATATACAGTTTATAACATTTAAGTTAATAAAAAATACCGTTAACGCATTGCACGTATGTTCATAATTGCTAAAGTGAGACGGCCGCCGCACCAAAAAGGCTTTATCGCGAGGCCTTACGCCGAGGCTAAGTCGCAGCCGTGCCTTGCGCAACCGCCATTACGTAACCCACATCGTTGCAGACATTAATTGGCTACACACTTAATAATTTTCCGAGTCATTTCCTTTACTTGCTACGACGATATGAGCCAGTCTACTGTGTAATTGTTAACTAACTTATCGCCCCATCTTAGTTGGATTCTGATGGAGGTCACCCGAACACATTTACATTTTGATTTGGTGCCGAGGTACCCGAATTTTTAGGTAAACTGCGTCATATGTGGTCAAAGGGTGTCTGATGGAAATGGATTGGCACGTGCTTTCCTTCTAGAAATTATTTGTGATTCATTTAACGGACTACCATTAATTTACTGTGTACTTAATTGTTAACTAACTTATTGCCCCATCTTAGTTGGATTCAGCACATTTACATTTTGATTTAGTGCTTAAACTGCGACATATTATGTGGCTGCCTAAAATAAATTCACGCGTAATTTTTTTTTATAATGGATATCAGAAATAATAAGTCAATCATTTACAAACACGCTAACGTCAATTCAGTTTACGTTAACTAACTTATCGCCCCATCTTCGTTGGGTTCTGATGGAGCTTACCCGAGCACATTTACATTTTGATTTGGTGCGGAACAGTCCGGATGTTTAGCTAAACTGCGTCATATGTGGTCAAAGGGTGTCCGATGGAAATGGACTTGCACGTGAATTTAACAATTGTTTCATTCTAGAAATTATTAGTCAATCATTTATCAATAGTCAATCGGTCTACTGTGTAATTGTTAACTAACTTATCGCCCCATCTTAGTTGGACTATGATGGAGCTCACCCGAACACATTTACATTTTGATTTGGTGCAGATCTGTCCGGATGTTTAGCTAAACTGCGTCATATGTGGTCAAAGAATGTCTCTTGGAAATGGATTTGCAAGTGAATTGAACAATGGTTTCCTTCTAGAAATTATTTGTCTATCATTTAACAATAGTCAACCAGTCTGTGTAATTAATACTATCATAACGCCCCTGTGAGATTTTGGTACGGTGCTGTCCGAATGTCAATACCAATAATGATGTTGATAATACAAAATTTGTCTTAATAAGTAGTCTATTTATAAAGCCGAAACCCAGTCGTTTAAAGGGCGGCACCGACAGTGACTTACCCTGCTATATCCCCGATAAACACTGGATACATTTTATAAACAACATTTCATGAAGGCTAGCCCGATAGTTTGTGTCTCTGTGAAGGTCTAAGACCAGCCGTTTGATCTTCTATTTCATAACAAGCGGTGAAAGAATATTACCAACCCCTCTCTTTCCTTGGGTGACGTAAAAGGCGACTAACGCTGCTGCACATACATCCAACAGCATAGAGCGGCAATGGACTCATCACCTGTCACGCTAAACCATGTGCAGTCGCTATATTTGGAGAAAAGTGGACTATGGTAGAGAACTGTTTTGCTGTCCTCATTGCCTAGTCTCTGACTAACCCTTCGGGGATAATAGTCGTGATTGTATGTATGTATAACCGGTACTATTTCAGGATAGTTGTGAAGTTCTAAGACTGCTGATGATGTTGCTAGCGGTTGCTAGATTTTGGTAAATATTACAATTTCATACTAGCCCACCCGCGCCTCCCCCACGCTAGTTTAGAAACATTATCATACTTCAGCCATTTCGTACAAAATATCTACAAACTAGCGGCCGCTCGCGTTTCACCCGCGTGGTTTCCCATTCCCGTGGGAATATTGGGATAAAAAGTATCCTATGTGTTAATTCAGGTTATAAACTATCTGTATGCCGAATTTCATCCAAATCCATTCAGTAGTTTTTACGTGAAAGAGTAACAAACATCTATCCATACTTACAAACTTTCGCGTTTATAATATTAAAAGGATTATATAAAACAACCATCGTTCCAACAAACAATCATCGATCCATTTTATCATCGAAAACCGCTGCCTTCTCCTTCTAAACCACGCAATGGATTTTTACACGGTTTTCGCTGATGAAAAGGTCGATAAAGGACGATGGTTGTTTTATATACATATTATGTAATAAAGGCTTGAACCCAGCAGCGGTATATACCCGATGTTCAGTAAAACATGACCATGAATAGTAACCTTATATTTTTTACACTAGGAATATTTCATTTTCCCTATTTTAATTTATGCGTAATTCCTCCCGCGTTTTTGCTTCATCTTGACCGTGTCATCTAGAATGTAAGACATGTTTGTAACAAGATTTACTAATAATAAAATCCATATTTTACAATTTCATTCTACTTGTTTTATTACGAACACCCGATATGCCCCTGACATACTGGATACAGTTTATAACCGAGGCTTTATTCAGGCCAGCCCGATACCGACCCCGTGGCAGCCGTGTGCAGCTGGCCACACGCCAAAAGCACCACTAATTTGTAGAGTTCATTACATAATTGCGTACGTTTTTGCTGTGACCCGCCTTAGCGTGTGAAGCTTATTATTGTTTGGATGTCCTATTTGGTAATACAGCCCTAGAAAAGTGGCAGTCTATTCGTTATCGTTTGTCAATAGTAAACAAGTAGACAAGTTTAAATAATTGCGTACGTTTTTGCTGTGGTTTGCCTTAGCGTGTGAAGCTGGCATATTGTTGGCTAGACGATTTGATAATACAGCCCCCATTGACAAGAGGTAGACGCTCCCTGTCTACCTCTCAGTCTCAGTCTTGGCAACGAAATGTCAAAAAATTTTGACAGCAGGTGCTATTTGGCGGGAATTTAAATTTGCGGAAATGGAAAAAAAAATTGTATTCACTATACATAAAATATACCGTAGAACCGAAATAATCGACCTTGTTCATACTAAAGTAGTCATTATGTTTATCAAAACACGGTACAAAGTCAAGTGGAGAGCGCGGACAGCGCGGCCTATATAATGGCCGCTTGGGGGTCTGACGGAATAGCGAGTTTTTAGGTGCGGCCAAATATGGCCAAAATATGGCCAATAGTAAACTGGTACACAAGTTTACGGTTACTTGGCGAATTTTAACTCCAGTCAATCGCTACCACATACGGCCGTGGCCGACTGTGAGCTGTCACGAATAACAAATGCGAGTGTTTTGCCGAGCAGTTTCCCCGAGTAATGTACAGTAACTAATCATGAAAATGTAATTCGAATTAGAGCGCGTTTGCGAAGCGTTTGTGGTACAGGTGATATATCCCATACTTTTGTAGTAGGGCAATTTAGGGGCAATTTGGACGGTAAAGTTTGTAGTCACCCTCTAGTGCTTAGTTGCCGTCATTTCTGACGGTCGTGACCTCCTTCACAATGTATACGATGATAGAGCGTCATCTGGACTGGTTGGCATCACCAAGCAGTAAATGTCAAACTATCCACATGGAAAGAATAATAGAGATAAAATAGTAATATTACCATTTACGTTGGCCCGCTACAAGTAGGTGGGTGTTAACGACAGGTGTCTTACAACAACTGGGAGCACACAGCTTTTCGTAGTACGGAGAAACATAAAACATTAGATCATCGAGTATACCTACTCAAAACACTCTTGAAATACAATGAAAACTCTGTTACTCAGCCGTAAAACGAGGATTCGGCCCACCTGGTTGTTTGCGGCTAATGCCGCGCGCGACGAGGGCAAAACCCTTAAGCTTTTATTTATTTATTTCTTTATTTAAAGAAAAGGTATGCACTTGCTAACTTAGAGTACAGACCAAAAAGCCAGCAAGCTAATCACAAACATACCTAGGTCAAGTTTAAAATTAGAATCCATCAGCGAAATATAATCAAGTAAACATGATACTTAAACAAATTTAGAAAAAATAAATAAGTATAAAAGTTTAAAAATATTAATGTCAAATAGTCAAAATACAATGCCACATTAAAATAGCTACCAGTAATCACACAAAGAGTCAAGCACATTCTAAATTAAATTAATTTTAATATTAAAATCATTGTTAAAATACAATTAAGAAAAAAGTCAAAATACAATGTTACAATACAATAATTACCAATAGTTACCAATAGTTAAAAAATCAATATAAATTCGAATACATAAAATATAAAGTAAAGTAAGTTAAGCTCACTAAACCCTTCAAACCACAACGCGGCAATGTAAAACAATGCTAATTGGCGGCAAAACAGATATTAGGGTGGTCGCCATCCAGTCGGATTTTTTAATGTGAATAGGAGGTAAACGAGCAAGCGGGTCACTTGATAGGAAAGTAATCACCGCCGCAAAACCAGAAGGAACGCAGATCCGTTGCCGGCCTTGATAGAGGAGTAGGGCCTTCGACAAAAAAGAGTGTGAATTTTGGATGAGGGCAGGGGGGGAGAAACCGGCCTCCGTTACTTTCATTCACCGGTCGACACAACAGCAACTGCCATCGTTTCACTCCGATATTCCGCGAGAATTGTATTAGTTTAACCGCCTCTATGGTCTAGTGGCTAAAGGTGGGCATTCACGGTCGCGCCATCGCGTCAAATGGCGTGATATACATCCAAAGTTTGATCATGAGTGTGAAACCCGTTTGGACTTATGTAAAACTCTGGATTTCCATTCGCGCCAATATCCACCGCCCTGGGCCTTATCGTCGAGCCGTAGTTGCTCGTGAATGCCCGAACCCACATCCATTTTGAACTCATATCAAACGTCTTTCGGACCGGTTAATCATGTAAATAAAAGAAAATTGGAGTGATCGTGAATGGTATATATGTTTGGCCATCCATCCATTTGACTTATGTCCCGGGTTCGATTCCCAGCGGGGGGTACATCTTTGTGTGATCGGTTTGGTTTGTGGTGGGCTGTTAAGTCCGCCTGGCTAGCTACCACCATCTTATCTAAATCGGTCGCCATAACAACGATGTTTATAGCATTGTTGTGTTCCGACAGTTTGAGGTAAGATAGCCAGTTCCTCAGTGGTTGAGGATTCCAGGTGAAGCGCGCTTCCATTTTCGGCCTTATCGTCACTTAACATCAGGTGAGATAAAGGCCAAGCGCTTATCTGTTATAGAATCAAAAAAATGTCTCATCAATCTGGGCAGAATCCTACCACTGTTACAGAATCCTACCAGTGACAGATAACAACGGTTTGTATTGAGATACCGTACCGTAGTATCGTAGACAGTGCTACGAATTACTACTAACGGCCGCTACGGTTTCATGAACCACGTACGTCGTCTACTTTTAATGTAACGATGCAGTAGGTAGCCCTCCTTTATAAACACTGTTTTCTTTGTGGTTTGTTTATTTATTTAAACTAACTCATTCATAAATAATTATTTGAACGTAGTTGGCATGACCAGTGCAACTCGGTCGTAACGTCGGTCGGGTATAAAAAGTATGCATAGAATGCCTTAACTGAGTAGTTTTGCGTTAAGGCTCGTTAAAGTATTTGTTCGTATTAGAACACAAAGATTTAAAAGTTTCTACATAGAAGACCTTGGCCAACAATAAGATGACTAAGTTAGTAGGTACCTAAAGGAGATATTGTTAGTTACCTATATTGTTAGTTACCTAATATTGTTGCTAACCGTGTCGCATAGCGGTGAAGGAATACTACCACCCCCTCTCTTCCCTTGGGTGTCGTAAAATGCGACTAACGGACTAAAGACTGCACACACATACAACAGCATAGAGCGGCGATGGACTCACCACCTGTCATGCTGAGCACATTTGCAGTCGTTATTTAATGAAAAGTGGACTATGGTAGAGGACTATTTTTGCAGTCCTCATTGCCTAGTCTCTGACTAACTCTTCGGGGATAATAGTCGTGATTATATGTATGTATGTATTATTGCTACTTTATCGTAAGCCGTATGGTATAGCGGCTCACTATAGGAATACTACACCCCTCTTCCCTTAGGTGTTGTAAAGGGCGACTAATGGACTAAAGACTGCACGTACATCCAACAACATAGAGCAGCGGCATCCAGCTGCGGACGCTTCTGCGGTCCTCACTGCCTAGTCTCTGACTAACCCTTTGTGTTGTATTTATTGTAAGGAATATAATCGGGTTAGTATCAGTTGGTCTAAAACGCAACTGGTCTAAAATACAACTGGTCTAAGTAGCAACTGACCTAAAAAGCAACTGTTCTTAAACGCCACTGGCCTAAGTAGCAACTGGTCTAACTAGCAACTGATCTAAAACGCAACTCTACTAAATTGTGTGTAATGACACGTATATTGTGTGTGTAATAAAAAAAATAACAAAGTGAATCTTTCATTAAGCACAGCGTGTAACTGAAGCAACGGTTACGCTGCAACATAATCCGTGCGCGTAATTATACTGACATAGCGGCGGTGTGTCGCGAACGGCCGGGCTACCGCAAAAAGAGTATTAATTTACGCCCTCTCTAATTATAACGAGCAACTTTCGGCAACTCGGCTCCCGTTACACGGTGCCGGCTCTTTATTTCCAGAAACTTCTTTGCCTCCGATTCCTGGGACTTTAATAGCTTCAAACTGCTGGGTGAAACATTTTGCAACTTTGTTCTTAATGCCTCATATCTGTAGGATCATGTTTTGCACAGAGAGTATGATAAGTTGATGAACTATGTTGCAGAAAGTGAATAATGTTTTGTTGTGTGGGTGTATTGCAGTCAGAAAATAGTTTTGTGTGTTAAGTGTGTAGTAATGGACTGAATCACTACATGTCGGAAACAGCGGCGGTAGCCTAATTAGTAGCTCGGGTTTAGAAGGTGGAAGTGTGTTCAAATCCCGCTTGTTTTTGTTAATGTTTTCAATTCAAACTCTTTTCTATATTGCATTGGATTTAAATTTATACATGTAAGTACAAGTTACGTGAAATATTAAGGTTCCTCGTAACTTGCACTGATACTTCTGCATATAAAAAATTATAAATAATCCATAACTTCTATTTCTTTGCCAATTTTAATTCTTATGTTTTAATAACAAACCCGTCCGAGTAGGTTATCAATCGCGCTTCAATACCAAACCAAAAAACTTCTACTTTTATATTGAAAACAAAAGAATTCTACTCGATAAAACATTCACCGTCGCTACTATAAAAACATGTAAGCATCGGTAAAAATAGCACACACCATTGATGGCCAAGACACACCTACTTTCATTGAACTAAGTTCTATGAGTCAGAGACTTGGCGACAGTAAATTGAATCGGCCGGCGTAATAAAATGTAGGCCAACACGCGAGTGATTAACCCGTACTATATGAATAAGTCTTCACTGTCTAGCGCCTTGTAACAACGAAGCCTTGCAATTTAAATTAACAATCAAAACGATAGCACCCATAGTGATTTATTTACTGGCTGAAGCGTAAGCGTAAGCGTTAGCGGAGAAGATTTACCAAGTTTATTGTTTCAAGATGTCAAAAGCGAAATGTTTTAAAACAAATGCCAATGTGTTGTGTTGTTAGAAAAAATAAATCTAAATTTGTTTGACGGTGAAGAGCTTGAACGAGTTACGCTCATATAATACAATTAGGTCTACAATAAGACTTCGTTGTGACTGATTTGCTGATTACAGCCGTTTCTTATAAATCCATACAGCAGTGGTGCTATATTAACACTACAAAAAACTTGAAAGCTCTCTCCTTATGTAGCTTGAATGAATTTGAATTAAATTATTAAGGAATCAATTCTAAGATTTCTTCACTAACAAACTACTCCAACAGAAGCAATTATTACAACTACGAAAAACTATTGAATTGTAATTTTAAACTCTCGCAGAAACTGCGCCCGCCTCCGCGCGTGTTCGGTACTCAGTGTTCAGTAAATTCTGGAACATGGAAACCTTCCAAAGTATTCCACTAAGGCTGGGGCGGTAATTTCCAGCTAAACGAGGGTTGCACTAATTCATGCAGCCATTAATAAAACATGACTATGTAAAGGTGGCGCGGTGAGACCTGTCGTTATGCACTCTCGTCGACAGCTCTCGCTAACTACAATTTACACATTTTTTTTTAATAACCACCATTTTTTTTTCTTTTTATACGAAAATTTTATGCCAGCTGTAGTTTTAAGGGGGTGCCGCGCCATCGCAAAACTGACATAAGTCTCTTAATGAACTTCAAAGCAAAATCAATCATATTGATAGTTATAGTCAGAACTAATCTGCTTTGAAGTTTCAGACCTAGGAATTAAATTGGAGCAATGTTTTTGTTCTGCGAAATGAGCAAACCAACACGCGCTTGTGTTAAAAATTAAAATTTACTTTTTAAAGAAGGGAATATCAATACAAATATATCCATGTAAGAATTATTGTTTCATGCGTAAAATTAAGAAATTTGTCAAAAAAAAGGTTTTTAGGAGTCGGATAAAATGTTTACTAGAAAAAAATCAACCAGTCTCAGGAAGCTCGAGTGGGATTTGAACCGACGACCTTTGGATTGCCGGTCCACTGCTCTGCATAACGACAGGTCTCACAGAGCAGTGGACCGGCAATCCAAAGGTCGTGGGTTCGAATCCCACTCGAGCTTCCTGAGACTGGTTGATTTTTTCTAGTAAACATTTTATCCGTTATCTACATAGCATTGTGAATGCAAAATTTTAATAATAAAGTTTTTAGGAGTCATTAGATTTATGTATTGTTTGTTATTGTTTAGAGAATTTGTAGAAATTTGTTTCAAATTTCAACAAACCTTGTGCAATGATCAGGCTAACTTACATAAGTTCTTTTAATGTATTTTACTAATTCAGCGCACAGTACAAGTAACTTAAAAGTACGTAAATTTTCACAATTTCGTGCAGGACAGCGAAGACGCGCTAACAGTCTTTGATAAACGTCAAAATAGTGAAGTGAAACTTGAAGTGGACTTGAAGTACGCGTCTCATTCTTTTTATGACTGACAAGTTGACAAAGTTAATTAGAATTAAATTACATACATACAAACATACATACATCTACATATAATCATTACTTATATCCCCGAAGGGTTAGTCAGAGGCTAGGCAAAGAGGACATACCCTCTCCTTACATCACTAAGTTTTATTTGTACTGGCACCTCGAGACCAACCGTTAGGTTATTGCAAGAAGTGCCAGACGTCCCTGCGCCAGTAAAAAGGACAGCAAAAGCAGTCTCTCTACCTTAGCCAACTTTTCAACAAATAGCGACTGCCGCTCGCCATCGATCTCGACATCGCCGCTCTAAGCTGTTGGATGCATGTGCAGTCGTTAGTCCGATAGTCGCCTTTTAAGACACCCAAATGAAGAGAGGGGTGGTAGTATTCTTTCACCGCTACGCGATACGGTACCTATTTTAAATAAGCTAGTGCATTATACCAATCTGTCACCGTTACACTCCTGTAAACATTTTATTCACAACCTAATCTGTTTCGATAACGAGGGTCGTTTTAACACTACACTACGTGTCGTGATCAAACATCACGAGTTAGCTGGTAACAATGTGTTAATTAATGATTGAGGAAAACCGCCATCACCGACCTAGTACTTGTTTACAATGGTCATAGTAAAGGAGAGCGTATACAATGTGATAGAGGTGGTACTTCTAACCTGTTAAGGCTAAGAACTACATCTAAATTCATATACAAAAAAAATAATATGGAGGGTCCTACTCCCTCCCCCTATAATTTATGACCATTTTTACTTTGTGCGATATGAAAGGTTTCATACGTCGGAGAAACATGAAAAAATGGCAAACGGTAGCTAATGACACTGGCTAACTAATAAATTACTTTGTTTTGTATGTTTGAAATTTCTTTGGTAAAAAAAAAAAATTCTTTAATTAATTATTTTGTGATACAAAATCACTTTTTTATAAGTCCACATTTTTTTTGAAATAATGAATTTAGATGTAGTACTTAGCATTAACAGGTTAGAAGTACCACCCCTATCACATTGTATAGTGTCGACTGATTTTAAGTATTCAAGTGGAAAGTTGCAATGACAAAAGAAACACTGATTCAGTTTTTTGGTTTTGATGATGTGTGTTAAAAATAAAAAGAAGAAGCTAGTAATTTCAGTAATTAAGTAATTAAAGAATACTACCACCCCCTCTCTTCCCTTGGGTGTCGTAAAAGGCGACTAACGGGTTAAGACTGCACATACACCCAACAGCATACAGCGGCGATGGGCTCACCACCTGTCACACTGAGCACATGTGCAGCCACTATTTGGTGAACAGTGGACTATGGCAGAGGTCTGCTTTTGCAGTCCTCATTGCCTAGTCTTTGACTAACCCTTCGAGGATAATAGTCGTGATTATATGCATTCTGTCAAAAAAGTTTCGGGAACGGATGATTTGTTTATGATTCCAAATTAATTTTTTTGTTTTTTTGTTGTTGTTAGATTGGCACAACTGTTATCCATTTTGGCGCGGAGTTTGAGTTGCATCTGTTATTTAGATTAAATACAGTGCTGTTTTTAGTTAGTTTATCTAGTGTTATTGCGAATTCCATAATGAATAAATCATTGAACAAAGAGTTTGTCTTAAATTTTGAGTCGTCAATGGAATTTTGTGTTCGGAGTCACTGAAAATGTTACAGAAGGCTTACGGTGAACCGACTTTATCAAAAATACGTGCTTATGAGTGGTACAAAGCGTTCAAAAGCGGTCGGGATGTGATGGAAGATTTGCTTCGCTCTGGCAAGCCATCAACGTCTTCAACTGAAGTTAACATCGCAAAAGTGAAGGAAATGGTGACTGAAAATCCTCATTCATGTTTGAGAGAGATAGCTACCACCTTATTTACCAGATATGGCTCCAGCCGACTTCTTTCTTTTTCCTAAACTCAAATTACCACTTCGTGGCACCCGTTTTCATTCGGTAGAAGACATACGAGTATAGGAGAATTCGCGGCGAGAACTGAACTCAATTCCGGAAAAAGCGTTTAAAAATATTTTGATGATTGGATTATTCGTTGGCGTAAGTGTATCGTTTCTGAAGGAGCATACTTTAAAGGCGATAAAATAAATTTGGATGAATAACTAACATGTTGTGTAATATTGATCTTTTCCCGGTACTTTCTTGACAGAGTAGTATGTTTTTATGTAAATCCGCGTAGGGCCAGTGTGGTAGGTTATGGCCCAATCTCCACTTGAGTCTCAGTCTAGCTGTGGGCCTTTTATAGGCTATTAATAATAGTCAATTTTCATATTAATTTATTCACTGTGTGTTATTGTTCTTTACGTTAATTAATAAACAGTTTCTAACCAACCCGCGTTTTATGCTGTGATTATGTAAAAAATAAATAACGTTTTTTAATTAACTTTTTCTTTGACCACTCTTTCTGTCTGTACGGATAAATTTAATGTGTCGAATTTACAATAATCCAAATTGAAATATGACGAATTAACTTCATTAAAATAGAATAGTGGCAAATTCACACATACTTTTTTTTGTGGCAAACACACAAAGTCATTGTGGCAAAAAACCCCCGCATTAAGCTTGCGTGCTGGGTTATCTCCCCTGTTGTGTGGGAAGGCCTATGCCCAGCAGTGGGACGTTTATAGGCTGAGGACGAAGAGTCCCAACAAAGTCGACGATATAGTTATAACATCGAGCCAACTTTTTTCTTGGTCAACAAACGAATGCAAGATATTACGCAAGGAAAACTTCAATATTTAAGTAAAAGGGAGACGGTGAAGAATAAGAATTTGATTAGTTGAGTGGCAAGCGGCGGATTGAATAGCACTCAGGCCCGTGCTCCTTACTAACATTATTAAATGCGTCCGAAGCAGGGCGGCCAGCTTGTATTAAAAAAAAACTGTTGTGTCGTCTACGCCTCGGCAAGAGGGAAGTGTATAACTCATCCACGTTATATAATTGTCCGCAGCTTATTTCTTTTGATTTGGTGTGTGGCCACAACTTTGGCAATTATGTATTTTGTCACTATTAAATATTTCTTTGCGGAAAAGTGAAACGTCATGTCTGCAGTTCTATTTGTGAAATAATGGATACTATTGACCGTTAAGCGTTTTTGCATAAATATTGGCAAATTAAACAAAACTGCGCAACATCACTTTTCCGTGTAAAATCTGAAACGGAAACTGAAAAGTTTGAATATTATTTACCATTAAACATTCTAATTGTCTCTCAATAAAAAGATAATTATTAACTATATAATAGGTATATATATCTCCCTTAATTGTCCCTCCTGTACACTGGCTAAATGAGCAAACCGCAGTAAGCTACAGAAAAAAAACAGGCATTGTTAACAAACCAAACCAACCAAGGTTTCAAACAGACAGTAACCCGAGTTTGTGAAGTATTAGATAAGATAAAGCTAATACTTATTTATTGTAGCGATTATGTTATTTCAAAGATGGAGGTCTTTCCCCAGCTGTGGGACAGATAGTACTTTACCTATTACTTATTTTTGGTTTTAATAATATTGAAGTTTGAAGTTTGAAAGGGTTACCGAAATGTGTAAAGGCTAACATATCAGATCAGGGTCACGCCGTGGATTTTACCACAATATAATTGATTTTTCCTCTCGCTAGCTTTATGAGACTCACTCGATTAGTTCGAGTCTTTTGATCCCTTCCTTCCAACGTTAAACCTTTTACTGGCTCTAAAACTAGAGAGCGAAACGAGGTATTTTCACGCAAGTTATGTGGTAGATTAAGGCATACCTACCTGTTTTATTTTCAGGATACGTCAATTTTAATCAGTTGTTATTATTAAACCTTTTTTAGAGAACAGTCAAACCGTGAATTTCTTCGACAATATTAGTAACCCTTGTTTTTAATTAAAACTTTTAGTCTACCTACAAGACGCGATTACAATTATAAATATGGCCTATCATAGGGTAAACGCCCGTGTGGTCAATTCCAGGGTCAGAAGGCACAAGAGAATAAGTGCCTTGAGGCGCCTTGGTGGCCGAGTGGCCAAACGCTCGACCTGATATCCTTATAACTTTGAAAACAAAGGTTACTAATATTGTCGAAGAAATTTACGGTTTGACTGATTTCTAAAAAAAAAGGTTTAATAATAACAGATTAAAATTTCCGTATCCTGAATATATAGCAGGTATGCCTTACCACATAACTTGCGTGAAAATACCTTTTACTACTGTTTCAGATTTTTCGATGCATAGACCGGGATTTGTGATCACCAGAGGTCGGAATTAGGTAGAATTATTAATTGTACTTACTTACTGATTTCATACAGCGAAAGAATAAAGTGGATATGCCTCAAATCCCGAAATTAAGTTTAAAAACTAAAAAAATAATAGTAGATTATGCACCAAGGGGATAAAGTAGTGTCTTATGTAGCGGGCGTCCCGTATTGAATCCCGAGCAAAACGAAGGATTCTAGCGTTAACTCCCGAGCAAAGCGAGGGAGATAAGACAAGAATCCTGAGTGCAGCGTGGGATTAAAGGTCACCCAAGACGAAGGCACCTTTATCCCCGAGGGGAATACTCTACTTTTCACACCATCTACTAGACAATAAAAAGCAATAGTAAAACAATAGTAGATTGTTAATACAAGGAGCCAAAATGACCCAAACGGACTAAAGACTGCACATACTGCACGATGGGCTCATCAAAATAATACTACTAATTCATCTCTTACCTTCGTTGTCGTAAAAGGCGACTAACGAACTAGGCGACTAACGG
Source organism: Scoparia ambigualis (assembly GCA_963921215.1). Lineage (NCBI taxonomy): Eukaryota > Metazoa > Arthropoda > Insecta > Lepidoptera > Crambidae > Scoparia > Scoparia ambigualis. Next base: position 24,642,375 of record OY992503.1, read on the forward strand.
ACTAAAGACTTCACATACATCCAACAGCATAGAGCGGCAATGGGCTCATCAAAATATTACTACCAACCCCTATCTTCTCTTCGGTTTCGTAAAAGGCGACTGACGGACTAAATAAATACTGCACATGCATCCCACAGCATAGAGCGGCGATGGGCTAATCAAAATAATACTACCAACCTCTTCCTTCCCTTGGGTGTCGTAAAAGGTGACTAACGGACTAAAGACTGCACATACATCCAACAGCATAGAGCGGCGATGGGCTCATCAAAATAATACTACCAACCCCTCTCTTCCCTTGGGTGTCGTATAAGCGACTAACGGGCTAAAGACTGCACATACATCCAACAGCATAGGGAGGCGATGGGCTCATCAAAATAATTCTACTAACCCTTCTCTTTCCTTCGTTGTCGTAAAAGGCGACTAAGGAACTAGGCGACTAACGGACTATAAAGACTTCACATACATCCAACAGCATAGAGCGGCGATGGGCACATCAAAATAATACTACCAACCCCTATCTTCTCTACGGTTTCGTAAAAGGCGACTAACGGGCTAAAGACTGCACATACATCCAACAGCATAGAGTGGCGATGGGCTCATCAAAATAATACTACCAACCCCTATCTTCTCTTCGGTATCGTAAAAAGCGACTAACGGACTAAATAAATATTACACATACATCCAACAGCATAGAGCGGAAATGGGCTCATCAAAATAATACTACCAACCCATCCCTTCCCTTGGGTGTCTTAAAAGGCGACTAACGGACTAAAGACTGCACATACATTCAACAGCATAGAGAGGCTATGGGCTCATCAAAATAATACTACCAGCCCCTTTTCGTCCCTTGGGTGGGTGTCGTAATACATCAATGCGTAAAAGGCGTATACGGACGAAAGACTACACACCTACCTACCTACTACCTATCAAAATAATACTACCAACCCCTCTCTTCCCTTGGGTGTCGTATAAACGACTAACGGGCTAAATACTGCACATGCATCCAACAGCATAGAGCGGCGATGGGCTCATCAAAATAATACTACCAACCTCTTCCTTCCCTTGGGTGTCGTAAAAGGCGACTAACGGACTAAAGACTGCACATACATCCAACAGCATAGAGCGGCGATGGGCTCATCAAAATAATACTACCAACCCCTCTCTTCCCTTGGGTGTCGTAAAAGCGACTAACGGGCTAAAGACTGCACATACATCCAACAGCATAGAGTGGCGATGGGCTCATCAAAATAATACTACCAACCCCTATTTTCTTTAAGGTATCGTAAAAAGCGACTAACGGACTAAATAAATATTACACATACATCCAACAGCATAGAGCGGAGATGGGCTCATCAAAATAATACTACCAACCCATCCCTTCCCTTGGGTGTCTTAAAAGGCGACTAACGGACTAAAGACTGCACATACATTCAACAGCATAGAGCGGCTATGGGCTCATCAAAATAATACTACCAGCCCCTTTTCGTCCCTTGGGTGGGTGTCGTAATACATCAATGCGTAAAAGGCGTATACGGACTAAAGACTGCACACCTACCTACCTACTACCTATATAGTAAATGTTCGTATGCGATTTCTAATTATGTTTCAAATTCAAATCACATTATTGACCAGCGGGTCATAATGAAATTCAGTACAATATTATTGCCCTGCTAGACCTCAGGGCTATAATGACTTACTTTAGGTTAGGTTTGCATGACATATAATTTGACGTTGTCGAACAGGTGGTGTGAAATAGTAGATTATGTACCCAGGGGATAAAGTAGTGTCTTATGTAGCGGGCGCCCCGTATTGAATCCCGAGCGAAACGAAGTATTCTAGCGTTAACTCCTGAGCGTAGCGATGGCGTTTAGAGTTAACTCCCGAGCAAAGCGAGGGAGTTAAGACAAAAATCCTGAGAGTAGCGTTGTAGTATTATTTTGATGAGCCCATCTTCGCTCTATGCTGTTGGAAGTTTGTGCAGTCTTTGGTCCGTTAATCGCCTTTTACGATACCCAAGGGAAGAAAGGGGTTGGTAATATTATTTTGATGAGCCCATCGCCGCGCTATGCTGTAGGATGTTTGTGCAGTCTAGTCCGTTTGGATCATTTTAGCTCCTTGTATAAACAATCTACTATTGTTTAGTAGATTGTTTATATGCTACGCTCGGGAGCTAACGCTAGATCCTTCGTTTCGCTCGGGATTCAATACGGGGCGCCCGCTACATAAGACACTACTTTATCCCCTTAGTACATAATCTACTATTATATTAAATCAAAAGTATTTTCGTATTTATAAAAAAGGCGAAGTATAAGTATGATAATTTGCTTAAGACTATTAATAATTTTTATTGTGAAATAATGTAAATACTAATAAAAATGTATATTCTCTGAGGTTTTTTTTATTATTATTTATTTTTGTAATATTGTTGGCCACACGGGATTGTCCATTAGAAATCCCGAGAAGGTCCATATTAATATTAACATTTCGTTGCAAGTACATAGATAACTCTACCTAATTCCGACCTCTGGGTGATCACCAACCTGCATTTGGGAAGCTTGGTATTTAAGCCAATACTGCGTAAAAATCTATGACTTGATTTCGGTGATGAAGGTCATTGCCCTGCAGTGAGACAATATGTAGGCTGTAGTCCCTTTACTTTACTTTGAGTCCCACGTATAACTATCTGCGTCTTCCCGGGTTCAGTGGTATGCATATTGCATTTTCTCCTGTATTAAAAAAGGCCAAACGTTAATCGAATATACTACAATCCCTTGGTACATTTTCATCGGACACATCTATGCCATTAGTTACATTCCGAATCCGCAGGTGTAGGGCGCTGCAAGTAGGTCAGAGGGCGCGCTGCCACGCTTCCACTCTACGACGCATTTTGTCTCTTTTATTGTAATCTAGATTTGGACCGCGGCATTGCCTGCGTAAATTTTTCGCGGAAAAAGTAAAGCGTCACCATGGCAATTTCTATTTCTATACCTGAATTCATCAAAATCGGTTAAGCGGTGAAAGCGTTACAAAAAAACAAACATTGTCACTTTCGCAGATAAAATATTAAGGATTAAGTAAATGCACATCAACTTAGTTGACAATAAAGAGATAGTGCTACTGATGACAGCTATTAAAATAGAATGGAATAATTATTTAAACAGCGCAATAAAATTGCTACAAATATACATTTTACAGTTACAGAAAAATACTTTGTCAAGTATCAACTATAGTATTGTGACACCGTATAGGAGACCAACTCAGCAAATGCCAAACGTCGTGGATACTTACGTGACTCTGGCCTTCCTTGGGCAGCTTTAGCAAGGGAATACCACTATGCATCGCTTTATGCACAAAATATCAGATGGGTCAACAGGTTACTGCGAGGGGGGAACCTTGGCAGGTCTCACTAAGATTATAATGTGCATCGCTTACACGGTTTAAACAAATAGTAATTACAATAAGTATAACTTTGAGAGCAATTTATAATTGCAACTTTTTTTCAAGTATGGTAGTACACTCTGTTGTACCTACGAGATGTATTCATTACGTGATGTATTCCAGACACATTCTAGAGTAATACAGAGCAAAGTAATTAATTAATCTATTCATAAAAAAGACGTAAACTAGTTTTTGACCAGCTGTCGTGTTAGATTTACATTGCAAACGATTGTAATGTATTCATTGCGTGATGTATTCCAGACACATTCTAGAGTAATACTGAGCAAAGTAATTAATTAATCTGTCCACAGAAAAAAATAATGTAAACTGGTTTTTGACTAACTGTCGTGTTAGATTCACATTGTAAACGATTGAAATAACAACCGATCGCTAATATCTTAGAACAACTGCAGGCAACAAATTTAAAATGAAATAATCGTTTGGAAGACAGAGCAGCATACGTACTTATGAGAACCCCTCAAGCAAGGAGTAAGGTAAACACATAAATCTTTTCACAAATTATCCGAGCTCTCGTTTAACATAAAACTATCACGTTAGTAATTAAGGGGACAGTTAGTACCTACTCGTTTCATAAATCGTTATAATCACAAGTATCACACACACAGAGCTGGGTAGCAAAAACATATATTTAAAAAGGTGGTATTATTATTAGTCGCTAAACACATCAAATAAAGAAAGAAGCAAGAGCTTTTGAATTTTTATAAACTTCTAGTAAAGTTATATATTTTGACACGGTACTGTACGGCGAATTTCGGTACTAAGGTACTTGCTGCATTTAAATCAGTCTCTTTCCGCAATTCGTGAACTCACGCACAAACGCTTAGTGTGACCGAGAGCTTTGAGTGACCGTAATTTGCTAAAATGAGGAACGATACTCAGACCTTTTTTTAAATAGGTAAAATGCTTTTCGCATACACTGAGGTCTGGGGCGACCTAGGGTTATGTGGAACTCCCCTTCCCAGTACCCGCCCAATCAGAAAAATCAGAAAAACTCGACGGGGGGCCCACGTCGAGTTTTTCTATAAATAATAATAATATGCGAGGCTTACAGACTAAAAACCTAGGTACCATCCCTTCTATGCCATGCATAGGGATGGCTCGGGACAAAGAATGCCAAGCACGAAGATCAAGCTCAGACCTAAGAATCGGTTGTTAAAGAAAAATATAGACGTCATTCACGCATAAATGCTCGGGCTAGAAACAGAGGTTAATTCAATATAGTTCCTTTCACAGAATAGAATAATTTTCTGTCTATGGTTCCGGTAGACTACTGGTGTAAACCTATGCCTACGGCTTCGACGGGTTAACAGAACTGTTACTATGTGTAAATAACGTTTTAGTAATGTTTGTCATAAAAAGTAAGACAAAAACCTGTTCACATTTTTAGTAAGGACAGATTAATATAAAAACGCGATGACACCATGACAACTGCAGCTCAGAATGATAAAGTTATACTGTAATTAGTCTGTGATTGTTAAAGGCACTACACTGACAATCAATTTATAGACTTACCGAAAACCCCAAAACAATGAATAGTGAAAGCGTCAGTAACAGGATTTTTCAACACACATAAAGAGGTGATCACTGTTTCAAAATCTACAAAGAAACACAACTCATACCCACTAGAATAGCTCCAAGCTAGCGTACACATTGCCGAAGAGTACTAATTAGGACACATGAGGGTCTTAATAATAATGATAATAAAATAAGGAATGGCCTCCGATTTCTTTAATAGGAAAACATAGAAGGGGGGAAGGAAGGCCTTTGCCCTGCAGTGAGACACATAAGGCTTATAATAGGTTGGATCAATGAAAACCGTGCAAAGAAAATTTAGGGCGAATTATGCGTGGGGTGACACCAACGCCTGGTTCGTTCGCTACTCCTACATCCGAATGTGAGCCGCTATGTATGTAAGTCGCGATTTATTGCTATCAGGTTTCAGTAACTTTGATTCTTATTTTTTATTTGTCAACCTTTTTAGGTTGTGTGCTAAATACGTTCTTTTTTATTGAGAGAACTTAAACATGGCCTATTAAAAATGTGTAATTCATTTTAAGGTGTACTTATCAATTATCCAGTCAAATATTTTCTATAGCCATTAAAATTTTCCTGCGTTTCGTGTGGGAAGATAAATAAGGTACTAATATGCAGACATGAGTGGGAAATATTTTTACCACATTTCGCTCGAAGGACCAAAAAATGTTAAGTACAAACTATGATTATAATTAAGCGCAATAATGAATACTAAATAGGTTTTAACGACAACATAAGACAAAAGGCAACGTGCCTTGAAAATCCGTGGTAGAACGTAAAAACTCACAGTTCCATCGCGAATAATTCATGACCACAATTTGCAGGTGTAAGTGTATCTAATTACATAAGCGCAGATATTAATGAACGTGCCGTGTCGCGCGCTCGTGGCCCAGACCCCGATTCCGCTCTTTTGTCCCTTTGTCTTGCACGGAGCGGATCTTCAGTGGCACATATTAATTTTTCGGGTCCTTTGCGCCGCGATCCGGTGATCTCACTTAGGACCTTAACATTTTTGCCGGACGGCGCGGCGTGCCATGAAGAAATATGGCATCAAAATTACACACAGGTACTTTCGATCTTGCTCCTATAAGAGCACATGGATGAATGTAACCATATAGACACTTACACTTATCTAAGTTGATACGTTGATACGTAAAGTAAGTTGGAAATCCTACATACAACACGCCCGTCTCCCAAATAGACCACAGCTTCCCATTTGCTACGATCTTGCTTTGCTTCACACACATTGCTTCATTTACTCTCTTACGGTTTTTTTATGCTCGTCGGTTTAGGGTATTCTTGACCTGACCTTTACACTTATCTTTTGTGATGTAAAGTGTTCTTTTATTATAATAATAATATATTACAATAATAGACGCTGTAAATTTTTAATCCTGATTAGCACCTACGCTGAAAATAACTTTCAAATTGGAGCTTAATCCCATATCAAGACACTGCTCATTATGAAATCCTACTAATATTATAAACGCGAAAGTTTGTATGTATAGATGGATGTTTGTTACTCTTTCACGTAAAAACTACTAAATGGATTTGGATGAAATTCGGCATACAGACAGTATAACCTGGATTAACACATAAAATACTTTTTATTCCGATATTCCCACGGGAACGGGAACCACGCGGGTGAAACCGCGAGCAGCCGCTAGTATTTAATAAATTTACACTGCATTTAACCAGCATTAATGTTTGTGCGTAAAATGATTCCATAATATCTGACATAGACTTTTAAATATCAGCTACGGGATCCATAAAAACCGCAAATGAACTTAGTAATATTTATAGAAAAACTACCAACACAAAATTACAAATAACAATACTATGTGACACTGCAAAAGAATCTACTCAGCAAACATGATAAATAACACTATAATAGCTTGAACTGGTTTCTGAACGTTCCCATTTATTACCTCGATTCATAAAAGTTTGCCTTGTTCGTACATATTATTTTTAACGCCCACAGTAAAACCATAGAGCAAAATGATTTTATCAAAACAGTGAATGAACGTAGCAAGGTAAGACAAATTATTGAACAGCTGGTCCCATGAATGTGGGTGAAGATTAGTGAGGGCCAAAAATCAGAATGCTGCGAGAGACAGACGAAATCATTGCGGGAGACAGGGCTGGTGGCGCATGCGCTGTGCCCACGCCTGCGCAGTAGCACTTAACCTCAATCCGTGGTGTGTTGAATAAACTTGGTTGTGCCGGTCCGCAACTGAGGGGATACTCTCCATCTCCGAAACGAAATTTCGGCCAACTTTCGTTTGCTTGTTACAACGGTTTCAATTCCTTCCGAAATTTCATTCATACAAAATAGGTTTAGCATTTAGATTTTTTTTAAATTATTTATTAGGTTTACCAAAGTTTGATTACCTACAACATTACTTATTCTACTTTTATACTAATACAACCATTACAATCTAATTGTACCAAACACTTAAAGATAAACACAACATGCACTAAAAACTAACTTAGGCAAAAAAAAACAAATGTAATATACAAGTTACGCTAAAGTTTAAGTAATTTTGCGGATCTTGGAAGGTGAAATAATTTTTAGCAATTTTTTTGAATTTGAAAGTTTCCGGTCGACCAATTGACCTGACAAAAAGCCTGACATTTCGATAAAAACCCGGACTTTTTAGTCACAAAATGGAAACATTACTTTCTTTTTATATTATGTTATAAGATAAATGGAGAAGTTAATAAAGAATAAAGACTTATTTGATATTACTTAAAATTTAGTTTTGTTACTTATATTCAAAATCCGGACAAATTTAAGAGCCGGAAAAAGTCCGCACTAGAGTCTAAGAATCCGGACATGTCCGGTTTAATACGGTCGGATGGTAAACCTATTCGCACCTATCTACGCGCACGCTACTATACGTACGCGCGGTCGAAATGGAGCGCAAGCAAAGGAGACCCGGCGTTTTATGCTTAGGAGGGTAATTACGCATTTCGGTTTCCCATACAAACTTCGAAGTCGAAATTTTTAAAAACTATTAGGCCAATTACAATGTAACTTTGCATGCTACAGTAACATAGAGAAATCTAAAGAGTTTATTGAGGACATTTTTAAAAACGTTTATTTAGCTGAGTTATTGCGATTTAAAGTCCACTATAGAAAGTTTAAAATCGCATTAACTCAGTTATTTAAACGTTTTTAAAAAAAAATTTCAACAAACTATTTAGATCTTTGTAATTGTAATTGTATTTGTAATTGTATTGTAATTGTAATGTTAAAGATTTCGGTTACTACGAAATATTGTTGTTTTATAGAAAACAATAATATTACTTTACAGTGGTGACAGTGAAGGTTTATAAAAACAGAAATAAATAATATAACTTATTTTTCCAAGCATGCATAAAATAAACAGGTTCATTAATGATACGATAATGATAATACTTAAATTAATAAATAAAAAATAAAACAATCACAAGTTCGCAATCCAAAAATTATAACATTAGTAAATCCACCACGGACCACGGACCCTGTAAAGGGTCGAAACGTCAGGAAACTAAAAAACTATGTAATGTAGTAAAATTAAACGCGAGGTAATCTGTAAAAAGTGTTTCATTTAAATAGTAAATCAATTGCTATGAATCACTTATTATGATACATTTTGTCAAAATCACAGTTAATGAAAGTTTATTTTATTAAATTTAAATTGAACAAGGACACCTTTCTAAAACTTCAATAAGTACTATGGCTGACAAATGACAAATTATTCCAAAGAAAGAAACTACAATGAATAATCTTCAAGAGCTTTCACAAAGGCCCATCACAAAGGCCACAATGAAAAAGAATCAAAATTAGGTCAATATCTAAGAAAGATATCAGTAACAGAACTGAGGTAACAAGCCTAAAGACTTGCCCAGGTTCTTATATTTTTTTAGGTATTATCATAGACAAATATATTATAAATCGTCCTTGGTATTATATAACGTATAGCTGCAGATAGTTTTTACAGTGTCACTGGGAATAGTACTTAACCCTTTATGTGTCAAATTCAGACTCCTTAGAAAAAAATCATTTACTTAATTACTTTGTGATTTAAAATCAAAAAAAATTTATATGTAGTACTTAGCCTTAACAGGTTAGAAGTACCACCCCTATCACATTGTATTATTTCACGTGTATTATCACATTATTTATTATTGAATCATTTTATAAACGGTTTCAAATTAGTGTCCTAAAACAGTAGAATTAAAGAGTCTCTGATTTTTATATTTTTAATGTTTTAAAATTATGACTTATGCATAGTCCCCTTTACTTACTTTACTTTACTTTACTTAAACGTTACTTAAATTTAAACATTACTTGAGATTTGACATATACAATTTTGTGTGGATGTCAATTCTTAGTTAGGTAACACTTAATTTTAAGTAACATTTATGAGTAGGGCCGAGTGACTATAACAGATGTCATAATAATCTACATTAATAAAAATCAATTGCCAAAATGTTTGTACGCACATTACTTCAGAACGGCTGCACCTATTTGGCTGATTCTTTTTTGTTGTGTTCGTAATTGTCAGGACAATGTTTGCATAAAAGAAAAATTGTCACGGGATACCTACAGGGTGTTCACGCGGACCAAGTCGTGGGTGTGCCACTAGTAATATAAAAATACAGATTTAAAAGCTATATTATACAATGTGATAGGGGTGGTACTTCTAACCTGTTAAGGCTAAGTACTACATCTAAATTTTTTTTGATTTTAAAATAAAGTAAATGATTTTTTTCTCACCAAATTAATCTCAAACATACAAAACAAAGTAATTTATTAGTTAGCCAGTGTCATTAGCTACCGTTTGTCATTTTTTCATGTTTTTCCGACGTATGAAACCTTTGATATCGCATAAAGTAAAAATGGTCATAAATTATAGGGGGAGGGGGTTGGACCCCCCATATTATTTTTTTTGTCAATGAATTTAGATGTAGTACTTAGCCTTAACGGGTTAGAAGTACCACCCCTATCACATTGTATAACATTCCTCAAGTTTACGTAGCTGCGTTTTAGGAAGTGCATATCACTACAACTCACATTGGGACTCGCATTGGGCCAGCGAGTAAATGCTAAGCTAAGCTAAGCTATGGCCATACCTTCTCACGTGCAGTGGTCCATGTGGAAGGAACGTGCCAAGCAGTTGGACGTTATGACGATAAAGCTATTTGCCGAACTCATTCTAACGCATTAAAGACCATATGAGACCATATTAGAATATTGACCGGTCCGGGTCTCGCAAAGGGGGTGTATAAAAAATACTCTCATGTTTCAAACTGACGAAAACATTGCTATCAAAAAAAAAAAAGTAGAAAAATTTCCAAAAAAATTTTTTTTAGGAAAAAAAATTTAAAAAAAGTTTTTCACGTGACCTACAGGAGTAGTGCAGTCAAACATTTTAATTCGATGATTTTTGTCTAAGTCCCCCCTTTACGACACCTTAACCCATAACTTGGTGGTAAAATAAAACGGTTGGTCAAAATCTCAATATTATGCTTGAAAATAAATAAGTCTGTGCACGCGAAGAATTTGCATTACAACACATGTAAGTGACGTCTGACTGAGAATATAAATAAAATGAGGTAAAGTGACTACATTATTAAGCACATATAGGGGTCAGCTTCTGTGGTTTCGATGGGTCATCGCGTCATGGTGCACTATTTACGTAGCTGTCTACGTAATTCAATGAGTAATTTCTTATACAGAGAACTAGTAAGTTATTAGGTAAAATATCAAAGTGGATAACTCTTTGTTTTTGATATTTCCATAGATAGTGTCTGGTTTGTGCCGAATAAAGGGTTAAACTATCTGACAGACCACGATATCTCAGAAAAGCGGGTCTTTTGTAAACAAACACAGTTTAGATAAAATATTTTTTTTCCAAACCCCTCTCTCCAAATCGTCTTACGTAATTAATGAACAGCCTCAAACTGTAATTTTAATCTGGCACTCAGGGCATTTTCTAATGATGCGGTAAGGTGGAGTTGCTAATGATAATGTTTGTGATAAGTGTACACTTGTAGACCACAGGACATATTTCACGATTTGGACTTCCCTAGACTTAGACATTATTATAGACTGGACATTTTACAACTTAGACATTTCCCGATTTGGACCATAGGAGACTTAGACGTGGCACTACTTAGACGCTGTAAGAAATGGAATTCTTACGATCTGGACGCAATTTCGAAACTGGACATTTTACGACTTTGACGTAACACTCTGAAGCGCACAAAAGTGACCTTCCAATCAAGGTACATAGGTGTTGAAATTCAAATCAAAAAGTAATTTCAGAATAGAAACAGTAAATATGGGTATTACGCAAGTTATGAAGCGAACTAAGTACATATAATTTGGACAGAGTGAAGCTTCGAATCCTGCAACCTCCAAAACTATTGATTGTCATTTTGACAAACAATACATAATATTGGAAATATAACCTAATTTAATTGACAAGTTTATTCATTCATTGAATTGTGTTCAGTATCAATATACTTACAACAAGTCAACTAAACACACTCTGTGATGTAAACTGTTGCACTCGAAGAGGAACGAATTTTTTCATGTCATAACTAGCATACTCGCATTTGAATTCATAATTATGTAAAAATGAAAAATAACATTTATTTGCGGTCTTCATTCCGTAGTCTAATATAATATATGTATTTAATCATTATAACCAGTGTTGCCTACATGGAATAGATAATCTTCTTTAACCATATCATACCAATAGTTATGCTACCCATTCATAAAATATTACTATCAATCCATCTCTTTCCTTGGGTGTCGTGAAAGGCGACTAACGGACTAAAGACTACACGTATGAAGTTTTTATTTGGTAAAACGTGGACTGTAGCAATGCACTGCTTTTGCGGACCTCATGCCTAGTGTCTGACCTAACCCTTCGGGATTAGTAGTCGTGAGAGTATATGTATTAAAATGTCCGTACGTTTAATGCAAAGCTGTATTAAATAAAAATGATACGAAGAACAGATTGTTACAGATTTCTGCCTCTTACAACATAAGGCTTATCACTTTCCTGGTAAGAAGCTTGAAATGCTGGCAAGACTACGCAGGAGGTATTATCATTCTGGTTTGTCCGAAGCGACTTAGTCATACACACATAACTTAAGAATGAGTACAAATCTCAGTCCTTGGCCACGTGCCTAAGTGAAATATAATACTGTCGAGAAACTGCAAGACAAAATGAACTATTCTCAGTAAATAAAAAAGTATTTGTTTAGAGATTTCTTATTAAAAAAAGCTCCAGACGAAATCCTCCTTCTTTTTTTGAAGTCAAAGATTCAAAACAAATACTTACAAGAAAAGTTTTTGCACTGTTGTTAAAGAAGATCTTATCAGTTTTTACATTGGATGTAGACATCCATTAAATAAAACAATAACAGGTAGACCTATTGACAAACATTGAGAAAGGCATGCTAAGATGGTTTGGTCATGTAGAGAGGATGGATGAAAAAGAATTACAATGAAGGTGCATGAGGCGAGCGTGAATGGGATAGTTGGAAGGGGAAGATCTCGTTAAAGGCCAGGTCAAGAGTACCCAAAACCGACGAGCAAGTATGAAGAATGTTATGAGAGTAAGTGAAGCAAAGGATGTGTGAAAGGATCGCAGCAAATGGAAATCTGTGGTCTCTGTCTACCCCTCCGGGAAGCGGGCCTGATATAATAATAATAATAATATCATCATAAATCAGGTAGTAACACGGAACCGAAAAATTATAGACCCATCACGTGCTTACCTACTTTATGCAAGCTTCTTACATCCATTCTGAGGACAAAAATTAACTCGCACATTGTTGCAAACAACTTTTGGACGTGACTCAGAATGGATGTAGGGTTGGGTCCCGTGGTTCTAAGGGGCTTCTTCGCATTAACATTACCATATGCCAGAAGATTCGGCGTGGCAGAGGGACTCTCTCCACAGCCTGGATTGACTATAAGAACTTCTATGATTCGGTGCCGCATACATGGTTGGTGAGGATTTAAGAGCTATATAAAATTGATATAACTTTAAAATCCTTTCTGATGTCATGTATGCGGCAGTGAACCACGGTCTTGCGTCAACCACCAGGATGTCGAGATAGTGTTTTTGCCACGCAGGATCTTATAAGCATAGAGCGTGGCATATTCCAGGGCGACAGTCTGAGTCCTTTATGGTTTTGCCTAGCTTTGAATTCTCTCAGTACTTTGTTGAGAAATTCAAGGTTAGGCTGTCGACTGCGGAGAGGGGGTGAAGTTATGTCGCATTTGTTGTACATGGATGACCTCAAGTTGTTCGCATCAAACCGCCCAGACTTGGTGAAACTGCTGAAAATTTCTGAGACTTTCAGCTGTGCCATCAAGATGGAGTTTGTTGTGGATAAGTGTGCGGTTATGCATGTACAGCGTGGGAGAGTAGTAAATTCAACCAATTTACAACTCTCCGAAACTATAAACTTCAGATCTCTCTCTGAAGTTGAAACTTATAAATATCTTGGTATGTCACAGTCTTTGGGTGTTGAGGACAGGGACATAAAACAGTCTATTGTAGGACTATTGTCACCAATAAGCCTGATATCGTGGTGGTCGACCGATCTCAGCGCCGGGCAATATTAGTTGATATCATCGTACCTCAAGATGAGAACCTCGTGAAAGCCGAGAAGGACAAGCTCAGTAAGTACCTTGACTTGGCTCACGAGGTTACCGCCATGTGAGATGTGGATTCAACCATTATTGTACCGATAGTCATTTTGGCACACGGCGTTATAGCTAAGAGCCTCGACCAACATCTAGAGAGGCTTTCGCTAAAAGGTTGGGTCAAGGGTCAGATACAAAAGGCAGTACCTACTCCTTGACACGGCACGTATTGTCAGGAGGTTCCTCACTCTGCAGCCCTAACCACCGATAGCTTAGGTCTATTCCCCGCTGCCGGTGGCAAACTAGGTTAAGTTTTTTCTAATATTTTATATTGTAAATATGTTTTTATATAAAATATTGTAAAAAAAATTTCTTAAGATATATGTATATGTCAAATAAAGAGAATAATAATAATAATTATTAATATCTTGCTAACGGAGAGTATTTGCACAGACACAACCAAGTAGCTAGAAAAATTCACCAACAACTTGCTCTTCGATATGGCCTTGTTGAATCAGAGGCGCCGTACTATAAGTACGCACCTGCGCCAGTTCTCGAAAATGGTCATGCAACGCTCTACTGGGATCGCTCTATCATCACGGATAGGACTATGGTCGCTAATAAGCCTGATATTGTGGTGATCGACCGATCTCAGCGCCAAGCAATATTGGTTGATATCAACATACCTCATGACGAGAACCTCGTGAAAGCCGAGAAGGACAAGCTCAGTAAGTACCTTGACTTGGCTTACGAGGTTGCCGCCATGTGGGATGTGGATTCAACTATTATTGTACCGATAGTCGTTTCAGCACACGGTCTTATAGCTAAGAGCCTCGATCAACATCTAGGGAGGCTCTCGCTAAAAGGTTGGGTCAAGGGTCAGATACAGAAGGCAGTACTCCTTGACACGGCACGTATTGTGAGCAGGTTCCTCACTCTGCAGCCCTAACCACCGATAGCTTGAGTCTATCTCCGCTGCCGGTGGCAACCTAGGTTATGTTTTTTATAATATTTTATATTATAAATATGTTTTTATATAAAATATTGTGGAAAAATTTCTTAACATATATGTTTAAATAAAGACGATAATAATAATATATTAATTTTACGATTCAGTGTTACAAACATAACCTATTTTGATGTATAGATATATGTTATTGTACGTAATATTATTTTGTCCTAACGTTTCGAACCATTTTCAGGGTCCGTGGTCACAAGGAGACATACGTGTTGGTCGTCTCATAATCATAACTTAAAATTAAATCAAATTAACTTGGATCACCCAAATACAATCCCATTGCCACGTAACTTTCCGAATCGTTATTCGAACATATGTTTCGTCTCTAAGTACTATATCTTAGATCCAATTACTAAACGCTGACTACGTTGAATTGATTATCGCATGTGAGCAATGCCTTGGGGATGAATTAAACGCATAGTACAGTTGGCCTAACATTAACACCATAACACACAGCAAATCGCTCGGAACGATCGCGCTCATTCAACAATTAAGTATTAGGACTTTTAGGCGGGAAAGTGAAGCATCAAGTCTACAGTTTTGTTTTATTTTCTAAAATTCGTATTTTGGAGGATTTAATTGTATATTATAAGGATGGATTATTTACCGCTATGTGTTCGTGAACGTCCTTGAGTGTTGGCAAATAAAACAAAACAGTGCAATATCACTTTTCAAATTCTTTCAAGAAGTCCGCAGTAATACAGTCCCACATCTTTAAAATATAATTTACCATTGAACATTTATTTTATCAGTCACTATTTACTTTAAGAAAAAAAAATATTTGCTATTTTCTCCACACTATCAAAATGTGCTAACCGCACCTAGCTATTATTTAAGAAAAGAAAATTATTAACTCAGTGGTTGTTATGATAACCTTAAAGCGTTAAGTTACTTCTGAGGACGACCGTACATACAACCATTGTTATTAAGACCAAAACACGATATTTGTTTGTTATCAATGATGATAATGCTATCGAATACAATTAAAATTACCATGTTCATGTTGGGAGGCTTGAGCACAGACGTGGGATGTTTAAAAGATGATGGCGGTGAACTGGTGATGACAGTGGTAATTGCCTTTGTCCAACTTTACAGTCCTTCAGCTGATGATGATGAAGAAGATGGTATGCAATGAAACTTTTCACGCGATAGCCGCGGAATCTCAACTTATGGCCAAATTCGTTAACGCCTTGTCTATCATGAAGACTAGGAATCTTCAGTCCTTGTCTTCAGAATTGAGTTTGCTAACAATTGCTTCTATTTTATCTGGTATTACGACAGCTGAACTCATAAATAATATTTGTAATGTATATTGACAATTGTTTGTGTAAAAAATATAGTGCTAGTTCAAAATGTTTACTTTTTCTTGAAAGAGATTTACAAAAAAAAAACACAAAAAGTAGAGTCTTTCTCTCAACAACCGAAAAATCTTGGGTGTAACTCAGATAGTTGCATAAATAACTTTACTGACAATAATTCGTTAACAAATCCTTTATCGAATTTGGCACTAATCGTATAGTGTATGTCATTAATAGCGGCATCGTTAAAGTTAGTAGGTACTTAAATGAATTTACATATATAGATACATATAATCACGGCTATTATGCCCGAAGAGTTAGTCAGAGACTAGGCAATGAGGACAGCAAAAGCAGTCCTCTACCATAGTCCACTTCTCACCAAATAGCACTATGTGCTCAGCGTGACAGGTGGTGAGCCCATCGCCGCTCTATGCTGTTGAATGTATGTACAGTCTTTAGTCCGTTAGTCGCCTTCTACGACACCCAAGGGAAGAGAGGGGGTGGTAGCATTCTTTCACCGCTACGCGACGCGACGCGATTTAAAGTACTTAATTTTATATTATACAAGCGGCCGATCGCGGTTTCACCCTCGTGGTTTTAGTTCCTGTGGGAATATCGAGATAAAAAGTATCCTATGTGTTAATCTAGGTTAAAAACTATCTGTTTGCTGAATGTAATCCAAATCCATTCAGTGGTTTTTACGTGAAAGAGTAACAAACATCCATCCATACGTTTCCGTGGGAATATCGGGATAAAAAGTATCCTATGTGTTATTCCAGGTTATAAACTGCTGAATATCATCCAAATCCATTCAATAGTTTTTACGTGAAAGAGTAACAAATATCCATACATACTTACAAACTTTCGCGTTTATAATATTAGTAGGATAAACTCTTTAAAAATACTGGACAATTTTATCCACTGCAAAAAATTTCGATAGGTACGTTGTTCATAAATCATCATCATTATAAAATTGAAGAAATACTTGATACTACACAGTTTGAAATACGTCCTCACTCATATGCACTCCACTCCATACATAGGACGCGGTCAGCTGACCGTGGGGGATGGTCCTAATTCTCTTTTTATATTTTGACTAATGTCTCTTGTTCAAAGCTGTTCAATTAAGTCATCATAATTTATCGTATTGAACATGGATTAAATAATAATTGACCTGTATATATTTTATGTCTGCATGTAGTGGTTTCAAATTTTAGCTACGCTACGTAAAGAAAACCCAGAATCTTTTGCATTCTGGGGAAAAACAATACCAGAGCCCATTTTCAAGAAACCTAAAAAACCTACCGTCTTTTTATCACTTTTTAAAGGTAAAGTTACGCACTTGTTAGAGAAAGAACACGTGCCATTTCGAAAGTCAAACAACTATTGCAAGGTCAAGTCACCGGATTGGTGATCAAGTGAATACCTACATCTCGAGTTCCTCCGTGCTTTAGAAGGCTCATTAGGTCGTTGGTCTCAGTTGTGGCCAAGGTGACAATCGTTCAATCACATCGAACTCTATTCTGCCCACGTATTGGGCCGGTGGGACGTTTAAACGCTGTCGTTAATGATAACACCAAAACATCATATCAAGTAAAGTGAAGCCCCTAAATGGTGCTACTGCAGAGTAAAGGTTTACAATGACAACCTCCGTGGTCGAGTGGTTAGCACGCCGATTCTGGCGTTACGCCACTTCTAAGGTCCGGGGTTCAATTCCCGGTCGGGTCAATTTAGAAAAACTGATTTTGGGTCTAGCTGTTTTCTATGTTTATGTACGTTTATCTCTTATCTAGTTAGGTGCTAAATAGAGAAGGAAACACATTTAATTGTTAGTAAAACTTAATTGACGTCTCTGAGTACGGCAGTGAGACGTGCAATTAAACAAGTTCCAAAAACAGTTTAACGTGGGCTAGATAATTGGTGTGAGCGTAGAATGTTACTTTTTTATTGGAATCCTCATAGTAACTATAAAAAATATCGAAAACAAACACTCTAGGATTAGGTAAACAATCCGATTTCAAGCATTAAGCAATTTTAAACGACTATTTCTAGGTCGATTTAATAGACAATAAAAAAATAAAACCTAACGGAGTGGCAAACGCTTGAAAGCTTTCACGAGCTGCTGGTGACGTTTCGGTGTACGGCAAATAGCCACCGGCACGCCACCCACCGGCGAGAATGCAATCGGTTGCTGAATTTCAACTAGAATATAGCAAAAAAGTATAGACACCAGAGTAGATCAAAATACCAAAATGACGAATTTCTACAATAACTTTTGAACTTTAAGGTTTGGTTATAAGGATCAACATCGGTTGGAGAAATTTCATACTTTTAACGTTTATAAAATATTGCTTATTTTATAGTTGATATCTTTTGTAAACATTATCTGAGTTGCAACTGAGTTGCAAAAATAAAGTGACAAATATTTTTATATACTGTTAACGAAAATTTTGTTGCAAATCCTGTCCTATATCCTACTTCATTCAAATTTAACCAAATTCAAATTAATTTTTATAGAAATAAACTTTTACATTGTAAACAGTATGGTTTTACTAGGGGTCATTTAACAACTGATGCCGGTGTTGAGCTTTTACTTTAATTATTTGATGCCTGGGAGGATTCAAAGGATGCCCTAGGGGTATTTTGTGATTTATCCAAGGCTTTCGATTGTGTTCTACATGAAACATTGGTCAGGAAGCTTCACCACTATGGAATTAGAGCTACTTCTTTGAGTCTTCTAATCTCATACTTGAGTAACAGGATTCAGAAGGTCGACATTAACGGTAAAAGATCTCCGGGATCAGTGGTTACAATGGGAGTTCCGCAGGGTTCAATACTTGGTCCATTCTTGTTTTTGATTTATATTAATGACTTACCTTATTTTGTAAAAGACAGTCATGATATAGTATTGTTTGCTGATGATACTTCACTTTTATTCAAAGTGAAACGACAACACCCAAATTATGACGATGTGAATAATGCGGTCTCACAGATGGTTCACTGGATTAGTGTAAATAACTTGCTGTTAAACGAGGGAAAAACCAAATGTGTGAGATTTGTATTGCCTAATGTTAAGCAGGTAATAACTAGTGTACAAATTAAAGATAAGAATGTGAAACCTGTGGACACCACTGTGTTTCTAGGCATCATGTTGGATGCCAAGCTTCAGTGGGGCCCGCATATAGCCAAATTGTCGAACAGATTTAGCTCTGAGGCTTATGCAGTAATGAAGATCCGTCAGTTAACTGACGTTGTTACAGCTAGATTAGTTTATTTCAGTTACTTTCATAGTGTGATGTCGTACGGCATTTTACTGTGGGGAAATGCTGCCGACATTCAAACTATCTTTGTGCTGCAGAAGAGGGGCTATTCGAGCAATATATAACCTACAGGTTGGTGACTCTCTCAGAGTGAGATTTAAGGATATAAGTATAATGACAGTTGCATCACAATACATTTATGAATAACTGATGTATGTTCATAAAAATATTGAAATGTTTTCAAAAAACAGTGACATTCACAAATTAAACACTAGAAATAAGAAAAAATTAGCAGTACCTTATACTAGGCTCCATAAAATAAATAATTCTTTTAAAGGTCTGTGTATACGATTATACATACAAAGTACCAAATGATATTCAGAAATTAGATCTTGATAATACACAGAAGACAAAACAGCTTGGGTCTGAAATGCGCCAAGCACTCCAACACCTATTTCTAATTATCTATAATTAATAAAGCACCATATTTAATTAAACTTTTTACATTCAAACTCATATTTTGTATTTTATGACATGGTAACGACATATTTTTTTTTTGTAAGTGTCGTTGCTTCTGTGCGCTGTGGTTTCTTGCACCCGTTCTTTGCCACAGTTAAAAAATGATGTCCTGAATGGGTAGTAGGTTAAAAAGATTTGGACGATTCAAAGTACTTATTAATTGAGTTTATTGAAAAAATATATTTTGACTTTGACTTACTAATATTATAAACGCGAAAGTTTGTAAGTATGGATGGATGTTTGTTACTCTTTCACGTAAAAACTACTAAATGGATTTGGATGAAATTCGGCAAACAGATAGTTTATAACCTGGATTAACACATAGAGTACTTTTTATCCCGATATTCCCACGGGAACGGGAACCACACGGGTGAAACCGCGAGCGGCCGCTAGTAAATAATAAATTGGAAAATGTTGGAAGAGCACCTGACCCGAAATGTCAGAAGGATCGCAGGTTTGAATTTGTAAATAACTTAGTAAATTTTTATTAACGCTCTTGTACTGACGTTTTTGGGATTGATTCAACGATTATTATTGTCCTCATCAACTCTAGCATGACACATGCGGATGCGGATATTGTGCCTTCATCTGTTACGGTAGCCTATCGCGAGTTCGTTCACTGACAAGGGTTTGCCCCGGGAGGTCCTGGGTTCAAATCACCGGCCCGGTAAAGTGCTCTCGATTTATCGATGCTTAGTCTAGGTCCAGTTTAAAATTATCTTTCATATTACAAGGTTTGTATGAAAGAAAATTTTCTAGATAATTATTAATTTGTCACGGGGTTCCTACGGGGTCCATGCGGACATGCCAGTCTCTTAGCAAGTCTTCCGAAGTAAGGAGTAGTAATAAAAATATTTTTTTCTCATCAACATTTACAATTATTTATCAAAGGATTACAATGACGAAGGTTGGATTGGCGCGAGCGGTCATCGCTCAGAAGCACGTCTATCAATCAAGCTTTAACACACACGCTCGCTTATAATTTTTACTTTGATATCAATTAAGGCGCGATCTATCAAATCTGGGTGAATACCAGTATATGTGTACACTAGTCTCTAATAGTCTTTCGTCCATTATTTCCATTACCAACTGTATATTTATAATTATTTTAACACAGAGCTGTGTGGTGGCGACTTAATTAATAGATACTTTAACCAATCTCTTCTCTTGGATGTCGTAAAAGGTGACTAACGGACTAAAGACATACATACAACAGAATACAGGCTCACCACCTATCACGCTGAGCACATGTGCAACTGCACTGTGTTTAACACACAGTAATGAATTGTGGACTCTGGCAGCCCACTCGGAGACCCTTCGGGGATAATAGTCGGTAGTATGGGTAGTATGTTGTATGTGTGTATTATGATACAATATTCAGGTATATTTTAACACTCGAATAAGAATATCATCGGAACGCGTACTATAGTATTTTGTATGTATGTATTATGATACAATATTCAGGTTTATCTTAACACTGGAACAAGAATATCATCGGGACGCGTACTATAGTAAGTTGTAAGTATGTATTATGATACAATATTCAGGTTTATTTTAACACTGGAACAAGAATATCATCGGGACGCGTACTATAGTATGTTGTATGTTTATTTTAACACTGGAACAAGAATATCATCGGGACGCGTACCAGTCCATAAAACAATTCATGAATAAACACAAGCACTTTTTTATAATATAAAAGTGAAATGTTGAGTGTAGGAAAGATATATGGTCGCGCGTGAAACGAATACGAAAACGGTTGGCACGGGAAAATTATTGTACAAAAGTGGCGCAGTCAAAAGTGTACTGCCATGGCAGCCATCAAGAGTTGACAAGAGTTTCTCCCGTGTTCTTTTAGCAATAACATGTGTTGTGAGACTCCGTTTTAATTCAATCTACCGTACAATACTAAGTGGCCCTACTTTAAAAATATATACCACTTGAAATTGGTTTAATGGTAAACGCGCAGCCATTAATTAAGTTTTAATAATAATAAAGACTTGACAAATACAAGGTGATTAATGGTGTTAATATGGTGTTTATATTTATTGGTAGACTTTTAGCTGTCAACTCAAGAAATAAATTAACGTTGGGTAACAGATTGACGCTTAGAGACGAGTATAACCTTTTTGGGGTTGCAGATATAGTAGTGAATATAAGTACTCGAAGATATAGAATAGAATCATTGAAATGGAGCAATAATGTAATCAGGTAGTGATGTAGTTGGGTATGTTGCTTATTTTTTAAGTATATTTTTGGGTCATTTCTTGATGTAATTACTCGCATGAGTAAACGTTTTTCTAAGTAATTACTTTAAAAACTTTCTTAAGTATTATTCAAATGATTAATGGTGATCAGTAAACTACAAATGTGTACTAGTAATAATTGGAAAATTAAGTCAACTGTGTATTTGAAGTCATGATAAGATTACATCGCAATGTGTCGTTATAGTATTTCGTTTTAATAGATAGATTAGGGTAACAAAGGGTTAAGTAACTGTAAAAAGTTTTAGTACGAGGAGGTGTATCGCAATCTGTAGTTCACAAGCATGGCAAACGAATGGAGCCACCGTCCAGCACACGACCGGCAGCCGCCGCCTTTCCAGCTCCTCACTCCGTTTAGGTTAAGAAACGTGACTTGCCCTAGTGGATCGATACACGCATATAATCGCCTAACCAGCGAACCGGGTCACGCGGTCCTCTCATGGCTCTCCCTGTCACTCTGCTCTGCCTCTCACTTTTTTGTAAGATCGTTTCGTACATTCATATCATTCGTTCGTTTTCGTTTTGTAAGATTTTAGATAATTGATGCAGCAATGGTTTAGTTTGGATTATTATGTTATTATTTTAATAAATGTTTAAGATTCACAATGAACCTGTCATCAGTTGACACCACAAATATTTTGGATTTAATACACATCCCGTCGACTAGCAAACCTGTCCTTAGGTCCAAAATAATTTGCATTAGCGGAAACCACTGAAACAACACGTGAACCGAAATCGTGTTTCGTAAATCATCAGCGCCGGCTCTCGGTGTCACTCACCTGGCACTCGTAACACGTGTGTACAGAGTAGGACTGGTCGCAGTCGTAGCGCCTGAGGATGTCGCCGAAGTCGCAGTGCACGCGCGCGACCATCGCGTCGAGGCCGAGCAGGTCGTGCAGCGTCCGCTCGCAGCGCTCGCCGCCGGCCAGGACGTCGGCGCGCGCGCCGCGGTCGAGCGCGGAGGCGGGCGAGCGCTCGCAACAGGCGCGCAGCCGCAGCTCGGCGAGGCGGCGCGCGCGTGCACCGGCTCCCAGCGCGCACAGGTGCGGCACGTCGCGCCCCGTCAGCGCGTCGGGCGCGCCGCCGCCGCCGCCACACGCCGCGCCCCCGCACTCGCGCACGCCGCCCGCGCCCTCCTCCTCCAGGTCGCACGCGCTCAGCCAGGGGTTGAGGCGCGCGAGCGGACTCACGGCCAGGCCCGCGGCCGCCATCAGCAGCAGCAGCAGCAGCGGCGGCGCTCGCATGGCGGGGGCGGCGCCGCTAGCGGGGGCCGGCCCGCCGGGCGCGGCGCTGCCTCATACCGCATCGCGCATGGCGACCTACTCGCGCGGCCCGGGCCGCGGGGCCGCCGCGCGGGGTGGGCGCGCCGCCATGTCGCTCGCTCGCCGCTCGACTGACTCCCCCCGGGCGCGCATCGATCGCCCCGCGCCCCGCGCCCGCCGCTGCGCGCGCCCTGGCAGCCTCCGTCGCCGTTATGTAACGGTGCGCGCGCACCCCGGGGCCCCGCCCGCCGCCGCGCCCGCCCTCTAGCGTACCGTGAAAACTTACGAGGGCCAGCCGCCCGCCTAAGCCTGCTTTGAAGCAGCGTGAAACCAAATGATTGTACATTTTGTTGAAAGATGGAGCTTTCGAATAGAACAAAGTTAAGTTTGCAATTACGTATGTTTACTTAGATAGTAACCGCGAAATTAAATAATTTAAACAGTTTCAAAAAACTTTTGTGTGTATTTAATAAACATTAAATTTTGATACCAAATGTCTAATTAATAATATATTTGTAGCGTTACGGGAAGCTGCACTATGATGTATTGATATGATGATGATGATGTATTAATAAGGGCACGGTGATAGGGAATGATTCAAACGACCGTAGGTACCGATTGATTGCGTTTATTGAACTAATTAAAAATATAATGAATTGCTTATATACAATTTGTGTCATGTCAGTTGTTTACATAAAACACTAGATATGCTTACGTACAGTAAACCGTACTACATCTTGCCAACTCAAGATAAGAACTAAATTAACAATTTGATAATAAATATAAAAAGTGTAAATTAAATAAAATAATAATAAATTCAATTAAGAGATTTAAAACACACAAAGTAACATACTACAGCAGGCTAGCCAAGCCAGAAAAGTCATAACTTGATCGAAGGACGGCAAATATCGTGGAGTCTGGCGAGATTCTATAATGTCTGTGAATGTGTCAGCATCGAGTTTCTTGGCTATTAGGTGTACGAGAAGCGGATCCCATGTCAAGGTGTCCACACCTAAATTGTGAATCGCCATATCGCCAAATCCATAGTAGTATCGTACAGGCGCTTCAGCTCATATGATATCTGTTTGTGTACACTCGGTTGACTCAGAGAGATCTCAATTTGATATGTGAACAGTGCCTGACGATTATTATACCGATGAGTGAGTATATCCCAAGCAGTTTCGTAATTCTCGGATGATATGTTGTATAAGGCGTTCCGCTTCACCCTTTAGTTTGCCTTTTAGTTGCTGCATCTTTTGAGCTTTACTTAATTCACTGTTGTTGTGAATGGTATCTCTAAACTAAAGAGATCATAAAATATTGGCCATTGTGAATAATTTCCCGTAAAGTAGGGTATTTGTACCTTGAGCGTGAATTGTTGCTGGTGAGCTGTCGAATTTAGTTTCCGATTTAGACGCTTTTTGAGTTTTCTTCGTACTTCATGAACTCTTTATCGTACTGTTCGTTTTCGCCTTGCAGGTAGTTGTACATAGATAGATGTTGTTCGTTGATAGTACACCAACAGCATTGTAAATCTTTCATTAATCTTCTATCTCCCATTTTTCATCGAGCAAATTTAAATACGCTTTAACATACGGGAGAAGGAGTAAGAATTTTTTAAGTAACTCTTTTACGGGATTCTTGTCGGTAATATCTTCCTGCTCCTTCTTTGATGTTGAAGGAACCGGGTAACTTAGTATCTTTTTTCTTTCTGACCTGTAGTACTCTGACATTCTCGAATATATATGTCCAGTAAAATATTCGTAAGTTTTGTCTTCATAATACTAGCTCATTTATACTAACTCATTATACTAACTCATTGTTGTTTGCTTCAAATTCACCCCAAAGAGTATCCAAGAACGTTATCCTTCTTTCAAAATATTCCGAGTTTTTCTTTTTTTTCCATCTTTGCCAAAGTTCACACAAATCCTCTCAATGATTCTGATCAGTTCACTTTGGCGCATAAGAATATCCTACATGTTGATATGTTCTAGTTAAAAATATACCTGATATTACACAAACTGCACCTTTTTTTTACTTTCTTTAAATTTACGCTAGAACCTAGCAGTGTTTTTCAAATTATGAATGAGTTTATATGCTATTTCATGGGAAATTTTATATAGAATCCAAATATATATAGAAGTTGTCGAATTTTCTAACAAATTATCGAGTAATCTCCAAAAGAATGCATCTGTACCCAACCCGCGAGAGGCCCAGCGGTGAGGTCTACCAGACGTGGGTAAGGGCGCGGGAACCTTGGCATCTTAGGGGATAATAATGATTATTCATCTGTTTTGAACTAATCAGAGACGACGATGAAGTAGCCCTTATGGATGATAATAAAGATGTCTCACTGGTGATGTTGTACAAGCTTCATGCAATTTAAGCGCCTTCTCAATCCAGCTGGTAAGACCCACTTGTGGGAGGCCAGTGAACCGATTCGCTATTACACAAAGACATACAACACTAGATAGTAAATATTCACTGATAAAGTCTTATTATACCACGAGGCGAGCACGAGGGAGGGGGGCAAGGTAAGTTAGTTGAAAGGTTCGAAGGACCATAACATGTAGCGTCACAAAGGCGTCACTTAGATGATGTATTGATATGATGATGATGATAATGATGATGTATTGATAACAGCACGGTGAAAAATATTTTGTTAAGTTATACCAGTAAAATAGTTTCACTAACGTTTACTCCTAATTAGTACACAATAGTCCAGGCAAATAGAAACAGGCACAATAATTACACTCACGTGTGTGGTCTTATGTAATCGAGTGGAATTATTGCATAAACCCATTGATACCACAGCAATCAGCGGTTAGCACCTGCAGCTCATAATAACTTTTACGACCCATTTGGCTCCGACAATGCGCGCCCGAACAATGGCGAATATTCTGCGAGAGCGTATTGCCAAGTTTTGCGAAGCACCCACACTCATATGCATAATTTTTTTGAATACTTCACATTGTCCTCGTGCGATGGACTTTATGAAAGTTTGAGAGACCAATGGAGTAATGCACGTAACTCGTTGTAACCTCCCCACAACATTAAATTGCTACACCTAAATCTATAAATTCTCTATACCTAATCTAAACCTAAATCTAATGCCTTTCACACCTATATGCCTAGCTAGCTTATAATACATACACACATCCTCGCCGCTTTACCTTAACTTAAATTATTATCTAATTCTTAAAACTAATTAACCTAATTTATCTACAATCTAATGGTTGTGTCTGGAGTTTTGTAGAGTGTGTAGCGTTTGTATGAAGATGGAACCTTAGCATAGCTTAATTCTATTTGCAGTGAATTTCAGTCAAGCAATGTAATATTATAATAACTACTATTTTGGCCAGATCGTCTAGTGAACCCTCCGTTGTTAACCGCATTTAAGTAACTCAAGTTCTTTCGTGAAAGTTTAGTAATTGGCTTATCCCTGTGTTAAATTATTTTCTCCTGACCTAATTACCTACCAGTCTATAAATCATAACATAAATATGTGTAGCCTAGCAATGACTCCGTCTGAACTGTGACCTAAATCCTTCACTGCAGCTGCGGGGAAGATTTGTAACCACTCAAAGGTAATCAGATGATAGCTTAGCTTGTAGGTATTATTATTTATTATCAGTAGCATGATACATAAGAAGCCTGGTGCAATTTATGAGCCCCACCACCGCTCCATAGCGTACTGTACATCTCATGGTTTAATTACAGTTCCGACACATTGGCTTTAACTTTAATTATTAGCTTGTGCCTTTAATTCTTTAACTGAGAATTTACATCTCTCCTCAAATTTAATTTCATTTTACATTATGAACTATGTGTTAGCAATTTAAATTCTTATTATTCCACATAAATCAATAGAGTTTATCTCAAGGCTTGCTATCATCCAAATATCCTTTTCACATTAAGAACTTAATTATTCAATGCAATAACTTATATTCAGTTCCGTAAAGGGTGGATAATTTAATAAAACGCCAATTCAGGCGGTGGCTAAAGTAGAATGCTATTAATACAGGTAAAACTACTTTTATTTATTCTTAGTATTTATTATACAAGTCCTGTAAAGCTCCAATATAACTACATTGGCTTGGCTGCATTGGCAGATTATCACATCTTAAGTTTATTAAAGGATGTTTAATTCATTCAATATCCTTGACTTTAGGAAGTGAACTGAAATAGAATACTATCATTTGAAGTAAATTACTTTGGATTACTCTTAGTGTTCATTATACAGATCTTATAAAGTATAAATACATCTCAAGTTTATTGAAAGATGCCTAATTTATTCAACATCCCTGACTTTTAGGGAGTGAATGTAGTTAATTATTTTTCCATTAACTTACACCCTCTGTCTCCCAGACTGAGTGGTTAATTTGATAGACTACTAAATCATAGTTAGTATACCTTTAGTAGGTAGTTAATTATCACTGTTAATCATTAAATAAATTACATTTAGAAGTTATCTTTTACTCACTTTAATAAGTATAAATTAGACTGTACTAGGTATTAGTCTGATTGATTAGATTGTTCCCATCAAATATTTCTATGTTTCATATTATTAGAAGTAAGTACTTACATATCTTAAGAGGTCTATTCAAATGGTATTAGTAGACCATAGTCAGGCTAATTAGCTGGTTGTTATCAATCAATTATTTCTATGTTTCAGATTATTAGAAGCTCATAGCTTGCAATGTCTTCTTTCAACGACTTATCCTAGGTTCTAAACTGGTTTTAGTTGTTCAGTTTGTATCAGCTTATTTTTGCTAAGGTATCGGATGTAAAATTTTCCATACTTTGAAGAGTATAGCCATGTGAGATCGTATTGCATCCCAGGGAAAGCTAACAAATGCCTGTTTGGTCATATCAGTGTTAGAAATCAAACATCACAGTACGACTAAGCTTATTTGCTATAACTTTTTAGTATTTTTCTTGTAATAGAAAACCAGTCTAGACTTTTAGGTACTCCAAAGTAATGATGGTACGATATTATCATACTTCTGTTAATTATTTAAAATGAATAATTAATTGGTAACAACTTTAGGAAAACAATTAGAATTTTACCGGCCTGCGGTAACAGATTACTTGCCTAGCTAGGACCCACATCACTTCATCATAATTTTATTTAGCGCCGTAACTTAATTATCCCTGCCTTATTAGTCTGAATTAATAACTAACCATATATATATATCCGCCTACCTATAGATTCCTACAACTTTCCTCACTTGAAAATGCCTATATTTTGTCGAACTAACAGTCCCTCTTGTGTACCTTGCAAACTAGGCCAAGCCTCATTTAATTTAAATTCGTGGTGTGTGGTGAGAGTCGCATTGCCCCTGAAAGCAACTAACTCCTAAATGTTCTATCAGTCGAGCCAGTATACTCAGTGTGTTATTTTCCTATCACTACACTGTATGTATGGAGATAGACTCGAGATTGGACTGGGTCATACGGGTCTACCTCCAGCTAAATGGTGTCTGACCTATCTTCAACTTTCACTAGGGAGACAACTGTCTCTCCCCCATTACTCCGTCGAAGATAGTGTATTGTTTAGCGTAATAGTGTAAAACGCCGATCTTATTAAATACAATCAAAGATCATCCAGACCGAAGTCTGTTGAAAGGTACATAGGGTTTTGTTGTCACCGTGACTCGTTTCCGCCGATGTACCCCAGAATACTTCATTCTGTTAACGGATTCGAGTTGCGATCGCAATAGTTTACTTTATTAATAACTTTCAATTTCACAAATCTTAATTAATATCGCAGCTCGAATATCACTTAGCGCACTATCAAGCTCGGACGCTATTTTTCCCGTATGAGTCGTACCGCACTCTTAAGTTGGACCGCTCCGTTGACGTCCCAAAACTCAATGCCCGCTAATTTTCCGCCCTTTTCCTAAGCATCTTACTTTCGCGCCACACGCCTAAGATTTTTCCGCGCGAGCCCACTTTTCTTCCCTTCAACCAATCGCTAGCCGTTTCCCCGATCCCCCCCGCCTTCGCGTCGCGCCACGTGGAGCTATCATCCGACCTCTCTTTCTGTCTTTTTCTCAACCTCTCGCTCGCTCATAGCCGCTTTCGCCGCGCAATTCTAAAATTTTTCCATAATCTAACCAAATCTCGTCCGACAGCCAATATTTCATCGTTGAATCTCTAAATGTAGCCTTCTATTAACACTTCCCTCTTAATAATCCTCCACTTAAGCCAATAATCCTATATTTTGGGAAACTATCAAAAGTTCCGTATTCCGACCATAGATGGCGTCCGCCCGTAGGTGAACCACTTTGCCGACCCCAGAGCAGTCCCCGCGAAACTCAAAATAAAATACGGTCCTAGTCAACCTAGCAACCTTACGCGAAGCCCAAATAAATGACTTCCGCTAGACGCCACCTATGTCGCAAGGGACGCGCAGAGCAGTCCCCGCGAAATTCAAAATAAAGAAGTCAAACTAGCAACCTTATGCGAAGCTTACGTAAATAACTTCCGCTAGACGCCGCCTATGCCGCAAGGGACGCGCAGAGCCGTCCCCGCGAAATTCAAACTAAAGATAAAGCGCTAGACCATTGACCATTATTCTGAACTAGTTTATTATTCCCTTTTTCATGCTTATTATATTAATGGTGCTACGCATTAATATTTATTTTAATGCTACTCCCACACATTCCTTACTAACGGACGGATATCATTCATTCTGTACCGTTACATCGTGAAGAAAGTGACTAGCAAATTGTTGTTTGTTTATTAATTTTAAGTTATCTGGGTCATTCTAATCTAGCATGAAAAATAAAAAAAAATGAGAAAATTTTGTAATTTGTTTCCCAATGTGTTAGTTTTTATCAGGCACGTAGAAATATAAAGAAACACAATTCAAAAATCAACTATTTATTTAGAAAAAAACAAAAATTAAATATTGTTATACACAGAAATGATCAACATTACCACAGAAATGATCAGATCAACAAAAAAAATAGTGTGAATCTTTTTTCATTTGGTTTGGTAGCATAAAACAAAAACAAAGTACTTCTTATTCGTATACGTACTTATAATTAAAACAATATTTTAAGAAGACAATTCTAAATTTTAGTCAGCAAAAAATTCTAACAAAATATATATCTATTTTAGGAACATACAATTTTTGTTTAAACCTTATCAATAAATTTCTTAAGTATTTAATTTTATAGATTATCAAGAAGACGACTGCTTTTTTTGACGTTTTCTAGTTCATCACTTCATCTTCTTCATCACTTTCAAGAAATCTTTTCACTGCTTTTCTCTTGGAAACCGCAACGCTATTATATTTATCTTTGGTAAAACTACCAATGTCATGTCATGCTGCTCATGTCTTGAAGTTTCATTTCATTTTTTGCCAAACCTTGTGCCTTCTTGCGTTGATACCTCTCCCTGTCCTTTTTTTTCGTCCTTCCAACTCTTCCTCGGTAATTTTTTGCCTAGCACGTCGCACACTTAATTTGTTAACAATGCTGTGTTTTTTACGCTTCTCGTTGTCTTTGGTTTTTTTTTCATGATGAGCTGAAATACAAACAAAAACATTTAAATAGGATAGTTAGGTAAACGAAAAATAATTTAACCTACATCTAAACAGTAAAGTGTACAAATTTTTGATGAAAATTCTATGTCCTAAAAGCAACCCGCTGGGCCATCCCAACTCACATTACGGATCACTATTATGCTAACTTAACCTTATCGGGTTATGTGAAAAAAAAGTAACAATTATTCTATGTATGTGTACTATCATACACAGACATGAAGGTACACAGAAATGATGAATGTTAGATTTCAAGGTGATATTGGCTAAATTTTGAGATTATGTTTTGGAGACATCAGGTCTTTGTTTTTTGGAATTATAAGAGTATACGCACAAGCTAGCAAAATAATTTTTATATACTGTACTTACCTAATAATTTTCCAATCAGAATGACGCTTGAACTTTTTGCACACCAGAAATAACACATTTACGTAACTTTTTGGAACTCGGTGAAAGAAATACAACCTAAACACAAGATAGCTGACATCGGAAAGGTCCAGTGTTGCTGCAATACAAAAATCTAACCTTACGAGAAATTGTTACCACTTTTTTTTACAAAAACTTTCATGTACACAGGAATGACGACTTTTGAAACACATCTTTATTTAAATATATTGGAAAATTTATTACTTTGAAATTTTTTTGAAACATAGTGCGATTAATAGACACATCTCTGAAAACTAATCATCTAGAAATCGGTTTTAAAAATTGGTAATTGGTATTTTTTTCAAATGGAGGAAACCTTAATTTGTAGAAAGTTACATACACAGGACATGACGAATCAGTAACTTTTTTGCTTTTTTTAAGAAATTTTATTTTTAAATTGAATGTTCAATTATGCAGAGGTGTGCTACAATGTGTAATCTATAGAATTAAGTTAAATATTCCAAACTTTGTTTCAATTTCGTGGGTAGTTCTAACAAGTAACGCTTTTTTACTCATAGATTGGAATGACCCATCTAGAAACTGGTTTCTTTTTGTTAGTTTTTTCACGAAATATAGTGAATGTGGTTAACATTTTCGAGTACGAACAGTAAATAGAAAATCATGATTGATGATGATCAGAAGAAGTAGAATAGATGAAACACTTTTTTACTGCTATGGATTTTTTTAAGGAATAATTAATAGTTTTGTCCTATTTAAGACAGTCACATTTTTTTATATATACATCATATATTCACGACTATTATTCCCGAAGGGTTAGTCAGAGACTAGGCAATGAGTACCGCTGAAGCAGTCCACTGCCATAGTCCATGTTTCGCCATGTGCTCAGCGTAATAGGTGGTGAGCCCATCGCCGCCCTATATTGTTGGATGTATGTGCAAGCTTTTAGTCGCCTATACAAAATAAATATACATAAAAAAAAATATTTCAAAAAATAACCGTGTCGCGTAGAGGTGAAAGAATACTACCACCCCCTCTCTTCCCTTGGGTGTCCTAAAAGGCGACTAACGGACTAAAGACTGCACATACTTCTAACAGCATAGAGCGGCGATGGACTCACCAGCACGCTAAGCACGTGAGGTCGTTATTTGGTGAAAAGTGGACTATGGTAGAGGGCTGCTTTTGCTGTCCTCGTTGCCTAATCTCTGACTAACCCTTCGGGGATAATTATGTATGTATGGATGTATAAAAAAGACGTGACTGTTTTAAAAATCCACTGCAGTCAAAAAGTGTTTCATCTATTCTACTTTTTCTGATCATCATCAATCATAATTTATTACCTATCTATTATTTCTATTCACTGTTCGTACTCGAAAATGTTAACCAAATTCACTGTTAATTTTGTGAAAAAAATTACAAAAAAGCAAACAGTTTCTCGGATAATCGTCGATAGTCAAAGAATCAGGACAAGAACCCGGACACTCCGGACAGCCATCGCGTCGTCTATGCGCGGCCAATGACCCGCCTGTCAACGACAGCTGCTGATCGCACGTACAATGACCAAGGTTTCGCTTCTATCCGAGTTTTTGTCTGTTAAACACGTACGCCATGAAATGCTGAGCGCATAGGCTGGTGCGTCCAGGTTACATCACAATACGTACATACGAGGAGCTCGATGGCGCAGCGGCTAGCGCGTTCCGCTTGCGATCTTGCCCGCTAAGCAAATTTCGCAATGCCGGGTCGCCTGATGGGTGACTAATTAAAAAAAACATTTCAAGTTCCTCCGTGTTTCGGAAGGCACGTTAAGCCATTGGTCCCGGTTGTCGTAAGATGGCAGTCGTTAAAACCCACCAACCCGCATTGGGCCAGCGTGGTGGGTTATGGCCCAATATCCTCACGTGCTATTGTCTATTGTATTGTTGTTCGTGCACCGTGCACCGACAGGCCCCGCCAGAATACCAGCGTTGTTGTGACACGTCCCGTTCGCGACAACAAAAGCTGAGGCGGGGTCCTGATTGACCTTTGTTTTTCATTATGTTATTATCGTATTGTTTTGTGTGTCAATAAATGTTTCTCTCTCTCTCTCTCTCTCTATTGTTCACGTGGGAGGTCTGTGCCCAGCAGTGGGACGTTTATAGGATGATGATGATGATGATATACATACACTCACGATTATCCCTGAAGGGGTAAGTCAGAGACTAGGCAATACAACCGTATAAGCAGTCAACAGCCTTAGTCCACGTTTAACCAAATAATAACTGCACATGTGCTCAGCGTGATAGGTGGTGAGCCCATCGCAGCTCTATGCTGTTGGATGTATGTTTTCTTTTTATTTATTTATTTGGCAAGCGCTTGGTAAGCGGGTAAGCGCTTGGCCTTCATCTCACCTGCTGGTAAATGACGATAAGGCCGAAGGTAGAAGCGCGCTTCACCCGGAATCCTCAACCACTGAGGAACGGGCTATCTTATCTCAAACTGTGGGAACACAACAATGCTATAAACATCGTTGTTATGGCGACAGACTTAGATAAGATGATGGTAGCTAGCCAGGCGGACTTAACAGCCCTACCACCAACCAAACTGAGCACACAAAGATGTACCCCCCGCTGGGAATCACCCGGGACCTCTGGGTCTGAAACCGGTGGCTTAGTCACTAGACCACAGAGGCGGTTAAATAACGTACGGTATGTGCCGTCTTTAGTCCATTAGTCGCCTTTTACGACACCCAAGGAAGAGATGGGGCGGTAGTATTCTATTAATGAGCAGCTACCAGCACAGCCATAGTCCACGTTTCACCAAATCTGCCGTCCAAGTGAATAGTGCAGTAAACAACATCATGCATAATCCGAGAAAATGGCGCCTAAAGTTTATTTTTCGTTTATTTACTTTTTTTACTTCTTGCATGAAATTTTTAAAAAAAATTATGCGACGTCGCCCGGGCGCAAGTGACCGCCCGAAATATTTTAAGTACTTACACTTAGATGAAAAAATATCGAGAAAAAACCTTAAAAGGGTGGTCTATCTATATTAGGTACTTGAGAAAAAGAATGAGTTTTTTTTTAAACTGACGGTAAATATATATAAAGACCCACAAAAAGCGAGCGAGAGTCTGCAATTAGACTTTAGTATGATAGCACAATGGTGTCATGACGAGGGTCTAGTGCTGAATACGGACAAGACTAAATTGTTGCATATTAAATCCCCACATTTTAAACATTCTCTATTTAATGCCCATAACCACGGCTGCTTACATAGTTTATCCAATGCAAAGTGCCAGTGTCCTTACATTGAAAACGTAACCAAATATACATATCTTGGTCTAATTATAGATGATAAGTTGAAATGGAGTCACCAAAACGAGCATGTGTAACAAACTTAGACAGTTCCTTGCCAACATAATTATATCAAAAGATTGCATTCCGTATAAGGTTAAACTAATGCTAAACAACTCATTGGCTGAATCGTACATCCAGTATGGAATAAGTAGCTACTTATACGGTCGAACTTATGCCACATATATCCTACTAATATTATAAATGCGAAAGTTTGTAAGTATGGATATTTGTTACTCTTTCACTTAAAAACTACTGAATGGATTTGGATGAAATTCTGCATACAGATAGTTTATAACTTGGATTAACACATAGGATACTTTTCATCCCGATATTCCCACGGAACGTATGGATGGATGTTTGTTACTCTTTCACGTAAAAACCACTAAATGGATTTGAATGAAATTCGGCATACAGATAGTTTATTACCTGGATTAACACATAGGATACTTTTTATCCCAATATTCCTACGGGAACGGGAACCACGCGGGTGAAACCGCGAGCGGCCGCTTGTTAAATCTATATTTAATCTTCAACGTAAAATTCTCCGGAACAATATGTCCGTGAAACACCAATTTTATGACGATGATAAAGTACAATCCCAAATAGAATATACGTTGCTAAAGGCGAACTTTTGTAACCAAAAATTCCGAAATAAAAAAGCACGCTGTGTTTACACGGGCGGTGGCTCGCAATAAGTTGTGTACGGCCAGCGCGAGAAACACCTACGGCGAACGTACAACGGACTACCTAGTTCTTCAACTTTTAAATGTACTACCCGACGAACTACGTTTTATTGATATTAATAACGATATGGTACCAAATACCTAAAAATCAAAACAAAAGTCCTACTTTATTAATAATCTAACATGTATGTAGTGTGAGTTGTGATTTAGTGTCACAACAGTTTTGTTATCTATCTTATACCTACTTACTTACTTACTTAATTATTTTGTATAGGCTCATAATTTTATAGCATTTGCTATAAACCTCATTGGTTTTTAAATGCTTATACACCAAATTCATTTATAATGTTTTTGTGATACTTAAATAAACTAAAAAAAAGTAAGTTTGAACTGTCCGCTTAAGAGAGTTTTTTTATGCATAATTATTAATCTGTGACTTAGGACCAATAAAATAACCCTTATCAGTTAGCAACGGTACTTCATTCAGTTGTTCGGTTACCTATCTCGAGACTCTTCAATACAATCCTCTTCGTTAATTAGGTACTTGTTTGACACTTACAAGTTCGGTTTAGTTATTTATTGAATTTACTATCCATAATTAATTGTAATTTGCCTCTATGTTGGAGCATGGTATCAAGAATTATTGTGATTTTGTAGTGTTTACTTCCTAGATTAATAATAATAAATAAAAAAAGCTCTGATATGTTGACAGGTTACGACTTACACGTCAATTTTTTTAAAAAAACCTCAGTTTTTCTCTGATTTTTTGGTAAGTACCATTTTTTTTATTAGAGTTAGCAGTTCTGGATTATGTACCTATGCTAAATTGCGTGATAAAGTAACTCATATGCTTTAATCATCAAAGAAAACTGAAATCGAGCCAATGATATCGGAGATTTGGTACAAAATGTAAAACAAGGTCACGGACCCCACTCAAAAATTTAAAAAATCAATAACTTAAGGAGTAATAAAGATAGACCCCCCCCCCCCCCCCTTTTGAGGTTCTTTTTCTCGATAATTTTTCATGTATATTTAAAATATTTCGGGCGATCTCTTGCGCCTGGGCGACATTGTATATAAAAAAGGATAAATATTTATTTATGTTTTTATTGAACTAACCCTTGTTACTATCAGTTTTTTTTGAATAGATAAAATTTAGAAAAACTTTTTATGTTATATCTTTGCTACAATGACCACAAAATGTCTTTATGGTAAACTCTAGGTATTAACTTTTGTATTTTGTGTTGTTATGAAAGATCTGAGTATTTATCAAAATTTTAAACTTCCATAACTTTAATTTCGTTTAGCTTTTGTGCATTCTTAATTAACAGCATCCACGAAATCATTAAAATACTAGACTTTTCCATTTTACTGAAACGACTGTTTGATATTGTGATGAAAACTATCCTGGTTAATATGCCGAGACGATGCCGATAAAATGTATTAAATATTTTATTGGCATCGTCTATGTAGCAATTAAGTTGATATTACTAGTATAAATAATGATTGAATACAATGCCCAGTTTTTATTGTAGGAGGAGCAATTATCCATCTACAAAATAATATGCAATTTGAACGGGATATTATCATGTTTTTTTGAGGAACCTAATGGTACAAAGCTTTCATTTGGTACGCAATAATTTCTTCGTACCATTAGGTTCCAATCAGGATAGTTTTCATCACAATGTCGAACAGTCGTTGCAGGAAAAAGGGAAAGTCTATAATTTCAATGATTTCGTAGCTGCTGTTAAGAATGCACAAAAGCCAAATGAAATTAAAGTTCCGCAAGTTTCAAATTTTCACAAATACTGATCTTTCATCACAAAACAAAACACGAAAGTTAAAACCTAGAGTTTACCTTAAGACATTAGGGTCGTCGTAGCAAAGATGTTACACATTAGATTTTAAAAATAATCATGACGATAATGTTTTGTCAAAGAATGCAAGTTTTGTTTATGTTTTTGATTGATTTGATCTCCTTTTGTTATTGATCCTTACTGCGTTCTTTCTTGTCAAAACTGCGTGTTCACAATTAGTTATGTTTACAAGGATCAAATTATCATGTAGAGTTCGTTTTAGCGATTCCGATTCTATTAACTAATTTCCCGAAAAAATTTCACTTCTGCACTTTTTGCTTGGACGGCAGAAATAATAACTGCACATGTGCTCAGCGTGATAGGTGGTGGGCCCATCGCCACTCTATGCTGTTGTATGTGCAGTCTGTAGTCCGTTAGTTGCCTTACGACATCCAAGGGTAGAGATGGGTCAGTAGTATTTTAATGAGCCTCCATCACACAGCTCAACAGTCCGGGTTTCAACTCAAATAGCTTTTCCAATTCCGTTTCACTAGAACGGTCATTATCATCTTCCTGCCCTTATCAGTTATCCTACTAGATAGGGTCAGCACAACGCGTTTTTCTCTCCATTCTTATTCTCATCTCTCTTGTCTGTCATGAAGACTCCTAGAGTTTGCTAACAAACATACATACATACATATAATCACGGCAATATTATCCCCGAAGAGTTAGCCAGAGAGTCAATGAGGACAGTAAAAGCAGTCCTTTACCATAGTCCACTTTTCACCAAATAGCGAATGCACATGTGCTCAGCGTGACAGGTGGTGAACACATCGCAGATCTATGCTGTTGGAAGTATGTGCAGTCTTTAGTCCTTAGTCCTTTATTTTGCTAATAATTGAATTTCTATTGTGTCAAGTATTACTTACGACAGCTACTCGTCTCTTACTCACGTCATTTGTCAGAGAGTCCATCCATTTGGACGACCTCCTTGGTCGAGTGGTTTGTACACTGGTTTTCATGGTGTCGCCATCACCGGTTCGATTCCTGGTCGGGTCAATTTAGAAATTATTGTTTTCTAAATTGTCTCGGGTCTGGGTGTTTTCTATTATAATAAGTATGTATTTAAGTATTTTATGTATGTATATCAGTTGTCTAGTAACCATTTAACGAGTTTCATAACGAAGCTTCTCTTGGGCTAGATAATTGGTGTGAGTGTAGGAAAGTTTATTTATTATTTATTTATTTTCTTTTTCTTTGGTCTACTTCTCTTCCTACGTCTCCACATTAATTTCTAAGATACTGATCTTATACAATTATAATAAAGTAGACTCTCATTGTTGTTGTATTTCGACCGGTAAGTAATTAAGGCACATCTCCCCCCCCCCCCCCATTTCTTACAATTCCTACTCCTTCCTTAAAGACTCTTTCCTTACGTCTACGTGGCATACAAAATTCTCATACAAAAACGGAAAAACGACGTTTCGTAGTCCCCTGTTTCCTCCTTCAGAACTGGACCAATTTTTATTACTTTTTCAGAATTGGTTATAGAAAGAGATTTTCTATGCCTGTATGTTTAGTTTTTTTGCATTAAGTCATTTATTTAATAACCAGGAGAATTCAAAATTAAGCGAAATCACTCCGTTTTAAGGCGTCTTCAGATACATTAAGAGGCAGGTTTAAAAAAATCAAACATACAGACATAGAAAATTTCTTTCTTTAACCGACGCTGAAAAAGTAATAAACATTGGTCCAGTTCTGAAGGAGGAAACAGGGGACTACGAAACGTCGTTATTCTGTGTTTTGTATGAGAATTTTGCATGCCACTTCGACGTAGTGTTTCCGCATCTGCGACTCCTCTGGTTTTGCGGGTGTTAATGGGCGGCAGTGATTACTATTCATCATTTAAATCAAATGACCTGCATGCCTGATGCCTTTGTTTAACTTTTCACATAAAATAATGACAAACAAATCGTCAAAAAATGTATCGTAAAACCATTGGAATCTTTTCTATAGTCGGTCGGTACGTATGATGCCTGTGAAGTTCCGCTAACGAATTAAATGATACCTTGTATGGCCCAGCGGATGCGTTAAGCTGCCATAAAATGAGGTACCAAATTTATCAGTGCCCACGCGGCGCCACTGACGTAGGTCTGTCAAATGCATATTACGATTGTTTGTTGTTGTAAGTGATAATTTTGGTGGAGTGTTACATTACTAGCATGGTTTATTATGGCTCGCCCATATCTTAACAGACATTTCTTAAAATCTATATAATTTGTCTGATGTGGGGATGACAGAAGGCCTATTCGTTTTTCTGGCTGAATTCTGCCACCTCGCAGACTAGCTTTAGAAAACAAAAATAAAACCTAACGTAGCTCAGAAAATAAATAGAAATGAATTGCCAAAGCGCAAAATTTGAGACCGAATCGACCGATATGACTAATTCTTTTTTTGTTGTTTTTTGTAGTTGTTAGGACAAGGGTTGTATAAAAGATTTTTTTGGAAATACGTCACGAGATATGGGGGTTTCACGCGGAGCCGCTAGTTTAAAATAAAATTGAAATAAGTTGGATACGAAAGAGTTTGTAACAACAAGTATCTATTTGTATTTATTAGTTTGTTCCTTAGTGTATAACGCTCGTGTCACTGCCATAGTTATTATGATTCACGTTAGCAAACTTCCAGCGTTCTTGAATAGTTTTATTGTTTCTTCTTTGTTTAATATTTCCGCATTCAGTGTATTCATTACGTATCACTGTAATGTAATCATCAATAATAAACATAATTGAGGAGCTCGAATGCGCAGCGGTTAATGCGTTCGATTTGCTATCGTAGTTAAGCAACTTTCGCAATGCCGGGTCACAGGATGGGTTACCAAATTAAAAACATCTCCAGCTCCTCCGTGCTTCGTCGCTGCTGGCAGTCGTTAAAACCTTCCAACCCGCCATATTACCGCTAACCCGTATTGGGCCAGCGTAGTGGGTTATAGCCCAATTTCCCCACGTGCTGTTGTCCATGTGGGAGGCCTGTACCCAACAGTGGGAAAAACTAACAGCGACCTCTTTTTGTTTCAGTTTTGAACTTACAAGGATACTTTAAAACAAACCCAGGTGAAACATTGTTTCGAACTGATGTGTCCCTTTTGGCCATTAATAACATAAATGATACAGCAATAAGTTTAAACCAGCTTAATCTTTAGTCCCCGTTTTTTAATAAGAGGGAAGGGAATGTGTTTAACTTGAGTGCCTCCAGGAGAATGTTGTACAGTCTGTTCCTTATTTTTAATACAATTGAATAGTGAACGAACGATGCAAATACTCGAAGAGTAGTCATTCAAAGGTGACTCTAGATTTGTAGAGTCACCTTCGAAAACCTTATTCATGTAGATGTTTACATATATTTTACTGTTAAGTACAGTGTATGTCACTAGGTATATCTTTTCTGTTATAAGTAGCAATGGTATAAACCAACCAAAATATGTGGGAGAAAAAGCCTAAAAATCAATAAGTTCATTTTAGTTTCATAGTTCTGTGAGAAAAACACAATAATGCAATGAACTTGTTTAAACAAGACAAACACTTGTAATATGCTAATGTCATATATTGCGCATACATAATTGACATAACAATTAGGCGGCATATGCCTAGCAAAGAGCTGGTAAACACAAAAACGTATGATTACGTGACGACATAGCTAACTGTCTCTTTCACACAAACGATTTACGTCATTGCAGCAGACTTGCTCGCTCGCGCCTGACGCCTGCGCATTTACTACACAGTGCATTCACTTGGATTGTAAACAGCGCAAGATCACAACGTTATTTCGTTTCACCATAAAGTTTTTTATACTTTTTGTAAGTTCGTACGAAGGGATTATCGTTATTAAACCTATTTTATGATCAACCTTTGCGGTTTGAATAAGTGAAGTGCAGTGAATATTATTAGTTTTATGTGGCAATAAGAAATCTAAGCGAAGGTTAAAGTTTTGCAATGGACGCAACAAGTAAGTAGAACTGGTTTTTTTAATTTCATAAATCATACTTCTCAAACTATTTTGTATCCGGTAAACTAATAGGTATGTTTTCGTCAAGTAAGTCAGCTGTTCTGTTTCGTTGTTAAAATTTTAAAGATGCGTGTTTAAATAGTTAGTTACTTTGTTACCTTTAAAACAATTTGACCTTTAATTAAAATGCACATACTTTAATAGTTATAAATATTTATTAAAGTCAACATCCCTTTTTAATGTAGGAATTTTAAATGATTTCTTAACCGTAACTTATACCTAAATCCAGTATACTATAGAATTAAGTAAACTAATCAGAAATAACTTAACAGACTATGGACTTAAACAAGACTTATACAACTTAAAACAATGGTTAAATCAATAAGTATGTGTCATTTTACTATGCAGTCTGTAGAACTAAGTACACTGGTTTAACATAATTTTTAATTGAATAATTTCTTTTCTGATTATAAAATATATATTTTTATATATCAATCCAGGTACTTCGTATAAAAAATATATTACAGCTATCCATACTTACCGCTACATCTAAATCCAGATTGCAACTAAATCATCATCCAGCCTATCACTTTCCCTTCTCGTGGAGCCTTGTAAGTCACGCCCTAATTCCAGCGGATTATTTCGACATAACAGTTCTGTTCATAATCGCTTCTCTTACAAATAAAATTGTACCGTTTGTGACCTATAAACCCACCGCAATATTTAAACAACGAACATGCATCTAATCTTCAGACAATGACGGAGTAATGGATGAATTAAAACGTCTTTTTTATGATCAAAAAGGTTATTATAAAGTCCAAAGGTTAGTAACAGCAAAACATTTTACCAATAATAGTAATTAGCATATTGCTATGCCACTATTAGGCATAGGTCTTCATCATTGAAATCACGTCATTGTTATAATCATTAAATCATTGAGTATTGTCATTATAACCGCGCTTGTCTAATACGGGTTGACTAGGAAATGTACCTATTCAACACTTATCAGACACATTATTTAATTTTCAAAAATAATTAAAACTGCATGTAAAGATTTTTGAAAAATCACTTGCTTGAGCCGTGAAATGTGAAAAAGAACAACCTGTATTTTATGATACCAACCGAAAGAGCCATTAATAATGATCAATTTCATTTAAATAACATATAAAGTACTCATCTTAAACTAAACAAAGACCAAGAATTTTTTTTATTGTATATCTTACTTACTATTTAGAGAAGCTAGAAGTACGTCTACTATTTATGTGAACTATTTTCTTTGATAGTGAGATAGGTACCTAAGCTTTACAATAATAAAATATTTTTCTTGGTTTTTCTTTAATTTAAGATACTATGTTGTTTAAAAGGAATTGATCCTTATAATGACTCTTTCGGTTGGTATCATAAAATACAGAATGTATTTTTCACATTTCACCTGTTCGATTCCCGGCTCAATCAGGTGATTTTTCAAAAATCTTTAAATGCAGTTTTAATTATTTTTTAAAATAAAGGAATGTTTCCTTTTAGTAAAATTTGCCATCATTATATTAAGGGTACTTTTGCTCCAACCACGGTCTTTTTTTCCACCATGTATACCAATGAAAACTAAAAGAAAATTCACATTGTAACTTTGTCTAAAATGGCGAAATCTTGCATAATCAATTAACATCGATCCACAGAACAAACAATGCTGATTAGAATTTTAGCACAAACCATTTGCTGGCCTAAATAAAAGTGTTGATGCTTGCATGTTTCAAGAGCCCACGTAACGATGTACGAGTATAACAATGAAATCAACTTTATAAACACTTGGTTAGACCATTCATTGGTTGTATTCGTAAAGATTTTTTAACTGTTTCATATTTTAGAATTATTGTAGCGATTACACTACAAGTACTTGCCCTGCAACGACGAAATATTTTGTATAAACAAAACCCTATAATGCGGACAGCATTATTGGGTTTTATTTTTACTTACCATTTCTGAA
The DNA here is from genome assembly GCA_963921215.1 of Scoparia ambigualis. Taxonomy (NCBI): domain Eukaryota; kingdom Metazoa; phylum Arthropoda; class Insecta; order Lepidoptera; family Crambidae; genus Scoparia; species Scoparia ambigualis. Next base: position 24,685,386 of record OY992503.1, read on the forward strand.
AAGTGTTGAAAACATTTTCTCTAGCTGGTTTAAACTGACATAGTGATGGAAATTTCCATCAACCAGTTTAGTTGTTTTTTTAAATTTTTATTATAATTTAATACTATTATATTTATATTAAAATAAATATTTAGATTATACTCTGTTTAATTAAAACATGATTTTTTTTAAATAATATAATAATACATTTTTCTTCATTTTAACATCATAGACAAGGAAGTTTTAACGGAAACCTCTTTGGATACGAGAATGCAACCTTTTTTTGAAAAAATAAATAAAAATAAATTCTTTATTTTCTATTTTAATGATGTAAATTGAAATGAATTCGTAATTAATTAAACAATTATAAAGTGAAAAAATAACATGAAATAAACAAAATGAAATAAATTATTAAGGAAAGCATTTTTTCAAGATTTTTTGCATTTTTTTTATTAAAAAAAGTACAGTGCTAAAAACTTTTTTAAATTTTTTTTCGATGTGTTGGAATCACATAGTATCTCTTAAAAAAGTATTTTATATTAATCAAAAATTCATGCAAATAAGGGTGACAAAACAACAATGGCTAAAGAAAGTGAAAAAATCATTGTGATAAATTCTTTGTTTTTGCTAGCTTTTGCGATTCTAACGACTCTACCTTTTTGGTAACTTTAGGAACGGAAGAAGTCAGCACTATCAATTCCGATCACTGATTATTATAAATGTTAAAAGTTTACAATATATTATTCAACCCTTATAAACATTACAATATACGAGTATTAACGCCTCGGTGGCCGAGTGTGGCTCGATATACGGAGGTCCCGGGTTCAATTCCCAGGTCCGACAAAGTGTGTTTTCGGATTTTTCGATGCATAGCAAAGGTGATCATCAACCCGCAATTACGTTACAAATTTAGTTACGAATTACGTCATTCAGCCAATACCCGTCGATGTAGTGATGGCTTGTTTTCAATGATGAGTCCTTTGGCCTGCAGTGGGACAGCATACTTCCTGTGCTTTACTTTACTTTACGAGTAATAATATAATGCCGTTTTTGTATATTTTTTTATAATAGAAGGAGGCAAACGAGCAGGCTGGTCACCTGATTGAGAGTAATCACCGCCGCCCATGGACACCCGAAAAACCAGAGAAATCGCAGACGCGTTGTTGGTGGGGCGTCCGGAACCCTCACTGGCCGGTCGAAACACTACAGCACCAAGTGCCATTATTTCACGCCGGATATTCGTGAGAGGGTGGTATTACGCCGGGCGAGCCGGCCCAATGCGTGCTGCAACGCAGCGTGGCTCTACCACTCAGTATTGACGTATGACCTTATGGTAGCTGTCCTTGCGAATTCACTCAGAGTAGATATTATCTTTAGATCTTGTATTAATATTTGGTCTGTGTAATTAAGCTCAATACCGTCTAGCATCCACTGGCACGCTTGCTGTTTGGTTTTCTCAATATAGAAGCAATTTTTTTTAGTTCTCAAATAAAGTTCATGATCGACGGATCGAATTTTAACCGATATTGGCTTGAAATAAAAAGATAGTTTTTCATTTATATTGAAAGTTACCTAAGGAAAAAATTGCTGGTAGCAACCTAAAAAGAAACAAAATTAGAAGGAGATAAAAACCATGTTTTTACGTCACGGTTTTTTTGGAAGTAAATTGGATGATTTGGAAAAACAGTATTGTCAGATACTTTAATTTGGCGAAACAATAATAAATAGGAAAAAAGAAAAGAGTAGCTTTGGACTAATACTGTATTTTACTTAACATTGGCAGCCCTAGGAAGTGCTAAATATAGAGTTACTCGTCGAAACTTTTCGTCGTATCCTGACCAAGGGCATCTTCAAACACATACTAGATTCAAGACACTTATCATCAGCCTATAAACGTCCCACTGCTGGGCACAGGCCTCCCACGTGGACATTAGCACGTAGGGATATTGGGCCATAACCCACCACGCTGGCCCAATGCGGGTTGGTGGGTATTAACGACTGCCATCTTACGACAACAACCGGGACCAACGGCTTAACGTGCCTTCCGAAGCACGGAGGACAAGACACTTATACCTACCCAATGTGGACCGCGTGTGTTGAGAAGCTCGATGGCGCAGCGGTTATCGTTCGGCTTGCGATTTTCCCCGTTAAGCAACTTTCGCAATGCCGTGTCGCCTGATGGGTGACCATTAAAAAAAACATCTCGAGCTCCTCCGTGCTTCGGAAGGCACGTTAAGCCGTTGGTCCCGGTTGTTGTCGTAAGATGGCAGTCGTTAAAACCCACCAACCCGCATTGGGCCAGCGTAGTGGGTCATGGCCTAATATCCCCACGTGCTTTTGTTTACGTGGGAGGCCTGTTCCCAGCAGTAGGACGTTTATGGCTGATAGTCTTCTGCCATAGTCCAACTTTCACCAAATTACAACTGCACATGTGCTCAGCGTGATATGTGGTGAGCCCATCGCCACTTTATGCTGTTGGATGCATGTGCAGTCTTTAGTCCGTTTGCCGCCTTTTACGATACCCAATTATTATTGAAGAAAGGGGGTGGTAGTATTATTTAAATGAACCGCTGTACCACACGGCTCTACTAACACGGAGCTAATCCTTACCTTTTGCACTGTGCCTACTACTGAGAGCTGAGTGCAAACGTTACTATCGCGTTTGTGTTAAGAGTTTTGATTCTCGATCTTATACACTTGGCATTAAGATCTATCTGCCAAAACTTAACTCAAACGCGATAGTAACGTTTGCACATTTACAAACTTACACTCATCTCTCTGATATATAAATAAATAAACTTTCCTACACTCACACCAATTTACTAACCCAAGAGAAGCTCCGTTATGAAACTCGTTAAATGGTTACTAGACAACGGATAAACATACTTAAAATACTTAAATACGTACTTATTATACATAGAAAACACCCAGACCTGAGACAATTCAGAAAAACAATAGTTTCAAAATTGACCTGACCGGGGATCGAACCCGGGAACCTCAGAGATGGCGACACCCTAAAAACCGGTGTACAAAACACTCGACCAAGGAGGTCGTCAAATATCTACAGTACTTAAGTATCGCGTAGCGGTGAAAGAATACTACCACCACCTCTCTTCGCTTGGGTGTCATAAAAGGCGACTAACGGACTAAAGACTGCACATAGGTACATCCAACAGAATAGGGCGGCGACGGGCTCACCACCTGTCACGCTAAGCAAATGTGCAGTCGCTATTTAGTGAAAAGTGGACTATGGCAGAGGATTGCTTTTGCGGTCCTCATTGCCTTCTCTGACTAACCCTTCGGGGATAATAGTCGTGATAATATGTACCTTTGTATGTAAGTATATGTATACTTATATGTTAATACATTGTTCCAGTGGAAAACAAGATGGGCTTACCCCCGCCGTACGAGCAGGCGATGCCCAACCCCGCGCCCCCACCATCGTACTTTGGGAACAACCCTCCACCACCGCCAGGCCTGGTGATCCCCCCCACTGCGCCTCGCACCACCGTCATCACAACCCCTCCTACGTCACGACCGGGCAAGATGGGCCCAGGACCCACAGGCACCACCTGCGCCACGTGCAACAAGTCTATAGTCACCAGAGTGGACTATGTGCCCAACAATCGTACTCACATAGTGTCTGCTGCTCTTTGTGTTCTTGCGGGGTTTGTACACTTTTGGATATATTATGACTTAGTTAGCTTTAATATTCTCCTTCTCCTATAATCGTTTTCTGGAATTCTCCCCTCTGAATATCAGCATGTCCACCAGTCGTCGTTGCGCAGCTTTCTTGCTGAACAAGCCAATGCTCCACATTAGCAATCGACTAATAATTATTTAATATTTATGTATTTATTTGTTATATATGTAATAGTATGTATATGTTTATATGTTGTACGAATATGTGAATATATTTTCATTTAGTTTGTGCACCTTACCATTTTTTCTCTGCACCACCCTACGGTTGACTGGGAGAGAACGCCTAAGGCATTAACGACTCTGTGTTTTAAGTGCAAAAAGGGTTTTAAATAAAAAATAAAAATATTTAAGTCACTACTACGCCTACTTGGCGGTAACAAGCAGATAAGATGACCGGCGCCACGACTAACAAGTTCATAGTCACCAGAGTTGAGTAAGTGTCCAACAATCCTCAGCACATCAAAGACATCATTGAAGCACATAGTGTCTGCTGCCCTCTGTGTTCTTGCTGGGTTATGAATATATGTACACTTTTTGATATGACATTTTAAGCATTTAGGGGGTTAAGTTACTCGCGTCCGTAGGTTTACCCTTGAGACCCTACACGTGACCCCTGGGTGGTGCTAAATGAGTGACACTAACCGAGTGGTAGAGCCACGCTGCGTTGCAGCACGCATTGGGTCGGCTCGCCCGGCATAATACTACACCCTCACGAATATTCGGCGTGAAACAATGGCACTCTGTGCTGTTGTGTTTCGTCCGGCGAGTGAGGGTTCCGGAGACCCCTCCCCCCACCCCCTTCACAATTGATATGGCAGCGAACTTTAATCTAGATTTACCCCAGGGGGGTACCGACACATCCAGTGTCGGAGAATCCCCCCCTGAGCGTTTTTGCTCAGGCTGCCCTACGTATTCTGGGGAGGGCAAAAGTTCGCTCGTGTCAAGGCATGCTGCAGGCAGAAGAAAGGCGAGAGAATTGGCACCCCCTCCTACGCTTCGCGTGGACTTCTCCAACATCAGGGGAATCCACTCTAACTTGAGCGCCGTCCATTACCACCTCGAGACGGAGAAACCGGCCTTGCTCTTCCTCACCGAGACGCAGATATCCCCCCCCTCCTGACATCTCTTACTTGCGCTACCCGGGATACAACCTGGAACATTCATTTGTGCCACGAGCCGGTGTTTGTGCCTATGTCAGGGAGGATATGTGCGTCCGTCGCCTTGACAATCTTAAAGATAGGGACCTCTCCATCTTATGGCTACACGTCGACTGCGGACGTCATCATCGCGTCTACGCGTGCCTGTATAGGTAACACAGCGGTAACAACAGAACTGACCAACTTATCGAGACCGTCCAAACAGCGACAGACTCCCTTCTCCAACGGATCCCCTCGGCCGAAATTGTGGTATTGGGAGACTTCAATGCCCACCACGTCGAATGGCTTGGTTCACGCACAACTGACCACGCGGGTAGAGCCGTTCATGACTTCGCTTTGGCCTACAGTCTGTCCCAATTGGTAACCGAGCCAACACGGGTTCCAGATGTGGAGGGCCATGCACCTTCTTTATTGGACCTTCTGCTGACCTCGCACCCAGACGGCTATCAAGTTTCTGTTGATGCACCACTAGGCTCATCAGACCACTGTCTGATTCGCAGCACTGTGCCGCTCACAGAAACTTCAAAACAGCAACCAGCGGCTAGCCGTCGAGTCTGGCATTATAGGTCGGCGGACTGGGATGGGATGCGAAGTTTCTTTGCATCCTACCCGTGGTGGCGAGTTTGCTTCTCGCTGGATGATCCTGATGTCGCCGCTGACTCTGTCGTTGATGTGATACTGCAGGGAATGGAACTTTTCATTCCAAACTCTGTGGTTCCCATTGGCGGCAAGTCCCAACCATGGTTTGGTCGTTGCTGCAAAATGGCGTCTCGCCAAAAGCGTCAACATTACCAAGCCTGGGCTAATGCGGTGTCATCAAAGGATCCAAACACCAGTGCGCTCAAAAAGAAGTACAACTTTGCCGCCAGGTCTTTTAAGAAGGACATTGCCAAGGCGAAGTCATCATTCATAGGTAGAATCGGCGAGAGGCTAGTGCGTCTTCGTTCGGGGACGCGTGCGTTCTGGTCTCTCGCCAAAGCTATCTTAGGGAATTTTTGTAAGCCGTCTCTACCACCATTGCACAAGACTGATGACTGCCTGGCCTACACTGCAAAGGAGAAAGCCGATCTCTTGGGCTCTCTTTTCGCATCAAACTCGACCTTGGACGACGGGGGAAACTCTCCTCCAACTATACCGCATTGCGCTTGTACAATGCCAAACGTTCAGTTCCTGCAAAGGTCAGTTCGTAAGGCTCTTTTTTCCCTTGATATCCATAAGTCGAGTGGGCCTGATGCAGTTCCACCCATTGTGCTTCGGACGTGTGCTTCTGAATTGGCACCAGTTCTAACGCGCCTTTTCCGGCTCTCTTACACTATTGGCGTCGTCCCGAGCTCTTGGAAGACAGCTTGTCCACCCGATCCCAAAAAAAGGCGATCGCTCAGATCCGTCCAACTGCAGGCCAAAAGCTATTACCTCTTTACTCTCCAAAGTAATGGAGTCCATTATAAACCGCCAGCTCTTGGGGTACCTAGAAGAGAACCAGCTACTAAGTGATCGCCAGTATGGTTTTCGTCGCGGTCGTTCGCCTGGTGATCTTTTAGTGTACCTTAATCACCGATGGGCGGAGGCAGTCGAGAGTAAAGGGGAGGCACTAGCAGTTAGCTTGGACGTAGCGAAAGCCTTTGACAAGGTATGGCACAGGGCTCTTCTTTCTAAACTTCCATCATACGGGCTTCCTGAGAAATTGTGTTCATGGGTTGCCAGCTTCCTTACTGGGCGTTGCATCAAAGTCGTAGTCGACGGTTTGTGCTCCGACATTAAGCCCGTGAATGCTGGAGTCCCGCAGGGGTGTGTGTTGTCCCCTACTCTGTTTCTTCTGCATATCAATGACATGTTGCATAACAACAGCTTCATTGCTATGCAGACGATAGTACTGGCGGTACGCTCTACACCAGGCGAGCTAATATTTCTCTGGAAAGCGTCATCGAGAGCCGGAATAAACTTGTGACTGACACCGAGAACATGTTAAGTCATGTCTCGAATTGGGGCCGACATAACCTAGTCCACTTTAACCCCTCAAAAACACAAGTTTGCGCATTTACCGCAAAAAAACATCCCTTCGTCGTACCTCTTAACTTTGAGGGAGCTCCCCTTGATACCAATCCGACTATTGGAGTCCTTGGCGTCGATATTTCGAGTGACGTTCAGTTTCGTGGTCATTTGGAAGGTAAAGCAAAATTAGCTTCAAAAAAAAACTGGGTGTGCTTAATAGAGCGGGTCAGTATTTCACGCCGGCCCACCGCTTACAACTGTATAAAGCACAGGTCAGGCCGCATATGGAATACTGCTCCCATCTTTGGGCTGGAGCACCCCAATACCAACTCCTTCCATTTGACCGCATCCAACGCAGAGCTGCTCGAGTTATCGACGACGTGGATATTTCAGGTCGGCTCGATCCACTGGCTCTTCGGAGAGACGTTGCGTCTCTCTGTATATTGTACCGTATATATCATGGGGAGTGTTCTGAGGAATTGTTCGGCTTGATCCCTGCCGCTGATTTCCTTCACCGCACTACACGCAATCGACTGTCATTCCATCCACATCACCTTGATGGATGGCGGTCTACTACTGTGCGTTTTTCAAGAAATTTCTTGCCTCGATCTACAGTGTTGTGGAACCAGCTCTCGGCGGCGGTATTTCCGGACCGTGACGACTTAGTGATCTTCAAGAAACGAGCCCATTCTTCCTTAAAGGCCGGCAACGCGTCTGCGATTCCTCCGGTTTTGCGGGTGTCCATGGGCGGCGGTGGTTACTTTCCATCAGGTGACCCGCTTGCTCGTTTGCCTCCTTCTGCTATAAAAAAAAGCATGATAAATTTGACGACAATCTACGTCACGACCAGGTAAGTTGGCCTAAGATGCTAATATCTTTATTATTGAAATTTTTGCATTTACAATGCTATAATCTTTTCTAATTGTTTAACAAGTCCATTGTGAACAGAGTCGATGCATCCAACAATAACACATTAATACTAGTACCTGTAGTCCTGGTAACCCCTCCAGAAAGCTGATACGCTTCTATTAGGGTATGGCTTCATGTCTGTAGTGTAGCAACACTACCTATAGCAGCCCGAGTGTCTATCCATTTGGCTACCGACACTTCAAATTATTATGATGTGACCTTACTTTGTTTAAGTACCCGTATTTAAGTTACCTCCGTTTGTATATCCGGCATCTTATCAAACACGAATAAAACAATGCGTGAGTCTTATTTTACATTATTTTTTCCATTGTGTGTTGTATTTATATGTTTTATTGTTTGATGATACGGTTACTTACGCGTTCAGATTCGATTTAAGTTAAGTTAAGTCAAAACTTTATTTTTTCTAAGTCCAAAAAAACTAGAAAAATTGCTAAATATTTAAGAGGGTTTACGCATTTCGGTTTCCCATACAAAAAAGCCAATTTTTATGAAACTCAGCATGCTGAAGTAAAATATAGAGATCTAAATAGTTTGTTGAAAACATTTCTATAAAACCTCTTTTTAACTGAGTTATTGCGATTTTAAACTTTCTATAGTGGACTTTAAATCGCAATAACTCAGCCAAATTTGACGACCTCCTTGGTCGAGTGGTTTGTACACCGGTTTTCATGGTGTCGCCATCTCTGAGGTCCCGGGTTCGATCCCCGGTCGAGTCAATTTGAGAAAAACTGTTTTTCTAAATTGATTTCGGGTCTGGGTGTTTTTTCTATGTTTATGTATATTTTATCCGTTATCTTACCATATAAACGAGTTTCACAAGAATACTCATCTTGGTCTAGATAGTTGGTGTTAGCGCAAACAAAATTTATTATTTATTATTATTATATAAATAAACCTTTTTTTTAAATGTTTTCAACAAACTATTTAGATCCCTGTATTTTACTTTAGCATGGAAAGTTTTATTAAAATTGGCTTATTGGTCTTTAAAAATTTCGACTTGGGAGATTGTATGGGAAACCGATATGCGTAAACCCTCTTAAAGTGAGAAAGATAATACAAAGATAAAGTGTAATTTCTGCATCCCGTTAGATCGTCCCTTCATACATTCTTCCCGAAAAACTTACACAGGAACTCTAATAGTAGGTAGATAGGTAATGCGATTACTTTATAGAAGTGCATAACAATAAATGCAATCATTTTAAAGCTCTCTCACTTTCAGGATGTCCTCGGTAATCGTTAAAAATGTACGTACCGTATACTATTCCGTGGTACTACTACCATACAAAGCGAATGGGTTAGTTATCAGAAATTCATTCAAACAATTGACAATATGGCCATGGATTCAGTTCAAACGCCCGAGTATCAAGAGATCGTGATCGGATTTTCTAAATCTAGACCGATGCGAAGCGTGAATCGATTCGCTTCGACTTCATTGATTTGTGTGTGTACGCAAAAGTAGTCCTCAGCCATAGTCCACTTTTCACCAAATAGCGACTGCACATGTGCTCAGCGTGACAGGTGGTGAGCCCATCGCCACTCTATGCTGCTAGATGTATGTGCAATCTTTAGTCCGTTAGTCGCCTTTTACGACACCCTAGGAAATAGAGGGGGTGGTAGTATTTTTTCACCGCTACGCTACACGGTTTGTGTTAATTGCGAAACGTGTATAGGAGATCCTGTTCGTATTTGTCATTTTATAGGCGTTAGTTACTAATAAAAATAGAGAAGCTTTTTCTTTCTTTGTAGCAGTATAATATAATTATTCCATAATAACAAACTACTAATAACACGTGAACACAGAATAATAGGTAAGTAAATTGTACTTACCAGTTTTATAGTGGCAGCGATAGGGAAACGAACAATGAAATTAATATCAATGGTTTTGTTGTAGGTACCAATGACATGCCTAAACAAAAATAAGTAGACTTAACAGAAGTTCATTCGGTTCGCATATATGAATTAGTCATCATTATAAATTGATCACTTATTGACTAAAAAACATCGTTGGTCGAGTATTTAAGCGCTCGGCCCGATAACCGGAGGTACAGAGTTCAACTCCCGGGTCAGGCAATTTAAAAATAAATCATTTGTTTGCTAGGTTTCGGTACGAAAACATATATAGTACTGATACTCGTAGATGTTGGTATTTTATAACATTTATTGATACTATCTTCTGCTCGCGGCTTCGCCCGCCTTAGTTTTTCGCAGGAAGAAGTATCCTATTACCGTATTTTATACCAATACTCATTATTATCGGTTAGCGGTTTAAGCTTGAAAGAAGAAATAATTAATTAGTTAACACCTTGGTGGCCGAGTATAACCGGAGGTCCCGGGTTTAATTCCCAGGTCGAGCGAAGTATCGCATTTTTCGATGCATAGCCCGCTTTTGGCAATATAAATTATTTTTAAATAAATAATTTGTTTACGCTCACACCGATTATCTAGACCAAGATCGGCATTCTTTTGAATGAAACTCGTTAATATGGTAAGATAACGGAATAAATATACATAAACATAGAAAATACACCCAGACCCGAAATCAATTTAGAAAACCATATTTTCTCTAAATTGACACGACCAGGAATAGAACCCGGGACATCAGAGATGGCGCATGCTTACCACTTGACCACGGAGGTTGTTGTCATCATAATTGTAGCGATTTCAATAATGGATGCATAGGCCCTTTAGTGGGACATTACACAGTATAGACAGGCTGTACCTTGTTTTAGGATATTAATTATTTTTGAAGCATTAACTAATTATTGTGTTTTTTTCAGGTGCTGTTGCGGCTGCTTCGTCCCATATTGCATGAGGTCCTGCAAGACTGCGAACCACTACTGTCCCCAGTGCCAAGCATTCGTAGGCTCGTATATACCCTCCTGACTGTAAATTCGATATCACTCAGTGATCATCTGATCTGACATATCTCTGTATAAGGCTCCTGAAACGTCGTAATCTCATCATAATAATTGAGAATGTCATCAATTTAAATAAGTATTCTATGCTCTAAAGCAAAGTGTATGCCGCATATTGTATTTGAATTTTGATTATGGACCCAAACTATTTTTGTCGAATTTATCACTCGCGACAAGGCTAGCTCACTGTATATAGACGGTAATAATTATAAAAAATAATATAGATGTTAGTATATAAGCACCGATGTAGATACTGCGTTCTCGTTCGGTCTCGCAAAAGAATGCACATGTACAACCGGCATTAACATTATACCTCAAAAAACGACTTATCTGACTTTATTGTAGGAATAGGCTGAGATTAAAATTGGTTCTCATACGATCACCCTAAAATATCTATAACTTGTAAACTGTTAAAAGGTATTTGTTAGTAAATTATTCAAATATAAACGTACAACTATTGCTAAGTAGTTTAAATTCGAATGTGAAATTACGAATGAGTACAGTACAGTACAACTTCACATTCGAATCCATAGTAGCAATAGTAGCACGTTTAAGTTTGTACATTACTTTTAAGATCTTTTGAATCTATTTTAAAGTTGAGGTGTAATAAACTTAATAATAAAATAGAATTAGATGCATAGAATGCAACTACTTAATTCTATTACCTACACTTTTATGATAATACTTTACGTAAATGTTACTATATAATAGCCTATTTCTGCACGTTCCGATAATAAAAGACAGTTTATCTATATGTTTTGTAACATTCATATTAGCGTATGACAAAAACAAAGAAAGATAAATAAAATGGGTTTTTAATTAGATAATATTATTTTATTCGACGTTACGAAGTTTCTACATCTTTAAAAGATCCGTGGTCACGCGGAGACTCAAAACCACAGACCACAGATTCCTGCAGAGTTCGAAACAAGGATAAATCACATGTATAATGCGAGAAAATACGCGAGCTTTTAAACACTGTTCATGATTAAATACTTTTAGTGTTTGTATAAAATATAATTATTATTATTATAATAGGTACTGTTGTTGGACTTGGGTTTTGTACTAAGCCGTATTGGGGTCAATAAAGTCGCTTAAGATGATATATTTGCTGTCAATGTAATCTAGTTCTAAGTGCGTTACTTGTTAGTCCTATGTAATGTTCTTGTGCTCAGCGATTGTAAACAATTATTCTAATATTGTTAAACTTATTGAAATTCCTACTTATTGTAAACTGTATCTAGCCTTTTCTTGCCTGTAAATATTTTCCCTCTTGATTTATATATTGTGTTTGATTTTGCAATTAACAAATTATTGTTTGTAAAGAAACTTGACGTTTATACAATACATGTTTGTATGCTGATAAACGCAGGTAACATAACTCGTATTTTGCTCAGTTGGAACACTGTCACAAAGTGTGTTATATTATGTTATTAAATTAGAAATATAGCCGATAACTCTATCATGTTACAAAACGATGAACTGCGATAACATTAGTTATATTAGTCTACGTTATCACTGCGATTGCCTATTATTTATTACTGTTTGGAGCTCAATGAATGCCAAATTACGATCGTGAAAATTAAGCAACTTTCGTTAGCCCTTCACCAGATTTAAACTAAAATATTTCGAGCTCATCCGTGCTTCGGAAGGCTGTTAGTCCCGGTTGTGGTCATAAGATGGCAGCCTTTAATGCCCACCAACCAGCAGTATTGAGCTATAGGCTGGCACAAATTCGTACGTGACAGTTCATAACAAATTAAAATATATTATTTATGTCACTTGAGCATATATTCATATTTAAATTAAAAAAATATGAAATTTCTCTACATTTAAGTACCTCTTTATTATGTTCACATTATAAATATTCTACCAAAGCATTATTAAATGTACCTAGTACTTATTTCACTTATTTAAATATTTTTATAATGAAATCACGGACCTGAAAATTTCATCCGTGAATGAAGTATACATATTATTTTATTTTTCTACTATTGTAACTACTTTTAACTTTACCTTAAGACTATTGAATAAATATATAATTGAAAGTGTATGTTTTAATTATTGTATTTTATCTCTTTTGTACTAGCGTTGGACAGGTAAAAACTGTTTTAACTACATGAGGAAGGAAATATTTTGTTCATTTACCTATAGTATGTTCATAAATTTCATTCCACTTTCAGATGTGGTAGCTTGTTATTAGCTTGTAAGTTACTATATGTATGTCTCTAAATAAAAATAATAATGAATTATGTTAAGATTCTTTTTGAAACATTATGTATTTTTGAACGTTGTGTATGGAAACATTTCCCGCGTATCTGCGCTCACCGTGTAGCGTAGAGGTAAAAAATACTACTACCCCCTCTCTTTCTTTAGGTGTTGTAAAAGGCGGCCCTCATAGCCTTATCTCTGACTAACCCTTCGGGGATAATAGTCGTGATTATATGTATGTATATGAATGTGTATGGACACATTTCCTACGTATCTGCACTAAATATTCAACATATTATAAATTCATATTATAAATCCAAAAAAAGTAAATATTTCAATCAGTTAGTAATCAAACAGATTAAACAAAACATAATAATAATAACGCTCCGATGTAGGTACCTACATCCCGCGGAGATATGGGTCGCGCATAACCGTGAGGTGTGCAGTTTCAGGATTTTTTCCTTAACAGTGAGTGCGGGATGCATTTGGATGTCGTGGCAGTTGATAGGCACTTTACGCCGCTCTCCTTGGCAACAGAAAACTGGCGCAAACCAGTGGTGCTAAGCACTCTCGATCGCAAGGACATATGGAAGAGCAAGTTGCTACACGGGCGCTACTATCGGGCTCTAAGTGGGCCTGATGTAGTTTGCCTGTCTCGGTGAACGGCTACGTTTCGTGACCTCTTTGGAGAAACCGAAGGTTTTGTCTGTGCCATTGAAAATGAAATCATCAAGATGAATAACTACAGAAAATATATTATGAGGGACGGTACGGTCGATATCTGTCGGGCATACCGCCGTCCACGAGAATCACTTCAACATATTATTTCCACTTGTTCTCATCTTGCTAACGGAGACTATTTGCACAGACACAACCAAGTAGCCAGAACAATTAACCAGCAACTTACTCTTAGATATGGCCTTGTTGAATCAGAGGTGCCGTACCTATAGCACATGAGTAAATACCTGTGCCCATAGTGCGCACCGGCGCCAGTTCTCGTGATCAATGCAACGCTCTACTGGGATCGCTCTTCATTACGGATAGAACTATTGCCACTAATAAGCATGATATCGTGGTGGTCGATCAATCTCAGCACCGGGCAATATTGGTTGATATCACCATGCCTCATGATGAGAACCTCGTGAAAGCCAAGTAGGACAAGCTCAGTAAGTACCTTGACTTGACTCACAAGGTTACCGCCATGTGGGATGTGGATTCAACCATTATTGTATCGGCAAACGGTCTTATAGCTAAGAGCCTAGATCAACATCTAGAGAGGCTCTCGCTAAATGGTTGGGTCAAGGGTTAGATACTTACAGAAGGAAGAAGGTTCCTCATTTTGCAGCCCTAACCACCGATAGTTTGGGTCTGCCCCGCTGCCAGTGGCAGACTAGGTAAAGTTTTTTATAATATTTTATATTGTAAATATATTTATATTGTAAAAAAAATCATAATATTGTTTTTTGAGTAAAGAGAATTATAATAATAACCCTTATTTGCACAAAGAGAGAAATAATTAAAAAAATAGGACAAATTATAAAAAAAGAGATTACAGTTTGGTGGCCTTGCTTAATAGCAATCTCTTCCAGGCAACCTTGGTTGAAAAGAGAGAATATTATAGAATAATAGAGGGAGTGGGTGCATCAAAAGAAAGAAAGGATTGAAAAATAAATAGATAAAGAAAGAAATATAAACATAAAGTTAGTTAGAAGCAGAAGAAAGAAAATAACTTAAACTTGATCGCCAAAAGACTCAGGAGTTTGCGCTTTGATAATACCTACCATCTTTAAATTGATCAAAGTTATACTAATACATTACATGTAAGAAATATAAGTTTCAACACCTAGGGCTCAAGTCACTTGTTGAGTAAATCAGAAATATTAACCGTGATAGTGAAAAACACACTATTATCACGTAATAATAATGTGTATTATTTTAAAAAGCTTCACAGATTCACTGTAACATGGATTAAAAATCAAAATCAAGTTTAACAAATCAAATTAAAAACCATAATTATGTTTCTAATACCTGGGTTCCTAACCTGGGGGTAATTACCCCCGCGGGGGTAAAACTGGTATTTCGCGGGGGTAATAATAATTAAGAGCAGGTTGTTGTATCGAACGCCGAATTTCCGTCTTCATTCTTCTTCACAAAAAAGGTGATATCAAGAAATTTAAAATTACAGACCCATCAGCTTACTGTCACTCCTATGTACTTGCAAACTCTTCACCTGAGTAATAGCCAACAGGCTTGCGAGCAAGTTCGACTTTGACCAACCACGTTAGCAAGCCGACTTCCGGTCAGGATTCGGCACTAACGACCACCTTTAAATGTTAAAGACGTCATCGAAAAGTACCATGAATACAGGAAGCCCCTCAATTAACATTTTGTTGACTATGAAAAGACATTCGATTCTATTGAGTGGTGGGCCGTAGAGGCAGCAATCGTAGGATCAAGAGTGAACGAAAGATATATCTCAATGCTGAAACACCTACATGCGAACGCGACTGCGTGTGTTACCATGTGCCTTCACGAAAAACCGGCAAGTTTAAACTTGAACGAGGTTCGTAATATTTCATTATTTGCGTTAAAAAAATGTCTACCTCAGGCGGGAATCGAACCCCGTCCTCCGCAATCTGGGCGGCTGAGTAGACCACTCCGCCACCGAGGTGTTAGACAAGGCGACACCATCTCACCTAAGCTGTACTCTGCAGCACTCGAGGGAGTATTTAGGAAGCTCAAATTGGAAAATAAGGGCATAGTTATCGATGGAAAAGGACTTTCGAACCTTAGATTTGCTGTCGACTTGTTCTGGTTGGTTCTAATATCAAAGTGTATTGAGGAGATGGTGGTCATATAAGACCTCAAAAGCTAGTAAATCAAGGTAGGTCTAAAAATGAATCATTTTGTGCCAACAGAAATATTTAGCGTGGTAAGCTACCGTTACGTTTGAAGGTTCGTGTATTCAGGCAGTGGGTTCTGCTTGTGTTCACATACGGAGTGGAGACCATGTCACTCACAAAAAAGTCAACTGAAAGTTCAGAGTTGTGCAAAGGGCGATGAAAAGAACGAACAAACTCATCCGTAAATTACAAAATTACCAGTCTGAACACAGCGTATCTAGCGTGCGAAGTGTTTACCAACGAACGGTAGTAGGTATAAATACCTACCACACATAATATTGTTTGAGTTGAGTTCATCGTTGGGAGGAGGGGTAAAATCAGAGACCTAGTTAGGTCATAAGAGTAACGGACCTGAAAAGGCTAAGTTCTAAGGTAAAGAATACACGCATTAGGACTAGGATTTAGGATCTGCTTTCTGGACCTGGGGGTAATTACCCCCGCGGGGGTAAATAGTTATTTTGCTGGGTAAATAAAGCGTAGCAAAAAATTTGTGGTTTTGAATTTATCTGCAGTAATAGATTACTTGAGTAATATTTTCTGAACATGGATAATCGTCAGTCCAACTCTCGGATATTAAGATCATTTTCTGCAAGATTTTTAACGGAGAGGGGTAAATCAGTTTCCGTAATAGATCATAGGAGTACCAAGATTAAAAACGTTAGGAACCACTGTTCTAATAAGTATTGTTTATTTATGCAATTGCACGAAAGTTTTTTATTACCGACTAACTATTCGGCTTCGTTTTAGCAAATTAAAAACGAGTACAACACAATGATCAAGCTACATAACATATTACTATAATTGCCTACTTACGAAGTACAGGTATCTACTTTATAAACTACTTAGGGTGGATTCGACCAAACTGGAATAAGGTCTTATACCTAGATTAAGCGCCGAATTTGTATAGACTAATCTCGGAGTAAGTCTTATTCCAGTTTGGTCGAATCCACCCTTAGGTATTACAATACTTACACGTCCAATTGAACAAAAAGATAGATGTTATCTCGAAGAAGGTAAAACAATCTGCTCTATTTATATATAATGTACAAAAACAGTTAAAGATAACAAATGATAGTGAATGATAATGAATGAAAAAACACATTTAGGTAGGTACCGTTTTAGCCACCTCCGGTCATGATAACAGTAGCATAGACGACGAGTTTCTATTAATATTGTGCTACTATTGTGTACCATGTAATTGACCTAGCTCTAAAGTTATGTATAGTACCTACCTACCTACTCCATCACAAAAAACTTCAATAATATGTAAATAGTACAATTTGACGAATGAAATATTAATCAACCTCTGTAATAATAATAATAAAGTTGTGTCCAATATGGTCTACTTACAATTATTTTAAATGTATTATCTGCTATCCTATTTCGCCTACATTTAAATTAATGTTGACTGAATGGGGAATGCTATTTTTACTAATTTAAACAATTATATAGATAAGGTTGTAGATGTCACCAAACAAACAGACATGATTGGTTCATTCAGTACAACAGTGTGGTACAACTAACCATACGACGACGGTCCCGAAGAATATCGTCATAATCATAACTGCGAGATAGTAGTTTCGCAGATATGACGATAATCTTTCCAGACCGTCGCATAGCTATTCAATATTGTGAATAGTGTAAACCACTATTCAATAATGTAAACGACTGAGAGTCACTGACCTCTGTCTTACTATTTTATAGCAAAATTAACATGTAGGTAACTAACAATTTAAGTAAAAATGTTTTTAATCAATAACGCACAGCTCTGTGCGGTAACTAAATATTTCGTGTTCCATTATAAATAAAATATTTAGACGGAAATTAACGCTACCTACTTAGGGTAAAGGCATTCTACGCATACCTATCTTTTTCTACCCGAGTTGCACCGGTTGTGGTCAAGGCACTTAGACTGTGGTCACGGGCTGACAGTCAGCCTGTGACGACACCATCACCGATACGACCAGTGCAACTCGGTCGAAACGTCTTCTTTTAAGGTATTTATGCCTAATAGAGCTAATTAGTCAGTGTTAAGTAATTACTTGCGCATTTTTTCACATAACTTTTTAAGTCCTATTATCGGAAGTCCAAAAATATTTCTCATACCATTTTACATCATAATGATCACTCTCCATAAAATTATTTAATAC
The DNA here is from genome assembly GCA_963921215.1 of Scoparia ambigualis. Classification (NCBI taxonomy): domain Eukaryota; kingdom Metazoa; phylum Arthropoda; class Insecta; order Lepidoptera; family Crambidae; genus Scoparia; species Scoparia ambigualis. The sequence continues at coordinate 24,703,325 of OY992503.1, forward strand.
TAACGATCGAAACCAATAATCATCAGAATTCATAATATCTCTAATCATACACCTTCTTTTACTAATATTTTGTTTCATAATATGTTTTCTTATACTAACGATCGACTTTTGACAAATAAAGGAGGGGGCCGCAGAGTGTGTATTAAAAACAATATTATAAGTTCAAATATTTTCTTAGTAATGACATTATTTTAAAAAATTATGATAATTGTCTGTTATGAAGGAAACAATTATGAAAAAAAAAGATTATGAGTAATGACAGTATTAATAAAAAAAATATGATAACTGTCTGTTATGAATTCCGATAGTAGTAATAAAATTTTATGAACAAAAAAAGTATGAGGATAAAAATTAGGAAGAGAGATTATTATGAACACAAATCGGTAGTAAAACAAAAAATAGAAAAAATAGTTTTACATGAGCCAATATGGACCCGTAGCAACGCTAAGTATAGTTAGTGTTAATTCCCGTCAAAATATTTTATTTATAAATATTTCGTCTCCGGTTTGCGCACCTCCAATAGACGCCCAAAAACTTCGAACAGGACGGGCAGTAGTGCTCGACGTCTTTCCATCTCCTCACGAGGTATGGGATGAAGCAGCCTCCCATCCACCTGAGTAGAAATATTGGTTGATAAAAAATATAACATTTATACTTAATATTATATTGGGTACTTAAAATTAAAAATATTTACAACTTACAAAGAAAAATAAAAACTAAATTAGAATAAAAACTATAAATAAAAGAATTTCCCCAGATCATCCCCATTTCTGATTGTGAGGTGATAAAAAAACCGGGCAATTACATTATCACATGACCCTTATCCCCGAAGAGTTCATCAGAAACCAGGCAATGAGGACCGCAAAAGTAGTGCATTCCCACAGCCCACAGCAAAAACAACTGCACTCAGCGTGACAGGTGGGTGAGCCCATCGCTGCTCTATGCTGCTGGATGTATATGAAGTATTTAGTCTGTTAGTCGCCTTTTACGACACCTAAGGGAAGGGATGGGTTGGTACCATTATTATAATCACGACTATTATCCTCGAAGGATTAGTCACAGACTAAGCAATGAAGGCCGCAAAAACAGTCCTCTGCCATAGCCTACTTTTCTCCAAATAGCGACTGCACATGTATTCAACGTGACGTTGATGTGTGTTGAAAGTATGTGCAGTCTTTAGTCCGTTAGTCGCCTTTTAAGAAACCCAAGGGAAGAGATGGGGTGGTAGATTCTTTCACCGCTACACGAAACGGTTATTACCAGGAAGTTGTATTACGAAAATTGCGACTCAGCTTGATTGTCACCGGAGTCAAGGTGCTGTATGACCATCATCAGCCTATAAAAGTCCCACTGCTGGGCACAGGCCTCCCCTCCCACATGCAACATCACGTGGGGAGATTGGGCTACCACAACTTGTTGCGTCACCTGCTGAGGTCAATACCAATATCTTTCGTCCATTCTGTTACCCAGTCACATAGCAAGTGTGAGCTGACGGTACTCTTTTGAAAAGGCATTTTTGGTTTCCATATTTTACAAAACCTTAATTTTCGAAACTAAGCATTTTTATATCCTTTTTTACTTCAATGTGTTAACCGTTTTATTCTTTTTGTTTACGTTCAAATCCATAAATAAAACTTTGATATTGATGATATGAGAAAGTCAGTAATAACACTACGTAATAAATCACATACACTATCTTATCTACATCGGACTAAAGCGAACTTGTTAATGTGTGAGTCCAAGACCACCAGACTAATAACGTTAATTAAAACACGTGACAAAATACCGTTCTAATTCGGTATGGCTGTATGGTAAATTATGCGTTGATTAGTTCTAATTTATGTTTGAAAGGAGGGATGAATTGTTTAGAAAATGGAAAAGTAGTCCTAAAAATATGTCATATAGATTAGAATATACGCAGTTTAGAAATAAAACAAATAAAGAAATTATGAAAGCGAAAAATAAGTTTAGAAAAAGGGACAATTTGGATGACATATGTGCAAACTTTGCTGTGACGTTTACTGATGAGATAAATAAAATAAAACATAAGTGTAGTACAACCTTTTTAAAACGCGAAACCTATGTAAAGCCAAGTAATGTTACTTTTTATTTAAATAAAATAACATCCAAGGAGATAAAATGTACCATAGATAAATTAGGATACACAAAATCACCGGGATTAGATGGAATAAGACCACGAGACCTAAAACAAGTTAATGATAGCGTTAGTCCCGTCATAGCGAGGTTGGTAAATATGTGCATTGAGAAAGGTTCGTACCATGATATGCTAAAAAAGGCTGTGATACGCCCTATCTATAAGCAGGGGGATCATCTTGATTATTCTAATTACCGACCTATTGCTATTTTATCTTCTGTAAATAAAATAGTTGAAAAAGTAATCATAGGAAAAATTAGTGAGTTTTTGGAAAAAAATAACATTATTTCTCAAGCACAGTATGGTTTTAGAAAATCACGTAGTACTTGTACAGCTTTAAATAAATTTACTGATGATATTAATGACAATTTAAATAATAAAAAATATGTGGTTCTCCTGTTTATAGATTTTAAAAAAGCGTTCGATACGCTGGACCACGATCTCCTGCTCACTGCTATGCATGAGTGTGGGGTTCGTGGTCCAGTCAATAAGTGGTTAAAAAGTTACCTAAAAAATAGAACATTGTGTACAATGATTAATAAAAATATTGGCAAAGAAGCGGATGTGACATCGGGTGTGCCTACTGGTTCGGTATTCGGTCCTGTTGGCTACATCATGCATGTAAATAGTATGGTGAATGTAATAAAGCATTGTAGAGTATACATGTACGCTGATGACACATGCATGATGTATGCTGACAAAGACATGGTGAATATAAAGCAAAGAATTCAAGAAGACTTTAATAATGTCATCAAATGGTCCCATGATAATGGCATTATTCTAAACTTGGAAAAAACTAAATGTATGCTTCTGCAATCACCTTATCTAAAAAGAGCTGTAAATATAAACATTTTGGGCCATTCTTACTATTGTTTGCATGAAAATGATAATGTTTGTCATAATTGTCAAGTAATTGAATTTGTAAGTAGTTATAAATATTTAGGATTAACGATAGACTGTAATTTTAGTTGGAAACTGCATGTTGGAACAGTTTGCAATAAGTTGAGATCTATATTATATAAGTTCATTAGCCTTAGCTATGTGTTGGACAGACCTACGTTACGTATGCTGTACTACGCGCTGGCGGACGCCGTGCTCAGTTATGGGTTAGCGGCTTACGGGCGTACGTTTAGCTCGTACATTAGTGAAGTACACAATTTACAAGTAAGGTTCATAAAGCTATTAGTAGATAAACATGTTAAAAATAAAGTTAATAGAAACTATAACAAGCTGTTTATGAAAAGTGGTATTCTGCCAATACAAGAAAAAGTTAAATATCTTTTAGCAGTTGACCAATTTACCGCAGAAAACAATTTATTAAAATCTAAAATGATTAGTCATAACTTAAGAACTGCTGTTCGTAAACAGTTTGAGGAGCCTATTGCAAGCAATTATTATGGGAATAGAACTCGAAGGTATCTGGTGCCACGAATTTTTAATAATTTAGATATTGAGGAACCATGTACTAGTTTAAATATATTTAAGAAAAAGTTAAAAAATTGTTTATTACAAGATTTTGATAGGCGGATCTTTTGAAAAAAGGATGCAATTAATTTATAATATTTTATATGTACAAGTTTGCCTATGAGCTTGAAATTTATAACATATTGCTATTATTGTCGTTAGTAGTGTATTTTTTTGTAAAAAATGCATTTTTCGCCAATAAACTGTTAATCAGTTTGGCGAAATTATTTTTTGAATAATACATTGTAACTATAAAATGAAAATAAATAAATAAAAAAATAAAAAAAAATCTGTAGGGTTATGCAGCGAATTACTCAAGATAATCCACACAAAGGACATTGGGCAGATCGGGAAAAGTTATTGCTTAACTGTACACTAACGAAAATATGACCGAAAATCCTTATGTAAATAAAGATGACACAATGCAAAGTATTACAATTTTCTTTACTGTTTGATAAGTGTACAAACTTTTAAGAAACACGTTTGACCCAAGCGATAAAAAAGGATACAAGCACCATTTAAAAAATAATAAATTACACCAGATAAAATGTTTTGAAACAAAGACCCATGTTCCTAATATTCGTCTACTAATGTTATCAGTAAGTTTTTTTAATTTCTTACTCTCAAATAGTTTCAATTATATTTAAAAACACTAATGTTGTATTGTTTAATGCCTTCTGGCGCAGACAAGGGGATTTAGCTAGGAATGCAACTCTTGTCTCATCTCATTTATTGATAGGTGGCGCTAGAATCGCTGTTTGCATAATGTGTTGAGTTGTGCTGGTTGTGCTTCTGTATGATGCCTTGAAGTAATTATGTATAAAACTGCGAGTTATACCATGAGAAGTTTAACTGCAAAAATACCAAGAGCCCAGTGCATTTAAATCAACCTAAACCCAGTAGATTATGTTTCTTATTCAAAGTCGGGTTTTTTTTTAGCTCAGACAGTACGGATTTTATTGAAATAAAAAATCCCCAGCGCGTTAAATTAGCAATATTTTAATGTTTATTTGGTCGATGTACAAAAATCTTAAGCTCGTACCCGAGTGCCATGCAAAATGCGCAATCTCCTTTACAAAGTACTTAAAACATCTTTATGGATCTTGTATTTTATTACTCCTGTACAAAATAATAAAACAGAAAGGATTATTTTTGGAAAGGCATAAGTCCAGATTAGTCCACTCCTGCTACTTAAACACTACGGCCAAATTCGATAAAGTAAACAAAGAAAGTAAAAAATATATGTGCAAGTAAAGTAACTACCTACTTCGATATCTAGTACTTATCACTTAGTTTTTTATTTATTCTTGAGAGAGATTTACTAGAAAACAGCTAACGATGGTCTCTTTCTTTCAAAAACAGTAAAAATCCGAGTGAAACTAGAACTTATTTGCACAAAGAAATGACAGTAATTTATTTACAAACATTCTTCATCGAATTTTTTTTTATGTTAGAGGGAGGCAAACGAGCACTTGATGGAGAGCAATCACCGCCGCCCATGGACACCCGCAAAACCAAAGGAGTCCCAGATGCGTTGCCGACTTTTAAGAAAGGAATAGGGTTAAGGAAGGAATTTGGCCGTAGGTATTTGGCAGATTGCAGAATCTTTCTTAGGAAACGTAAGTAGGTACCGTCCGGCGCCTAACAGTCACGTGACCGTGCCTAATAGACGACGCAGTGTACAAGGGACTTTGGGCAATAAGACTGGTAAAGCGACGCGACACGGTGTCTGCGATCGTACGTGCACCAAAAGAAGTACCTATGTCAAAAAAAGGACTTACCACAAAAATATCCCCATTAGGAAAGCTATAGCGTGCGTCAAAATGGTGACTTTGTATTCCACCCGGGTCATGATGTCGTCCTGGCAGTGGGGGCAGCGCAGACCCAGCGGCTCCCTGCCCAGCTGGATGAGGTCCAGCTCGATCTCATCACGACTGCGCTGGATCTGCTGGTATGCGTGGGAGTCCACTGGAATACAGACATTGTGTTTTTATGACACTGAGCCGAAGATCATGCGACGGCTCCGCCTTATGAAATGCGGCCTCGGACGCTGAAGCTCTGATGATGCCTGTTCTTATGCCTGATCTAGTACCCTTCAAACCGCAGCGCAGCTATGGTAAGGGCGCATTTTCATTGATCGATTGGAAGGTTTCATGGCTTACACCTGCCGATGGATTTTTAAGGGGATTCAAAAATAAAGAGAAGAACTTTTCGAATGTAAGTATAAAACTTTGGGCCCTGTGGCATGCGTTTCAAAAATCTTCCCGCACCCCGCATGCGGGCACTAACAACCAATAAAAATGCGCCATGGGATACTGCTTGGCAGCTATAGATATCAGGGTGATCGGCATCCAGTCAGATTCTATGCCAGAGAATAAACAAAATTGGTATGGGAATTTGCATAGTTCGATGAAAGTAATACTGTTCTAAGAGGTGACAGTAGAGCTATTGGGCAGACACGGCTACCACATACCATCAGGCACTATGTTGCTGCTTTCCAAATTAGTGGTAAAAAGAAAAATTATGTCATGCGTTACCCACGCATGACATAATTTTTCTTTCTCATGTCATTTTTGTGAGTGGAAGCCATTTGGTACCTTTTATTGTAAAAAAACCTAGTCTTCTGTAAATTGTATATTTGAGTATATTCTGTGTTATTAGGGTGAATTTCCCGGGACCAAAAATTACGTGGCATCGATGAAATCGGTACTAAGAACATAGTTATAATGTTTTAACATTTTTACTGGTTAGGTGAAATAGTCATCTATATCTATATAAATATTTTATTAATAGGATTAATAGGTACTCCAAAAAAATTAATTAAACCTCGAAATATTTCATTGCCTTGTTTTTCCACATGTCACCTTGATGTGTATTGTACCTCATTGATAAAAATCTACTGGTTATTTATATTAAAAAATAATTTTATTTGATACGCGAATAGTAAAAGTATTGTTACGGGATACATTTATTCAAATATTTAAACAATACAACGAATGGTTAATAAAAATTCATTTGTCCCAGAACTACCTTTCAGCGCCGTGTCCTAAACATGTTTAAGAATATGGTTTTATCTAACGACTTGCGTCCTCCCCCCTGTGCGCTAAACGTTGCATATCAGTGCCGCCTAAGTGCTCGACGTGGAAGAACATACAGACGTGCCTGCGTTTTCGCGCCATTAATTAAGTATTCCATTTATTATGTTACTGGACACTTTTCTTTCATCTCCGTGGATAGGTATAACTTCTATTTGAATAAGTTTGTCCTCTTGATTAAGCATTCGATAGAACACCATTTCTCTTATGTTTGTTTGTGAAGTGTTTATTACTTCGAATTATCAATAGATTTCTTGTTATTCTATATTTTTGCCTTGATTTTCATCGCCGTGTTTCTTTGCCGGGGTTTCCGTGGCCAAAATTTGCTATGGCAATGAAAAAAAAGACACGGTAATAAAAAAAAAATCATTACTATGCCTTGTAAAACAGTTTAGTTTCATTGCCGTGGCCAGGTGTTTTATTTTCATGACTTATGTTTTCATCGCCATGGTATGATTGGGCGTGTAATGTTTGTTATAAATACTTATGGTCTAACGTTATAATAATAAGATAACAAAATTTCATTTCTATTTGAAATTTCATTTGATATAAAAACTAACTTAATAATATAATAAATATTTAATATAATTTTAGATTCTATAATTTCATTTGATATAATACACATTTGATTTAATAATCTAATGATATAAAGCCTTATTCATGTAATAAGCAAGCAGCATGCATGCAAGCAAGCATGCAGCATACAAGCAAAAATGCAGCATGCAAGCAGGCATGCAGGATGCAGGCAGGCAGGAATGGTTTCTGTCACGGCTCCGGCGCTGCGAGACTCTGGTGATCCCACGCGGGCTTAAATTACCTACACTCTAGCGTAGGGCAGACAAGTCTACATGGAGTTGGTTTTGCCGCGATTCGTTTCTGTCACTGACTTTTTTAGCATAACCTTAACAGGTTAAATGTCCCTCGGACCACATATGGTCTATAACAACTGATTAACCTATTGTTTTATTTTTGGACAGTGAAATTGTTAACGAAAACACAACGTTTACTGTTTATGACAATATTTGAAATCAATTTAGGGTTAAAATGCAACTTTTATTTATAAGAAAAAATTACCTATATCAAATTAAGTTATAGAATACCGAAATATACGTGATGTTGTTATAGGAAGTTTATTTAGAACAAGTAAAAATTATATTCAATATAAGTTGTCTTTTGAAATTAGTTCATTTGTCATTATATGAAATAATAAGCTCCTGTATGATTAAGCAAAGAAAACATCTTTACCTGTAATACAGTTCTTTCATTGCCGTGGACGCTTGTTTCATTTCCGTGCACGCATGTTTCATCGCCGTGGCACGAAATTTATAATCTTGTATATCTCGTTAGTTTTTAAGTTATCTACCAGATATTAAGTAAGAATATACATGCATTATCCAAAAATTTAATAAACGCGAAATTTTTCTGAAAAGTCCACGGAAATGAAGATTTTAACGGACCTGTTGAAATTAATTAATTAAATTATTAATTAATTAATTTAATCATAAATTAATAGTAATGGGTATTACTGTTTTGTTTTATTTTTCTAGGGGTTCTATGGTGGTGATATGCGCAACATATAAGCCACAACAAGAGTGGTTCTCTAGCCTCTACACTGCAACTCCACTCTCACCTTCACGCGGTAGACCCTGTTAAGTTGAGTAATTATGTTGAATATTGGGTAAAACCCCAGTGAGACACATGGTCAACGAACGGAGAGAGATGAATGGTTTGTTAGTCTGGTGGCAGCCAGGGAAGGGGTGCCACTCTAGGGATGGTAGCGCAAAGAGTCTTTAAAGACCAACGATAGCACCCACAGTCCTAGTTAGACGGATTACTTTCCACTCACCAAGACGCCTTAGGCAAGCGGGTGGGTTATAATTCCTAATCCCTTTAGTAATTATGGTAACAAAACAGAAAGAACGGCCCCGAGTTCCCAGCGGTACCGAGAAACCCAACAAATGCAGCAGTATGGGTACAGGCGAAACCAGGAGTGCTAAAAATCTCTGGGAGGATAAAAGCCGCCAAAACTACAAAACAAAACTATGGATTGCTTCGTACAATGCAAAAACCCTAAGAACAGAAGATAGAATAGAGGAATTGTTCTACCCAGCTCAACAAAACTAAGTGGGATGTAGTCGGATTGTCGGAGGTGAGACGGCGGGTTGAGGAATGTCTCAAGCTTAACAATGGACACACAATATACTATCGTGGATCAGACACTGGCAGGCACGAGCACGGTGTAGCTTTACTTATGAACAAACGCCTAAGTAAAGTCAACAATAAAGTCGTAGATTCAGTTTCCGATCGCGTCCTGTATGTGATATTGCAAATATCAAAAAAAATCACAATGAAAATAATACAGGTGTATGCACCTACCAGTACTGCACCGGGTACGAAGGTGGATCAAATGTACGAAGACCTAAACTCATGTATTTTGAACAACAAAGCATAAGTTTAATCGTTATATGATATTTCAGTAAAGTCGACAAACAGGGAAAGTCGGCACAAAGGTCCTAACTCATACAATAGTCACTGGCGATTTTAATGCTAAGATTGGTGTATAAATCTTTTTCTGGAACAGAATAAATTATTCCATTAGAGTTCCTTTTTTCCAAAAAAGACCGTCTAGGAAATGGACATGGATATTACCAGGTGCAAAGTACAGAAACGAAACAGATTTTGTACTTAGCAGTCACAAATGTATAGTTCTAAATAGTTTCTATACAGGTAGTGACCACCAATAAGTATCAATGCAAAACTAGAACAGTGCGCTTTTATCCAGAAAAAACCGATCAAAGCTGAACCTTTAACCATAATAGCAAACAACATCTACCAACAGCTTTTGCAGAACGACCTAGATCCCATTAACACTACCGAACTTAACACAGACGAACTTCTAGACCATTTAAGCAAATCTATTTGTAAAGTAGCAAATGAACTGACTTCGAACAACAGAAGTAGTAGAAGCCGCAAACTACAACGCAGAACCAAGGAACTGCTGGAAAAGAGAAGAACAATGTTAAAACAAGGTAAAGGTCATACCGATGAATTCAAAAACATCTGTAAAGAGACACGTGCCCACGTAGAACAAGTTATAGGGGCATACTGTGAGGGAATAGTAAAAGACGTCATTGAAAAATACAAAGGTTCAAAAGTATTCATGAAGGCCCTGAAGCCTGGTACACAGCAAATCACGAAGTCAACAGATAGCGATGGCAACATAGTCACTCAACAGAAACAGCTCCTAAAAGTTGTCGAAGATTACTATTCGCATCGATATACTAAGTACAGAAAACCCCAAACACGCTAATACCATGGGACGGAAAATAATAAATATGGGGTCAGAAGATGTAAGGGAATAACTTGCACCGAGATACAAACTGCCCTTAGCAAAATGTCCAATGGCAAAGCTCCTGGCGAAGATGGGGTGATAATCAAAATGATCAGAGAAGGAGGAAGTGCGTTCATACAGTTTCTTAAACACCTCTTCAATAAATGTCTTGAGGAAAGCAGAATACCCAAGAAATGGGAAAGCGCACTAGTCATTTTACTATTTAAGAAAGGAAACAACGCCGATCTTGACAACTACAGGCCTATTATTAGCCTGCTTTAGCAGGTTTACAAACTGTTCTCAAACCTCAAAGATCATTACTATCCGCTTGACAAGGAAACTCGATTTTTACCAGCCAGTGGAGCAGGCCGAATTCAGAAGCGGTTACTGTACCATGGACCATATCTTGTCAATGAGAATTCTAATCGAGAGAGCTACCGAATACCAAATGCCATTATGGATTGCATTCATAGACTACAAAAATTACTGAGTGGTAGAGCCACGCTGCGTTGCAGCACGCATTGGGCCGGCTCGCCCAGCTTAATACCACCCTCTCACGAATATCCGGCGTGAAGTAATGGCACTTGGTGCTTTTGTGTTTCGTCCGGCCAGTAAGGGTTCCGGAGGCCCTTCCCCCTCACCCTCCCTTCACAATTCCAATTCCTTCATAAAATCTATTCCTTCCTTAAAGGCTGGCAACGCATCTGATTCCTCTGGTGTTGCGGGTGTCCATGGGCGGCGGAGATTACTCTCCATCAGGTGACCCGCCTGCTCGTTGCCTCCTTCCATTATAAAAAAAGGCATTTGACAGTATAGAGTCCTGGTCTGTAATAGGATCTCTACTAAACGCCAGACTCTATCACCGCTATACTAGGCTAATAGAAAACATCTACAAAAACGCGACGCTTAAATATTATTATTATGATATATATACTATTGATGAAATAGAATCGCTGTTATCTTAACTCTTGTTAAGAATAACAATAACATCAATTCATCACTCATAAACACAATATACACACACGCACATAAGCTAACATATACCCACACAACACACACACACACACACACACACACACACACACACCCCCACACACACACACACACACACACACACACACACCAACACGCACACACACACGCCCCCCCCCCCCCACACACACACTACATAATAATACCTTTGTTCAGGAATACTTAGATTAATATTATGATCCTTATCTGTCTGACAATAATTATTGTAAAATAATGTTTTTTTCTTCTTTCTTTTTTATGTTTTCTTTATGTTTATATACTGCTGTAAATATAAAATACATTTTAGATAAACTGTTTTATAAGGAGGAGCGGAGTCCTCTACAACAGACATTTTTATGTTTAAAAGGGGACTCCAGGTAAATATTGTTATAGTTTAATTTTAAAAGGTAAATAAATAATTTTTTATTTTTTTATTTTTTTTATTTTATTTTAAAGTAAACTTATCACCAGAAACCCAGCCAGTTACAATTGAAAGAGGAGTCAGTCAAGGAGATACACTTTCTCCAAAGCTCTTCACACTCATGTTGGAGGACTTTTTTAAGAGTTTACATTGGGAAGAACGTAGTTTAAATGTGGCGGGAAGAAGGCTGAACAATTTGAGATTTTCGGAAGATATAATTTTATTCTCTGACACCCGGGAAGACCTCGAGATCATCATGCAGAAACTCAGTGACGCCTCTAGAAAATGTGGCTTAGGAATGAACCTTACCAAAACCAAGATCATGACAAACTGCACTAGTACAACTGCAGATATCAGAATAAATAACACGGTCACAGAGAGGGTAAAAAGTATGTGTATCTTGGACAAGAGGTAGTAATGGATAAAGAAAATGAGGCTAACGAAATAAACAGGCGTATAAGACTAGCGTGGGTGGCCTACTCTAAGCTAGAATTTGACTTCAGGCTGAACAAAAAGCACGTATACATGACCAGTGTATCCTGCCAGTGCTCGCTTATGGAGCGGAAACCTGGGTATTCACGAAAGAGATTCTCAACAAACTCTAAGTGGCCCAGAATAGAAAGAAAACTGGTGGGAATTACACTGAGGGACCGAAGTAGAAACGACATTAGAGCAAAGTCACAGATGTTACCAAACGTGTAGCAAAGCTGAAGTGGGAGTGGACAGGACACGTCGCCAGGAAGCAGGGTTCATGGCACAAGGACGACCGCAGATACGTTGGCACGACGATGTTAAAAGAACAGCCGGAGTGAAATGGATAGAAGTTGCCCAAGATCGTACACGGTGGCATAAACTGAAGGAGGCCTACATCCATGTAGTTGAGAAAGGCTGGGAAGTAGAAGAAAGTTTTATTTTTACCTCGATGTACAGTCACTAGCAAAAATATGTAAACAATTGTAACTCATAATACAATGGAATAAGAATTAAAATTTATACTTATTGGTGCTCGTGACTGTACCAGTCAACTTTTTCTTTTCTATTCTATTCAAAAGTCTTATAGATGGTTTACATCATCCTTCACACATCGCTTCAACACTTACTATGATCTGCTACCATGTTGTAATAACCATATATTATGATAATAAAAAACCAACTTTTATCCATACTTGTCATTAAATATTAATTATTGCGCAATGCGGTGTGAGTCGTTATTACCCGATGTGCTCGTGTGCTTCATTCTATTACGGAAAGCCCTACAGGGCAATTACAGTTTGTCTTTCAGGGCCTTCCTACATCATAACATTCATAACCTTTCAACCTACATTACACAGGGTGTTTATTAATAGGTATATAATCCCGCTCCTTGGCCATCCTATTAAGTGCAAATAACAAATTGTTTGTATAAGAACAACTCTAAAATTGCAAAAATACACACACCAATTTCATACATTAAGATTTAAGATAGAATTGTTTTTGCAGTTTTGTATGGAGGTACACCTCTTTTTTTAACAATTTCATAGTTAGACGGCCTATATAGTTAAGGGTTTATATACTTGTTACTAAACACCCTGTATCTATGAATTAAATACTTATCTATATTATAAAGGGGAAAGATTTGTTTGTTTAAATTGAATAGGCTTCGAAACTACTATACCGATTTAGAAAACTCTTTGACCATTAGAAAGCTAGGTACATTCTTCCCAAGTGATATAGGCTATATTTTATCCTAATATTCCCACGGGAACAGCACGCGGGTAAAACCGCGAGGATCCGCTAGTAATAGATAAAAGTAATATCTAATCGAAGAGTTTTATGGCGCAGCGGCTTTTTCACACTGGTCATTGAGGGTGGCTGAAGTAATTGCTTATGGCCCATACCTACTCCTCATGTGAGAAGGCGTGTGGCCCGCAGTTTGACATTCATAAGCTGATGAGGACAAGTAATATCTTGCAAGTCAGCTACCATTTCTTAACATTGATATTATGTTCCACATGCCCAAGCCGGTCGACATGCTCAAAACATCCACATAGTTCATTTCCACTAGTGTTGCCCGAAATCGGTCTTGGTCTTGGTTTCTTGCACTTTGCAAGACCAAGACCGCCTAATTTTAGCAAGACCAAGACCAAGACTGACCGTGCAAGACTTGAGCAAGAACAAGACTAAGCCTGCGAGACTCTTGCGTCTTGCAGTTACCCCAAATTCCTATACTTAGAGCATCGGCATCGCTTAGGTCGTGGGTTCATTCAAATCCCATCCGGTGTCAGTTATTTTTTTGAATTTCTCATAAAATGTTTAGACATTTATTAATTTAGTTGATCTTTACTATAGTTATGTTAATTCAAGCTCAAAATGTACCTACTCTGTTCGTTGTTCTAAGATCTAAAGTAACGTTTAATAAATAGCAATAGGCTAATAAGTTATAGCGAGACTTGCGAGACTCTTGCAGCAAGACTAAGACCAGGACCAAGACTGGGAACGCAATACCAAGACCAAGCCCAAGACCGGGTGTAGTGGCGCAAGACCAAGACCAAGACTGGCCAAGTCACGTCTTGTACTTGCATTTGGGCAACACTAATTATAAACCACTTACGACACCCAAGGGAAGAGATGGGTTAGTAGTATTCTATTAATGACGACCTCCGTGGTCGAGTGGTTAGCCGCCAGGTCTGGCGTCGCGCCATCTCTAAGATCCCGGGTTCAATTCCCGGTCGGTCAATTTAGAGAAACACTGTTTTTCTAATTTGATTTCGTGTTTGGGTGCTTTTTCTATGTTTATGTATCCGTTATCTTACATAACGCGTTTCAAAAAGAATACTTATCTTGGCCTAGATAATTGGTGTGAGCGTAAGTAAACAAATTTTATTATTAACACGCTTTTATTAGGTCGACCTGTATGTAACAAACTATGTAATGGAATCTAAGGTAACTAATTTAACTATCTTCCAAGGGTCGTAGCGTAATGAAAATTAACAGCTGTATGTAGTTTTGATGACAATACAATAATATGGTACTATCGACTGATCTGATGATGGAGCCGGAAGATATGAACTGGAACATCATGATAGAAAATCATATCATAGCTGTTTTGGATTTCTTAGAAAAGTCTTGTAATGAACTTTGACCACGATTAGGTTTCAAGGTCTGATGATGAAGCCGGAAGATAGGCACTGGCATTCCATGATAGAGTATCGTATCATAGTCGTGTTTGCACTTGTGAGAAAAGCCACGTAATGGACTTTGAACACGATCAGGTTTCAAGGTTAGACCAAAAAGCATAAAATTAATTAGTAGTTTAAAAAACACTACAAAAACACGCTTTTATACCTAAATGCACAAAAACAAAAAATAAATTATGGATCGTTCAAGTTGTCTCTATTTCTGGGCTGAAGTGTAACTATGTACTTTTAATTATAATATTTGATTGTAAAAGCGTGGGGCGCTGGAACAGGAAAGACTTTCTTGTTAACAAATACTAAAACTTACTTCCCTGGCGGACGCTGCATGAGGTCGCACAAGAGCCTAACGTTTATACCGCCAAAGGGTTACCAAAGGGAACCAAAGATATCTCGTCCACGAACAAGAACTATACATTCTGCAACTGTTGACGCATTACCCTTATGTACTTACTTAATTTCCTGAAAGAAGTAGCGTTAAAAGTGTTGGTGAATATCGTATCTCCTCGCTGCTGGCGCATGTTTTGTCTGAGTTCGACAAACTGTTACTTTGAACAGACTGTTTTATGTAGAGCCACCTGCAACTCCAGTTAGAGCGCCAATCTGTGTAACCTGCTTCCCGTAACATCGCTTAACTTGATTTCTCAGCAAGTTATACAAAAAGTCTTTCCTTTTCCAGCGCCCCACGCTTTTACAATCAAAAATTATAATTAAAAGCGCATATTTTACTATAATTATTAATATAAATATTAAAATATATTAAATATAATTTATTTTTTGTTTTTACGTGCTTTTATAAAAGCGTGTTTTTCTAGTGTTATTTTATTTTATTTTTTGTTGTAATGAGCCTCCACCACACAGCTTTTTTTAATATTAATTTATAAATATACGCATTGTAACGTAAAACCTGACCA
This sequence comes from Scoparia ambigualis, assembly GCA_963921215.1. NCBI lineage: Eukaryota > Metazoa > Arthropoda > Insecta > Lepidoptera > Crambidae > Scoparia > Scoparia ambigualis. Next base: position 24,718,889 of record OY992503.1, read on the forward strand.
GTCTGGACTGGGCTGGATGCCCCGCTCCCCTTGCCTCGGAGTCTGGATCCGCTCTAGACAGAGTGCCTAGTACAAGTTTTATTCGAAACAAATAAAACGTAAACCAAAAATTAAATGTACTTGACGCGTCACCAGGAGGCGCTCCTCTAATGCTATAAAAAATGTTGTTCTTGATAACAGGGTGATAGATAACACGGTCCTGCAATGATCGTTAGCAGTTTTATTAAATAATTTAATGCAGTAGGTACATAATATGGTCACCTTAAGAAGACTACCAAGTTAGCTAACGATAATTTTGTAGGACCGTGATAATAAACACCCTGTTCCCAACAACAAGATTTTATAACCTCCTGGTTACAAACGCGGCAAGTTGCAAATTATGTCAGACACATTTAATTTTTAGTTTTCATTTCGTTCTCTAATTGTAGTCCAAAAATGATTGCACAATGTTTGAACTAGATTTCGTTATACAATCAACATTGATATCAATAAAAACATTATTTAATATAACATTTTTATAGTGCGGAATATAAATTAGTCAGGGCATAGACAAATAAGATTATATATCGTCCTTGGTCAGGGTAATTAGTAGAACAAACACCATATTAGCCTACAACTGACTAAAGACTTTAGTTAGTACACATAGGAAAACTGGGTCAAAACCCAACCGCTAGTCGAATGCTCGATTGTATATACCAGCATAACAAAATTGTTTTATCGACATCCTAAAGTACCTACATATTGGTCTACAACAACAGATAACGTTGTATATTACGTCACACGACATATTAAATATTATGTAGAAATTTCCTAAAAACAAACTCAGTAATAAATTACTTACTTTGACTTTTCACAATCCAATAACAATTATGAACACTGGAACTAACTCCGAAATGTTTCACCACTCAAGTTATGTTTTTATTTTTCCGACTATTTACAGAGACACAAAATGTGTATACCGACAGTTCTGTTTCATGCAACTGAATTACCTGCCTACATACTTTACAGGTGAGTAGCTGAGATAATACTGAACTGCCGATATCCAATATTTATCGGACAGATAACATTTAGCGCTGCTATAATTACGTTCGTACAAACAATTATTGATTCTACTCTATTGATTCATACACTTGAATAAGTAAATTGCAAAAGGAATAAAAAGTTTTGCAGCTTCTGTTGCCTTTCGGTTATGTAGTAACAAATCTGTGATTTCGGTTAGATACTCGGGTCGAATGCGAGATTATGTGGTTCGATCCCCATAGATCCGACAGACTATAGACATGACCTATTTCCAGTGACGAACCGTCCACCCACTGGACTTTCCTACTGGTGGGTGGACGGGTAATGTACTACCCACTACGCTAGTGTGAACCAAAATTCAAAGTCACGACTCAATACAAACGCTTAGATTTTAAACAGTTAGTTTTTTTTAATAAAATTAAAGCAAATAAATGTTTCAATTTATTAGAATTTATAAAATTTTTAAATTAATCGATTACTGACGTACCTACCTACTTAGTTTCGGTTCACACTAGTAGTGCAGCGATATAGTCAATGGCGTAGTGGGTAGAGGGGTATTCGTGAATTACCTGTCCACCCACCAGTGGGAACGTCCAGTGGGTGGCCGGGTCGTTACTGCCTATTTCTAAGAGGTTACTAGCTATCTGGATGAGCCCCTGGATGAACTATAACTGGGCCCCATATCCGGAGGTCCTGGCTTCTAATAACAGGTCGGGCAGAGTGTGTTTCGTATTTTTGTAAACATAACCCGGGTTTGTGACCAAACTCGCATTGGCATCATCGTGGTGATTCAGACAATAGGTATACCCGTCAATTTAGCTATGACATGATTTTAATGATGAAGGCCTTTCCCTGGCCCGATGCGCGTTGGTCAGAGTATATTTTAGAATAGATAGATAGATAAACACTTTAATGCACTTAAACAATAAACAGTTACACATTGACATAACATAATCTTTAAAACTAGTATGGGCAAAGGCGGTCTCATTGCTAAAGGCGTAATCGCATAATCTCTTCCAGACTACCTTTGGTTTGTGAACCTACGAGTATGAAGGAGACAACCCAAGTAACATTATCTGAAGGCGTAAGTTATGAGAAAGGCCTTTTAGTCCTATAAAGTATGTGATATGGTTACTGTCTTGCTCAAAGTTTATATTTAGGAAAAATCAATTACAAACAGGTTTTAGAACTAGTAAGCTTGTGAAAAATCCTAATATTCTTAAGAAAAAAGTCATAACAACGTTGTGTTTGCTTCAAGTTCAAACTCAAAGGTTCTGAGACCTATAGGTTTAAAAGATGTTATATTTTAGCCACAATTTAGCAATAAAAATACTTAAACAAGATAACTTGCTCTTACACATTACCTTTTAACACGTTCACTGCCAATAGCTTAATACAAAAATCCCGCCAGGTGCCACACTATTTTTTTTTAGATAATATTAATGTTTTATATGTGCATTCATTAAATATAAATTAATACTATTTTATATTTGTATATTTCTCTTAAAAAAGGGGAATACTCGGATCCGAGTGGTCGGCGCTGTGGAGCCAAACACTCGGATCCGAGTGATCGGCGTGTGGGGGTTCTGTGGAGACAAACACTCGGATCTGAGTACTCTTTTAAACTGTTTTGTAAATTGGTTGTCTGCTAATTAAAATAAAAAAGTATATGAGTAAATGCCATAAGTATTTTAATTTTGATCCACAAAAAATCAAATTATTTGTGTCATCAACAAAAAACTTCTGAACTAATCAGTGAGTGACATGAAAATTTAAAACAATAACTAGTGCAATATACATTAATGGTTTTACAATAAAATATATGTCGGGAAGGCAGAGTCAGAATGCTCTATTTGACCAACATAAGAGGCGCGTATTGGGTTCATCGTGTCGTGTTCGTGCTATGGGCGTCTTAGGTACAATCACTCACACAAGTACAAAATTTAACAATTGTTTATTATACTACGTTCATTTTATAAAAGTCACTTAATTAATAAAAGAGTCACAACACAATATGAGCTTGGAACAATTATCCTTTAAACTAAACTATCATGGAAATTAAACTAAACAATCAGTCACACACAAGCCCGATATAAAACTTAACATAGACTAAAACGGTAACGAATCCGTGGTTCGCGGGACACAGGTCACGGGACGCACCCAGTCTCGACCGCCTCTCAGAATATAATGCTCTCAACCAAAATAAGTTTAATTCACTAGGTACCCGGAGCCACGGCTACGTTCGGCAGTAATACACTCTGCCCCGTTTCTAAGAAACAAACACATCCTTTGTTCCCAAACTCTGATAAGAGTTAATGTTGTTAATATAAACATTGGACTAGGAATGCGAGGCGCCCGCACAGGCGCCGATAACTACGCGCTGGCTAAACCGGCGACGCTAAGATGCTTTGCGCCGACATATATAAAAAACAACAGTTACAAATTAATTTGTTACATTAACAATAAACTAATAATTTGGAGATAAAATTACGATAAAGTAGATTTACGTTAGGCTATTTATACGCTTAGATGGCCCTGCTTCACTATCCATTTTTAATACAAAACTTTACACACGCAAAAGCGCTACAGACACACGTAATTTTAGTAAATAAATACTCGCGCCACAAATGCCGGCGTTACATAAACGTACCGCGCCGCGACTCGGATCCGCGTGTGCGGATCCTCGGACTAGGCGCGTGAACGCGGCGCTCGCGCACACAGGTATTAGCTTGTATAACAAAACCAACGCAAGTTTTTACAAGTTCAATTACATGTCTATGTGTGCGTCCGAAACGACGCGCGTTTGCCAAAGGTACCAGCAAGTAATAAACCAAACAAAATATTCGGGACGGTCACTCGGATCCGAGTGTACGGCACCAGTGGAACGGCATGCCGAACACTCGGGTCCGAGTGTTCGGCAGAACCACTTGGCCCTTTAAAAAATAAAAAAACAGTAAGCATTATACGCAACATATCCTAGAGCAATAAGTTTATTTTAAAACCTTAAGTACTAATTATAAGCCTTACGGAATAAAATATTTCCTTTTGTACTATGGTACAGCTAATTACTTACTAGACATTCTGTTTATTCGTCGTTGTGACTTTTTAGGGGGCCAAAGGACGACGCTAAGATGCTTTGCGCCGACACTGCGATCCTGACTATCACACGTCCTCGTGTGCCAGGCAACTTCACATACCTCCTGTGAACAAATACAGTTGCTAAGAGTACACTTACTCGGCTATCCTGACAACAAATCGTAGGGATGGCAAACTGATAAGTTCCCAAAATTTAAAATAGCAGCATAAAGTGCAAACAAAGTAAAATGGATTCAACCATCCATTTTCGTTTTCCCAGAGGACACAGTTCAGATTCAACTAAATGGTAAATTGTACCAATTCACTTCCATACAACTAAACTTCAAACAAATATCTCAAACAACATCACACGGATACGTTGTTAAAATTAAAACAAATCCAACGCAACCGCAATCCTCCTACTTGTCATCGCACCACGCAGTCTCCGTACCAGCTACACTGGGTTTGGAATGTGACCTATGGCTAGTGATCAAGATAGTAGATTGCGTTGCAACAGCCCACATAAGTAGGGACTACTCTAGTGTATCAACAACACTCTCGCCGACAACGGCTGATTCTGACTGTTCCTCATTCTCATCAACATTAGCAACTTCAAACTCTGTGGGAACGTAACAATTTGGCATCGCACGTAAACGATCATGTGCATATTTGTAAGTTCTATTATTATCAATTGCCTTCAAACGGTATCGGTTTCCGTGAAGCAATTCAACAATTTCGAATGGACCACGAAATTTTGGGTCCAGCTTTGTTTGATTCCTCTCATGGTTCTCAATCAAAACAAAATCACCAATAGCAAATTTCGACACTTTAGCCTTCGTCTTATCAAAACGCTCTTTATCTTTGCGAGCATGCATATTTTTTAGTGTACCCATTACACGTTCAACTTGACCGTTAGCACGGCAAGTTCCGGTAGCTATCAGATGTAACTGAATATTATTTTTATCGCAAAACTCACGAAAACTTGCATTTGCAAAGCATCGTCCTTGGTCTGCAATTACTCTAGTTGGTGCACCGAACAAACTAACCGCAGATTTTAAAGCATTAACAGCGCTAGATGCATCAATGCGCGAGGTATGACGAAGAAGTACATACTTAGTAAAGGCATCAATTAAAACAAAAATATACTCTTTAGTACTTTGTTGCCCACTCAGCTTGCCTGTGGCGTCAATATGTATGATGTGCCATGGAATTGCGATTTTCGGTATTGAATGAAGTTCAACTTGTGTTTTACCGGATTTTGATTTGGATAATTTACAAGTTATACAGTTTTCTACAAATTTTCTAACATATTTCCGCATATTGGGAAACCAGTAAAAATCATATGCTTTTTCCAAAGTCTTTTCCCAACCTAAATGAACGATTGATTCATGAATTTGATTTATTACAGACTAACGAAAGGTTCTCGGTACAATAGGCAAAATTCGTGACCTACCATTACGTTGTATTTTGCGATGGAGTACGTTAGCTATAATTTGATACGTATTAGCTACATCATTAACCAAATCATTATTTATTTTAGCAACAATATCAATAATCTCAGGGTCTCGTTGTTGTTCAGCGTGTAACCAATTTTTGGAAATTTCTAACAAATTAATTCGTTTTTCTTCGACTTTTTGGTTTATTTTATTATTACTTGGCAATGGATTGCGTGAAAAAAAATCTACGTGAGCCATTCGTTTGCCATCTCTATATACTATTTCAAAATCAAATGACTGCAAGAAAGCCCACCACCTATGGACCCTAGGTGTTCGGTCGATCTTGGAACGTGAGGCTTGCAGCGAGTTACAATCTGTTATTACTGTAAATGGTCTACATTGCAAAAAATGACGAAAGTGTTTTATTCCGTTAACTACTGCAAGGGTCTCTAGCTCATAAGAATGGTAACGAGATTCTGCACTTGACGTCTTTTTACTGTAATATGCTATGGCATGAGATTTTCCATCCTTCTTCTGTAAAAGCATTGCACCATAGCCTTCGGAACTATCATCCGTATGTAACTCAATTGGGTAAGTCGGGTCAAAAATCATTAAAACTGGTTTACTAGTTAAATTACCTATGATATTTTGTCTGATTTCTTCGTGTTTTGGTTTCCAATCGATTTTACCTTTTCCTGTAGTTAGTTTATAAAGTGGTGCCGCTAATTGAGAAAATTTAGGAATAAATTGACGGAAATATGACGCTAATCCGATGAATTGTCGAACCTGTGTGACGGTACTGGGAGGAGGTAGGTCTGTAAGAGCTGCAACCTTACGTGAGTTAGGTCTTATTTCTCCTTGCGTTACTTCGTAACCCAAATATTCCACCCGTGTCTTCAAAAAAAAAAATTTTTTTAAATTTAAAGAAAAGCCTGCATGTTTTAAAGTTTTTAGAACTAATTCTAGTCTCTTTAATCCTTCTACTACAGTTTCAGATACTACCATTAAGTCATCAACGTAGCATACTACAAATGTATTTGCCAGAGTACCAAGTGCTTTATAAATGGCTCTTTGAAAAACTGAAGGTGCATTACGTAACCCAAATGGCATAGTTAAATATTCGTACTGTCCATCTGGTGTTTCGAATGCTGTCCGCTCAATGGAGTCTTTATGAACCGGAAGTTGATGAAATCCGGAAGCAGCGTCTAAAATAGTAAAGTAGTTTGCACCCTTTAAATGTTGAATTTGGTCGCTTATAAGTGGTAATGGAAACCTATCTGGTACGGTATTTTTATTCAGTTCTCTGTAATCTACGCACAGTCTATCTGAACCGTCCTTCTTTTTAACTAGGAGTACTGGACTCGCAAATGGAGAGCTACTTGGTCTAATAATATTAGCTTCTAATAATTCATCAATCTTTTTTCGACAAACTTCTCTCTCTTCAGGACTCATTCTATAAGGACGCCTTTGAACAGTACGATTTGGATCAATGAGTTTTATTTCAATCTCACCTGTGTTTACCCGTCCGGATGGTATGCCTTCTACAAATGAGTTTTCAAATTTCTTTAAAATATCTACTAACTGAATGTGATGTTCACTACTGACATCTGTATCAATATCTTTAAAATTGCACACTCGTTTGCCAATTTCACATAAGTTGACCAGATGTGACTTTTTTATAATAAAGCGGTCATTAGAAATTTCAACAGTAAAACCTTGAGTAATCAAATCTCTACCAATCATAATTCCGTGGTTAATAACATCATCAGAAACAACGTAAAAAAGTAGCTCGACCAAGTTACCATCAATAAGAACTTCAGACAAAATCTGACAAGTGCTATGCACATCTGCATTACCAATGCCCAACAAAATTACCAAAGACGAAAAACGTTTGCCGCCAAATTTATTTGCTAAAGTTTCTTTAATCAAAGAACATTCGGCCCCAGAATCAAAATAAAAATCAAACGACTGACCAAGATGTGTGAGCTGAGACGATGCCGGTTTAACGCTGCATGCATTAACTCGCCGATGCTCAGCGGCCAAAGATCCATTACTGCTGGAAGGGTGAGATGACGATGCTCGACGACCAGTACATTGTGGAGCGATGTGTCCCACTTGTGGTACTTCCTTCTTACTTTGGTTGTTCTTGTTGAAGGGCAATTTGAAACCTTTTATATTAGAGTTTCGTTGTCCGCACTCAGTAGATTTATGACCAGCCTGTCCACAATCGCAGCAAATAATCGTCTTCAGACGCTTTGTCTGATCTATTGGTCTGTGGTCATTACTTTGTCGCTTCCTGTGGGAATAGGCCATAAGCTGTCGTTGCATGGCTGTCCTATCTTTGACATCTGTCGTATAAACCATCCGTTGAATACGCGGATCTATCTGAGCACATCGAGTTAAAACTGTAGAAACTGCAATTTCTTCTAAAGAAAGATCCTTCCATCTTGCCATCAAAGACGTCAGAAGTCTGTTGGCAAACGCTGACATAGATTCTTCATTAATCGGTGTACTTGTGAGAATTCGTACTAAAGCAGCAGTTGAAGTCTCCATACTATCAAATCTTGACAAGAATATTTTTTGGAAACTATTCCAGTCCATTCCAGAATAGCTGATCTGTGAAAACCATGATGATGCTGACCCTTTCAAAGCACTGCTAAGAGCAATAATCAAGTTACTTCCAACTAAAGGGTCTTCCTCCATACATAAGGACACTGTGTCACACCAAGATCTGGCATCTACGTCACCGTTGTCTGGGTTAAACTCTGGAAAATTGGTTTTGTTAACAACTGTACTAGTAGATGGCTGCTTCAGAGCCTGAATTAGTTGTTGAATTTGATTATTTTGTTGTTGTAGCAAAAGTTTATAATAGTACTCTTTAGACATTAAAGATTTTCCTGCATTTGGCCCAAATTCAGTACTTTCCTGATTTTCTAAACAGTTTTCATTTTCCACCTTTATTTCTTGAACTGGCGGCGCGCATCCCACTTCTGATGTCGGGAAGGCAGAGTCAGAATGCTCTATTTGACCAACATAAGAGGCGCGTATTGGGTTCATCGTGTCGTGTTCGTGCTATGGGCGTCTTAGGTACAATCACTCACACAAGTACAAAGTTTAACAATTGTTTATTATACTACGTTCATTTTATAAAAGTCACTTAATTAATAAAAGAGTCACAACACAATATGAGCTTGGAACAATTATCCTTTAAACTAAACTATCATGGAAATTAAACTAAACAATCAGTCACACACAAGCCCGATATAAAACTTAACATAGACTAAAACGGTAACGAATTCGTGGTTCGCGGGACACAGGTCACGGGACGCACCCAGTCTCGACCGCCTCTCAGAATATAAAGCTCTCAACCAAAATAAGTTTAATTCACTAGGTACCCGGAGCCACGGCTACGTTCGGCAGTAATACACTCTGCCCCGTTTCTAAGAAACAAACACATCCTTTGTTCCCAAACTCTGATAAGAGTTAATGTTGTTAATATAAACATTGGACTAGGAATGCGAGGCGCCCGCACAGGCGCCGATAACTACGCGCTGGCTAAACCGGCGACGCTAAGATGCTTTGCGCCGACATATATAAAAAACAACACGTACAAATTAATTTGTTACATTAACAATAAACTAATAATTTGGAGATAAAATTACGATAAAGTAGATTTACGTTAGGCTATTTATACGCTTAGATGGCCCTGCTTCACTATCCATTTTTTAATACAAAACTTTACACACGCAAAAGCGCTACAGACACACGTAATTTTAGTAAATAAATACTCGCGCCACAAGTGCCGGCGTTACATAAACGTACCGCGCCGCGACTCGGATCCGCGTGTGCGGATCCTCGGACTAGGCGCGTGAACGCGGCGCTCGCGCACACAGGTATTAGCGTGTATAACAAAACCAACGCAAGTTTTTACAAGTTCAATTACATGTATATGTGTGCGTCCGAAACGACGCGCGTTTGTCAAAGGTACCAGCAAGTAATAAACCAAACAAAATATTCGGGACGGTCACTCGGATCCGAGTGTACGGCACCAGTGGAACGGCATGCCGAACACTCGGGTCCGAGTGTTCGGCAGAACCACTTGGCCCTTAAAAAAATAAAAAAACAGTAAGCATTATACGCAACATATCCTAGAGCAATAAGTTTATTTTAAAACCTTAAGTACTAATTATAAGCCTTACGGAATAAAATATTTCCTTTTGTACTATGGTACAGCTAATTACTTACTAGACATTCTGTTTATTCGTCGTTGTGACTTTTTAGCAGTACCACGGTCCAATTTAAGATCAGTTTGAGACTTTTGATAAACAAACGAATATACAGGATGATGCCCTGGCAACGAATAATTAGGAGTGGACATTTCAAAAGAAACATAAAAAAATTACTACGCATCACAACTCTAACTGATAATGTAAGTGTTTCCCATTTTAGCACGCAAAGTCGCGTTTAATTCATGTTGATTTGTTTTAATTGAAAGAAACTAAGTATAAAAAGGTGCTTATTCAGCAGCGAGTTTGCACAAGCGGTGTGTAAATGCAAAATTGAGATTTCTTACAGAAAAATCATGTTGCTCTTAAAAATATCTACCTATAATAGAGCTACTCTTTGAGAGTGATTTTTTTTAATGCAACAAGGTGTAAGTAAAGGTGTATGTAGCTATGTAATAAGTGAAAAAATGTAGTGAAAAAGTTTGCGTCTCGTACCTAATATGATAAAAATGAACTTTACAGCCTTGCATAACAATCAAATATTTTATATAAGTAATATAATAATGTTCGATCAGTGATCAGTTATTCTTTTTAGGTTAAACTCTATGTCGATGATGACCCTGTCAAATTTAGTGACAACACAGTGCCGTCTTTTCAAGAATCAGGTTCTCCAGGTCTATCGCCTAAAAAATATGGATATATGGACATGGGCTTCATTTGACATTTGAAGCCCATATTTTGTCCATATATGGGCAAATTATGGATTTAAACCCGACAATTACGACGACAATTGTGATATTATAATTCAGAGTTCAGATAAAAGTGAAAGTGAAATTAAAGATTCAGTAACTGAACTTAAGAATTTTGATTTTAGTCAAAATGTTAAAGAGTGAGCCCTAAAACACAATATCAAGCATAATGCTTTAAAGGATCTTTTTGGAGTCCTAAATAAAAACACGGATGTAAAATTTCCTAAAGACCCTCGGACTTTCAGGCATAATGGTGTAAGAGAATGCCTACAAGAACTACTATATCTTAGTATACTTACTTAAAAGTTTTATATCATTCTATTAAGTATTTTACAATTAAACCATATTTGTCCAACATACGGCATATTCAAAGAATAACGTTAGTATTACCTAATGACAAAAACAATGCGATTTGGATGTTTGCTTGCACCGAACGTAACACTCACTCGGCTGATTTGAATTTGTATTGATTTATTATTAGTAATAAAACACCCATATCCCTACCAATATAAATAAGGATTCACGGATTAGACCTTTTTTTTTTTTTTTTTTTTCCAGAGGAATGCGTTACGCATACCCAGGGCCTTGAAGAGGCCCCGGGTTATGTGAGACTCGCCCGTCCGTCTTTCCGCCTCCCGCCGACTGCATGGGGACGACATTGTCCCCAGTCGGCTGCCAGGGAAACACCCCGGCTGGGAAGGGTGAGACGGAGGGGAATACTCACTAAACCTCTGGAGGACCAAACTCCGAAAACAGGTGAAGGCCGCGGGGCCTATCCTGGGGGAATTGAACCGCGGGATTCACCCTGACGCCCGTGTGACCGCCCGCGCCGGCCCCCCCCCCCCCCGCACTGGTGCGATAGGGGCCGGCACGCGCGGCCACCCGGAACGCGTACGCGACGACTTTTGCCACACCGCTCCCCCGTAAGGGTGCGTTGTAGCTTAACCTCTAAGAGGTTCCTTCTGGGGATTACATGATCCGGGACCATGTAACCTTTACACACTGAAGCACACACACACTGAAGCCCGCCGTCGCTGCGGCAACCCACTCCTCCGAATGGGTTGCCGCAGCGACGGCAAGTATACGTCAACTTACACATCCACGATCGCACACACCCTCACTTACACCACACATTGGCAGGTTTGACCGGCGCCAGGGACAGAACCTGGCATCGGACACGCCGCGCTCCAAACTCCAACCTACGGTGGGTGGAGATCCGCGTCTCTCCGCCTCCTTCTGCGTCTCCGCCTCCTAGCAGGCGCAGCGTCAATCGCGGCCTCGCGCGCTCGCTCCGCTTCCTCCTTGATGCCCATGCATTCGGTGCTAAACTGAGCCACCGCGCTCCAGTTCCTCTCGCTCTCTACCATCGCCGCAACGACGTCAGGAAGCGAGGGGGCACCCCTGCCTCCGAGCTCCATCTCCATAGTGCGTCGCTGCGAGGCAAAGGCGCCACACACCTGGAGGGTGTGCTGCGCCGTATCCTCATCAGCTCCGCACTGGTGGCAGATGGTACTCTCCTCCCTTCCAATTTGACACAGATACTTACCAAAGCAACCATGGCCGGTAAGCATCTGTGTCAAATGGTACGTCAAGGACCCGAAGGGCCTGTCGAGCCATCTCGTCAAGACTGGCCTAATGGCCTGGACAGTGTGGGCTCCAGCCCTCGGGGACTCCAGCTGGTCCTCCCAGCGCCACACTGCCATGTCGCGCGCGATGCGCCTGGCTCCCTTGACCTCCTCAGCGGAGGGACACTCGCCCCTGGCCCTTCCCTCCGAGCGGAACTCGAAGACTTCGGTGAGGACCTGTGCTTCGAGTTCCCACGGAATCATGCCCGCAAGGGCCGTCGCCACCTCGAACGACACGGTCCGGTACCCTCGTATGGCTCTCGTCGCCGCCACCCTCTGTGGCCTGCGTAGGAGAGCCACATTCTTGCGGGAGAGCGAGTCCGACCAGACTGGTGCGCCGTAGAGCGCCATGCTGCGCAGCACTCCAGCGTATAGTCGGCGGCAACTCTCTCCTGGGCCTCCGATATTGGGGAGAACGCGCATGAGCGCCATCGCCGTCTTCACCAGCCGAGGCGTCACGGATTAGACCTGGATTAACCTATCAACATATTTATAACAAAAATGTAATTACAATGAACGCGAATTAACTTATTTTAAATTAAAACTACTTCTTAAATATAGGTAACCTAGGTACTTTAAAACTACCTAATATAATGAATATAAACTTACCCGTTTGAAGTTGTTACACCCTGTTTATTTGTTTTTATTTTAATGAACAATCACGTTCGTACGCATTCTGTGAAGCACCTTGCGCGGACTAAACACGATCATACAAGTCACGGGCAATGCTGCATGGTCGTCGATTTTGCCAACTAATCCATACATTTTACCAACAAGGCTTATTAGAATTCGCCAGGAAACTGATGGCTAAATGGTTATTCATACAGCTAGTTAGCCCTGAGAAGTGACTATTAGTTCTGCTTTAGTCATTTGTAAAACCTACTAGCATTTTTAGATACTTTGTGGACTCCCCGGTTTCTGTTAATTTCTATAAAAGCATTTTTTGGAGCTTGTAAGAATTACAACTCAGGCCACCATATTGTATTAAGAAATCACGTTTGTCTTATTATTTAAATAACATATTTTAGTGAAAATAATAAAACAATTTATATTGTAAGTAAGGGTACTTCATATTAACTCATTTCTAGCTTATATTGATGTCTGGAGCTAATATTACAATAAAAAATATTTTTATATTATTATTTCTATTAAAAAAAATATTATTACTTGGTAAATATCGAGGGCGCCTGAGTTTTTTAACTGTATAACACCCAACTTCGACGGCGAACTGGTATGCGCATAGTCATCAAGCCCCTAATAACGAGGTAGGCTATCTGTATTATTTTATTTCTGAAACGAGTTTATCATAAACATCGCCATTGTATTATGCCTTAAGTAACAGTAAGTTGTTTAGATTTTACACTTTCTGGGGCCGTATAGCATAAATGTAGTTTTTTTGGAATACCCAAAATTAGCTTACATGCAACTTTACTGGCCACTTTAAAACTAAAATATAACCAAGTAAAACTAAGATTCAGGTTCTACCTATAGTTAAACTTGAAACTTTAAGGATCTATATAGGTTATTTTATGGTATCTACGAATTGCTAAAAGGTTTATTTTTTTTCTTTTAAGTTCTAGCATTTGCTTTTTGGTTCTAAATCAGTCAGAGCTTCTGAAGAGGTTGCCTAGGCTGGGCCTTTTTGGGCTACAGGTGGTTCTGTAGTCCAAACTATAACGTTGTTCATACTAAATGGCACTAGCCCAGCATATTTTTCATGAGGTTCTAGGACTTGTTAATGACCTTTCTAGAACCTAAATTGTTGCTTGGGAGAGGAAGTGCACAAATTCGAATAAATAGATAAATGATGGACAATAAATTCACATGTAAAATTTTATAAACAAGGTACCTATGTAGGTATTTAGAAGATATTTCTGCTAGATTTCAACTTCAATGGCGACCTCCGTGGTCGAGTGGTTAGCACGCCGGGTCTGGCGCATGGCGTCATGCCATCTCTGAGGTCCAGGAGGCCATTTAATTATAGCAAAACTGTTTTTCTAAATCATCTTGGTCTAGATTTATTATTGTATGTATTTATAGAACACCAGCCTCTGATTTACAACTATTTTTTGTGTAGCTAAATGAACTTCTTTCTAAATTTAAAATAAAACAAAATAAGCAACAAAATAAGAACATAGACATATTGAAAAATAATAATTTATCTCAACAGCTATTAGGTCTACTTTCTAATTATAATTTGACATCTCACATCGATAAACCGACTAGAAAGAATGCATGTATAGATTTGATTTGTAGTAATGTAGAAAATGTTAAGCCCAGTATTCACTTATTAGCTTTATCGGATCATGAAACGTTGCAAAGTATTTCATTTTCGACTACAAACACAAAACATAACCGGGATTCAAATAGAAAAAATAATTTCAGATTTGTACAAAGAAGAGATATATCAAATGAAAATATAAAAAAGTTACAGAATTGTCTCTCATCGCTTTCATTCAGTGATGTTCTTGAGGAGACGAGCACAGAAAACGCTTTTAATCGTTTTCACGAAGATATGACTCTTTTTTACAATCTATGTTTTCCGTATATTAATGTAAAAGAATCCAATAAAAAAATATAAAACAAATGGCTTACCAAAGGTCTAAGAAAGTGTTCAGTTAAAAAAAGACAACTATATTTAAAATATTTATGTAGCCATGATAAGAAAGCATCACATAAAAGATATAAAAAATACGCTAATATTCTTCGTAAATGTATAAATAGTTCTCAAAAACTTACGTCAACTCATTACATCTCGAAATCAATTAACAAATGTAAAGCCTCATGGGATATTATAAATAATAAATTTACCCAGAGTACAGGCCAGCAAATACAGAATATAAACATCAATGGAGAAAAAGTAGTGGATTCTCAATGCATAGCAAATTCTTTTAATAGTTTCTTCAAATCGGTTAATCACAATAACTTAAATTCCGCTACCACAAATAAGGGCAAAAATAATCATCATATTACATTAATACCAAATAACAATGACACAATATTTTTATCACCTTCCGACCCAGATGCCATTTATAAAATCATAAAATACTTAAAAAGTAAGAATGCGACTGGTTATGATGATTTAAATATAAGAGTTTTAAAAAAATGTGCACAGTTCATAGCAGTTCCATTAAGCCACATTATTAATATATCGATTAGTGAAGGAATATTTCCTAGTCGCCTGAAATATTCAATTGTTAAGCCTTTATATAAAAAGGGAAGTAAATGTAATATGAATAACTACCGGCCTATTACGTTAAACCCAGTTTTATCAAAAGTATTTGAAAGATATATGTTTGATAAAATATATAGCTTCATCAATGATAGAGGTTTATTAAAGGACGAACAGTTCGGGTTCAGAAAAAAGAGCTCCACTATACTTGCAGGATTCACTTTGCTATCGAAAATCACTGAAAACTTAGATAAAAAAGTACCAGTGGCAGCTCTATTTTTGGATATGAGCAAAGCTTTCGATCTTGTTCAACATGACATTCTGTTAGACAAGCTCTACCGATATGGACTTAGAGGAAACTGTTATGATTGGCTTGCAACATACCTAAGAAATAGAAAGCAGTGTGTCGAAGTTTCAAAGACCTCAGACGGTTATGTGAAAAGTTATAGGTCTCATTATACTGACATAAATGTAGGAGTACCACAGGGAAGTGTGCTCGGTCCGTTAATGTTTTTACTATACATAAATGATTTACCTGAAGCATTAAAGCATGATTGTGTGCTCTTTGCAGATGACACAACAATAATAGTAAAAAGTAAAGAATTATGTGGTCTTAATAAGGAAGTACAGGACTGCCTTGACTCTGTTTTTTCGTGGACACAAAGTAATAATTTAGTTCTCAACGTAGAAAAAACTAAAATTATCAGATTCCAAACATACAACAGCATTCCAACAGAATTTAGTGTTAGTATTAATGACGATAAAATTGATAGTATTAATAATACAAAGTTCTTAGGTATAACAGTTGATAAGTACATTAATTGGAAAACTCATATTGAAATTCTTTGTCAAAAATTAGAAAAATATGTATATGTATTAAGAAACTTAAGAAATACAGCAACGGAGAAATCGGCAATGTTAGCTTACCACGGCTATGTTCATTCAATGTTACGATATGGAATAGTGTTTTGGGGTTTTTCTGTAGACAATATAAAAGCGTTTCGAGTCCAAAAAAAGTTCTTAAGGGTTGTTTGTGGAGCATGGCCTTTGGATAGTTGCAAGCCCTTGTTTCAATCTAAAAACATTTTACCATTGCCATGTTTGTACATATATGAAATTTGTATATTTGTCTACAAACATATGCACCTTTTCAAAAAGAATTGTGACGTTTTAAAAAGAACAGGCCGTAATGCACAGAAATTATTTGTACCCGCTAGAAAGCTAATACTGCACAGTCAAAATTGTTACTGTATGTGTATTACAGTATACAACAAAGTTACCCGACAGTTTTAAAACAGCTACCTTAAACAAATTCAGGATATTGGTTCACAAATTCTTACTAGATAAATGTTACTATTCTGTAAATTCATTTATTTGTGATAAATTTTAGATGTAAGAACTTATTTTGTATTAATAGTTTAATTTGTAAGGATTTGGACATTTCGCATTATTTTTGTTTGACATTCATTATTATTGAATTTGATTTAAGATATTTTTTTATTGGTATTTATTAGGTACTTTTTTTTGACATCGTATTATTTTATGACATAGCTAAAATCTTAAATTCAAATACCTTGGACATTTTTTATATTTCCATTTATTAAATATTGGCACGCCACTTACGTGGCAGACATGTTACGGTACTTTTTAATCTGAAGACCTTTGTTATACCACATGTTTTTGCGAATAAATAAATAAATAAAAATAAATTTATTTAGAGATAAATATTTAATTGTTGTGAGCATAAACAAATTGAATAAAATTTAATTATAGAATAATAGAATAGAATACAAAAATGTTTATTTGATACACAACAAAATACCTAGTCAAATTTTAAGAGCGTTTATTTGTATTTTTAAAACAATTACAACTATTAAATAAAAGGAATATATTTTTAGAGTGGTCGATTTTGAGACCTTACAAATTAAACATATATTTAAATGAAGAGGTCTGATCGATTTGGAGATCAAGACGCTGAGTGACTGCTTGATAGGCCAGGGGGTACCATAACTACCTTAGCATTATTTATAACACATTTTGTACCAAAAAGGTCTCCGCTCAGCTTAAGACACTGGTTTTCTGCGGATGCTTATATTTTACAATAGTTAAAGACATTAAAGACATGCACTGGCGCTAAGAATAACAAAAATTAAAAAATAAAAGTACAACAAAAAACATTCTATTTTAAACAAATATTTCAGTCAAAGCAACGGCCATGTTAATGTTAACGTACATAATAACTCAATGATGTTAACATTGTTTATACTTTTGAGTATTAGAGGAGGTCACTATCTGACTTTTGTAAGTCCAATAAGTATCTCTTTAGTTTTAATTTGAAAGTATAAACTGAAGAGCTGTTTATAGTACGTAGGTGGGGGTATGTTGTTCCAACACTTTGTTTGTAGATAGGTATCGAAAGATACTTCGAAACGCAGAAGTGTGGAAGGCAGGACAATAGGGGAAGGTAGTACGAGATGATCCCCTTAAGCGGGAATCGCTGTAAAATACATATTTTACAAGGTAAACCAAAAATAAAGGCGATTACTACTAGCATATTGTGGTTAAAGAACTTTATTCTCATAAGAAATTTACATTTCACTTATAATGAGATACAAAAGATAAACAATAACAATTGTGCTAGATTATGCACCGATACTAGCTGCTGCTATATGTAACTTAAGCTTATTTTTAAAAACACTCAAACTTTCACAATCTTTCAATTCATTTGGCAACTTGTTAAATAGCTGTGCTCCCTCAAATAGTACCGTCTTTTTTCCGTAGTTAGTTCTTGGTATTACTGTTTTGAGTTTAAACTTATTTCTAAGATTATGTGTATTACGTTTTAGGTTTAGATTTATGTTAGTTTTAATAGTGCCAGTTATAATTTTTTTAATCAAGATGCATGTGTTATATGTGTATAGTTGTGATAAATTAAATAGTTTAGCTTTTGTGTATAGTTCTTTTGATGCCGTGTGAAAAGGATAATGGAACAAAACTTTAAGAATTTTATTTTGAGTTCTCTGTAATGGATTAAGATTGGTTGGTGCAGCAGAACCCCAAATTTCTATGAGATAATCTAAGTGGGGTTTGACAAGGGAGTTGTAAATAGTATATTTAATCTGTTTGGGTATACAGTGTGCAATTTTTCGAAGTGCTCCTACTAAACGTGTTAGAATAGATTTAATATGTTCTATGTGCGGTCTCCATGTTAATTTATCGTCAATGAGTAATCCCAAGTATTTTTCCTGATAGGATCTTTTGATAGATTCGTTATTTATTTTCAGTGGCTCATATTCGGGTATCACCTTGTTTTTTGCAGATATAATCATGTACGATGTTTTTTGTGTGTTTATTGTTAGCAAATTCTGCAAGAACCATTCATTTAGCAAATCTAAGTCTTTTTGAGCATCAGTAATGATTTGATGAATTAATTGACCAAAATAAAATAGGCATGTGTCATCGGCGTATAGTGTAAGATATCCGGTTAGCCCTATTTTGTTGATGTTATTTACATAGACTAAAAACAGCAAAGGCCCAAGTATGGATCCTTGGGGTATTCCGAACGAAACACTTTTAGAGCTGCCCACGAAATTTTCAATTTTAACAGTCTGACGCCTGTTTTGTAGGTACGATTCAAATATATTTAGTGCTTTGCCTTGGATACCTAAGTCGCTTAACTTTATAAGTAACTTTTGGTGACTCACTGTATCAAACGCCTTTTTTAAGTCAATAAATATACCTATTGCAATATCCTTTTTATCTATGTGTGTTTTAATTTTAGTTATTAAATCTATGGCAGCTGTTAAAGTACTAGATTTCGGGCGAAACCCATATTGTTCCTCAATAAGAAATTGCTTTTCGGTTAAATAGTTACTGAGCCGATTGTATAATAGTTTTTCAAATATTTTGGACATGACGGGCAATACTGATATCGGCCTGTAATTATTTGGGTCGGTTTTTGGTCCAGATTTATGTATAGGACTTACCTTGGCTAATTTAAGTGAGTCAGGGAAGATACCTAGCCCAAAACAAGTGTTTATTGAAGAAGCTAACTTTTCGACAATGAGATTTTTTACACATTTAATTGCTTTAGTGGAGATTCCATCCAAGCCGGTACTCGTGTTAGTATCTAGGGCATCTATTATCTTACTCACTTCGTCTGTACTACAAGGTCTGATTTCATTTAGTGTTATGTCATGTGAATAATTGTGTCCATAGGTTATTATATTTTCTGTACAAATGTGATATTTATGAGGTATTCTACTTGCTAGGTCTGCACCAATTGAAGAGAAAAAGGAGTTAAACAAATTGCATATTTCTGTACCGTTAGTTACCAGTCTCGAGTCAGCTTTCAGATTTGGGGGAGCAGGGCTAGTTTTTGTTTTGTTTGCTGCAAGGCCATTTATGATTTCCCACATTTTTTTAGGTTGATTATGTGTTTCCACAAATAAGCTATGGTAGTAACTTTCCTTATCCGTCTTGATAATTTTTTTGACCTTGTTTCGTTCGTTTGAAAATCGTTTCAGCAGTTCTTCATCTTTTGGGTTTTTTATAGTTTCCTTCCACAAGTGATTTCTTGAATTTATCAAATTAATAATGTTTTTATTTATCCAGTCCTTCTGTGGTGGGTTTTGTATTTTTGTTTTTTCAGTTTTGTTTGTCTCAATATTTTGTAATATACATAGTTCTAAAGCATAGTAGTTGTTTTCTACGCTATCTAATGTTTGTGATAAGCTCTTATACAGATTATCGTAGTCCAGCGCTGAATAATTAATCTTTACTCTTTTTCTTGGTGCTAGTTTCCCAACTTCGAGGTACAACTGCTTATGGTCTGACAGAGATGATTCAATGATTGATAGATTAAAGGAATGGTTATTGATGTTCGTGCTAACATGATCTATGATTGTCTTTGTGGTACTGGTTTCTCGAGTGCAGTAAATAGGGTTGATATTATTTAGAATTTCGTATCCACATTCCTTCATCTCATCGATATATTTCTTGACGTATGAGTCTTTGTTAAGCAAATCTATGTTGAAATCGCCAAAGACGATAGTCCGATTCCGCTGCTCCAATTGGGATGAGTAGATGTCCAGGAAATTGTCTATATTATAATCCCCATCTGGCTTATATAAAACTCCAATGTGTAGTGACAATTTATTTATGTATATCCATAAATAATGATTACCGTTTTCAATCAAATCTTCTGTTATATTGAACTTTATTGTATCGTGGACGTAGATAGAAACGCCACCACCCCTACTGTTACTCCGATAGTTATAAATGTGTGTGTAATCAGGGATTTGATAAAATCTAGCATCTTCCTCAGATACTATCCATGTTTCTGTGAATATCAATAAGTGTGTAGTCTTGGGTATAGTTCTTACTATGCACTTTATTTCATCAAATTTGCCCTCAGTACGAATACTACGTAGGTTAGTGTAAAAGAATCGCAGGGATGATGGTGCGAGCGGAATGTCCTTATATTTGTTAACAAGGTGATGGCCTAATCTTTCCGTACACTTTTCGTCTAGTAGTAGGGCAGGACTCAGTTTTTTTGAGTAGTTTTGCTTTTGATAATCCGGGGTATTCCTTTAGTATATTTAAGAGTTAAATCCTCTTCGCCGTTCTCTAAGCGTTTGCTTAATTCATTTTTAACAGACTGTAGGTACTGCTTCTGTGCTGGGGTTTGATCAGAGTAGATCTTTACATTTGCTGGGAATTTTGTCCGGTTTTGTAGTATGAGTTTGGCTGTTTCGCTGTTATGGTAACAAATTTTTAATGGGCGGTCTTTGCCGGAAACGTATTTCCCGAGTCGTATTGCTTTTGTCGGTTTCGGACAATCATTAAGTATTGGAATAGTTAGTTTTGAGAATTCTTCAATATCATAAGTACGGCGAGCATTAAAATTTTTGTCATTTTTTTCAGGTATTCCTACGATCACAATGTTCTTCTCGCGTTCGGAACGCTCCTTTAGCTCGAGGATGAGGTTTTCGTGGCTAAGAATAGGCGATTTAGAAGTCGAGTGATTAGTAGATTCGCTTATTTTTAATTGTGATATTTCATTTTTTAACTCATTTATCTGTTGTTGTGTTATAGTGTTGTCAGATTTTATATTTTTAATATCATCATTTACTTGTTTTAATTGTTGTGCGAAATTTTCAGTAATTGATTTTATTCCTTTGATTTCCTCTTTAATTTCACTCATTTCAGCCTTTATGGTCGATAGATTTACATTTTGGGTTTCAGCAAATTCTTTGAAAAACGTCATTATTTCTGTGCGAAAATTTGCTAAATCATTTTTGTATTCCTCCTGTTCTGAACGCTCCTTTCGTTTTCTCGTGTTAACATGGATAATAGAATCGTCTTCATAAGTAGGTAAATTTGGTACTGACCCGCTACCGCTCCCGCTTCCTCTTATCAGTGGCGTGTGAGGCGGTGATCGCGACACGCTCATTGTCACTGCGCGCCTGCGCGTTCGTAATCGTTCGGCTAATTCCGGATCAACTCGGGCGCACGGCTCGATGCACGATTCCTGCGGCCCTAGGTGAGGTAGGTCAGGGTTGCGATCGGTAATTAGCTTCGTTGTGGGATGTTTTCACTTGTATTTCCGCGATATGAAAATATATTCTAAAACTGTTTGTGTCACTGTGTATTCACAAGTTTCCGAGTAAACTGATTGTACGTTTAACGGGGAGAGTACAGTTAATCTATTTTTTTTTAGGTAAATTATGGAGCACAAGTCGAAACACAGCAGCGTCGTTCGGTGCGCGCGCGCGTAATCATATATAAAATAATATTTATCTATCCAACTTTCCTTATTCTCAAAACCAGAAATTAATTGAGGTTTCATTATAATATTTCATTTTGTTTAAAACCTTACAAAGTAATCATCTTGTACACCCCTATGGGTAAGATGATCCCCCGGGTAGAGGTAAGATGATCCCTATGATCATCTTACCTCAAATGCAAGTAAACAAATAGTTTTATGAAGAAAATGGTTATAAAAAACAAAAATACGCAATAATGAAACATATTCTTTATTTAAAATAGTTCAACATCTTACTATGTCCTTAGTTGAAATTAAGGTAATAAAATTAACAAAATCAACAGTCACAAGACTTTAAGTCACAAAAATTAAAAACGAAAATAAAATACCTAGTCTTCTAAGTTAGTTATTAATTTGTACCAGTTACATTAATCACAATGAGATCAATCTAAATATTGTATTCCCTTCTGAATACCTAATTAAGTGAATAAATCGTCCAAAAATAGCAAAAAAAATATTTATTTATAACAACGAAAATAACTAATTCGCCCTCCATATAAATTTAAACTTTTTAAGCAGGTGCTCTGTTGCATATATCATAAATGAATAAAGCAGCGTCATCACCCTCTATCCCAGCTAGCACATGCTTTATGCCCCATGTATGAGATGATCCCCGGGGATCATCACGTACATATAGAAAGTAATCATCTTGACCCAGGTCCAGCTTTTTCAATCAATGTTTGCTAACTTAACCTACAAGCACGCGGCTATGTTCAAGTGGCCCAAATAACAAAGTTAAACATAATAGAAAGCCTCAAATAATTACATTTTACATTGTTTGAATAAAAGTAACATCTTACCTCAAGGGATCAACTCGTACTACTTTCCCCTACTATCGGTCTGTGACTCGCGTTTGACGTTTAATAATCTTTAGCTTAAATGCAGTAAAGGCGGTGTTTTGCTTTTAATCACTCCGAAGATTAAACTTGCAAAGTGCATTTGACGACGACTCTCCATATTAAATTTCATTTCATCTCATCTCATTTTATTTCATTTAATTTCTTTAAAATTTAATTCAACCAAAATCTGTATAAACATCTGTAATAACTAGTAATAGGAGATTTAATAGAAATTCAAATAACAACCTCCGGGAGTCTTCGTGGCAGACAAAAGGTTGTAAGTACGTAGCTTTACCTATCTATGTAATTATTTTATTGTTGTAGTGCAAGCTGTACCTACATTTTATTACGACCGTGTGTGCGGCAGGTAAATTTAGAAAAAAGTGTTTTTCAATTGATTTCGGGTCTGGGAGTTTTTCTATGTTTATGTATAACTTACCTATACTTATTTATCCGTTAACTATGGTACTACTCGTACCAGGTGACAAGGCCCACTTTTTTACAAATTAAAATAAAACCTACATTTTATAATTAAGAAGAAAAATAGTGTTTACAATAAAGTTATGATTATTTCAAAATCCAAATAAAAGTAGTTATTGAAGCTATACAACGATAATAAGATAGGTTTTTAAACATTTTTAAAAACCCTTATTTTGGGCTTTACTAAACATGGTACCTATACTACCTATGGCCCGTGCCGTTTTTAAGTCTTTTGGAACAAAATTAAGCATTATAGACCATAAGGATATATACACATCAAAAGTGTAACATTCATAAACTTCGATAAAAGCAATCTGTAATAAAGCACTGTGTAATAAAACAGCCGAGGTATCGAATTTTTAAGTGTTTATTGTATTAATATTAGGTTTTACTTATAAATTATTGTTATTTATGCTAAAATTAAGTAATTATTGTTAATTTTCACATGTTTATGTAAATATCAAAAGAGTAATGATCAAATAAACACACTAAATAAAAATTTACTAATAAATCGTAGTATAAACAAGTAAAAACTGACGTTTTTTAGGAGCCAAAATTAGTAATAAGGTACTATCGGGTAACCCACTTTTTTACAAATTGAAATAAAACCTATATTTTATCATTTAGAAGAAAAAGAGTGTTTACAATGAAAGCTATGATTATTTTAAAATCTAAATAAATGTAGCTATTGAAGCTACAACGATAATAAGTTAGGTTTTTAAACATTTTTTAAAAACCCTTATTTTGGGCTTTACTAAACATGGTATGCCCAATAAGGCCCGTGCCGTTTTTAAGTCTTTTGGAGCAAAAGTAAGCGTTAAAGACCCTAGGGATATATATACATCAAAATTGTAACATTCATAAACTTTTCGATAAAAGCAGTCGGATACTAAAATGATCAATAGTTTGTTACAATAAAATACTTTTCCACTGTGTAATAAAAGGTATCGAATTTTTAAGTGTTTATTGTATTTATATTAGATTTTACTTATAAATTATTGTTATTTATGCTAAAATTAAGTAATTATTGTTTATATTCCTATTAAGGCCCAGACAATTACTTCGTTGGGCTTTCCTAATCGTTGTGGGCTTTACAACACAAATTGAATATTTACAAAATAAAAAGCAATAAAATCGCACATGTTTATGTAAATATCAAAAGAGTAATGACCAAATAAACACACTAAATAAAAATCTACTAACAAATCGTAGTGTAAACCAGTAAAAACTGACTTTTTTAGGAGCCAAAATTAGTAATATGAGCGGCCGCGACCGATGTCGCGAACTACCGGGTGTCACTGATAAAAGATGGTGGCCGCTCGCTGTCCGCTGCTGCGTTTCGGCGTTCATATTGATGTGTTTCATGCGTGCTACGAAGTTGGCACGGATCAAATGTAATAAACATAGTTTTCTGCGCTTGGGCCTTGGAAAACTGTGGGCCTTGTCACCCGGTAGTACCATAAGAGCGGCCGCGTCCGATGTCGGCGAACTAACGGGTGTCACTGACAAGATGGTGGCCGCTGGCTGTCCGCTGCTGCGTTTCGGCGTTCATATTGATGTGTTTTATGCATGCTACGAAGTTGGCACGGATGAAACGTAATAAACATAGTTTTCTGCGCTTGGGCCTTGGAAAACTGTGGGCTTTGTCACTTGGTAGTACCTTACAATTACAAAAAATGGGCTCCAGTTTTATAGTGATTTTTCAAAGTTATGTTTTCTAACAAACAAAATCAATTAAAATAATGCACATAATAACAATGCTGTATCCAATGATATTATGTATCTTTACCAACACGCACGCAAGCGTCAATAAAAAGATAGCTCAGTATGCTCCCAGGTTAGTGTGCATGTTCAGCTATTTTTGTGTGCGTATAGTAAAGCTGTACGGGTTTGGAAAGGGTGTACTTTTTGGTGAATTAAGATAATGTTTTGTTGATTATCTCGGTTACGAGCCTGTAGTTTTGGACCAAATTTGGTGAACATGCATAATGTGTATAGATGCTCCCCTTAAACGTTTGCTTATTGATATTGTTAGACCCTATTATATGCCTTCCACCAATAATCAGATACTTTGGCATCATCACAATCTTAATACTAGTGACTGTACCTACCTTAACTTGACTTTAGGAAGAGAGTGAACCTTCTCTAAGGTACTTAGTACTATTAGTTATTTTGTGATAAACGTGATAATGTTATTTAGGTAGGTAAGTTTCTTTTAAAAATAAAATAATAAGTATCACTAGGTAGGTACTCAACTTCTGAATAAATATTTACTCAATTGGCGCAGCCCGTGAGAGAATTTATGTAAATCGCATTACTTCTATTTGTTTAATTCCGATCCGAATGCCGGATAGCGCATCCGGTCTCAATCGATTCTATTTGGGCAGTCTTGTTTCTGTATTTTTTTTAAATATACTTAGCTAGCGGTAACTTCGCGCCTTCGTCCGTATGAATATATATAGGTGTTCTGAGTTTAGGGAACTTTATTACATTTGCGACCGTGCGCCGCACATACAACTTACAAAAGTTTCATAAATAGAGGAATAACTAAAATCGACCAAATAACATAAGAATTTCTTTCTTCGGTTCTGTGGGATCGCCGCATCTGCTGTTGGGGTAAACACCGGAGATAGTCTAACCGGTGGTCCCAGACTCCAGTAGCACGTGAGGGGATGTACTTTGGTTTTTAGCAACATAATTGATCATCATTAAAAAAAATCATAACTAAAGTATAAGCGCAATAGCTCAGATTCCTTTGCCGCTCCATAAGTAGGTAAAATAAAACATTTGACAGTGACATTTAATTAATGCCATTGAGACTTCTTGGCGGGAAAGTAAAGCGACATGTCGGCAGTTTTGTTTTATTTTCTAAAATTTGTGTTTTTTCGAAGATTAATGTGAAATAATAGTGGATTATTAATCGTTAAGTGTTTGTGAACGTGCATGAGTGTTGGCAAATGAAACAAAACAGTGCAAAATCACTTTTCAAATTCTCTCAAGAAGTCCGCGTGAGATCTTAGTAAAGCCCCTCATCTTTACTGAGGACTCAAGGGGTTTGGGGGAATATCATATAACATTCATCATCTTAATCACCGCTCTTTATCATCTAGGGAAAAAAAAACTAATGACTAGGCAGTATGGTCTCTGATCTTAGCCTGTTCCTTCACGGAACAAATATATGTAAAAAAATTAAGGAAGTGTATAGAGTAGAAATGTCGGAAATGAAAAAAAAATCGATATATCGATGCATCGATATTTTGAAAAATATCAATATCGGCCTCGATATATCGCGAAAAAAATATCGATATATCGATATATCGGTCAAATTTTTCACCGGCTTTAAAAAAAGTAGAACCACCTGCTTTTTCTTAAAATCGGATAAAAAATAATTTAGGTGAGCCTAGCCCAGTAATAAAAACAGATTTTTTATTTTAAATTATTGTTTTAACCGGTTTACAGTTCCGCAGTCCATATGGGCCATAACAATTGATTAACCTATTGTTATATTTTTAGGACAGTGAACCTGTCGGCTCCTGTTGTTAGGAACCCCCATATTTACGGTAAAAGCCACTCTCTCTGACGGCACGGAGGAAGCCGTAGGTGTTAAATATTTCCTTTGCATATACGTAGCACACATGCACACATGACATGAAGTTGATTAAAGCAACGCACTGACAGTGAGAGTTACACACTCACTATCACAGATTACATTAATGGAATTCAGCAACAATAAGATTTTTTTACATTTTTACTGCTTTAATTCTAACAAATTAAAAAGTTAGATCGTGATGCGATGATAATAAATAAAAAATATCGATTTTGATACGAATTTCGATATTGGTTATTTTGTATCGATGTATCGATATATCGACATAAAAAATATCGCCTAAACATATCGATATATTGAATAAAAAATATCGCTTGTCTTAGTATTTATTGTTTGATGATAATCTAACGCTTATGTAAGATTAATAAATAGGTAGTAACCACACCGATCCTTTTGAGTTTTAGTGAACTGAATGTCACTTTACTAAGAAATTCGGGTAGACTCCTTGAGACAATTTGAAAAATGAATCAATCGCTTTTTTCGCCGGAAGTTCGCCAGGCAAGCACGTTTGTAAATAAGTACACACGGCGTCAGATCAACCTACCCAAAACTGTCAAATTTCTACAATCAAATTTGAACTTTATTGGCTTGGTACTAAGGATCAATATTCATTGGAGAAATTTGACAGTTTAGGGTAGGTTGATCTGACGCCGTGTGTACTTATGATGACGAGTGACTTACCTACCATAATATGACATTGATATGAGACCAAACCCATTTTTCAGCTTATAATATAAATAAATTAAGACAGAAGACCACAAGCAAACGCTTGCTGCCAAGAATTTCTCAAATATTAACAACTTGACGTCCGTCTGTAATAAAATAAGTGATAACACTAAATGTTACAAACCGCGCGAACATTTAAACAGTTTGATCTTAGATGCGAGTACCCACTAGGTAGTGATTAAAACGTTTGCATCTTGTATGAGTACATCGCCTAAAGTAACTCTATGGCGTAGCAGCTAAGGCTTTCGGGTTTAATTGTCTAACTACAACACCTATCACATTACTTTTCTAATTGATTATTGTCCTAAATAAAATAAAATAAAAACATTCCAAGTACATTGTTTTGCTAGATAACATAAAACTAGTTTTAAAATATGCAAACTAGCGAAGCAATGTACTTACTGTTACTTGAAAGGTAATGCTAGAGGTTCAACTAATGCAAAAAGTCCCCGCCCGCGCTGCCCCGGTTTGTGATCTTGCCAGTTAGTTACGCAACTATCACATTACCGAGTTAAAGGATGGGTAACCAAATAAAAAGCGTCTCGAGCTCTTCCGTGCTTCGGAAGGCACGTAAAGCACACTGCGGTTGTCTTAGCCTGTTATAGCCCAGTCTGCCTTAGTGCTGTCGCGTAGCATCTCTACTAAGTCTGTGGTGCTGTCGTTCATGTGGGAACGTTCAGGACGTTCATAGGATGACGATGAATTGCTTCATTGTTACTTATTTATAGCGGTACGTACCGAAAATAATTGTAAATAAATGTCAAAGTACAAATCATTTATTAAATATACGCCTTCACAGACACAATGACATGATCGTGGTCTCTACGCGACAAGTTAAAATATTTATTTATTTTACATTATTTATTTCACTGCCATTAACTATGAGTTGGTTGATAATGTTTCGAAATAAAATATAGGGTTATTTATATTTAAGTACTAAAAATAATTATATAACAATTAATTTTATATAATTACCCTAGTATGTTGATAATTGATTATCTATCTATCTCGTTTTGTCAATTTACGTACGCTATAAAGCTTAAGTTGATAATAACAATAATAACAATAACAATATCTTTATTTAAATACGTTTACATCTATAGTTTACAAAGAGCTCTTAACTAATAATCTAAAGTAGATTAAATTCTGTTGCCTGAGCTAGGTAAACCCTGTTTTTCAGGCGAATGTGGGCTTAGACTAAGTTTAATATAAATCGAAACATAATTGAATATAACAGGTTCCTTATACGCTAAATTACAATCTAATATAAAGACATGAATAAAATAATAATAAGTTTTTTTTAAAATAAGTTAATGAGTTTTACACAGAAATAAATAAATAAAACAAAATTACCTAACAACGGTCATTAACTCCTCCGTATCGTCGTAGGTCAATTTATGTAGTTCTTCCTGTACAACCTTTTTGCAGCTGATAGTGTTTAACGGATAGATATAACACTTAGCATTAATCCTGTTGTACAGAAAGGGTCCTAAGAAAATAAAGAACCTTGATGAGAAAGCGCATTTTGTACCTTTGAGATAAGTGCAAACCATGTCCTTCCTCCTTTTATTAGTAATTTCAGTGCTGTAAGGAAGAGCCGTGTGTTGTTTTAGTATCGTGCTTTTTATAAATAATTGCCGAACTGTTAAAACTTTACAGGATTCATATAAAAGATGAGTAGAATATAGATAAGGACGATGAATCAAGTACAACTTTAAGCCATGTTTAATGCAGTTTCATTGTTGAATACGACATGTGGTACACATCCCTTCTTTATTGTGAGCCTGATGCAGCATTAAATATTGGTGTTATTATGATTAACCATGCTTTTTGAAGGTATCCAGAATCTCCTAAGAAATTAGAACAATATACTTACTTATAGAAAATTGTCATAGATAAAAAGTTAGTAGGTAGTATCAAAAATAATTTAAAAACAATTAAATTTTTTTATTTATTTATTTATTCACAGGTGAATCGACAGTTCTATAAAAAGTATAACACTGAAAATGTGAAACAGCAAACCATTTACAGATTCACACAAATAAAAATGTGATAGTAACATTACAAACTCAAGCAACAATTACAATCGATTACTTCTGAATCGCCAAATTGATAATAACTAAACTATTACAGAGTATGCTAGATATGGAACTTAATTTGTATTATATGTATAACAAGCCACCTTATGTTAAGCCACCTATTTAAAGAAAAACAATATTATAACAAACACAATAGAACCCACCAGATTTAATAATCGGATAGTAATAATGCAAGTTTATACATATAATTACCTTTGTATGTTGATAATGAATCAAGTACAACTTCAATAGTTTAATGTTATGACTAGTAGAAATTGATATAAGTAATACTTAAACATTTTCTATAGGTACCTACTGCAAGTAAAATTAAATATCAAGTAAAAAATAACATTAATGTTGTATTTCTTAATATATTCTTATTTCCTTACCTAACTCTCTCAAAGTCAAAGTTTATTAAATATGAGGCTTCACTTTCTCTTATTGACATTAAAACTATATGTAACTATAAAAATAAATGCCAATTGTGTGTATAAGAAGGTACTGTTTTTTTAGTACCTACCTAAGTAAATCTTTTTAATAAAGTACAATAAACTTAGAACTAAAAAAACTTTATACTTAATTTTTCCCCATCATATAAACCAAATCACTATTTGTGGGTTAAATATATTTATGGCACACTGTTCCTTTTCTTAAAATAAAAATGTTGTCAACGAAGGTACTGTTTTTTTGTACATAAGTGAATCTTTTTAAATAAAGCACAATCAACTTAGAACTAAATTAACTTTATACTTAATTTTTCCCCATCATATAAACCAAATTACTATATTATGGATTAAATATATTTATGGCACAGACTGCTCCTTTTTGTAGAATAAAAACGTTGTCAACATTAGAGCTCCACAAAAAAAGAATAATGTAAATAACTAAATTCAACGATGCCAAAGCCATGTTCAATGCAGTTTCATTGTTGGATATGACATGTGGTACACACCCCTCCTTTCTTGTGAGCCTGATGCAGCATTAAATATTGTTGTTATTATCATTAACCATGCTTTTTGAAGGTATCCAGAATCTCCTAAGAAATTAGAACAACATACTTACTTATGTATAGAAAATTGCCATAGATAAAAATTTAGTAGGTAAGTACCTATGTATTATACAAAATTGATTGATATTGTTTTTACAAAATAACCATGTTTGTTCACCATTCTGAGGAAGTCCATCCTCCAAATTATGAGGTAACATTTAAGATTTTTGAATCGTCGTCTCAAATCTGCAAAACCACATTAAATAGTTTTGTCTTCATGTCAATACTCTTTATTTTAGCAATTTTAACAAAACTGACATTTCATGGTAAATCCCAATAAAATAATAGGCATAATACTTACCTTTATTATGTAAGTAATAATTTATTTATTAAAACTTACCGTTTGAACATAAGGACTGATATCTTTTCCTATTATGAAAGATGCTTGTCTGTATAAGATTTATAGGGTATAGTCAATAGGTACACCTTACTACACTTAGAGCGTTGGTTTAATACTCTAAGCTACCTGGCAAATTAAATCTTCATTGGAACCTGTAAAACAAATAGGCAATCTAAGTTATAAATTGATAAATGGACATTATGGATAGTTTACATTTAATATTTATACAGAAAGTCGCTTACTGTTGTCTTATTCTTAACCTTTCTTGTCATGATTAAAGGTACATAGGTGGATTTATTTGGCCAAAATGTTTGTATGGTTTGAGAGCCCCTACAAATGGTTATGCAGCGACTTGCTCTTCGTTGCGGAAAATGTTGCATGACACACATAACACAACAATAAAATAAATAAAATAAAAATAAAAATAAAAATGTTTTATTTCAGACTTTACATCCATATTTTATTTAGTGTGTTAGTAACAATTTTTCTTATAAAGTATGTTAGTTGGCTAGGTTAGTGTGGAAAATTATTAGTTACATATTTTAAAAATAAATTATTTTATTTGGCCAGTTACTATTTCTATCCAGTGTTGTTGGATAGAACAGTCAGGACGAGCAGTAATTGTCTTCAGAACGCTGTTGCTGCTGGCCCTCATGCGTCGCAGTAGGGATGCGGCTTTTTTGCGCATAATCGCGTGGAATCCGTCAATCCGTGCGTCCGCGAACATTCCCGAGGCGCTGCAGAACCGCGGCAGCCGCAGCAGCGCTCTGAATGCGTTGTTATACTGCACCCGTAGTGTGCTGTAGGCTCGGCGCGTATAACTCACCCACAGACCACTCGAGTAAAACGATTGACAAAATGCCCTAAAAAGGGTAATTTTGACCTCCGCCGCACATCGAGTGAACCTGCGTGCAAGCATGTTGCCCCTTACCGCCAGCGCCCTACGCTCTCTCTCAATATCCTCATCATCATTTAAATTTGTTGTGACAATATGACCCAGATACCTAAATTTACATACATTGTTCAACAATGACCCATTTAGAGTAATTGGAGGCACATAGCCCGGTGTACGTTTTCCAGCCCTAAACACAAGGATTTCACTCTTTTTGGCATTATACACCAGGCCATGGGCCCCCGCATACGACTCGCATATAGCCACTAACTTTCTCAACCCCCCGATCGAGGGGCTCAGCAGCACCATGTCATCAGCATAGCTCAAGTTGTTGACACACTGTCCGTCAATGTAACAGCCGAGATGGATGCCGCTGAGCTCCCCGATCAGCTGATTGATGTAGAGGTTAAAAAGGGTGGGCGAGCTAATCCCGCCCTGTCTTACCCCACATCGGAGGGAATATTCATCCGACAAGGCACCTGCCCACCTCACCTGGTTCTTTTGGTGCTTATACCAAAACAATGAAACTGCATTGAACATGGCTTTGGCATCGTTGAATTTAGTTATTTACATTTTTATTTTTTTGGTGGAGCTCTAATGTTGACAACGTTTTTATTCTACAAAAAGGAGCATTCTGTGCCATAAATATATTTAATCCATAAAATAGTAATTTGGTTTATATGATGGGGAAAAATTATAAAGTTAATTTAGTTCTAAGTTTATTGTGCTTTATTTAAAAAGATTTACTTATGTACAAAAAAACAGTACCTTCGTTGACAACATTTTTATTTTAAGAAAAGGAACAGTGTGCCATAAATATATTTAACCCATAAAATAGTAATTTGGTTTATATGATGGGGAAAAATTATAAAGTTAATTTAGTTCTAAGTTTATTGTGCTTTATTTAAAAAGATTTACTTATGTACAAAAAAACAGTACCTTCGTTGACAACATTTTTATTTTAAGAAAAGGAACAGTGTGCCATAAATATATTTAACCCATAAAATAGTAATTTGGTTTATATGATGGGGAAAAATTAAGTGTAAAGTTAATTTAGTTCTAAGTTTATTGTACTTTATTAAAAACATTTACTTAGGTAGGTACTAAAAAAACAGTGGGTACCTTCTTATACACACAATTGGCATTTATTTTTATAGTTACATATAGTTTTAATGTCAATAAGAGAAAGTGAAGCCTCATATTTAATAAACTTTGACTTTGAGAGAGTTAGGTAAGGAAATAAGAATATATTAAGAAATACAACAATAATGTTATTTTTTACTTGATAGTTGTACTCTTTTTTTTTTATATAAAAGAGGGAGGCAAACGAGCAGGCGGGTCACCTGATGGAAAGTAATCACCGCCGCCCATGGACACCCGCAAAACCAGGGCAATCGCAGACGCGTTGCCGGCCTTTAAGGGAGGAATAGGTTTAAGGAAGGAATAGGAATTGGGAGGAGAGAGGGGGGTGGGGAAGGGGCCTCCGGTACCCTCACTGGTCGGACGAAACACAACAGCACCAAGTGCCATTATTTCACGCCGACCCAATGCGTGCTGCAACGCAGCGTGGCTCTACTACTCAGTCAGTGTCACTCATTTAGCACCACCCAGGGATCATGTGTAGGGTCTCAAGGGTAAACCTACGGACGCGAGCAACTTTGACCCCCATACTTACCCTACTATACCCCCATACTTGATTCATTATCAACGTACAAAGGTAATTATATGTATAAACTTGCATTATTACTATCCGATTATTAAATCTGGTGGGTTCTATTGTGTTTGTTATAATATTGTTTTTTCTTTAAATAGGTGGCTTAACATAAGGTGGCTTGTTATACATATAATACAAATTAAGTTCCATATCTAGCATACTCTGTAATAGTTTAGTTATTATCAATTTGGCGATTGTGAAGTAATCGATTGTAATTGGTTGCTTGAGTTTGTAATGTTACTATCACATTTTTATTTGTGTGAATCTGTAAATGGTTTGCTGTTTCACATTTTCAGTGTTATACTTTTTATAGAACTGTCGATTCACCTGTGAATATGAAATAAATAAATAAATAAAATTACTTAATTGTTTTTAAATTATTTTTGGTAAATATATACTACCTACTAACTTTATATCTATGACAATTTTCTATAAGTAAGTACATTGTTCTAATTTCTTAGGAGATTCTGGATACCTTCAAAAAGCATGGTTAATCATAATAATACCAATTGTCTACGCCAATGTAGCTAAGCAGAGATGTGGAAGACCGCCTTAATCAAGCGGGGACGCGGGGAGACTGCCGCCGCCCCCGCCCGCCCCGCAGCAGCGCATCAAAAGGCTGAGCTGCATCGGCATCGGCCTCTTTCACCACATCGGCTCCTTCTGAACGCACGCGCGCGCGTGCGATCATTTTAGATTAAGTAATTAACATAAGTAACGAAATATTAATTATTAACTCTGTAGAACGAAAGTAAAAAGTTTCATTGTTTTCCATTCATTCTTTTAATCAAACCCAGTATAGTCTTCGTATTAGACACCAATATTTAATGCTGCATCAGGCTCACAATAAAGAAGGGATGTGTACCACATGTCGTATCCAACAATGTAAATGCACTAAACATGGCTTAAAGTTGTACTTGATTCATTATCAACATACTAGGGTAATTATATAAAATTAATTGTTTTAAAATTATTTTTGGTAAACACATAAATAATCCTGTTTGATTTCGATACATTATCAACCAACTCATAATTAATGGCAGTGAAATAAATAATGTAAAATAAATAAATATTTTAACTTGTCGCGTAGAGACCACGATCATGTCATTGTGTCTGTGAAGGCGTATATTTAATAAATGATTTGACTTTTATTTTCAATTATTTTCGGTACCTACCGCTATAAATAAGTTACAATGAAGCAATCTTATATTAAGGCGATGTTGTCATCATCGTCATCCTATGAACGTCCATAGGTGTTGTAGTTAGACGATTAAACCCGAAAGCCTTAGCCGCTACGCCATAGAGTTACTTTAGGCGATGTACTCATACAAGATGCAAACGTTTATCACTACCTAGTGGGTAGTAGTAGTAGTCGCATCTAAGATCATACTGTTTAAATGTTCGCGCGGTTTGTAACATTTAGTGTTATCACTTATTTCATTACAGACGGACGTCAAGTTGTCAATATTTGAGAAATTCTTGGCAGCAAGCGTTTGCTTGTGGTCTTCAGTCTTAATTTATTTATATTATAAGCTGAAAAATGGGTTTGGGCCACGGAGCAAAAATTTTGCTCCGTGGTTTGGGCTCATATCAATGTCATATTATGGTAGGTAAGTCACTCGTCATCATAAGTACTTATTTACAAACGTGCTTGCCTGGCGAACTTCCGGCGAAAAAAGCGATTGATTCATTTTTCAAATTGTCTCAAGGAGTCTACCCGAATTTCTTAGTAAAGTGACATTCAATTCACTAAAACTCAAAAGGATCGGTGTGGTTACTACCTATTTATTAATCTTACATAAGCGTTAGATTATCATCAAACAAAAAAATACTAAGACAAGCCTGTATGTTCTATATCCCATAGCTTATCGATATCGATGTAGCCTAGCGAATTTGATGAGCGATTTTGACGCTGTCACCGGTCGAGCGTTTGCCAGTTGACTAGGCCCTCTGTATCGCCATCGGTTAGGGAACCGTAAGTTTTGCGGTATAATAGTGACGCCGCCTAAGCTGCCGTAAAGTTTTTGTTAGACAACAGAAATATTAGCTGCTCTACTCCTGTAGGACACGTGATAGGTTAGAAATTTAAGACAATCGCGAAGCGCAGCGTAGCGATTGTCTTGAATTTCGAGGTTATTTTTTTAAATTAGACAACAGAAATGTAACTCCATGCAAAAATATCTTTTGAATATTATGTCGTCTGAACATTACGACAAATAAAAAATATGTTACGGTTCCCTAACCGATTGAGATAGAATGCCGCTTGTGGCACTCTATACGCTTCGTACTAGGATGCCGTCAATTTACGGCATCGTAACCGATCGTACTATGTTGCCGCTTGTGGCACTCTATTCACTGCCTACACTTTGTACTAGGATGCCGTAATGACGGCATCGTAACCGACCGTACTAGAATGCCGCTAGCGGCACTCTATCCACAGCCAAAAATTAAAGCCTTTGACATTGACAATGACAAGAGGACTTCTTGGCGGGAAAATGAAGCGTCATGTCTGCAGTTTTGTTTTATTTTTTTTAAATTGTGTTTTTTCGAATATAGATGTGTAATAATATCTATCGATCTTGATAAATTTAAAATCAAAATCAAAGAAAAGCTTTATAAAAAAGCTTATTATAAAGTGTCGGATTATACAGAAGACAAAACAGCTTGGGTCTGAAATGCTCCAAGTACCTACTCCAACAGCTATTTCTAATTGCCTATAATTAATTTATATAGAGCACCATATTTAATTAAACTATTTACATTCAAATTCATATTTTGTATTTTGTGACCTGGTAACGACATATAATATACAGTCGTGGTCAACTAATTAGGGACATTCAAGATAGTGAAGAGCAATAACCGGTTATGTACATATAAATATAAAACCCTATTGATTTTTCAGCACCTATTATTTGCATAATTTGGTCCGATTACTATACTATAAATGGCTGTAAATAAGAGAATAATTAAATAGAAAAAAGTATTTAATATCAAAGTTTGAACATGTATTAAATTTTAAGGTATAATTATGTAGCTGGACATTTAATTAAGGACAGTAAAGTATAATGATGAATAGAGTTAAACAAAACGAATAATCTCCAGTATTATAATATTTTTAAAAGCTCCATTTTATTACGTGTAAAATCAGTACCCAGTAGCAAAACCTTTGTTAGTAATTACCGCTTGACACCGATGTGGCATAGACATTATCAGTTTCTGACATGTTTCGATAGGAATGTTTGCCCATGCCTCACAAAAAGCTTGATTAAGTTGATCTAAAGTTGTGGTACGATAAGTTGAAACTTTTTTCTTGATTTCGTGCCAAAGGTGCTCAATTGGGTTGAGGTCCGGGCTATTTGCTGGCCAATCTAGCACCGATACTGACTGACTGGTAAGAAACGACTTGACTGAACGGGCGGTATGTTTCGGGTCGTTATCATGCTGAAACGTCCATATAATAGGGAGATGCTCCTCAGCATAGGGAAGCATAGTTTCCTCCAATATTGTTTTGTATTGATGTTGGTCTAAGTTACCCTGAACTTTTCTCACAGGTCCCACTCCACGTCCAGAAAATAAACCCCAAATTTTAATGTTTCCACCGCCATGTTTCACCTGCTTTTTTGTGAATCTTGGATTCATTTCCGCTTTTACAGGACGCCGTACGTATTGCCTTCCATCTGAAGAAATTAAATTAATCTTGGTCTCGTCAGAGAATAATACATGTTGCCATTGGGCGTAGGTCCAATGTCCATATTTACGTGCAAACGCCAAACGAGCATTTCTATGTTCTTTCTTCAACAACGGTACTTTGCGAGCCACTCTTCCGAACAACCCTGCTTCTACCAGACGTCGTCGAACGGTCCTCGCTGATATACCGGCTCTTTCGTCTGCCCCAAACACTTCGTGTTTAATTAAAATAGAGCCCAGAAACGGATCTTTCTTAGCTAACCTGGTTATCATTCTATCTTCTTGCGGAGTTGTTTTTCTCGATCTTTTTGTCCTGGGCACATTTAAAGCTGTGTTATTGCGCCTGAAATGTTGCACTGCATTGCATACCATAGTTTTTGAACAATTTAAATGTTCTGCTATCCCTCGGTATGACCAACCACGCTCGACAAACTTCATGATAATTGTTCGTAGTGTTGGATCGCAACTTTTATTTTTGCCCATATTTCTTCAAAATAATTCTCAAAACTTAAAATTAAAAATCTGGATTGCCGCCAAAACTACCACAAAACAATAAAAGAAGAAATAAAAAAGTATTGAGATTCAAATTTTGAAAATAGAACGCAATATCTCAGTGTCAATAATTAAATGGCCAGCCAGCATTCTTTGAACAAATAGCACACTGATAATCTATCAGCTATACTGTAAAGAGGTTTAATGTTTAAGAAGTTGTTATTGTTTGTATAATCGGGCACATCAATGACTAATTATACTTACGTGTAAAAGATATGGAATATTGTTAAGACTCGTTGGAAAATAAAAAATAAATTCACAATTTGGCTTAACTAGAGATTGTCCCTAATTAGTTGGCCACGACTGTATATATATTTTGTAAATGTCGTTGCTTCTGTGCGCTGTGGTTTCTTGCGCCCGTTCTTTGCCACAGTTAAAAAATGATGTCCTGAATGGGTGGTAGGTTAAAAAATATTTGGACGTTTCAAAGTACTTATTAATTGAGTTTATTGAATAAATATATTTTGACTATTGACTATTGACTAATAGTGGATTATTATCCGTTAAGTGTTTGTGAACGTGCATGAGTGTTGGCAAATGAAACAAAACAGTGCAACATCACTTTTCAATTTCTCTCAAGAAGTCCGCGTGAGACCTCAGTCAAGTCCCACATCTTTACTGAGGAGTCCTCAGTGAGGACTCAAGGGGTTTGGGGAAAATCATTTATCATTCATCATCTTAATCACCACTCATTATCATCAAGAAAAAAGAAATAAAAAAACTAATGACAAAGCAGTATGGTCTCAGACCTTAGCCTGCTCCTTCACGGAACAATTAAATTTAAAAAAAAATGACAATGACAATGACAGATCACTGTTTTGTTTGGTGATGTGATGTAGATTCTTGAATTATTATTTTGTGTGTAATATAATAATTAAGCATAGTTTTAGTGTAGTATCACGTATCGATTCAAAACCAGTTAATATATATCTAACTACGTAGCTAATTAAATATTCAAAGTTAGCGATGGATGTAGATTTACTGAGACCGGGCACAGTGCCCATCTCTCCTGACACCATCCTATGGTTTGAATTCCTCCTAGATCCAAACCTTTTGAAGAATCATCTTAACAAACCGAATCCAGGTAATTTAACTTATGTATTATAATCCATTGTAAACAAAAAAGCATAAAAACAAAATGAAACCAAACAACCTAATAAAAAGTACCTATACTAACACAAGTTTCATAAAAACATTAAAATAAAAAGATCTAGGCATCTAATGTAGACTTTGTTAAAAAGATAATCTACGTTCCTAATCCTAATGTTCCTTTTTCTAACTTATTACAGAACCCACAGCATGTGAATTAATAGAAGAATTTCTGTCGGTTGACACTAAGAATGCCAGTTCGAAGCCGACCAGTGAGCGAGTGGTGGACGTGGACGCGCCGCCTAGCCCACCCGCCATCGTAGCCCCACCTCCCTCGCTTCAGTTTACACGAAAACAACTGGCACTAAAAATTCTGGCTCTGAAAGTTGCATCTACACTCCGCTGGAATTTAGGTAAGACATTTTCGGTGACTATTTGATATTGTCACAATAGTATTCCATAAAGCAAACTATATTTTTATGCAAAAAAACAAAAAAATTATAATGCGGGAATTTGGTTAATTTATTCTGTAAGTATAATTATTAAATCCAATTTTATCTTAGTGGTGCCTGCTGAAGTCTCCTTCTCGCAGTAGCACATTGACCCATTTTGATCTTTTGTGTTAAAGTCTACTGTAGTCTGTACTATATCATTGCTACTTGCGGGCAGGCCGCTTGTGATTGATAAATTGTAAACTTTTGGTATGGTATGTATCTATAAGTATTGTAAGTATTGTGGAAGAACAATAAATTGCTTTTCCTATATTATTAGTTCTCTATAGCTAGCACATTACTATTTTTTATGAAAAATAAACAATACTTTCCTTTTTCTTTTCTTCAGATGTGTTTGAAACAAAGCTGCCTCCTCTGATTCAGCAGCAGCTGATGCAAGATCTTGTATATATGGCCACAGATACTGCTTTTGCCATTCCACCAGTAGTAAGTATTAAAAACTACAGACATACACCTAACAAATATTATCCCCAATGTGTAAATCAGAGACTAGGCAATGAGGAACGCAAAATCAGTCCATGTTTTAAATTAAATTAAATTAAAATTAAATTAGCCTTTATTCACTGGTCTACATGTATAAATCTTATTCTAATGCTTACAATCTATTATTTACGTAAAATTAACTTATTAATAACATCAGTCAGCATCTGAATCGTGACCAGGTTGTCCTCCATGTTTTACCAAATTACAATTGCACATTTGCTCAGCACGACGTTCCCGAAGAATAATGTCATATCTGCGATACAACACTTGCAGATATGATGTTTTTCGTCAGGACCATCGAGAGTCGTGGTGAGCCCATCTCCGCTCTATGCTGTTGGAAGTATTAGTGCAGTATGCAGGCTACAGTCTGTTAGTCATATCTGACACCCAAGGGAAGGGAGGGGTTGGTAGTATTCTTCTAATGAGCTGTTAAACTACACAACTCATGATATCTAAAAACACATTTATTTATTTGGACAATAAATAGTTGCCGATATCCTGTTCAGTGCCATCTAATAAGTAGATATATTTTGACAGTCAATAACACTTAGCAGCACGGAATCTTGAATACTCTTATCTGGCGATATCAAAAGTTTAAAGTGTTTATTATAATTGTTCTTATTAAGGTAGGTAAGTGCTTCAGAAGGTACGTTAAGCCGTTGGTCTCGGTTGTTGTCGTAAGTCGTCACGTTATTAAAACCCACCATCCCGCATTGGGCCATTGTGGTGGGTTATGGCCCATTATCCCCATGTGCTATTGTTCACGTGGGAGGCCTGTGCCCAGCAGTGGGACGTTTATAGGCTGATGGTGAGGGTAGGTAAACACTATGTATAGCTTTATTTTAAGTGGGTTCTTCATAAAGTTTGAGTGTCCTGTGTCTACTATTATAGAAATTGGTCAAAACGGGGAGTTTGTGCAATCAAGTTGATATTAAAATTACATACATACATAAAATCACAACTATTATCCTCGAAGGGTTAGTCAGAGACTAGGCAATGAGGACAGCAAAAGCAGTCCTCCACCATAGTCCACTTTTCACCAAATAGAAACTGTTCAGCGTGACGCTGAGCGTGGTGGTCCAGCCCATCGCCACTCTATGCTGTTAGATGTATGTGCAGTCTTTAGTCTGTTAATCGCCTTTTACGACACCCAAGGCACAGTAAGAGTAGGGGTGGTAGTATTCTTTCACGACTACGCAATACAGTTAAAATTAGGTTTTTTTATTCTATGAGTACTAAGATTAAGCTTTAGGCCTTCATCTAACCTGAGTTGTGATAAGGCCGTAGTTGGAAGCTCTCTTCGCCCGGAATCCTCAACCACCACTGAGGAACTGACTATCTTATCTGTAAACTGCCAGAACACAACAATGCTCTAATAAACATAGTTGTTGTGCGACAGACTTGGATAAAATGATTGTGTAAAGTGCACCGTTACTTTATTTAAGTTTTGTGTTTTAGTATTGGTAATTTAAGACTTTAAACATACTTTATAAGTTGAATGTATGTGTTGGGTCGATAGCTCAATTAAAGAGTGGACTGTATTTTAAAGGTTTAATTTTGTTACAATAATGTAATTCGTGTGCCCGTACAAAGTATGATCGCCCGGTGCCTATGCGGTCGTGAAGCAAAGTGGTGTTGCGCGGCGGGCTTGTCCCACCATCGCCGCGCCGCCGCCGCGCCGTTCGCGCGCCGCGCCGTGTGCTGTCGTGCGCCGCCGCTCGCGCGCCGACATGCTCCCCGGGTTGAAGTGGGAAGCGAAGAGATGACTTCAAGAAGATGGTAGAGGGCAGATGCAGTTGAAGGCTCGCCGCATTGTGCCCTTCTTCGTCTTGACCTCGGCTACCAGCGTGACGCCGTCCACACCAGGATACGTCTTCGTCACTCGCCCCAAGCACCACATCAGTGGTGGCGTGGTCCGATCTTTGACGAGGACGAGTGACCCGTCTTTGACCTCGCCTGTGGAGGAGTACCATTTTGTTTTGTTCTGCAGCAGAGAAATATACTCGTTAGTAAATCGCCTCCAGAAGTGCTGCGCGATGTACTGTGTTCTTCTCCATCTGTCCAGGCGGGAGATATTGTTGCTGGTCACCTGTGGGTTTGGTACAGTTAAAAGCGGTCGTCCAATTAAGAAGTGAGCGGGAGTAAGAGCCGAAAAGTCATGAGGATCTGAAGAGAGCGGAGTGAGTGGGCGAGAATTGAGTACTGCCTCTATTTGGGAAAGACAAGTTGTCATTTCCTCGTAGGTAAAATGAGTAAGATGAAGAAGTCTTTTAAGATGATGTTTACAAGATTTTACAGCTGCCTCTGCTAATGAGTTAAAATGGGGAGAATAGGCAGGGGTGAAAATAAATTCAATGCCCTCCTGCGCTATCGCAGTTGCAACGTTTGACGAACGTAAGAACCTACGCATTTCATTTGATGCGCCAACAAAGTTTGTCCCATTATCGGACGTGATGCTTCGAGGCTTGCCCCGACGCGCCACAAACCGATTGAGTGCGGCCACGTAAGATTCAGACGTAAGGTCCGTAACGAGCTCCAAATGAACAGCTTTCACTGCGGAGCAAACAAAGATGCACAAGTAAGATTTTATAAGTTTACACCCGCGCCCCTTTCGATCAGCTATAAGTACTGGCCCTGCATAGTCAACATAACAGTTTAAAACGGAAAGTCAAGATATGTCCTTGAACTAGGAAGCTGTCCCATAATAGGCTGCACGCTTTGAGCTCTGTGCCTGAAACAGGTAACACATTTGTTTACGGTGACCTTGGATAGGTTTCTGCCTTTAAGAGGCCAATAAGTTTGGCGTATGCTAGCCAAAAGAAGCTGGGGACCGGCGTGTAAAAGGGTTTTATGTTGCATTTGAAATATAAGTTTTGTTAAGACATGTTTACTACAAATTAAAATGGGATGTTGTATATTAAAACCATATGGCGAATTATCAAGCCTCCCGCCCACGCGA
Source organism: Scoparia ambigualis (assembly GCA_963921215.1). Lineage (NCBI taxonomy): Eukaryota > Metazoa > Arthropoda > Insecta > Lepidoptera > Crambidae > Scoparia > Scoparia ambigualis. The sequence goes on from OY992503.1 coordinate 24,762,024, forward strand.
ATGAGGTCATTGTCGTCTAAAAAGGGTGATAAAGAAATTAATCGATTTTTGCGCGGCAATGTCTTTTTATTTTTAAGAATTTCATATTCCTGTGGGAACATGGCAAGTTGAGCGCAATGTAAAATGTAATTAAATGAATTTTGCAACTCCATTGTTGAGAGATTGCCACACAATTTATTATTTTTATTTTTTAAGTTAAATAAATATCTTTTTATGTAAGCGACTACTATTTTTAATTTTGTAAAACTAGAGTACTTTTCTATCAAACTTTGCACTACGGAATGGTTATCAAGCGGAAAGCAGCTACTACTAATGCTACAAGCACTACCGTTACTAATCAAATGCGTAACTACTTCAGATTGATCCCGTTTCACGTCGTTGGGCATTTTAGGCCATTCATTTTCGTTGCATAATAAAAATGAAGGCCCAGACCACCATAATGGCGTATGGCCAATAATGTCGGCCCTAAGACCACGTGAAACGAGATCTGCTGGGTTGTCTTTCGACGGTACGTAGCTCCAGGTATGACCACAGGTACTCTCTTGAATTTCATGAATCCTATTGCGCACAAAGGGTTTTAATTGAGTAGTTGGAGTAGCTAGCCATCCTAAGACGCCATGGTTGAGTCACACCAGAACCTACATGTGTTGATACGCAAACTAAGGGATTCTAAAACCTTAGTACACAGTCTTGCTCCTAACAAGGCTCCGCAAAGTTCGAGCCGTGGAATTGTTGTTGGCTTAATCGGCGCCACACGGTTCCTAGACGCCAGCAGCCGCACGCATATCGAACCTAAGCTGTCGCTTGATCGCACGTATAGACATGCTCCGTACGCTTTTTCGGAAGCATCTGTAAATATATGAATTTCGTGAGTAGTAGCACTTGGACAAAAGACCCACCGAGGAATAGACAATGAATTTAGACTAACTAAAATGTTTTCAATGTTGACCATATGTTTTGAATATCTAGCGGAACTGCTTGATCCCAGTCGTACTTTTCGATCCATATTCGCGCATAAATTCTAGGTATTTATTTTTAAAAAGAGGTTTAGCGGCACTGTAAGAATGCCCTAGGATACTCGGATCCTTTTTAAGAGGCATAGTGACCACAAAACGACCATCGTCTTTACGAATGGTTTTTTGAGCAAAGAGTTGCTCGCAAGTTTTTTCTTCTAAAGATAAAGAATGTTGTATTGAAACATTGTCTTCTAGCTCCCAAAACTTAGTAAGGTCCTGAAAAGAATTCGTAAAATTGCATGACTAAGAGGTAAAATCGGTATGACGAGAAACACAACCCGACACTAACCAGCCGAGTTTGGTTTCGCATAATTTGGGTAGATTTTTACCTAAGTCTATAGAATTGGTACCTATGACGTTCCATAAGACTTCGGCCCCTACCAGGATGTCAACGACCGACGGAATATTAAAGTACGGGTCAGCTAACTTAAGTCCTGAAGGGATAGGAACGTGGTTTATATTTATGAAAGAAGACGGCAAGACCTTAGTTATCTCAGGCAAGATATGACACTCGATGTCCGTTACGTACGCACAGCTCAAAGACTCGATTGTAAGATTGCAAGACTGTGTACTAGTGGATGAGTGATTATTGATACCTGTGACCTTGGTGCTCGTACCGCGTCGCGACAAACCCAGTTTGTCACACAAACTCAAAGTAACGAAGTTGGCCGTACTACCGTTGTCCAGCAGTAGCCGAGCCGTATGCTTCTTACCCGCAGCGCTCACCACTTTCACCAGTGCTGTGGACAGTAAAATACTAGCAGAAGTAGCGAGCTGCATGGAATTGGTAGATAAAGCGATCGTATCAGATGTGGAAGGCAGGGGGTTAACAAGAGGCTTAGGGTCATTTGATTCTGAGTGTAAAAGCGTGTTATGTTTGTATTTGCAATATTTACAATGTGTCAACTTGCATTGTTTGACACCATGACCCAAGCGCAAGCAGTTTAGGCAAACTTTAAGATCCTTGGCCTTTTGTATACGATTATGAATTGATAATTTTCTAAAAGATTGACATGTAAATAAAGAATGAGATTGGGAGCAAAGCTGACAAATTATTGAATTTATTTTATTACGATTAAAAGATTTATTATTATTATTTAATTTTTCGTTATTTAAAAGATTATTATTTGATGTATAATGACTATTGTTTAAGGCCACTATTGAGTTATTAGACATACTATAGTAGTTCGATTCCATTGATTCTAATAAGTCAGCTTTCCTGCTTATGAAAGTGCAAAATTGTGACAAAGTGGGATCCTCAGTCAAACTATTGCGATACTCCTCCCAATGACGACTTGTAACTATGTCTAATTTCTTAGCCATAATAAAATTAGAAGAGTATCCCAATGCTTGGTAGGCTGATTTAAGGTTGTGAGCGCCCTTATGTTTTTATTTGTGATGTCAACATGGTTACGAAGAGAAATACTGGATTCCTTTGATATGGGTTGAACATCAAAAAGTGCCTGAATATGGTTATTAATTAAAAGACGATTGTTGTTAAAGCGCTCACATAATAAGTCTCATGCAATTTTGTAATTATCCCCTTTAAAATCTATATTTTTAATAATTAAAGCAGCCGAACCCTGGAGTGAAGCTCTTAAATAATGAAATTTATTTATTTCGTCTATGCAAGGATTATCGTGAATTAATGATATGAATGTATCACGAAACTCCAGCCAGTACTGATAGCTGCCATCGAAAGTGGGTAAATTAATTTTGGGTAAGCGAACAAAACTATTTTTATATTGTGCACCTGAGTTATCGTGTTCGGAGCTAGATACGGAACCTGCGCCCTTGGAAGCCCCGAGTATGCTGCGCGCGAGTGCCACCAGCTCGTAGTACTGGGACTCGAACTCCTCTCGCTCAGCAAAGGCGGTGGCCGACTCCTCCGCCAATACCTCGATGTCGGTCTGTAACGCATCAAATTCGTCGTACAGGTTTTCAAATTTTTTAAAGCGCTCAGCTAAGTCTAAGCGTTGCAACTGTGTGAAGGCTTTGAACATTGTTAATAATTTTAAGGTAGTTGCCAAATATTGTAAGCTTCGATTTCATTGAGCTGCGCTTTTTAAATAGTGTTTTAAGTTCAGCCATTATTAAGTTGTAAATAATTATCAAACGAATGCAAATGAGCTATGTCAGTAGCAAAATACGCTGATGAATTAAGGAATGCGCATAAAAAGGGTCGATTCGATAACAGTGCGCGCGAGCAGGTAAAGATCCTTTGTTAACCGATGGCCGGCGAACAAAAGGAGGCTTGATTCGATACTAAGTACCTACGCGCCTGCGATTGCGAAACGTGCCGACCGCGTGCGTGCAATAAGCTAGGATTGATTAATAATATGATGTGCGATTTGTAAATATGGCTATATGAAATGAAATGAAGGATTTTAAGGGCCAAATTGGAAAAAAAGAAAAAGATGACGGAAATATGATTTACAAATCGGCAAAAAATTGGATTAAATTCGGACTGGAAAGCAATTAATTGGAACGAACTCACTGTTTAACTGTATTATACTCCCATATGATAAGGTGACATCTGCTTCCTCGACGACGCAGGCTGTGGCGACGATCCCACGTTGGCACGGTCAAAGTCCACGCGGTTAACCGCGCTGCTCGGACGTGAAGACGAATTTACTTGCAGATGATACTGGTAGTACTCTCGGCGAGATTAATTTAAAAGGACCATTTGTTGGGTCGATAGCTCAATTAAAGAGTGGACTGTATTTTGTAGGTTTAATTTTGTTACAATAATGTAATTCGTGTGCCCGTACAAAGTATGATCGCCCGGTGCCTATGCGGTCGTGAAGCAAAGTGGTGTTGCGCGGCGGGCTTGTCCCACCATCGCCGCGCCGCCGCCGCGCCGTTCGCGCGCCGCGCCGTGTGCTGTCGTGCGCCGCCGCTCGCGCGCCGACATAAGCGCAGGACAAACACAAGCAGCGTCGGGCGCGGGCGAGGCGCCCGCTAATTCGTATTTCATATGAATCGTATAGAAGCGGCGGGGCGCGGGACATATACATGCGGCGTGGCGCGGGCGGGGTGCTCGTACGCCGCTTCCTCGCCCGCGCCGCACCACACTTGGCAGCGGCGCACTGGATAAGGGTGGACATTACATCGGAAAGTTTTCAGTATCGATACTGATTTTCGATACTGGATCTCAATATCGGAATTCCCATACTAGTATCGGAACTACACACCTTTTTAATAAATGTGTACAAATACAAAAGCAAAATTTATTTTAAATAATTTTTTTACAATAATTAACAAATCGACTTTAAAAAACGTCTCACGCTTGTGAGGACACAATCACATAAATCTCAAAGCAATTAAATAATATTAATAATAATGTACCTTTAAGTTATGCAATGCAAATGACTAGCTAGCACTGTCATAATGTTCAAAAATAACTGGAAAAACTATATATTCTGTTTAAAATCATATACTTTAATAATTTTTATTTCGTTAAATATAACGATAGGTACGTATGAAATAATACTAATATGAACAATAAACTTTAATATGAACTATTTATCAGTCTACTTCGTCAGAAGATGAAGACATGTTGTTTTGTCGAAACCAAATGCTAAAATGCCCGCCCGCCCTATCGCCTCGCCTTTTCGACATCGTTTGCACACTTCTTCTGCATCGCATCGGCGCCGCGCTCGCGCCTCACCCGCGCCTCGCCGGCACCGCGCCCACGCCCGACGCCGCTTGTGTTTGTCCTGCGCCATATGTGTGCAGTCTTTAGTCCGTAAGGCGCAGGACAAACACAAGCGGCGTCGGGCGAGGCGCGGGCGCGGCGCGGACACGGCGTATGAGCACCCCGCCCGCGCCACGCCGCATGTATATGTCCCGCGCCCCGCCGCTTCTAAACAATTCATATGAAATACGAATGAGCGGGCGCCTCGCCCGCGCCGCGTCCGCGCCGCGCCCGCGCCCGACGCCGCTTGTGTTTGTCCTGCGCTTTAGTCGTCTTTTACGACACCCAAGGGAAGAGCAGGCGTGGTAGTATCATTTTAATGAGCCACTACGCGACACTGCTCCCATGCAATTGTATTAATCCCCATTGCAGTTTTATGCGTATGCACATTATTTTAAATATGCATAAAAATACACACATCAAAAGTGTCTAGGGATCAAGCATTTTTATGCGGATATCTTGAGATTGAGATGTGGCTTTGTAATAAATTTATGATTTTATAAATTTATATGGATCCTTTTTGGTGCATTTCATAATTTGAAACAGGAACTTTCAATCAATTTCTAGTAAAAGATGAAAATCAGCTGTCAATATTTTCCCTATAAAAACATACAACGCATTGAAGACATTATTAGTGCTACTGTTTCCCTACTACTGATTAAAACCAACGTTATTATGGAGCGGCGACGTCATTTAAGCAGGGAAGAAATGCTCAGAGCCGTGAGAATGATAGAAGCTGGTTCCCGGCAACGTACTGTGGCTTTAGCTCTGAATACAAGTCAGAGTGTTATCAGTCGACTTTGGACACGTTACCGAAGCACTGGTACCGTGGCTGAGCGCCATGGAGGACGGTATCGCTGCACCACACGGAGACAAGACCGATACATTCAAATCACAACTCGAAGAGCTCCAACAATAACCGCCATGATGTTAGCCGTGAGGCTTCATCACTCTTCAGGGAACTTAATTAGCGACCAAACAGTCAGAAACCGCTTGCATGAAGTGAACCTTCATTCCCGAAGACCGCTAAGGGTACTACCTATAGCAATGCACAATCGTAGGATTCGATATCAATGGGCCCTTGAACACAGAAATTGGGCAGAAGAACAATGGCGTTTCGTGTGCTTTTCTGATGAGTCTCGTTTTGGTATGAGACCGGATACAAGACGTATACGACACTGGAGAACCCCTGGACGCCAACAGCGATTAAAATCCTGCCAGGAAGTCCATCCTTATAGTGGTGGAACCATCATGGTATGGGCGGTTATTTGGATCGGCGGAAGAACTGAGTTGATTTGGATCAGAGGCAACCTCAACGCTCAAATTTATGCTGAGACGATTGTATCAGACGTCATCGTTCCTCTACAAGTGCAAATCGGTCCCTTATTTCAGTTAATGCATGATAATGCACGACCGCACACCGCAAGAGTTGTAAGACAGACTCTCGCCGCAGCTAACATCAATGTCATGCCCTGGCCTGCTCAGTCGCCAGACTTAAACCCGATTGAGCATGCATGGGATATGCTACAGAGAAGAGCTCTGCCGAATATGGAGGGTATCCAGTCGCAAGAAGACCTTTTTTTGTTGTTGCAACGAACATCGGCGGCCATTTCACAGCGTGATTTGGATGAACTCATTTTGAGTATGCCAAACCGATGTTCTTGTGTTGTTAGTGTTCGCGGTAGAAACACGGATTATTAATTGTTTAAGTTACCCAATAAAATTTTAAAGAAAACTGTTATTTCAGTCTTTTTTTCGAACTTTAATGTTAGTGGTTCAAATGTCTAAAATCCCTTTATTAGGAAAATGGCAAATTTCTTTATTAATGCAAAGGGACTTGGTTTATCGTTACTGTAGACAAACGAAAACACTTTATTTGATGAATCCTTAAAGAAAATTTTAATTAATATCAATCAGGAGAAAAGTTATTGCAAAAATATATGTTGATCCCTAGACACTTTTGATGTTTGTATATATATATGGTTGTGTGCATTGATAATAGTTTATGAATTGGAAACAAAATTGATAAATGTTTGGGCCGAATGAGATCCCCATATTTCCATTAGACACCATTTTTATTGTTTAACTTGTTATATTTACTTATATATTTTGTTCTGTGTGCCTGTATGTTATGCATCACTAAGTTTTATTAATGGCTGTTGTCTTATATAAATAAATGTGACATACTTTATTTTATTTTAGGAAGTGCCGCCAGAACTTCTCCAACAGCCTCAAGTACAGTTTGCACTTACTTTGTACCACAGATGGATACTTAGATTCCCAGTAAAGGCATCTCTATATGCCAAATCAACAAAAATGGCTTTTATTCACATGTAAGTTTCACATTTCCAGTTTTGGTAGTCTTATAATGAAATATTAATTGTGTTAAAATATTGTTTTAAATTTTTTTAGACCCGGTATGCAGACAGAAGTTGGCTACACTCCAATGAACCAAAGCTTTGAAAAAATCTTAAGAATGACGGAAATATCACGTGTGCAAAGTTTAAGATTCTTGGAAGAGATTCTGTCTTATTATGAAATTTCTCCAAATCAAAGTCGAAGGGAATCTAAAAAAATTAAAGTGCCTGAAATGGAGGCATTTGTACACTTAACCGAGGACTCTGATGATTTGAATCATAACTGGAATGCCGGTGACACAATAATCAGTCAACACGAATTTGCTATGCAGATTCATTTTGACTTATGCTACAATTATTTCTTTTATGGACAGCATGACTTAGCCAAGAAACATATTCTCGGTTGTAGAGAAAACTTTGACTTATTGGAAGTAGAAATATACAGAAATGGATATGGTATACACAAAGTCATGCCATGGGGAGAATTCCATTATGCTAGTATGTTAAAAGATGACATTTTAGGCTATATTCGCGCACTAAATCTAGCAAAAGAAGTGTTGAACGAAGAACCTTCACTTCTACAAAAACTTCAAGAGTCTATTGCCAATCATTACACTGGTATTATAGTTGTTCTGCAAGCTGATAATTTAGCAAGAGAAATACCCATGATTCACAGGCAAGTGGCTGAATTAGATATTCAAGGGTCTGCTTCAAGTGGAGCTTTCACTGTTGCTAGGGACTTACTGAACAGAGTTTCAGCACTCAATGCAGTTAGGTACGCATTAGAAGGAGGTATTCCATCAACACACCCTGATTTTCTAAACAAATTAAAAACTGTCGGCATAAAGTTCTTCGATCTTCTTTTCTGGGCCCTAGGTCCGGTGTTAATGTCAAACCTATCGGAAGACGATTGGAATAAATTAAAAATATTTTTCTTGCATTTAGCAACTTCCCAATGTAGATTACCAATAGATAGAATTGATGAATACTTGAAAAAACATGTTGGTGAGGCAGCAGAAAACATACGCAAGAAGTTGATATCAGATGAGCAACTGCGAATAATCTTAACCGACGCTATCAACGAGGACGACGAAAACATGGATATTCCACGTGAATTGCTAACAGATGATTGGGAAACTCCAGATTTTGAGTTTAAAACAGTTCCGGAGTTGGAGATGGGCAGATTAAAGAAACGTCTGGTAGAAGCGTCAACCGCTGATGATGTTCGCATGTGCTTAGTCAAATTAGCTATGATGTCTCCCTCGTCACCGTTGTGGAAGTTGAGTCCGTCCTGGAAACCGACTGGTGGGTTGGGGAATGCTCTAGTGTCGTTACCTAGAGGGTTCTTGCAAGACTTTGGTTACGTAGTTTCGGGAGCAGCGAGAGCGCGTGCGGAAGCAGGATGTTCAAGAATCGCTTTATCACTTCTCTCAGTGCTAGAAGGTGAAGCTAGAAGTCAGTTGGGTGGTGGAACAGACCCCGTACTCTACAGACTATGCAGAATGTTGTCTTGGGAAGTTTTACTGTTGCAAGTCAACGTAATGTTAAGTGAATGGCCCCACCATCGCTTAAATCTGACAGCGTTGGCGAACAAGTGCAAAGCTTGCATTGCAGCGGCAGGTGCTAGTGACGGCATTATTCCGAGACCTCAAGTAAGTTATGATTTTCAAAAATATTTTATACTTATCTTTTAAATAAAATATTGAAGTAGGTACTTAAGGTAGAAACACGTACGTCAGCAGCATCTATGCAAAACCGTCAAAAATCAAAATGTATTGTAGAATTTGTCATTTTATGGTAGGATGATCTGCTGGTGACGTCTGTACTGTAATTTTAAAAGCGTAACTTACAAGCGAAGGAAGTATGGTCGTATTTCCAATGCCTCAAATTGCAAATTTTACAGAAGGTTACAGTCATCAATCAACTAAAAAATACATAAGATTATTGAGTTGCTTAACAAGATGGTATGTTTGTTACAATAATACACCTTAATTTCTAGGTAATAGAGGCGTGTTGGAGTTGTTTAGTGAACTCGTGCGAGTGGGAGGCGGTCGCGGCAGCTGCTGTGACCGGGCCTGGCGAAGTAGCAGCAGCGTTATGCGCTGCCTGCTTAGAATTACAAAGGGGCAAAGCAACCAGAAAGTTTCCAAGACCTTTGTGGGATTTCGGTATGTGGAAAAAGTGAATTTCTATGGGGCTTTATGAAATGAAATGAAATGAAAAATAATTTATTGGCACATATTTGTTATTTTACATTTATGACAGTATAAATTACATATTATTATATCATTAACAATTTGTATGCCAAAGGCTACCGGCTCAGCTAGATGCAACATAGACATAATGCCTATGTAGCGCTGGTTTTCAGCCAGTTCCATTATCTCTTAAAGCTGTTATTCTTAATGGGTAGTAGTACATGCAACAAAAAAAACATATATATCCATAAATCCTGCTTTAGCAATTCACAATATCAATATGATTAACATGAGCACACTGACCTGACTGACCAGAATATGTAATAATGCCACAATAAAATCCTTATAATATCCTTATGCCGATCACTGCTCCACCCCGAAACCCACCCCCTCCCTACAATTTTGTTGATTGAGGAATACTTTTTTTAAATGTACTTTAAAAGTATGTTCAGATATGTTTTGGCGCAAAGGTGGAGGAATATTGTTCCACACTTTGGACGCCGCATAGGTGAAGGATCCCCTGAAACCCTGCCTCTTGTGCTTTGGTATGAGAAGAACCAACCTATTTTTACTGCGAGTGTTCCGTGAATGTGCGTCCTTAGCCCATCTGAGCTTCTCATACAGATACTCAGGCGTTTGCTTGGTTACAATTTTATACGTCTGCGTAGCCAGGTGCATATCACGCCGGGCTGCCATCTTCAGCATTCCCTTGTCGTTCAGATACGGCGTCACATGTGCACGCCTCGGAATCCTAAAACAGAATCTTGCGCATGCGTTCTGCACGCGCTGGATAACCTTATGAGTTTTCATATGTATGCGAGAACCGTATACTGTGTCGCAGTAATTAAACTGTGACAATACTAAAGATTCCACAAGAGTAATTCTAACCCTCTCTGACAAAAACTCTCGAATACCATACAGAACCTTCATCCTATAGAACGCGTTCCGAGCCTTTAGTTTCACGTGTTCAATGTAACGTAGTTCAGGATCCATTAACAGCCCTAAGTTTCTCACTAACTCCACGGATTTAAGATCTTCGTTATTAATTTTGATGAATGGATTATATTCAAGAATTTTTCTACGTTGGCCTTTTGAGCCTAGAACCATAAACTTAGACTTTGAGGCATTCAGTACAAGGTTGTTACATCTTGCCCATTTGTATATCTGCTCCAGGTCAGCATTGAGATTCGCCAATGCACGTCCAGTGTCCACAGGTTTGAACGACTGATATACTTGAGTATCATCTGCATACAGATGTAGCTGTGAGTCTGACACCCTGTTTCTCAAGTCCGCAGTGTAAATTATAAACAGGATTGGACTCAGTATTGAGCCTTGCGGCGTACCTCTTTCAATGGATCTTGTTTTGGATCTCAGAATTTGACCACTCTCTCTTTCCACTTCTACAAATTGATGTCTGTTTGTGAGAAACGATTTGAACCATTTCAATGCTAATTCCGATGCTCCGTAGTAAGAAAGTTTAGCCAGTAGTAACTCCACATTAAGACAATCAAAAGCTCTGGAGAAATCCAGCAGCACCAAAAAACTTCCTATACCAGCGTCCGAGGCAGTGATAATGTCATCAGTAACCTTCGGCAGCGCAGTCGCCGTCCCAAACCCCTTACGAAATCCGGACTGTGTTTTGGGCAGAACACTGGCCGACTCCAAATACTCATTCAACTGTGAACAAATGATCCTTTCTATTATCTTGGAAAGCACAGGTAAAATGCTTATTGGCCTAAGGGATCTATGTGATTCCACTAACGAACCCTTAGGTATAGGTCTCACTTTGGCCAATTTCCAAGCATCTGGAAAAATACCTGTTCCTATGGACCTGTTGATTATCTCTGTTATAAGCGGTAAAGTCACAGGCAGTGTCATTCTCAGCATGTGTATCGATATGGCGTCATGTCCCTGCGCATTAGTTTTTATTGATAAAATAATTTTTCTGACCTGCTCTTCCGTACATAAGTCCATTTCAAAACTATTTTCGCAAAATTTGTTCTGGCTGAAGTACTCGAGTGTTTCCATGTGAGTATTAGAGTCACCAGGTAATTTCAGAAAGAAGTTGTTTATTTCATCGGGTATTAACAGTTCCTCCGGAATACCAGCTGGATTATCATTACCGAGTGAAGCAGTTTTCTTTAGGTTCTGCCACATTATGTTTGGGCTCTGTTTATTGTTATTGACATAGTGAGTGAAATAACATCGCTTCTCTCGTTTATGAGTAGCATTCACAAAATTTTTGAGAGTTTTGTAATATTCCATTTGTATTACGCTTTTGCTGGCGCGAGCTCGAGACAACGCTTTTTCCCGCAATACCATCATTTTTTTTAAGTTTACGGATAACCAGGGCTTAACTCCGGGACGAATGTTTTTGTGCAGCAAGGGAGCGTGCCTATCAAAAAGCCTGATCAAAATATTATTAAACTCGTTTACCATTATATTTACGTCACCGCAGTTCATTAGCGTTGTCCAAGGACAGGAGCTGAGGTCATCTAAGATAGCCTGTTCGCTAATCCTGTACAAAGATCTCGTTATAATAATGCGCGGTCTGGGTTTGGGTCTACACAACTTCAACTCAGCAAGAACAAGTCCATGGTCACTCAAACTGGGGTTGTGATACACACTCAAGCTCCTGCATAGGCTGGGACTATCCGTTATAAAAAGAATAATGTAGATGAAGCATCAGTAACCCGGGTCGGATTTGTTCTAAATTGTGTTCATACATAAAAGAGCTCAGGTCTAATGCCTGTCTTGTACCCGTCATCAAGAGGTCAATGTTGAAATCAGTAACAATAAATATATGCTTATAAGAACAAAAAGCACTTACAGACTCGCCAAGCTGCTCCAAGGCCTCTTTGTAGTTTATAGATTCAGGCCGATAAGCTGTACCCACTGCAACTTTTCCAATACCCTGTACTGTGAGTTCTATCCACATCTGTTCCAATGTTGATATCGGATGATCCATGTTTCGCACTCGCAATCCCTTTCTGATGAAAAAACCGACACCTCCGCCACGAGCATCACGTGCTCGTGGTCGATTCCTGAAACTGTAACCAGTTATAAACTGTGCATATTTTTCCTCACCCGCTGCCAACCATGTTTCATTCAAAGCTAAAATGTCGGGTCGATAATTATCTATACTAGCCTGGAGTTCATCTTTGCCTGTATTCAATGAACGCACATTCAACAATCCCAACTTTAAATTATAATGCCTATTCTTACCCATTAAAAGCCAATAGGACCACCAACCAGACGCAAGGCTTACAGGGAGCCCTTTGGGCCCCGGAGCACAACAATGACCTACATTTCCATTTATATATCCATCTAATTAAATAAATTGGTAATAATTCAATCAGCATAAAGTTAGCTTGCTGTTTATCAAAGAAACAACACATCCTAGCCATAAACAAAGAATGATAACAGTACCAAAACGGAGTTCTATGAATTTTATATTGCAACAGTAATTTAAATTTCTGACATTTAGAGTAATCATAATTAATTGAATAAACCGGTGAGAACTCCATTAACATTACAATAATACTTGTCTGCATTATTTGCAGTTTATTAAAGAAATAACGTATTCCAGCCCTAAGCAGATTGTGATAACAATACCACAGTATAGTTTTATAAATGTTATATTGCAGCAGTAATTTGCCCTCTTTACACTCATAAGAAATACAATTATTTGAATTGACTGGTGAGAATTCCATTAGTATGATAATCATATGTGTATGTTTTACATAAAGAAAACAACATAACCTAGACTTTATGCAAACCATGAGACTATTAAATTTATAAAAACAGCTGAGGAGACTAAGTGTCAATTTATTGAACATGTAATTTGCTTGTTGTTCTAAAAAACATTCATAAAAACAATTGATTAGACTATTGATTAAGTATGCCAACTTGAGTTTAGTTAAATTTACCTGTAGTTCATTTATTAGGTGATAACACTGATAACACAACCTAGCCCGGTAATAATTGTACACAGCCTGGCACCCCGACTGACAGATACCTAATTTACATATTTTACATTTAGTAGCATTAGTATTCTTGAATGATTTATAACTATACTTATAAAGACAACTTATTGTGTAATTATGTATTAATTCAATTAAAAATAGAATTACACTCGGCGTCAAAAAAATCGCACCTCTTAGAAAATCACTTTCAAATGTCATTTACTCTTGATATGCACATGCAGTCGCATTAATTATGATTTTATTTACAAGGTTACTTAATTAACTTAATAAAAAACATTACTTTTCATTATCAAATAAAACCTAATGCAACAAATAAAGTGTCACAAAAATTCGATGCAAATTTTGCTACCCGTGAGAGTTGCTAGTTGCGCTTCCTTTGTGGGTATAAAACGGTCAACACGGGTTCAATGTGGGTCATTCGCTATTCAACCGTTGAAGAGGACACACGCACAGATTTTGATGGATACCACAGCTGATAAAGCCGCTCAAGTGGTTGCACTACTGCAATCAGGGGTGCGGCAGTGTGATGTCGCCCGGCAACTGAACCTGAGCCGTTATTCCGTTCGAAGAGTGTACCAGCGCTTCATAGAGACCGGTGGCTATATCCGCAGACACGGTTCGGGTAGACGTCGCTGCACTTCGGAAAGAGACGACCGGTTCGTTGTGTCGAACTCTTTGAGAAATCGTTTCTCCAACGCTGTTGAGTTGCAACAGCAGCTCCAGGCAGTTCGCAGACGCACCGTAAGCGTAGATATCTACGGTTAGAAGAAGATTGAAGGAGAAGAAGATAGCGGCCCACAGAGCTGCTACGGGTCAAAAATTGACTGCAGCGCATCGGCGAGCCCGCTTGCAGTTTGCTCGTGACCACGTCGATTGGACCCTTGAGCAGTGGAGAGCTGTTCTCTTCTCAGACGAGACGCGAGTGTGTCTTTTCTGCAACGACCGACGGAGAAGAGTATACCGGAGGCAGGGTGAACGTTTCGCCCAAGCCTGCATCCAGGAGACGGTGGAATATGGTGGCGGATCCTGCATGTTCTGGGGCGGTATGTCTGCTGCCGGCAAAACCGACCTTGTCTGCGTCTCCCGGACTGGAGGTGCTCGCGGACAAGGGTCGCTGACTGCTCGCCGCTATGTCACTGAGGTCCTGGAAGTGCATGTGGTCCCCTTTGCCGAATCTTTTGGCGAGGGGTTCACATTAATGCACGACAACGCTCGCGCTCACACTGCAGGCATCGTGAGCGACTTCTTGCAGAGGTCCCAAATCTCTGTGATGCAGTGGCCAGCGCGAAGTCCGGATCTGAATCCTATAGAGCACCTCTGGGACCATCTTAAACGTAAGGTTCGATCTCGGGATCCAGCTCCTTCGACTCTACAGGAGCTCCAAGACGCGGTGATTGAAGAATGGGGGCTTATCCCTCAAGAAGAGCTCCTGAAGTTGGTGAGGTCCATGAGGGACCGTATGGAAGCCGTGATCAGGGCAAGGGGGGGTAACACTAGATTTTAAGTTAATTTTAAGACACTTTTTGTACATTTTTCTTTGTAAATTATCTGTTGTTAATTAGGACTTAATTAAGGATTTTTATTATTTTATTAATTTTAATGTTGTTTGTATAATTATAATTAAACAGAAAGTTAAATTTAATTGTTTGATACTCCTTTTTGTTACCTTTCTAATGATACCCAACACTATCCTCTACATAAGGTTTAAGAATTTTTAAAGATGATTTTTAAAAGGTGCGATTTTTTTGACGCCGAGTGTATTTGCTGAACATTGTGAGAACAACTTAATGAAGTTGTGTAATAAATACAGCTGACCAAAAGAAAAAGCAAAGAAATGTTCCTTTTAACCTGCCATTGTAAACTAATTATCTCTTTTATTATGAGTAGAACTATTTGCTGGTCATTATGGAGACAACATAATGCAGCCTTTATGTAATTAGTATAGCTGATGAGGAGAAAAACCAAAGAAATGTACCATAATACATGCCATTGTACACTAATTATTTCCTTTACCGGTATCCGCTTTAGTAAAAACCTGTACTATATCTTCTTGTAATGCGAAAAACTGTTTCTCCTTCCTCTCTCCTCGCTAGGACCTGCCCATTTCTTGTCCATATAAATTTCCATTTCAAACGGCGGCCTTCTTCTTTTGCTTGCTGGAGCAGTTTCTTACTTTCTCTTGTGAGTCGTTCATTTACATATACAGCACTTTGTTCACCCGGAAGGTCAAAATCTGTTGTCGATAAGGAACGACGTACCCGTGCCGCATGCAACAGACTTTCTCGCACAGTTCTTCGTAATAAACGAACCACAATGGGCCGCGGACGACGGCGTGCATTCTGGTTGCTGTCGGCGACTAAGTGGCGAGCACCAGACCAGTACACATCCGCGATGTCATGTTCTTGAAGGGGAGCATTGATCTTGGTGGCTACCAATCTCACTAGGTGCTGAAAATTTTCGCGGTTAGTCTCAGGAATCCCTGCAATTTCCAGTTCATTAGAGAATATTACTTGGTCTCTCCTATTTAACTCCCTTTCCAACTCAGATATCTTTTTCTCTAGTACGGTCGTAGAACTATTATTACATTTACCCTCCAATGTACTGATTCTATTTTCAAATTCCAGTACTCTCTCCGACACATTGGTTATTTCTGATTGGCAATTATTTATACACAATTTGATGTCTCTAATATCCGTATGCAATTGTGAAAATACCTGTCGAAAAGTGTCCATCTCCAAACGAAAAGCGCGTATGTCTTTCAACAGCTCCCTTTGACATTGCGGGTCACCCGACGCCTCGACATTTCCCAAATGAGTGCTTGCAGTTGCCTTTGCCTCCTGGCCTGGATCTGACTCCTCACAACCTACACTTTTTACTGGTGTATTAGAGTTGTCACGTCGCGGATGTCTTACCACGCAACCAGGACAAAGCCATTTTTTAGGACTCGTTTTTCCCAAGCCGACACAATCTTTGTGATAATTACTTTGACAGCGGTGACACGTAACGCCACCTACAGCGGAATTGAACTTTCCGCAACCACTACAATTCTTGTGTGGCATGCTTGGACACTGCTTTTTACCTGCTAATAAAGTAAACAAATGGTCGATATACTGGCACTGGTACGTAGTTCACACCACTGCAAGTAGATGGCGCTGTCGTCAGTTTTTACTGTAATTTTCACAATAAATCTCGATTTATTCCTCCCGTCGATAAAAACACTGCTAATAGTCACTTTACACTCTCAAACCTGCGACTTTGTCGAAGAACTATCCTTTGTAACCTTTTTATCCCGCTTTGATGCGTTGATGTAGCCGATGTACAGCCGATGCAATGAGTGCAATGAACACGGTCAGCCAGCACAGACAATTCACAATTCTGCGACGAGATAACACTGCGCAGAGTGCGTTGTGCCTTCAGGAGTTAAATTACGTCAATTCTTGGTACTTTCGATCACTCTAAGTTAATTAAATAAAGAAGAACTGCAGAGCGTATCTTAACCGTGTAACTACCCTTTACTATATTCTTTGAGAGTTTTAATCTTTTTACATTTTGTAATAAAATATGGTGTACTAAGTAAAAATGCTGGCTTGTCTTAATTTCCATTTTACAAAAACTGCGGAGATATAACTTTTTAAACTATTATTGTCACTAAAATTAGAATTATTATTGACACGATTTATACCAATTATTTTGGTTGTCTTTTAGTATTCAATATTTCCGCCGGAGATAGTCAAAAATTCAGCTTGCTTCACTAGGGTGGCACAGGGATCAATACTGAGTCTATATCTTTTTCTTTCAGCTTTATCAGTTTATAGTATCGGAACGAGTGGTCCAGTAAAGCGCAACGCTGCGGGAATGGCATCGCATTCTCGAGATGCCCCGAACGCCTCCGCCGAGGCCCGGAGCGCCTTCAACGCTTTCCTAACAACTCTTCGAGAGCCGCTCGCAGTCAGCGTCATGCTTTCCCTCCTCGCTAGAATACACAATTTACTCATTGACGACAACACTTTGGAACTCGTGGTGGAATACACGGGCCTGTGGCCGTCGACCATATCGAATATGAACAATTACAACGTGAAATATGTGATTGAATCTCTCACTGACATGCTGGAGAGGAGTTTGAAGCTCTACCCTTATAACACTTCATGGTATGTACACTAATTTAGTTCTTACTATGTAACAATTCTCAAGTGCTTACTATGTAACAACCCTCTCGATCATGGCATTTTGCCAAGCGCGCCCGATGAAGCCGGCATTTCACGCGCGTTCCTAATGTCTGTATATTATGACGTCTTCAAGTAATTACTTTCACACTTAGAACGCGGCGTCACTAGGCACAATAGAAATTCTGTTCATTGAGATGGGGATCCGCGCGGGGATTCCGGCATTCAACCTGTTAATTACCAACACGCTGTTCTTTACCAACGCGCCTCAAGTGCTCACTATCTTATAGTCCTCCTTTCGATCAGGCTTCGTCTATACGGTGACGTGGAGATGTGCGAAGGGGGGTTTGGGCGTGGCGCTGCGTCGCTACTTATGCGCGCTTACGGCTGGCTCGTGGCATTTCGCCAAGCGCGCTCCTAAAGAAGTCGGCATTTCGCGCGCGTTCCGAAAGCCTATATGTTGTGACGTTTTCAACTATTTACGTTCACACTTAGAATGCGGTGCCACTAGATACAATAGAAATTCTATTCATTGAGCACTTCGCGCGGGAATTCCGGCATTTAACCTGTTAATGACCAAACGCTGTTCTTTACCAACGCGCCTCAAGTGCTCACTATCTTATAGTCCTCCTTTCGATCAGGCTTCGTCTATACGGTGACGTGGAGATGTGCGGAGGGCGATGGGGCGCGGCGCTGCGTCAGTACTTACGCGCGCTTACGGCTGGTTCGTGGCATTTCGCCAAGCGCGCTCCTAAAGATGTCGGCATTTCGCGAGCGTTCCGAAAGCCTATATGTTGTGACGTTTTCAACTATTTACGTTCACACTTAGAATGCGGTGCCACTAGATACAATAGAAATTCTATTTATTGAGAACTCCGCGCGGGAATTCCGGCATTTAACCTGTTAATGACCAAACGCTGTTCTTTACCAACGCGCCTCAAGTGCTCACTATCTTATAGTCCTCCTTTCGATCAGGCTTCGTCTATACGGTGACGTGGAGATGTGCGGCGGGCGATGGGGCGCGGCGCTGCGTCGCTACTTATGCGCGCTTACGGCTGGCTCGTGGCATTTCGCCAAGCGCGCTCCTAAAGAAGTCGGCATTTCGCGCGCGTTCCGAAAGCCTATATGTTGTGACGTTTTCAACTATTTACGTTCACACTTAGAACGCGGCGCCACTAGATACAATAGAAATTCTATTCATTGAGCACTCCGCGCGGGAATTCCGGCATTCAACCTGTTAATTACCAACACGCTGTTCTTTACCAACGCGCCTCAAGTGCTTACTATCATATAGTCCTCCTTTCGATCAGGCTTCGTCTATACGGTGACGTGGAGATGTGCGGAGGGCGATGGGGCGCGGCGCTGCGTCGGTACTTACGCGCGCTTACGGCTGGTTCGTGGCATTTCGCCAAGCGCGCTTCTAAAGATGTCGGCATTTCGCGCGCGTTCCGAAAGCCTATATGTTGTGACGTTTTCAACTATTAACGTTCACACTTAGAATGCGGTGCCACTAGATACAATAGAAATTCTATTTATTGAGAACTCCGCGCGGGGATTCCGGCATTTAACCTGTTAATTACCAACACGCTGTTCTTTACCAACGCGCCTCAAGTGCTCACTATCTTATAGTCCTCCTTTCGATCAGGCTTCGTCTATACGGTGACGTGGAGATGTGCGGAGGGCGATGGGGCGCGGCGCTGCGTCGCTACTTATGCGCGCTTACGGCTGGCTCGTGGCATTTCGCCAAGCGCGCTCCCGATGAAGCCGGCATCTCGCGCCGCGCCGCGCGCTGCTGCCAGGCGTTGAATGCGCCCACGCAAGCCGCGGCTCTGTGCCAGCTGCCTGACGAGCCGGACTACACGACTGCGTTCAAGTGCCTCGCGGAGAAGGTTGGTGGATGTTTTAGATAGATAGATACGACGCTTTATTGCACACACAAAAGTAAAGAAAACATACACAAAGAGTAAGCATTTTAAAAAAAAGCTAACGTGGGCAAAGACGGTCTTATCGCTTCCAGACAACCTTTGTGGACAACAGAAAAAGAGCGACAGGCAGTGTGCACCAGAACAAGCAAATATGAGATAAAAATAAAAAATAAAAACGGAATTCAAATATTTAATATTTAAGGTATCTATCAACATCAAGGCTGCAGTTATTGAGTGAATTCATCGGACCTGGGGGGTTACTCTCGAACGCAAACTCAATCTTAATACAATTCCAATGCTATTAATATGTATCGATATTGGGATAAGTAAAGATAATTCCGGAACGCCATCTCGATAATAATTTGTTCAATCAATTTCCACGCAATTTAATTCCAATGTGGCGCTATTGTCGCTTACAAAAGTGTCATTTGACATTTTTTAGATTTGTGATTGGAAATTGATTAATGCAATTCTGTTTCAAGAGTAGCCTACCTGAACTGTCGTAATACCAGACACAATATACTTAAATTAAATTGTTAGTTCTAGAAGTCTTCGTGCCAGACACGGGGATAAGCAACCCTCTACCATCATTAACCGTTGCCCGCTTTATTCAATTGACAATTTGTATACTAATTTTGTTGCCATATCTTTTTTGTAATTAGATCTTATAAGTCAATCTTATTTGCAAACTTCGATCTCTTATTCTTCATTTCGGAAAATATAAACGAAACTCAATAGTTTTTAGATTAAACAATCTAGTAACGAAACACCATTTTTTACAGGCCAGTAACGTGTCAGACGCAATGGACGCGTACTACGGCTGCATATGGGACGGTACGCTTCTAGAAGTGGGCGTGGCTTTGCACGCGCGTCGCGGCGAGGGGGGGCGGCGGTCGCGGGCAGTCAAAGCCGCGGGCGCTTTGGAACTCAACGCTAACAACAGCGAAGACATACAGAGGGAGGCGGCGGCCATCAGACGGGCCAGGTTGCTCAGAGCACTGACCAATCAATATGTTGCGTAGGAAAGAGAAATAAATTAGTATTTTCCGACATAGACAAAGTTTTTTTTAACGGTTAATAATCCACCATTATTTCACACTAATATTCGGCAAAACACAATTTTTTTGTTAGTAAAACAGACATAAAGACATAATAAACCTTTACTTTCCCGCCAAGAAGTCCATAGACAATGTTCATGCATGCCACTATATGTCTGTGTTTCATGCACACAATGTGTGTTTGAGCCTCTTTACTGCTCAATTACTAACCAGTTACGTACGAGCTAACAGAAAAGTGATGAATTAAGTGTGCTGTACGGTTTGCACGTCTATAGAAGATTGGTAAGATAAATTAAAGTCACTGGTAAGAAAGGTAGAAACTGTATTGACAAATAACTAAGAAACTAGAATGGTAAAATGGTAATGGTTATGATAGGAGCACGCGCGATTTATGGTGATCGTGTGCTTGGTAGCAACTACTGGTGACGACGTTTGAGTAATAACTAAATTAAAGATATTTAAATTAACCTAACTAACAATAAAATTATAAGTGCTGACGGCGGCGGGCGCGTCTCCGATTAGGTACCCAATGTACGTAAACTGTACATGTGCATTTTTGCAACATAATAATATATTCTTGTGACTGATACTGATAACCAGAGGTCGGAGTTAGGTAAAGTTATTTATGTAGGTAGGTAAGTACGTGAGTAAGTGAAATCAGTGTAAGTACACTGATTTCATGCATGCAGCGAAAGAATGAAGTGGATATACCTCAAATCTAATTCATCAAATTAATTTTAAAGAGCAGAAAAGTCCCGTGATTTATTAAATAAAAAACCACTGCACGCGCAACGTTGCCCAATTTACATCAACGACATCGGATGTCATAATTTGTATTGTGACTTAATGTAAATCCTAATAAAAATTGTATCTTAATTATCTTTTTTTTATTTGTCTTATCTATCTCTGAGGTTGTTATTATTATTTATTTGTAAAATTGTTGACCACACGGGATTGTCCATTAGAAATCCCGGGAAGATCCATATTAATATCAACATTTCGATGCAAGTACATAAATAACTCTACCTAATTCCGACCTCTGCTGATAACCCTTGCAGCTTTTACAGCCTATGATTTATACGTGGCAATCCAAGAGGCTACAGAACGGGGGCAGGAAAAAAAAACGCGGGCAGCAAAAAAGAGCGCGTGCGGCAAAAAAAAACGCGGGCGGGAAAAAAGTGGAACTGTCACGTACGAATTTGCTAACCTAGTAATTATGGGTTCCATTCTCAACGGAGAGTAAGCTTACAGTAGGCACACACTTCAGAAAATCAACCTCCCCTAAAGTGACAATATCTAATCAGTTTTGATACAAAAACCCGTACTATAAAGCTTAAAATTTATTGAAGAAAGTACCTAATTTGACATATTGTGGTAGGTTAACCGTGATGCGTAGCGGTGAAAGAATGCTACCACCCCCTCTTCCCTTGGGTGTCGTAAAAGGCGACTAACGGAATAAAGACTGCACATACATCAAACAGCATAGAGCGGCGATGGGCTCACCACCTGCCACGCTGAGCACATGTGCAGTTCCTATTTGGTGAATAGTGGACTCTGGTATAGAGAACTGAGTAATGTATGTATGTTGACCTGCTGCTGCGCCAGCAGCAGGTTGAACAGCGAGACATTCTGAGACGTGCTCTTACTTATCACTAGTGATTGATTGAACCTAAATCTACCTATACGCATATCACGTAAATAATATGCGCAACTTTGTTTCAAATCTAAAGCATGGACTTGTTTGTATAAGTTATATTTTGTTTCTAATTAAATTAAATAAAAATAGAAGGTGCAAAATTCACCCACGTCCTACAGCAAAGAGGAGTATCTCAAAAAATAGACAAAATTGAGTGTAAAAAGATTGAATTGCTATGAAAATTCTTTCAGAAGTGTTCAAAATAGCTGCTTTTTGCATACTTAGGTATATCATGTATAAGTTTGTTGGCCAGCCAATGTTTATAATATATGTATTATTATTATCAGTTTAAAAAGAGTCCACCAAAATAAAACATTATTTTATTTTTATGAGTTTAAAGAGAGTCCACAAATATAAAACATTTTTTTTTACAAAACTTTTATTCAATTTCAAGGCCTCTTATTACATTATTTAAGAATTGTGCCAGGTGGTCCATAGGTTCTGGATTAATTATTTCTCATCCAGAACCTTTTTTTTACTTGTTCGACCACTGAGGCCCTATCTACCGACCCCAATGTCCCTATTTACCGACCCTAATAGTTGGGTATCGCAACTGGAACTACGGGTCCGGTTGTGTTTTCTGGGGTACTACGGGGTTCCGGTTCAAGCCTCCCGCTGATCGTGCCTTTGACCAGGCGCCTCCGGCGGGATCCGGACGTGGGTTGGACTCGTAGTGGTTTGTGGTTAGCTGTAGAGCTTGGGAATGTTCGTCTGTCCTGGTATTGTGTGCCAGGATTTCCAAACTCGTGCACAGCGAGCGGGGCCTGGTAGCGGTCTCTGAGGGGCCAGAAGCGAAAAGTCCTGCGGGGAACGTGAGTTTCCCTTATAGTTGGCAGCTTTGTCCGGTGGTTCTCATTGGACATTGGTGTTGACATCTCCGGTACTAGTCTGGAGAACTAATAGAGCCCCCTAGATGCCGTAGCCTCCGGTCCAGCCAGCCGCGTAGGACGTGGGAACTGGCTAGGCGCCTGGATGGGTTCCGAGAAGTGAGTGTGCTTACTACTCCGCTACCAAGGTGGACACTTGGGAGTCTACTTTAGAGTCGACGACCCTAGCAGTGGCAATTGCGAGTTGTGCCCTTCGTGCAACGAGAAGTGAGCGAGCTCGACAGCTCCGGCTACCTATCTGGACAATAGGCAGTAAACTACACGTGTTCACGGGGATACTCTCCCGAGACACTAGTCTTATGAGTACCGAATGAAGAGCGCGCTGCGGCGGGCACTAATTTGGCGTCAAGACCTAACGCAGATGGTCTCCTGCGCGAGTGTTCTACTGGCGCAGGGACGTCTGGCACTTCTTGCATAACCTTACGGTTGGTCTCGAGGTGCCAGTACAAATAAACTTAGTGAAGTAAGGAGAGGAGATGTTCGACCACTGAACATCGAACTAGTTCGAATCAAAATTTGACCCAATGTTTTGATCGTTATTGTTAGATTAAAATAGAATAGGGTAAGAGACATTATGCAGTTATTTATAGATAAAATAATTACCCTCATCACTACTTTTTACTACACATTCGTTATACATTTCATAGCTTGGCGCTGGCGCTTGCGTTTTGTAGGTATTGACGCTCAAAAGGTTAATCTCATGAAAATAAATAAGAATAATATATCATAATAAACATTGGCTTGCCAACGAACTTACACATTATTATGCAAAAAGCAGCTATTTTACACTTCTTCTATACGAATTTTCATAGTAATTTATTAAAACCTATGTAAGACTGTAAGGATGGATTTTTAAAGTAGGTACTTAGGTAGGTATGCCATTTTTTTATAACTCAATTTGTCTATTTTTTGAGATACTCTTTGCTGTAGGACGTGGGTAAATTTTGTATGGTCCGTGCACCTTCTTCTTTGATTTATTTTATGGTACGCAGGTAAATATATACTTCAAATAATGCTATAAAATGTTTATTATTTTCTGTATGTGCCCATATATCTCTGGCAACTGGGGCAGTAATGGTCCGAATTCTTTGCGGAATCTGTGAGGTAGGGAATGCATATGCAGCAACTGAAAATAAACAATTGAAATAGATAAAAATCCATACTTACTAATAATAATAATATGCCCATTGGCCACAAAGGGCCTAGCGACTGCCACTTCTCCTGCGTGGACACCCGTGGCAAATTGTCAAATTTAGATAAATTGATAATTTTTAATTATAGAATACTACCCACCTCCTCTCTCCCTTGGGTGTCGTAAAAGGCGACTAACGGTCTAAAGACTGCACATAATAGTCGTGATTTTAATTATGTACAGTCGGCGGCAGATCAACCTACCCAAATCTGTCAAATTTCTCCAATGAATATTGATACTTATAACCAAACAGTAAAGTTCAAAATTGATTGCAGAAATTTGACAGTTTTGGGTAGGTTGATCTGCCGCCGTGTGTACTACCTATGTAACTTTCATTAGAGATCAAAATGTTTACCATAATCGCCCCCAAATGGCAGCCGCGATGTGAGTGCCCGAGTTGTTAGTGTACCGCACCGTTGTGTTCACGCAGGCGTTGCAGAAAGGGCACGTGGCCACCGTGGAGTCCGGCCCTAACAAAACTGGACCCTGTCAATCAAAGTGAAATAAACTATACTTTTTTTTCTTAAATAACAGCTTATCTTATCTTAGTGGGGCCTGCAGAGGTCTTCCTCTCGCATTAGCACGTCGACCCATTGGGATCTTTTGTGCAATAAATAATGGCTCGGTGCGGTCAACACATTTAGCTACTGTCAAGTAAGAAAGATAATAAATAAGAAATGTTTTCTTTTGCGTCAGAACGTTTAATGGTAGGTAAATTATATTTCCCTACACACTAAAGTTTCAGTGTGGGGCTTCACTGAGATCTCACACGGACTTCAATTTGAAAAGTGGTGTTGCACTGTTTTGTTTTATTTGCCAACACTCATGCACTATTAATTATAATTATAAAATCTTACACATTAATTTTCGACAAAACACAAGTTTTAGATAATAAGTAAATAGAAACTGCAAATAACGACGACGCTTCACTTTCTCGCTAAGTCTAACATATTTTTTTAACTTCCGCAATATGACAAACGATTTTTATAAGCATTGTACCTTAAAGCTTAAGCTTTACTTTAAAGAAAACAATTCTATGTAGTTAGAAAAAAAATGTTTATTATTAAATAATTCCATACCTACTTACTTTTTTGAATACGGTGTTGATTCCTTGTAATACCTAAATCATCTGCCTAGTGGTGGTATTTCATAAGTATTCAATAAAAAAAACGCTAATAAGTTAAAACATCATCATCATCATCAGCCTATACTCGTCCACTGCTGGACATAGGCCTCTCCAAGAACACGCCACTGAGCACGATAAGTTAAAACATGCATTAGTTAATTTTTTGTTTTTTTTTGTGTATTTCTCTGCTAGCAAGCAGCGATAAAAGGGGGCATTTTGAAAAAAAGACATTCTGCGAAATTGACGTTTTGCGAAATGAACATTCTGAGAAATGGACATTTTGAGAGCAGGACATTGTGCGAAAGGGACATTTTGCGAAATGGGCATTCTAAGAAATGGACATTTTGAGAAAGAGACATTCTGCGAAGTGGACTTTTTAAGAAAGAGACAATCTGCGAAATGGACCTTTTGCGACCAGTAGACATTTTGCGAAGTAGACGTTTTGCGCCTGAGCCATCCCGTCAACCCTTATAAGTAAGTAAGTACATCATGGTCGTCGTGAAGGATCAAATTAATTCTATTATAAGTGAAATTTTGTAGTTAGTGAAACTTACTGAATATTCCACCGCTGTTGACGTCGTTGTTATTGCAGCAGGAGCCATGACCGAACTGCGATCAGCTCTTCAAAAAACTGGAAAAAGTGGAGAGGAATACTTAGTTTCATATACTTAGGTAAGTTAGGTACTACCTGTCATGTTAGGCGTGAAACCCGTGACGTATTTCCAATAAAAATATATAATACCTTTACATATACAGGGAAAGGTTAAGTCGACCTATATCGTTTAAGGGGATGCAGTTTCCATCGTTTCTGACTGATTTGACTATGAAACACCGTACTCAACTTAACTGTTCTCAGGTTATGGTACTTTGAAGTTTTTTTTATAAAAATTGCCGTTTTTTTGGCTATTGTCCTCTTTTTATGTGTTTTGTGCGTCTAACTTATTTGGTTTTGGTATTTTTGTATAGAAGATTAGTTCCTTAATTTTTCTGAACACAATAATTGCAAGTAGTTGTACCAACTGAGTTGTAGTAGGTGAGGCGATGAACAAAATAAAAAACATTGAGTTAAATGAACTAGAGAAGACGTACCTTACAATAAATGTGCAGTTGTGCACAGCTACAATGATACTTGTACCGTGGTGCGGGGCTTAAGTAGTTGTCATCATTGAGTTAATATGTACTACGTACAGAGACTTAGATTAAAAGAAAAAGGGAAGATACGGCATGCTCCTACTTGTAGTCATTCAAAATATAGTCCTACTCAACTACTTAAGCAAACACTCACACACGCACACCTATAAAGTGTAAATCGAGCGAGCGAGACAAAGCGGTAAGTTTCAACGTCAGCGCGAGGGAGTCAGCGAGTAGCGCGTTGACGTCTCGGTCGCTTCGCAACAGACGAGTACGTAGTACGTACGAGTACGGTACGTACGACCGATTCCGACGCCACTGCGGAGTAGCGTCTTTCTCTTTTTCACACAGTAGAATATCTGCAATAGGGCGATGTAGCCTGTTCGCTCGGCAAATTGTGACTGAAGTGAAATTGTGCCTTTAGGCCTAATTTTGGCGGCTTACTCACGAGTCGCTAATGCCGTATCTTCCCTTTTTGTTTTAATCTAAGACTAGAGAAGACACCTCAACTAGATTGTTTGCAACACGCGTTAGAGCCAGCTCGCTCCACCTCTATTAGTCTGTGGTAGGCGCTAGATGCAAATACGTGTGTAATTCTGTGTTCTGTTTAATAAAAATATGCCTTCATGTGTGCTAAGGTACTGTTTAAAAAACTCAGGAAACACAAATAAAAACAATGGAATCACTTTTCACCTGTAAGTACGCATTAAATTAACGTTTTAACATGCATTTGACTAAGTATTTTATCAAATCGCCAGCCATGAAGCGGCGGCCATGTTTTGGTAATAGCATTGAATAGAGTAACAATATTTCTGTTTTGTGCAGATGTAACGCTTTAAGTGAAATGATTACTAGATTTGGAATTATGATGGCATTTTGATTGGGGATTTCGCTAGAAAATATTTCTGATGTTGATTTTTTGGCAAACGCAGTGTTTTTAAAGTGCCAACTTTATATAAGGTGACTGCTAAAAACCGCAAGAAACTGCAAGGGCTGGTCAGGTCAAGTGTTTTAAACATGACAATAATGGTCTCATTGCAGACTAACGTAGGTACTTATCGCCCAGCTGACGCGAACGGGTCAACAGACGGTCGGCCGGCCGGCGGCCGTTGCCCGCGCGTAATAAATAATCGTTATTTTTAATTATTGTTTTTAATTTTATTTTTCTTTTGTTATTGCTTTTAGATAAATTAGATACTCAAAGACTATCCAATTAAAATTCACAAAATGAATTAATTAAAAATGAAAAACACAAATTCCTTTTTTTGTCATTTTTGCCATGTTTAAAACACTTGGCCTGACCCGCTCTTGAAGTTTCTTGCGGTTTCTAGCAGTCACCTTATATATTAGCACCACCCCTTCACACTTAATGGTTTCCCACGGAAGAGGCCTACATTCAGTAGTGGACTAATATGGGATGATCTTGATGATATACATAGTTTCATGATAGTTTGTAATCATTATAAAATTAGTAAGTACATAATTATTTAATACTATAACTTGTTTTTTCTAGACAACAAAATCGGGTCAACCGAAAGTATTAGAACCATTGTCCGAAGAAGTAAGCAGTTCAGAATCAATTTTTGATAAGTAATCACAAAAAAAATTTTCTGAAAAAAAAATTAACTAAACGGCAGAAACTTACTAAACTTGTATTATTCCAAGGATATTAAAATATTTTGTTACCATTGAAATACTTTTTTTATTTATTTCTCATACCTATATTGGACTCAAATACGATTTTTAATCTCATCTCAATAATGCTTGAAAAATTTGAGCATCTGAATATTTGATACTTAATTAGTAATATTTTTACACGTACTTCCCTACTTAAATAAATATTTTTCTTAAATAATTGAAAACGATTTTTATCATTGTTATGAAATGTTTTAATCAATTATTTACTTACTTTTATGTTTGGCATTAATTTACTTAATTTCATTTCAATATTACAATTATCAACAATAAAAACATTATCTTACAACTTTACAACTCGGTAATAAAACTGTATGAATAGTGTGTCGCATCTGCGCGCTTAGACATTTCTATGACAACTTGTTAAGCCCCGCACCACGGTACAAGTATCATTGTAGCTGTGCACAACTGCACATTTATTGTATGGGACGTCTTCTCTAGTTCATTTATCTCAATGGTTGTCACAGAAATGTCAAAGCGCGCAGATGCGACACACTATTCATACAGTTTTATTACCGAGTTGTAAAGTTGTAAGATAATGTTTTTATTGTTGTTAATTGTAATATTGAAATGAAAATAAGTAAATTAATGCTAAACATAAAAGTAAGTAAATAATTGATTAAAACATTTCATAACAATGATAAAAATCAAAGGTGAGAAAACATTGAGATAAATTAACTAGAGAAGACGTCCCATACAAAAAAATGTGCACAGCAATCAATTACATGATACTTGTACCCTTTGATTATATACATGTCTAGATAGAGCCTGGCCGTAAAAAAACGTAGAAAAATTTATAGGCAAAAATTGGACTATCGCGCAATCCTGGCGGTCAGTGTCATTGTGCCGTCAAGCAGTGTTTACCTCTCGCGTTTCGGTAAAATTGTTCGCAAAATGACCGTTTGCTCAGTGAAATTCTGTCGAAACTACAAAAGAAATTTTTTTTCGAAAAGGAAAGTCACGTTTCACACGCAAGTATTGATAAATTTTAATGAAAATTTAAAGTTTAACAATAATAACGGCCATGTATGCGTAGTGTTGCAGGTATCAAAATAGAAAATTCCCATTATTGGTGGCAGAATATAAAAGGAGGTTTAAATATAATAAGGATGATAAAAATACTCAGTCTTGTAAGTTAGTATTTATACATGGTCTTGTTGTAAATGAAGTAAATACATTGAATATAATTATTATTGGAACGCTTTCAAATTTTTTTTTAAAACTGATGTCTAATTTTAAGAGCGTGAATAAATGTCACGGTTCCTATTCAATGTCGAATTTTTGTAAACATATTACTGTCATTTGTGCAAATGTCTGTTTCAGTAGGATATTTACTGTTTTTTGAAAGAAAGACACAATAGTTAACTGTTTTCTTGTGAATGTCTCTCAAGAAAAAGTAAAATCCTGCTGCAACTAGGTATAACAGAAATCTGTTTACAAACATTCGTCATCGAATTTGGCTGGATTATAGGTTCCGTTCTAAAACAAGAAAAAATATAATGTACCTACTGTAATATTTTATAATACTATTATTATAAATTGTTATTGTGGTATGGTATCGTATCGATATTCGAAACGAATAAAAAAATTATTATGTTTGAAATGGAATGTACGTAAGTATTTATGTAAGAAGTGTGTGTTTAAGTATATGTATGTAGGAGATGGTTGTATATATGCTTCAGAGCTCGATGGCGCATCGGCTAGCACGTTAGGCTTGCGATCTTGCCCGCTAAGCAAATTTCGCAAAGCCGGGTCACTGGATGGGTGACCAAATTTAAAACATCTCGAGCTCCTCCGTGCTTCGAAAGGCACGTTAAGCCGTTGGTCCCGTTTGTTGTCGTAAGATGACAGTTGTTAAAACCCACTAACACGCATTGGGCCAGCGTGGTGGGTTATGGCCCAATATTCCCAAGTGCTATCTCCACGTGGGAAGCCTGCGCCCAGCAGTGGGACGTTTATAGGCTGATAATGATGATGATGACGATGTTTGAAAAAGTGCGGGTGTATGTTTGTGCCCCTAATAAGGTCAATATTTCTCGTCTCATGCAGGTTATCTCGTCTCACGGATATTGATGAGCAGTCATGACAATATGTAACCTTTACAACTGTTCGACCACATAGCAAACATTTCAATTTTCAGATTTCCAACTGATCCGGTAGAAAGAAGTCGTTGTCGAAATATTTAACTAGTTACAAGGTTTCAACATAATAAGAAATTAGAGAACATGAAAAATGATGTAACATCCAAACGAAAGTTATTTAATGAAACAAATACAAAGAGAACGCCATTAATTGTTATGATTTTAATTTAAAATACAAAATCATCAAAATTTAAAATAAAAAATCAATTTTGATTAAGTATTAAATGTAAATCATCCTGCCCGTTGTTTCTATTTCGTCCCTATTACAAACATATCACACGCACGCAGGCTTCCATTAACGCATTATTTTATTGTACTCGCCCTCGCCTTCAATCATCCATTTTTTCTAAACACACCAGCTTCTTTTATGCGTTATACCTACATATTCGATAGACATACGTAATTTAAAAAGTAATGTTATGTTATGAATCAATTTAAAATTATATTGTGCATACATAGTTTTTCCCTACTTTATCGGAAATTAGGCATTCGCTGGCAACCATTCGCGCTAGTGTCAGATACGCGGCTGTCACGCACACTTCAAATTCAATACAAAAACCGGGCGGATTTTGACAAGCGTTTGTACCGCGATGCTCCGTCTAGACATGTACCTATATAGTCAAAGACTTGTACCGTGGTGCGGGGCTTACCTAGTTGTCATAGAAATGTCTAAGCGCGCAGATGCGACACATTGTTCATACAGTTTTATTACAGAGTTGTAAAGTTGTAAGATAATGTTGTTGAAAAACCTAACATGTTACTTTTTATATTTATTGATTGTTGTTAATTGTAATATAGAAATGAAAATAAGTAAATTAATGCCAAAAATAAAAGTAAGTAAGTAAATAATTTAGTTAAAACATTTCATAATACCTAATAATAATAAAAATCTTTTTCAATTAGTTTAGAAAAATATTTATTTAAGTAGGTAAGTACGTGTAAAAATATTACTGAGTAAGTATCAAATATTCAGATGCTCAAATTTTTCAAGCATTATTGAGATGAGATTAAAAATCGTATTTGAGTTCTGCCCGCTTCATATGAATTACTTATTTTACGAATATTAGTTTAATTACTCACAGCACAAAAAGTAAAATAAAAAAGTCGCGTTCCAATTTTTTATTCAAAATTTCACATACCTAAAGCGTTAAAAGTGTCACTTCTGCACAAAACAGAAATATTGTTACCTTATGCATTTTACCGAAACATGGCCGCCGCTTCATTGTCGGTGATTTGATAAAATAATTAGTCAAATGAATGTTACATCTATAATTTAGTACGTATTTCCAGTGATTCCTTTGGTTTTATTTGTATTTCCTGAGTTGTTTAAACAGTACCTTAGCACACATAAAGGCATATTTTAATAAAATAATCAAACATATTGTTGCGTCTAGCGCCTGCCACAGACTACTACAGTTGGAGCGAGCTGGCTCTAACGCTTGTTACAAACAATCTAGTTGAGACGTCTTCTGTAGTACGTAGTACATTATAACTCAATGGGTGACAACTTCTAAGATTTGATGAAGCAATGTTGATTAAAAACATAAGCATCAAGCACTGACAAATTTCGACGGTTGAGAGCCAGACCTCGGTAGCCAAGTGGTTAAGGCAGCCGCCCGGAATGCGGAAGGTGCGTGGTTCGATTCCCGCCTGAGGTTGTCGTCTTTTTTCAGTGTTTAAAATTTTACTTAAAATGTAAGAAATCATCTGTTTTAGACTTTTATTCGCTTCAGAGAGACTTGTGTCCGTATTTTTACCCTTGAGACCCTACAGTGACCCCTGGGCAGTGGCGTATTTTAAGATTCTGCGCCCTGGGCCTGTAAGGTTTGCCGCCCCATAAATTAACAAAAAAAAATAATTATAAAATAAATCCAGCTGTTTATTGGCGTGGGGTGAGAATGATGATAATTGATAATAAATGAAAAACTAAAAATGCCATAATTACAAAGAAATAAACACCATTTATTTATGTATATTTTTTTCGATGGACAGATTGGTTAACAAATTTTTCAAGGACACTGTCATGATAATTATAAATAGCTAAACTATTTAAACGGAGGCCTATTACATCTCGACTGTGATTTTTGAGTAAAATGTCCATTTTCGCATTTTATTGTCATTTTGCAGTTGTATTTATTGTTTTTATCGAAATAGGATAATAAATTCATGCGTACAAATCTCCACTCTGCGAGAATAAATTGAGTTCGGACGGCCGGCGCATCGCATTGTGAAGTAATTTTGCAAATGTATTTATAGTTTTTATCAAAATAGGATAATAAATTTATTTTAAAATATTTATTCATCATGAAGTAATTATTATTATGGTATAAATTTTGTTCAATAACATTATCGTAGATAGGAGAAATGCGATTTTAGAAGTTTTTTGGTTTACAATAAGACGTTTTTTTCATATAAAATCAATGATATCTAAAAATTCCGAGGCCGCTACGCACTATACGACTATATATGAGATAACATTATATTTTTTTTATTTCATTTGTTTAGAACAGTAGTTCAATCTTGGAGCTCAAAAACGTGCCTTCGCGCATTGTATGAATATCTTTCTCTGCAATTTTAGGTTTAATTGAAAAGTTAAGCAAAATTTACAAAAAGCGAGGCCGCTACACATTATCCCAATAGCTATTTTACACTATTCAATAAGTCAAAATTGTTAATGTATTTTTGTTTCTGAGATCAAGAACGCCAAAGTTGGCCATTTTACGCAAAAATCACAGTCGAGATGTTATGTCATGTCGGCCTTACGGGAACGTAGATAATTTTTTATTCTTTTAAGTACAGAAAACGAACGTTCCGCGCTGCTATTTGTAACCACAGTGCACAGAAGTATGCGTAATGCTATTTCAGCATATAAAATGCTTCCTTTAAATAATTTCTTTAATAAATAAGCGAGCTAGCAGAATTCGCTCATGGTTTAACGTCGACTGTGTTCGTGCTGAGGCCTGTTCTGTCTCCAAACGTTCACCATCTGAAGAACGCCTTATTGAAGCTGTCAAGCTCTGCAAGAGGGTATTGCGCAGGGCGAGATTTCGTCGCATTGGCAAGATTGGGTCCAAGTTGTCATATCACCCGCCTGAAACCGAGCATTCTGGTCCCTTGCCAAAGCGGTTGAAAGTAGGTAATTTGTGCCAGCCCTCCCCACCACCGCTGTTAAAACCAGATGGCTTACTTGCCCATACTGCGGCTGAGAAGGCGAACTTGTTCGTTTCTCTCTTTGCGCAAAGTTCGCGTCTAGATGTCGCAGCGAAATCTCCGCCTAACATACCTCATGACGGCTACTCCATGGCAGCTGCCCACATACGACAAAAAGAGGGATTAAAAATCCTGCAAACCTTGGACATGAATAAGGCAACTGGCCCTTATGGTATTACAGCAATAGTCCTCCACAACTGCGCGTCTGAATTGTTTCCAATCCTAACTCGCCATTTTCGTCTCTCACTGGAGACTGAACTCGTTACCAAATCTTGGAAGCTTGCGAACGTACAACCTGTTCCGAAAAAAGGTAGTAAAGCCGATCCTGCCCACTACAGACCAATAACAGTCAATTTTTTCTAGTAAACATTTTATCCAATATCAGTCAACTCCATACTCTGTAAGACTATGGAGCGTGTACTCAACAACCGACTCCTGGCATACCTTGAAGACAATGACCTCTTAAGTGACCGCCAATTTGGGTTTCGCCGAGGGTGGTCTATGGGAGATATTCTTGTGTATGCCACTCATCTATGGAGTGAGGCTATAGAGAAACACGGTGAGGCTTTTGCCGTGTCTCTTGACATCTCTAAGGCCTTTGACAGGGTTTGGCACACTAGCCTTATAAACAAGGTTCCGTCGTATAGGATCCCCATTGGCCTCTGCAATTGGATTTCGGACTTACTGAAGGAGCGATCGCTACGTGTAGTCTTAGATGGCTGCACGTCTGATCTACAGGCTATTGATGCCGGAGTTCCTCAGGGATTTGTTCTGTCTGCAACCATATTCTTGCTACACATAAACAATCTGTTGGTACCCGGAATTCTAGGGTACACAGACGATGAATGAATGAATATTCTTTATTGTACACACAGATAATAATAAATGGTTATATTTTAAAAAGAAGTTGTACAACGGAGGGCCTTATCACTAAGAGCGATATCTTCCAGGCAACCTAGGGAAGGAGAAGCTTGGTATGAAAAAACAGATGGAGGCGTTGACGTAGTGTACGGTAATTATTAATGTATAATAATATATCATTACTTATATATTTATACCCAAATATAAAACAAAATTATATTATAATATATAAAATAAATACATACATACAACATACACAATATATAAGTTCGTACCATATGAACTTAGGACATTGACACAATATCTTAATAATTATTTTGACAAGTATTAGACGATAGCACACTTGTGGACAGATATTTCTCAAATGCAAAGGCCAAGAGGGAAGAAGTTCGGCTTTGTCGAGAGATCATGGTTGAACATTTGGACACGGCCCTAGAAGCTATCTCCGACTGGGGTGATGCTAACCTGGTCGACTTCAACGCCACCAAAATACAGGCGTGTTTATTTACTGCCCTTTCAACTCGGTTTTTTTTGTCGGTTTTTTGTCAAAAATCAAAGGGAATTTGTTAAAACCCACCAACCCGCATTGGGCCACCACGCTGGCCTTATGGGTTATGGCCCAATATCCCCACGTGCTGTTGTCCACTTGGGAGGCTTGTGCCCAGCAGTGGGACGTTTATAGGCTGCTGATGATGATGTTGAATTTTATTTTACATAAATTTACAACTTTTTTTAGATATTTATTTAAAGTTTATGGTAAAATTAGTAATCATTTAAATCTATGGACAACACAGACCACGCCTACACAGTCCACGCTTCAGTAAGAAACATCTGCACAGTCTGCACATGTGCTTAGGTGGTGAGCCATTATTAGCACGTTAGTCGCTTTTATGACACCGAAGGGTAGAGAGGGGTTGGTAGTATTATTTTGAGGAGTCCATCGCCGCTCTATGCTGTTGGATGTATGTGCAGTCTTTAGTCCGTTAGTCGCCTTTTATAACACCCAAGGGAACAGAGAGGTTTATAGTATTATTTTGAGGAGTACATCACCGCTCTATGCTGTTGGATGTATGTGCTGTATTTAGTCCATTAGTCGCCTTTTACGACACCGAAGAGAAGGGAGGGGTTGGTAGTATTATTTTGAGGAGTACATCGCCGCTCTATGCTGTTGGATGTATGTGCAGTATTTAGTCTGTTAGTCGCCTTTTACGACACTGAAGAGTGGGGAGGGGTTGGTAGTATTATTTTTATGAGCCCATCGCCGCTCTATGCTGTTGGATGTATGTGCAGTCTTTAGTCCGTTAGTCGCATTTTATGACAGCGAAGAAAAGAGGGGTTAGTTGTATTATTTTTATGAGCCCATCGCCGCTCTATGCTGTTGTTGTATGTGCAGTCTTTAGTCCGTTAGTCGCCTTTTACGGCACCGAAGAGAAAAGAGGGGTTGGTAGTATCTATTATTTTTATGAGCCCATCACCGCTTTTGTACTCAATTGTATTCCTGTCTTAAAACGAATCTGTTCTAAACAGTATCCGACGTAAACCTAATCTGTCCCAAACAGAATCTGTCCTTAACCAAGCGATCGTTGGATGTTTGTGCAGTCTTTAGTCCGTTAGTCGCCTATTACGACACCCAAGGGAAGAAAGGGGTTAGTAGTATTATTTTGATAATCTAATCAATTGTTAAATAAAATATATAAGTACCTTCCTTCCTACCAAGCCAAACGCTCTATCCACACGTTTGAATTTGTGACGGCTTGCCAAACCTCGGCTTGGTTTGCAAGACAATCACAAATCCAAGCCTCGTCCGCACGCTTGCCACTTGCCGCAAGCTCCAAACCTCGACAAACGTTTGGATTGATTTGGGAAAACAAACGTCGCCATCCACACGCTTGCGAGTGCGTTAGTTGGTTCTGAAGAGGCAAGCATGACGGACATGGATGTTGTTGTGTCGGCCATGACATTTGGCGTTACTTACTTATTTTTATTACAAATATGTTGGTGGCATGATATGGCAAAAAAGATGGTGGATGTTAAAAATCATAAAAACCGTACTAAGTAATTATTTTAGAATAGGAAGGTAATTATATATTTTATTTAACAATTTATTAGATTATCAAAATAATACTACCAACCCCTTTCTTCCCTTGGGTGTCGTAATAGGCGACTTACGGACTAAAGACTGCACAAACATCCAACGATCGCTTGGTTAAGGACAGATTCTGTTTGGGACATATTAGGTTTACGTCAGATACTGTTTAGGACAGATTCGTTTTAAGACAGGAATACAATTGAGTACAAAAGCGGCGATGGGCTCATAAAAATAATACTACCAACCCCTCCCTTCTCTTCAGTGTCGTAAAAGGCGACTAATGGACTTAATACTGCACATACATCCAACAGCATAGAGCGGTGATGTACTCCTCAAAATAATACTATAAACCTCTCTGTTCCCTTGGGTGTCATAAAAGGCGACTAACGGACTAAAGACTGCACATACATCCAACAGCATAGAGCGGCGATGGACTCCTCAAAATAATACTACCAACCCCTCTCTTCCCTTCGGTGTCATAAAAGCGACTAACGTGCTAATAATGGCTCACCACCTAAGCACATGTGCAGACTGTGCAGATGTTTCTTGCTGAAGCGTGGACTGTGTGGGCGTGGTCTGTGTTGTCCATAGATTTAAATGATTACTAATTTTACTATAAACTTTAAATAAATATCTAAAAAAAGTTGTCAATTTGGGTGCCCTTCGGTTCGCCTAAAATTGTTTGTCCTAATATGGTTTGGCCAAACCGTTTTGGCCTAAACTTAAAACGTACAATTATTGTTTCGCCTAAAAATTGTTTTGTCACCATTATAGTTTGGCCTAAGAATTGAAAGGCCTTATTTTAGAATGTCTAATGTAAAATAGCCTAAACTATATTGGCATAACTTTATTTTGGCATAACGATTATTTCGCAAAATTTATAAAAGCTCTAATTTTAGCATATCTAAAATTAAATGTGCCAATAATGTATTGGAATAAAAGCATAGAATTTTATTGAGAAAATAAATTGACAGAAGCGAATCGCTGCAAACCCGACTCCACGTAGTCTTGTCTGCCCTACCCTAGAGTGCAATATAAGCCCGCGTAGGCGCGGAGGGGCGAGGCGGCTCGCGAGCTAAGGAGCAGGTGGGTTGTGCTTGTGTGTGTTGTGTGTGGTGAGCGAAAACCATCTGCGACGAAAAGCTCGCGTGGGACCGCCGGAGCCCCGCAGCGCCGAAGCCGTGACGGAAACTATGCATGCTGCATGCCTGCATGCATGCTGCATGCCTGCTTGCATGCTGCATGCCTGCTTGCATGCTGCATGCTTGCTTGCACGCTTACATGCTGCATGCCTGCACGCATGCTGCATGCGTGCTTGCATGCTTACATGCTGCATGCCTGCTCGCATGCTGCATATCTGCATGCATGCTGCACGCATGCTGTGTTTCTGCTTGCATGCTGCATGTGTGCATGCATGCTGCATGTTATGCTGCATGTCTGCATGCATGCTGCATGTTGGCTTGCTATGTTAAGATTAATAAATATTAATACATAAATGAAAAAAAACACAAGTTTCTTTTGCCAAGTTATTTTGCCTTATAAAAATGAGTAGGCGTTTTGTACTTTATGATTTTTAATTTTGTGCGAATTAATATTTAGGAATTGTAAACTTTAGGGATTACGAATTGTTCTGCCAAATGACGCATTTGGTAAATGACAATGTGGCGATAAAAAGTTAGGCGAAGTGAAATTAGGGCAAACACGATTCTGAAGAGTGAAATTAGGCGAAAAAATTTTAGGCTTTTCGTTTGGGTGCCATTGCATGTTAGGCGTACAAAAAATTAGGCGATCCGATAGAGACCCATTGCATTTTCAATGATTACTTATTGACCAGATTGACATTATTTTCGACACCTCTACCTAAACCTCAAATACTTAAGGCACAGGAAAACCAACAAATCCAAACCAAATCATAATTATGTATTCGTGTTATTATTTTATGTGAATCATGCGCTTCAGAACATCCGCATATACCGATAAATATAATAATAGTTTCCACCGAGCAACTAACCAACCGGTTCTACCATGTAATTAAAACATGTCATGTTCCATGCGAGAAAGGCCCGCTTCGTACCGTAGGTACCAGTATATCGACGACACTAAAAAGTATTTTTATCAGGTATACTCCGAAACTATTCATTTGCCTTTAAAAATTTTATTAGGTCTCAATATTAAGAAAGGACTTTCAGGGTGGGCATATCTTTTATTACTTATAAGTACTACACTAGCGGCCCGCTCGCGACTTCGTCCGCGTGGACACAGTACCCAGTAAGGAATTTCCAAAAAAAAATTTCATACAAACCATATACAAACCTTGTTCTTGACAATAACAAACACAACAAAAAAGGAATTAGCCAAATGGTTAGGTGCACCCAAAGAGATTTAATAGTTTATTGTCTTTGGGTGCACTTGCCCTAAAATGATGCGCGAACATACATTCCTGATGGCAATTAAGGATGTACTTATATACACACACGAAGTCGCGGTCGTCGTAGTCCGCCTGTACTTATTTTATATTTTACCTTTTCGTGCAGGATAATATGTTCGAAGAAACCGGCTCCACGGTCGACACGTGTGTGTCGCGCACTGCACAAATAAATACTGATATGATATCCCAATACTGTGGATTGTCGTTGCATTTTACTTTGATGACGTCATTTTACGCTTTGCTTGGACTCTACAGGATGCCTCTGCTTTTTACTCAGAAAATAAACAATAACAGTAAGGCTATATTAGGTAGGCTTAATTCTTACGTCTTATTAATTGAAGTTACGAAATTAGGTAGGTATACCGTTATCTTACATTCTTTCTTTTTTAGGAACTTTGCTGTTGGCCGACTATGACTTTTACAGTGTAGGTAGGTAGAGAGAAGCAGCTTAAAAACCAAAACATACAGCTATAAATAAAAACAATCAATAAAATGAATCTTTAAGCCTTACATTGTACACAACATATCCAAACACATTGATCAAAATTAATAAAAAATACAAAAATTACAAAAAATATTTAGTTAGTACAAGTAATTTACTGAAGAAGATTTTATTTTACATTACAGACTATTATTAAGTGAGTTTCTATAATTCTGAATACTCTGATGAAAGATATCAAGTTCTATGTCGAGTTTGATAAAAGTTTCACACAGTGGTGAAGTTAATACCGAGTAATAACACTCGGCAATAGCTTCTTAAACAAGTTATTACCGAGTAATGGCTTGCTTTCACCATTGGTGATAGCGTCATTCGCGGTAGTGTAAATAATCTAATTCCAAGGGATAACAATTGAATTATTTTAAACAAAACAAAAGTTTAATCAATAGCCAATAAAGTTACCTAAACATATACATGATATTTGAATTATGTACTGAGGTTTAAAACACAGTTTCATATCGTATTCAATTTAGTGCTCTCATACAACAGTACATTATGATACAAGTGTGCTATGTTGGTTTTTACAATCGAGGCGGGTTATGAGCCCGAGCCGTAGGCGAGGGCATAATTTTTTTTAAAGTAAGTAGAGTAAATTTATTTTCACACCACAATCAACATAATACAAGACAGAAAGGCACTAAAAATAAAAATGGTACAATTTGCAGATTGTGGCGGGCTGACACCTGAAATATCCCTTATACAGGTTATCAACTCTCCACTCCAAGCAATAGTCAGTCAATAGTAACAATTCCGAAAAAAAGAGTAAATAATTAATAATTAATAAATAATAATGGAGCGGAGGATTGTAATTACCAATGCACACGCGTTTCTTACGACGTTTTTCAACACACTAGTGAGGAAAATACATTTTCTGAAAATGACTGCGTGTTTTTGTTGTTTTTCTAGTGTATAAATTTTTGGTAAGCCAACATAATATTTTTCTTTGGACTTAGATGGTAATAGACTGTCAATGACATTTTGTGCTTCACTAAATATTACAGGCGGTGTAGACTGTAAAGGAGATCATTCGGGCTCCATACATTTTTGGGCCTTTTCTGAAAGTGCCGGCCAACAAAAAAAATAGTACGTATAGTTAGAACGAGCCATTTGGAGTAATAGTTAATATGGCACAAAAGTTGTAGGATTGCTCTGAGCCA
This sequence comes from Scoparia ambigualis, assembly GCA_963921215.1. Lineage (NCBI taxonomy): Eukaryota > Metazoa > Arthropoda > Insecta > Lepidoptera > Crambidae > Scoparia > Scoparia ambigualis. Next base: position 24,802,533 of record OY992503.1, read on the forward strand.
AGTTATACAAGTTCGATGATTCGACATTTTCATACATTTATTAATTTCTGAAAGTGTTGGGAATGAGAAACATAAAATAATAATAGATATTGCTAGATCTAATGATCTGAAGTTATTGTCATTGCAGCGCAAAAGCTGTTGGGTCATCATCTGTTCTGTTTATACAAAAAAAATATAAGGAATCAATAACATGTATGAAAATGATGAATCCTCGAACTTGTATAACGTGGCTCGGAGCAATCCTACAACTTTTGTGCCATATTAACTATTTCTCCAAATGGCTAGTTCTAACAATAAGTACCATTTTTTTTGTTGGCCGGCACTTTTAGAAACGGCCCAAAAAAATGATACTAGAACTAGACATTTATTTTTAAACTTTGGAAGTAAAAGTATTGAACAAGAAGCCGCTGTATGAATCGACAAAATGTAGGTATGTGAAAGGTAGAAAGTCTTTCCATCTCTTCCCTTGGGTGTCGTGAAAGGCGACTAACGGACTAAAGACTGCACATACATCCAACAGCATAGAGCGGCGATGGGCTCATCAAAATAATACTACCAACCCCTTTCTTCCCTTTGGTGTCGTAAAAGGCGACTAACGGACTAAAGACTGCAATTACATCCAACAGCATAGAGCGGCGATGGGCTCATCAAAATAATACTACCAACCCCTCTCTGGCCTTAGGTGTCGTAAAAGCGACTAACTGGCTAAAGGCTCACTACCTACGCACATGTGCAGAATGTGCAGTTGTTTCTTGCTGAAGAGTGGACTGTGTGGGCGTGGTTTGTGTTGTCCAAAGATTCAAATGATTAGTAATATTACCATAAACTTTAAATAAATATAAATAAATAAATAATTACCTAAACGAATTACAAAATCATTTAGGTACTGCAATATACAATTTTCTTAAAAATTAAATAAAACTATAGACTATTACCGAGTATACCGCTGTCAATACATTCAAGAAGAAAATTGTGAAGCCGCGGTATTTTATTTTTATTTATGTCGAAAAATAGTGCAGAATATACGAAAATTAGATTAACAATTATGGCTGAAACTATATAATAATATACCTAATCCACCTTGTGACCTACTTCAAATCTGTATAAATGGTTTCTTTACGACACACTAACCTTAGTGAAATATTGAATGTACTTACATTTGGCGACTCGCGTTTGGACGTCGTGCTCCGGCGTCAGTTTGAAGCAAACTAATCGTTGTTTTATTTTTCTGCTTAGTTGTGCCCATTGCGCCACGGATCCAACCAAACGAATATAAATTTTATTGAACTTTCATAAAAGTTTAACTTTTTGAGTAAAATATGCCTGTAATTGCTATAAACTACAATTATACTTATTACATACCTCGGTGTAACCTGCAGATTTTTGACTACCGCGGTAATACCTGCGTTTACCTTATATGGAATTTATCTAATTTTAATGAACAAAGTTATTATGAGACACTCCTAACAGAAAGTTATTAAGTTAATAGGTGTATTATAATAGCTAATAAATATACTTATTACAAGAGATGGTCTATGAAGCGAAGATTTCACGCAAACAGAATGTTTATGCTTATAATCAATCAACTCCATAACCGCATCTGTGGTTAAGTGGTTAGGACCACCCCGGTCTCAGACTCAGATCTCCGGGTTCAATTCCCAGCAGGGCAGGGGTTGCACATGTCTGTACTTGGTTTTGTTGGTGGTAGGACTTGAAAAATCCGTCTGGCTAGCTACCACCATTTTATCTAAGTCTTTCGCCACCAGTGCCTCAGTAGTGAGAATTCCAGGTGAAGTGTGCCCCCACTTTGGTCTTACATATGATCACTTAACATCAGGTGAGATGAAGACAAAGAACATTCTTGAATAATCAATAAAATACAATCGCATAGCTACCTAATAAAGTGATTAAGTCCGAATCCGAAGTGTCATTAACAGTGGTCTTTAGTAAATCAACTGGACAAGAGTACCTACAGTGACATCGGTACGTCATTAGATAATGAGGTGCATCAGGAATGGTGTGATTAAGACCGAGGAGTCATTAATGGTTCATTAGTAAATAAACTGAGACTATATTGTTCTGTGCTAACGCTCGAAGATTATATCTCGGAAACAGTTAAAGATATCATTCTGGGACCCAGTGCAATCGATTCAAATGGGGGGGTTTAATTTTTTTTTAAACGACTTGAACTAGCCCTTCGAGAGCCAGAACCAGGCCAGTTGAGAGAGCCAGAACTCTCGAATCCCTACTACTCATGACCCTAAATACTGTATTGGTATTAAAACGATACTTATTGTATGTAATAGGTAAATATTAATTAATTGGTTTTTGTTTTCCCTCCTTTATGGGAGCAAAGTGTTAATTGTCTATGGCCAAATCATAGTTGGTTTATTGCTCTAAGTTCCAAAAAATTAAACTCTAACGCTTTGCAGAGAACGTCGGTTTGGTCTCGGTGATGCCAATCGCAAACCACAAACAGTAGATTATCCACCGCCGAAAGCTGTGACTTTTTCTAGAACATAATAGTCATAATACGAGGTTATTTAGAAGGTTATCTGTGTCCGTAACCCACTAATTTGACACTGCATTCTTTGTTATTTTGAGTACAGACTCGTGGTCACACCAACATGTCACACACGTGTGAAAATCAGGAATATGTTTCCTGTTAGTCACACTGCTAGTATTGCAATACCTTATAATACTTGTCATTATCAACTAGTTCGGTGATTATCAATGTATAAATTAAAATGGATTAAGGGTGGATTCGACCAAACTGGATTAAGGTCTTATACCTAGACTAAACGCCGTATTTGTATAGACTAATCTCGGAGTAAGTCTTATTCCAGTTTGGTCAAATCCACCCTAAGTTTACTAATTATACGTTACTATTTAGGTAAACTGAAAAAATAACACTGAAAATCTTTTAAAACAGAAACATTACAAATATACAAAAGGTAGGTAAACTGAAAAAATAACACTGTAAATCTTTTAAAACAGAAACATTACAAATACACAAAAGGTTTGTAAAGTAAATAAGTAGGTAAGTAGGTAAACAACTTTCTACACACACTAATTTATCTTTGCTTCTTTTGAAAATACATAGTTTAAATGTATCTACATTATCTACATACTACATACATAAACATAGAAAACATCAAGACCCGAAATCTATTTATAAAAACATTTCTTTTTTCTAAAAACACACGACCAGGAATTGAACCCGGAGCAATTAAAGATAGCAGACGCCAGAACTGGCGTGCTAACCACTCGATTACGGAGGTCGTCATAAAATTACATTGAAATATTTCCTTTACCCAGGAGTGGACTAATAGTACTTTAGTGGGTAGGCCCCCCCACTAAAGTACCTAGTACCAGGGATGATCACGCATTCGCGTTCTATTAGGAAGATAACATATAACCACAACTATTTAATTATTCCCGAAGGGTACTAATCCTTCGGAAATAATAGTAGTGATTATATGTATCTCTGACAACAGAGAGAGAGAGAGAGGGACTAGGCAATGACGGCAGCAAAAGCAGTCTTCTATCATAGTCCACTTTTCACCAAATAGCGACTTCACAAGTGCTCAGCGTGACAGGAGGTGAGCCCATCAACGCTTTACGCTCTTGGATGTATGTGCAGTCTTTAGTTAGTTAGTCGCCTTTTACGATACCCAAGGGAAGAGAGGGGTGGTGGTATTCTTTTACCGCTACGCGACATGGTTATATTATAAGTTATAACCGAAGATGTTATGCTTAAAAAGTACAAGCAGTACTTACCCTTAAACAAACGCGAGCCCCTGGATGAGATATTAAGAAAATGACAATGGATTCCGGGTAAATGATGATCCCAGATTTCATTTTTGGCAATAAAAATATAAAAAATTGAGGGATGAGGGGTTTTTTTGGTGGTAAATAATTTACCATTGTCCATTTAGAACTACAACATTTGAGATGTAAGTTTTAAAATTATTACCATTGTCCCTTACAGTTTCTTTTTATTTCTACACTAATTGTTTCATCTTGTTTTGCTTGTTATTTTCTTTACAAAATAAAACATTTTTTTAAATGTTTTTTTTTAAGTAAGTAGGTACTCAAAATCACACATATTTATTAAAAATCAAATATTATATTAGAAATTTCCTAAAAAATTTCCACCAAATCTTGAAGTTTTTCAGTTGTTAACTTTTTTCTCGAGGCCATGATGAATCTACAAAAATATATCATTATAACTATATATATGTTATATATTCCTTGTTTTTAAAAATAGTTGTTTATAACAAAATATGTCCTACGTTTTCATATATATAATTATTTTTTACGAATTTGGAACAGCCAAGGGTAAATTATTTACCACTTCTTTGAAACATTCTAAAATATACAAATATTTACTTTCATACGCCGTGAATGAGCGGAATAAGACAGCATTATAGCGTACTTTTTGAATTAGAATCGCAAAATAACTTAATAGATTTTTTGTTGAAGAAACTTTTCGAAAAGCTACTGAGCACCATAAAATTTTCGAATTGTTTCACCTTAATAACGGTTCGTCAGTTTTGACGTAACAATACACTGACTTTTGACATTTCAATGTTTTGTGTTGCCATGAACAAGATAAAGTAACTAAGTATTAAGGAATTATAATTTGGTAAAAGTAGTTCTTTTAGGATTATACTACGATAAATATAATAGTTTTTTTAGAAAAACCCGAAGTGGTAAAATAGTTACCTTTATTTTATTAAGGGTTAAGGGGGGTAAGGCGGTCAGCGAAAATTTGGATGTTGCGCGGGGCGGGTTCTGCGGTAATTCGTAAGCGCCATCAAAAAGTTCAAGTGAAGTCTGTCAAGAATTTGAAAAGGTAAATACCGGTGTTTATGATTTTATAGGAATTATAATTGTAAAACACAGTTGTAATGTGCATTTATATGAAATTTTAGAGGTACTTAAGTAATTTCTGGATTTTTTTCTATCGAGACAAATGTTTCCAATCGTGTTTTGACTTCGTTCATCCCCTCACACATACGCTCTGTTATACACATTGAAAATTTTAAAACGAAATATCTAATATATTTTGAATAACAGCTAACAGAAAACAGCCAATTTTTCCGTTTTCACCGCATAAGACCCCTTATTCGTATCAAAATGATAATTTGTTTGGTAACTATACGGTTACTTCTCTTCTCTCTTCGTAGGTGCCAATTAATTTAGGCAGCTCGGGCAGTAGTGGTCAGTGTTCCTTGCAGAATCGCAGCAGTATGGAATGAAGCAACAGCAGCTTGAAATAGCCAAATAATCGATTGTGGGTTTTACACAAACCTACCTAACTACTTATACAATATTCTTTTGATTTTTGAAACAATGGCAATCCATTAGGTCAGTTTGGTCCACACATTATTTTTAATGTAAACAAATCCGAAGAAACCAGAAACTGCGATAATGTTGAACAAAAGTGAGACAATTGAGACATAAAAAAAGCGTGCGCACATTGTAGGTAAGGTATACAGTTGAAGTGTTACCAGTTGAAAATGCTGTAATTTTGTCAATTTAAATTGTTTATACATATTTAATTTTTTTTTTAAATACTATAAAAAAAAATGTTATTGTTCAATGTATGCACCTTTAGCGCGCATAATAGCATTGAGTCTGTTCGGGAAGGCTTCACACGCTGCATTGCTGAACCGTAATTTTTTTTACGGCTCAGCAATATGTAAACAAGCATAACGATCGTGTATGGTTAGAGCGAAAATCAGATTACAATTTAGATCGGAAAGCAAGCACCTGAATCAGTGATGGTTTGGACCGCGGTAACTACGAGTACCACATGACCCTCACCACTCGCTTTCTTTGAACAGGACGTAAATCAACAAATCTACCGTGATAAGATTTTAAACGATGCTTTGTTACCATGGAATCGTAAACAATTCGGTAGAAACCATAGGACGTTTCAACAAGACTCGGCACCATCTCATAAAGCGCGTGATACCTAACGGTTTTTTTTTTACAATAAAATGTTCCTGGCTTCAATTCGTAACAACAATGGCCACCATATTCCTCGGATTCGAACCCAATGGATTTTTTCATATGGTCCATTTTTCAGGCCAAAGTACCAACTAAAAAATATGAGACGGTCAACGCCTAAAGATTGATTTCGCCGAGAATGGGACACAATTCCATCAGACCACGTTCGTGCAGCGTGTGCTGACTTCCCGAACGACTGAATAAAAAAAGGTGGTTACATCGAACAAGAACATTTTTTTCATAAAAGAAGATGTCCCAAATCTCATTTAAAAAAACCCAGGCCCGGCGCTAAAGGGTTGTATAATAAATTTTAATAATATTTTCAACGCTCACTATTTCCGTATCGAGTAGTGGCCTAAATGTTTTTGCTTAAAATGATTTGTAGTTGTTTTGATTAAAAACTCGGTAATTTCGACCAAAATATTTGTTATTCTTTATTTCATTAATAATTTTGTTTATATGTATAAGCATCAGTGGCCAATTTCTTTTTTGATCAAAAAGTTTTGTAGGCGTCCTTATTAAAAACTCAGTAACTAATTATCGACCAAAATATTTATTATTCTCTAGTTTGTTAATTATTTTGTTTACTTACAAATAAGAATATTAACAAAAAGACCTTTATTACAATACCTACAAGTTTTTAAAATAAATACAATAACACATTCTTATAATCGAATTATTTATCTTAACGTAAAGTATTATTTTATGGGTTCTGTATTATTATGACGTCATGTTTACCTGCTAAATAAGCTACCTCGCCTTGCGCTCCTACCGGTAACATTAGTAAGAGGGAGTAGTTTATTTTGTGTTTATTTACAACCTTAATTTTTCTTTATACTAAACCAATTAAGGGTGAGTTCCACCCATGAAACTGAACAACTTTTCCCAGGAAACCTATGTGCAAAATATGTGCAAAAATGACAAAAAATTACGATCTCCCATACTATTGTCGTCAGCTGATCGGACAGTTTTGTATGGGACGTCGAAATTATTTTGTCATTTTTGCAAATAGGTTTCTTGGGGATTTTTTTTTCAGTTTCGTGGGTGGAACTCACCCTTAATTGTTTTTGTTTAAAAAAAAATAGGATTGTTTAATAATTATCTATATTTTGTACCCTATGTTTTGATAATCTTGAATCAGTGAGTAATCGCAAAAAATACTAAATATTGAAGTTAATTATTAATATGTTATTAATAAAGACGCCTACTAAATCAAAGCAAAATAAATATGTTAGCAATCCGATAGGGAAATAGTGAGTGCATAAAATATTATTTTAAAATATTCTCTGAAATCTGAGATATAAAACTTTTGCGCCGGAACTGGGTTGTTTTTGGGCCATCGTCTTTGAAATATTTTTAAGATATTCTGAAGTTTTTAAATAAAAAAATCTAAATTTACCAAATTACAGCATTTTTAATTGGTTACACTACGAACACTGATCCCTGTAAGTTTATACTTTAAGTAGGTAATAAGGAATACATGAGTGTAGCACTAAAATCAATATTAATGCGTTGCACCATTATTGTGATAAGCATAAAAAGGGGAAAAAAACTAGTTTAAAATAATTGCCATGTGCACAAGTGGCTTTATGGTTGAAGGTTGTAAGAATGAGTCAATGGACAAGTGGCTTTATTTTTATATGAATTTCGCGGGGATTGTTCCGTGCGTCGCTTGCGAAATAGACGCTGTCTATTGGTTTAGATTGGTTTGAGGTTCGCTTGGATTGGTCAGCGCGTCCCTCGCGACATAGGCGCCGTCCACCGTGCGTTATTTACTTGAGTTCGCGGAGACAGGGAACGGGTCGGTACAATTGTTTCACATACAACCAGGCGCCATCTATGTTCAGAATGCTGAACTTTTATAATTTTACTAAATACGGGATTATTAGCATAAGTGGGTGTTTATTAAGAGGGAATTGTTGATGGAAGGCTACATCTAAATGTTCAAACATGTAATATTGGCTATCTAAAGAGATTTGATTGATTTATGGTAAGCACTAAAATTTACGCGGGAGCGTCGGTCATGAGCGGGCGGAAGTTGAGATTGAAAGATAGGAAGAGAGAGGAGATTTGTCTCCACGTGAAGGATGGCCATTTAACAAAAGATAACAAGGGTGAAGTAGAGGCGAGTAAGCGATAGGGCTAGCGGTTGGGTGAAAGTTTGGGTGAAAGTAGGAAAGTGGATTTGCGCGGGCGAATGTCGGGCGGGCGTGGCGCGAAATTGGAGGGCTTTTGGCATCGTTGTAGGGACGAGGGGCATTCAATTCAGGGCCGTCGGGCGATAACGATCTCATACGCGGGAAAAAGAGCGTCCTAGCCTTTAAAGCGCGCTAAGTGATATTCGAGCTGCGATATTAATTAAAATTGTTTGTGAAATTGAAAGTGATTATTAAAGTAAAATTATTGCTGTCGCAACTCGAACCTGTTAACGGAATGAAGTATTCCGGGTTATATAGCTGATACGCGTAACGGTGTCAACGAAACTATATAACCTTCAACTGATTTCGATCAGGAGGCATTTGGCTGTATTTGATAATGCCGGCGTTATAAATTACAACGCTAAAGAATACTCTATATTCGAGAGAGTAACAGAGGAAAGACAGTTGTCTCCTTAGTGAAAATCGAAGATAGGTTAGACACCATTTAGCTGGAGGTAGACACGTATGACCCAGTCCAATTTCGAGTCTACCTTCGTACACACAGTGTAGTGTTAGGTTTTAAATCCTGAGTATACTGGCTCGACTCAATAGCTCACTTAGAGGTCTGTTGCTTGCAGGGGCGACTCGACTTACATAACTCACCACACAATTAAGTTTAAATGTGGCTTGGGCCTAGATTGCAAAGAAATACAATTAGGGACTTTTAGTTCTACAGAATATAGGTATTTCAAGTGAGGCAGGCTGTAGGAATCTATAGGTAGGCGTCTCTATATATGTTATTAGGTAGTTGGGGATAGCACGGTATGTACATACTGTGCCCACATAGACTAGGTACGTAGGCCGCGAAGCTAGAGCTGGATTAGCTTCGACTAATAAAGTTGGGGATAATTAAGATATGGTACCTAGATAGATGTTGCTATGTAGTTATGTTGATTATGAGCGCTGAAAAGACCGATCTAGGCATGTAAGCTGTTACCGTAGCTCAATAGGACTCTAATTGCTTTCTTCAAGGTGTTACCAATTAGCTATTCATTTTAAATAATTAGCAGAAGTGAGGTAATATTGAACCATCATTACTTTGGATTACCTAAGAGTCTAGACTGGTTTCCTATTACAAGAAAAGTACTAATAAGTTATAGCATATAAGCATAACTGTGCTGTGATGTTTGATTTCTGATACTGAAATGACCAAACAGGCATTCTTTAGCTTTCCCTGAGGTACAATACGGCCTTAAATTGCAACTCTTCAATGTGTTATAAATTGACATCCAGAAACCTATTGGTAAAAGGACATAATTTTTTTTGGTACTAAAATAAAAGAAAAATTAACTGCAAAAATTCATATACTTCCTTGTCCAAGAGACTAAATGCTATCATTCTGTATATTTCTTAGATTTTTAATTACCTCCGTTAAAGAATACTGTATTTTGATAAGTTTTGTACGTTTCTGAACGAAAGTTCCGGTTTTTTTAATGTTAACGAACGCAGGGTTATTATGTAGGTAAGTCTATGAGGCCTATGGTAATGTATAAACGATATCGTTAACACAGTTATCCTTTTTCGCACTTAAAGTATTTTAGCAACGATACACACAACTAACACAACGAAAGCGCGTCCGGGAATCGTCTGGCGGCTGACAGTTTGACATCTGTCTACGATGCGTATTGACATGGTATTGACATATAAAACGTCAGACAAGCGTCACTTTTTAATTTTTAATAACATAAAGTGTCACAATCCTACTATAACGTTGCCATTTTCGAGTAGAAATCAATGTTCATTTTTAATTTATATAAAAAAACGGAGGTCTTTAAATTAATAATACGGTCATAATTATGTTGATAATAATGTATTCTTCAAGTATTTATACATTGGCGTCAAGTTAAAAGACTTTGGAATTTAGTACCAAGCCCCATAGTAAAAAAAATATGTCCTTTAAGCTAATATTAAACAACTAAGAACCAGTTTGGAACCTAGGTTATTTCGCCTGAAGATGCGAATTCACCTTAATGGTCAAAGACCTTACAAGTTATGTACTTCTTATATTATGAAACATAGAAATATTTGATTGGTAACAACCTGAACCGATTAGACTAATAGTACAGTCTGCTTTATACCTATTAAACTCTCCTTAATGGTCAAAGACCTTACAAGTTATGTACTTCTAATATTATGAAACATAGAAATATTTGATTGGTAACAACCTGAACCGATTAGACTAATAGTACAGTCTGCTTTATACCTATAAAAGTGAGTAAAGAATAACTTCTAAATATAATTGATTTAATTATCAACAAGGACAACTGTGGACAATTACATGGTACCTACCTACTTGTAGTATACTAACTATGATTTAGTAGGCTATTAAATAATCACCCAGTCTGAGAGACTGAGGTATAAGTTAATGAAAAATAATAAACTTAAGTTCACTTCCTAAAAGTTAAGGATATTGAATAAATCAGACATCTTTTAATAAACTTGAGATGTGATAAGCTGTCAAGGCAGTCAATACAATGTAGATAAATTGGGAATTTATAAGAACTGTATAATAAACACTAAGAGTAAATAAAAGTAATTTTCCTTCAAATGATAGCATTCTATTTGAATTCACCTCCTGAAAGGAGTAGGAAATTGAATAAATTAAACATCTTTAATAAACTTAAGACTTGATAACCTGTCAATGCAGACAATACCATCTAATTATATTGGTACTTTATAAGATCTGTATAATAAACACTAAGAGTAAATAAAAGTAAGTTTACTTCAAATGATAGTATTCTAATTAAGTTCACTTCCTAAAAGTTAGGGGATATTGATTAAATCAGGCATCTTTTAATAAACTTGAGATGTAATAAGCTGTCAAGGCAGTCAATACAATTTAGTTAAATTGGTAATTTATGGGATCTGTATAATAAATACTAAGAGTAAATAAAAGTAATTTTACCTTTATTAATAGCATTCTATTTTAGTCCACTGCCTGAAAGTGGGTTTTGAATAAATCATTCACCATTTATAGAACTGAAAGTTAATATTCTAATAAGGCAATAAAGACAGTCAGTTAATAATGTTACATTGTAAAAGCTTTATAATAAACACAATGATCAGAGAAATAAGTGGGATCTGTTGAATGCTGGCTTCACACCTAAGTTCTATAAGAGATACCATGAGACATAAGTTATTGCATTGAATAGTTGGGTTATGAATGTGATAAAGATATTTGGATGATAGCAAGCCCTAAGATAAACTCTATTGAATTATGAGGAATAATAAGAATGTAGAACCTAATAAATAATTTTCATAATGAAAGATGAAATTAGGTTGAAGAGATATGTAGATTCTCAGTAAAGGATAAATTAACTTCAATTGGTCGGGGCCATAATTAAACAATGTGATGTATGGCAAGCTATGGCACGGTTGGGGCTCATAAACTACCACAAAACTCTTTTATGTATAATGCTATCGATTATAAATGATAATAATACCTGCAAGCTAAGCTATCATCTGATTATCTTTGAGTGGTTAAGCGTTCCTTTCCTGCAGCTGCTGTGAAGGATTTAGGTCACAGTTCAAACGAAGACACTGATAGGCTTACACATATCTAGGATATTAGGTATTGACGGTTAGGTTAATAGGTCAGTAGGTAATAATTTAACGATGACGGCCCTTAGGCAGCTCAAAAATGGAAAACCCCTGGAGATGACGGAATTACGGCGTAACTTCTAAAAGCGGAAGGTACCCCAACGCTTAAAGAACTTCAGCGTATCTTTAAAGACGTCATCTTTACTGGGAGAACTCCAGAGGCATGGCACAGGAGTGTTGTTGTTCTGTTCTTCAAAAAGGGAGACAAAACCTTATTGAAAAATTACCGCCCAATTTCGTTGCTGAGCCATGTCTACAAACTGTTTTCGAGGGTTGTCACAAATCGTCTCGACGAATTCCAACCTCCTGAACAGGCCGGGTTTCGAAGAGGATATGGCACCATAGACCACATTCACACAGTGAGGCAGATTATACGGAAGACAGACGATTATAATCAGCCCCTGTGCATAGTGTTTGTGGACTATGAAAAGACCTTTGACTCCATAGAAACCTGGTCTGTTCTGGAGTCCCTGCAGCGATGCCAAGTTGACTGGCGATATATCCAAGTGTTGAAATGCCTGTATGACGCCGCAACGATGACCGTCCAAGTATAGAACCAGCAGACTTAGCATATCCCACTGCGTCGAGGAGTGAGAAAGGGAGATGTCATATCTCCAAAACTGTTCTCAAGCGCTATGGAGGATATGTTTAAGACACTAAACTGGAAAGGACGAGGCATCAACATAAACGGCGAGTACATCTCACACTTGAGATTTGCGGATGACATCGTCATTATGGCTGGAACGATGCAGAACTTACAGCAAATGCTGGACGGTCTAGCTGATTCCTCTCAACGCATCGGTCTCCGGATGAACTTGGAAAAAATAAAGGTCATGTTCAATAAACATACAGATCTAAGACCGATTGCTATAAATAGTGTAGCTCTTGAAGTTGTTTCGGAGTATGTTTACCTAAGGCAAACGCTCCAACTAGGTATAAACCACTTCGAGAAGGAAACCAATAAAAGAATACGGCTGGCCTGGGCAGCGTTTCGTAAACTTCGTCGGCTCTTTTCGACGCGATTACCACAGAACCTGAAGACGAAAGCCTATAATCAGTGTGTCTTACCTGTTTTAGCATACGGAGCCGAGACATGTACACTCACGGTCTACAAATTAAAAGTCACTCGGCGAGCTATGGAGAGAGCTATGCTTGGTATTACTCTAAGGCATCGAATTCGGAACGAAATCATTCGCCAGAGAACCAAAGTGACCGACGTAGCTCAAAGAATTAGCAAGCTGAAGTGGCAATGGGCTGGTCATATTAGCCGCAGGACCGACAACCGCTGGGGCAAACGTATTCTAGAGTGGAGACCGCGACTCGGCAAACGTAATGTAGGGCGCCCTCCGGCTAGGTGGTGCGACGACATACGTAGGGTGGCTGGCAGCAGTTGGATAAGAATATAAATAATAAAGGCCTATGTCCAGCAGTGGATTAACACCGGCTGATTATGATGATGATAAAACTCATTTTAGGAACAAAAATGGAAAATATTTCATCAAACAACATTGATAAAAATAACTAAGTACTTAGGTACTTAAAAAAGTAACTAAGACGGATGTTTTTAGATTTTACCCTGGGGTTTTAGTACCTATTACGTTGTTGATTACCTAACTTCTCCTCGATGACGATCACAGAACAATATTACCGATGCACTTGGTTAGGAAATGAAATTCTATTGATTTGAGTGACTCTAATTAAGCACGACGACATTTAGCCGATATTTAAGACTTTGATACAATGCAAACTGCGCAAGTAGGTAGGTAGGTACTCAGCGCGCGATACGCCTCTATTCCTATTTCTATATGATTAACGCCGATTTGCAAGTCGATAGACAAAAGAAATCGACTAGATCGTACAACGGTTTACGACATCTGCTTAAAAAAAATAGAAACTTACTTTTAAGCTCCAGTTTCTTATTAATTTCCATTTTGTTGTACACTAAAATACAAACTTTTTTTTATAATAGATGGGCTTGCTCTTGGCCACATTCTTATCCGTAGGATTAAAAAGATGCCGACGATGAAGCGAACTTGCCCAGAAGCAGCCTATTCACTCGGGCTATAGATGTTGGGGCTATATGTTCGCTCGGGAACACAGACGCCGGCAGGAAATTCCATACCTTGGTTGTACGCATTATGAATGAAGACGAATAACGCTTGGTGCGTATGAGTGGAATAGGAAGTCAGCTCAATGCGGCCATAGGAGGCAAAGCGGCCACACCCAATTTCTCGGTAACTAAAAACGATAGCACGACGTTGCCCTTCTGCCATATGGCTAACTTCCCGCCCCACACCGCAGGCAGTCGTTTGGTTGCGATCGGAGCAAACGCGTGGCCGCGGCGACATGTACAAATGATTTGTGCATTTTATTAAAAAATCCAGGGTAAGTTCAACCTGTTTTGATCAAACCTCTATAGAATTCAATCTTTTTATTACACGTCTTTTGTTTCATATCTAATTGGCTTTGAATGTGTAACATTTGTTCCGACATGAGATAAATAATGTGAGCTGTGTTTATTTTTAAAATAAAATTGTGGAAAAAGGCAAAGAGGTCCGGGCAAAGTGGCTAAGTGACCACTTTGCCCGTATTTAATAAGTGAACCGCGATCATGGCAAAGCGGGCAGTTAGCCGCTTATAAAAATATACGTTTTTGTATTATTAAGATTAGAATGTTTTATTTAACTATTATTTTTTTAGATGGTCAACAACTACAAAAGAAAAACTAGGCAGGGGGAACTTTTGGTACATATATTTAAGTAAGAAAACATTAAGACTGAAATGATTGTTCCATTTGAAACTTTATTGGTTACTAGGTATTTAATTTTATGACCACTTTGCCCTTACCCCCATGGCCGCTTTAGGCGCCAACAGGGGCAAAGCGGTTTTTTGACAAAATGTGCCTCCACTTTATGAAAGCTTATTAAGTTCCCTTTCATTTGATATAATATTTTTTTTATATATCGTTTCTATAGTGGCATTTCTTTAAATCAAAGTAAAGGTGGCCGCTCTGAGCTGACCTCCCCTATCAACCAATAAGCGTGGTAACCCGCGGTTCGTCTGGACTCACGATAGTAGAAAGGGGACTGTGGTGTGGAATGAGCTCTTACTACTACTTATTGTAGTTCTTCAAGTTACAAAACCAAACTCGTTGGGCCAGAATCCGGTTTAGGCGCAGAATGTCCAATTCGCAAAATGTCCAGCGGTCGCAAAAAGTTCAAGTCGTCATTATTTATTTAATTTGTCCGGCACAATAAAACGGTATCCACGAGTTATTTTTATTGTGCCGGACAAATTAAATAAATAATGACGACTTGAACTTTTTGCGACCGCTGGACATTTTGCGAATTGGACATTCTGCGCCTAAACCCAGAATCCGCTAGAATGCAATAATATCTTGAGCGGGGGCCTATGATACGAGAGTAGTGTCACCAATACGCAAGGATCATGACACGCCTCCCGTCCCGAGTCGTGTCACGCTTACTTTGTATGGGGCCCCGAGTGAAACTTTCATCTAGAGGATGAGGCAACGAATCGGTTAAATAAAACTAATTTTAAATTAAGCGTTTTAGCGTATTTAGTTTTAAGAGGTTTCTTAATCAATAATAATTGTTCAGATAAAATCTACGTTAAATCACTTCGCAGACTGAAGCATTTTGCATAGTTGTGATGCAAATACAAAGTACGGTGAATTCTTTTGTTATTTTTGCATACCCTGTCACGCCGACTTTAGTCTCTGACATCATTGTTCTCTGGTTAAAAATATCTTCCGGCACTAGCATACATCTCTGCTAATGGAGGGTTTTTATCATGGATATAATTCTGAGGTGCTAGCTATCGTTGTGCGTGTAGCGTTGCGAGTTAGATCGAGCGTTCCAATCACTAATTCTCGCATTCAAAACACGATCTCTTATTTCCGTTTTAGGCTGCCCGCCCACGTCAGACTTTGTGTAAAACCGATAATCGGTGACCGATTTTTTGTAGGAAAAAAATAGACTGTACTTATTGCAATTGAGCAACGACGCACACGTTCTTCAAAAATTCGGTCAGAAATCAATACAGAAATCAAAAAGAAAAATCGGCGTGATTATCGGCCAAGCAGCCTCAGGCTGCCCTCACTCGTCCGATAATCGATAAATAGAATCTAACGTACATAAAGCAATAGTGCAACGTGACACGTCCTACAAAAAGTCGGTCAGAAATCACATCAGAAATAAAATCAGCCCGATTATCGGTCCAACAAAAAATCTGGCGTGGATGGGCAGCCCTAAAGTTTCAGTCAACGATGTTTTAGTTATTTTAAAAGTACTTACATATTTACTGTTCGATTGTGACTATCTGTCTAGGAAATAAATGGGTCTTCTGTGATCGGCCTATTCGAAACCT
The DNA here is from genome assembly GCA_963921215.1 of Scoparia ambigualis. Lineage (NCBI taxonomy): Eukaryota > Metazoa > Arthropoda > Insecta > Lepidoptera > Crambidae > Scoparia > Scoparia ambigualis. The sequence goes on from OY992503.1 coordinate 24,818,735, forward strand.
TAGGGGGCCTTAGGTATCTTACCATCAACTCTTAGAGCAGTAAAACTTTAATCTTACGTCCCATACGAATTTTGTAAGTAATCTGCTGATAAGCTCACTGCTAAGCTGCTGCTCTGCTAAGTGCTCTAAGAGCTTTAAAAACTGATAACATTAAACTTCGATAAACATTTATCAAAGACTTTCAAAGACAAACACCGCTAAGATAAAATAATATAATTTATAAGTAAAAGACAGTCGATTCCATTTGTACTGCTGTACATTTATTACCATAATAATATTAAGGCCGTTCACTGATTTTAACAGTTATTTAACAGGTAATCAGCTTACAGTTATGCACAAATCGCCACATTTTTTGGAATACAGTTTACAAAAATATAAAATTAATATAATATTTTAATAGCAAAATAGAATGTAAGCAATATTACATAGATTATAATAACACTATATTCTCCTTAGAAATATATTATATTAGTAGGTATATACCATCGCGGTGGTATATACTTTGGCACGATCCTGCTGTCAGTAGATAATACATCAATCTGAAGTACGGTCGGGGTCACAGTCGCTGATCGTATGAAGCGCGCCGCGCGCCCGGGCACGGTAGTGTATATTTTCTTTGGCCCGGGCGCGTGCCCGTACTAAATAGACGACGCGGTGTGCAAGGGAAATTGACCTTTAGACTGGTAAAGCGACGGAGTCCGCGACAGTACTTACTTACTTATAATATATTTGTATTTTATACTTTACTAAACTACATACCGACACAACACAATAATGAATAAGGCGAATCGGAACAAAGCAAATCAGTTGTTATGTTTTATTCACAAATAAACAGGGATCACAGGGAAATTGTTAACTCCTAATAAATAATCTTGAAACCATTTATACCTGAAACTCAAACCATCACTAAAAACACAACTAAGTACTTAACATTTGCCCGCGACTTTCTATTCCCGTAAGGGATGCATCATATCAAATCAGTGCCCCGTCCGGGCCACGCACACGGCACGCCCCGTGCACGGCCCGGTCTAATATAATTCATCCCTAAATTCCTGATGATCGGTTGAGTAGGTATTTATGACGTAAAAGTATTACTTACAAACAAACCCACTTTCGTTTTTATAATACTCGATAGGGTAAAGTTACATACAAACAAAATATATTTAAGTAATTCAAGTATACATTACTCGTATTTAGGTAAGTATTCACGTTTATTTTTTATTTGCATTTAAAAAAAAACTACTTATTGAGTTTCTTGATTTCAAGTGGTGTAACCGTTTCCCGGTATATCTTTATCCCATTAAACATCGCATTCTTGCCAATAGTACATCCACCTCAACGGTATTTTACTAATTACAGTGATTACAACAACGATGACGCACATTAACCGGACCAGACGAAATAACAATTATGCGATAAGGCTCCTGCATACCAAAAGCAGGGCAGAAATAATGCGGTAGGTAGGTATGCGCTTTCACGCCTCTGCTCTTTTAAGGGCCCAGACAAATGACGCATAAAGATTAGAATGTTAAACAAATGTATGGGATGATAATACGTCAGCAATACGTATTTTAGCGAACTTTAAATTGGTAATGTAACACTTTTAACAGCTTTTATAATATGACATATTGTTTATTTTTATGCAATTATTATACTACAACGTGTAAAAAAAAAACAATAAAATTTGAGTAGCCTACATGTTTTGTAAGGATTATATTTATTAGACAAAAAGGAGCTCAAGTTTTTGTTTTAATTATCACAAAAGTGGCCAATCGATGATTCCCTGTTTTCTACCTACTTTCCTTCAACTAGCCTAATTACCAGTGATCGGCGTAGGTAGTGTCATTTGGGGTAAATGAACTAGAATGTTAGTCATAATATGGATACGCCCCGAGAATCCCGGGATCCGCGAAAATAATTTGCTAAATTTTGATTTAACGTCGGTAGAGCAATCTGAGATCAATGAGATTGAATTTTAGTGTTAATATACGAGTAGACATGCCTCGGAATTTCCGTGAATGTTTCTTTAATGCCAATGTCTTTATTAGGTAATTTAAGTTAAAAAAAAATTTCTACAACGGGAAAGATCTTGGCCTTCATCTGACCTGATGGTAAGTGAAGATAAGGCCGAAGGTGGGAGCGACCATCACCCTGACTCCTCAATCACAAAGGCACTGTCTATCATAACGCTAATTGCCGAACGGAACAATGCTTTTAACATTGTTGTTATGGCGACAAGCTTAAGATACGAGTCGAGTATTATTAGAACGACTGACTCATTTTAGACATAACCTGGGGTCCTTTTTATAAACGTGACAATTGTAAATTACTATAATTCGGAGGACATTGTCAATGCGATGAACAGCAATATATACTTCTTAGACAATATTCCATGTTATGTACTTAGTATAGTAATTTACTATTGTCACTTTTATGTCTCAATTTAATAACAAAGCTAATAAAAACACAAATATTAAAAAAATTACAATATTTATTTAAATATATTGAAAATCATCAACATTCATCTATGTATATAAAATTAACAACATTGGGCATAGAATAAAAAGATTTCCCGGGATTTAGCAGGCATATCCATATTAAGATAACAGTCAGTAAATCCCGAGAATAGCACTACCTACGCCGATCACTGCTAATTACCATTATTACTAATAACTACTAAATAACTCCTGCAACTAATTAAGAAATTACCTACGCCTACAACTTAGAAAAAAATTCGATTGTTCATACAAAAATATCCCACATTTAATTGTGATATTTAAGCAGTGAAGTCTTAACAGGGTTTATGTATGCACCCTTAAATTTTATTGCTTATTTTGTTACACGTTATACCTATATATTCTCTGGTAGCGATCGACTAGTGTGAGCATTCGCCAATTTACTATTGACAAATGCTACCTAACGAATCGACATGGAGCGTTTGCCACTTGTCCGTGTCTAGGAGCGTTGCACTGCTGCAGCAGGGCCGGCGCTAATATTCGATGTGTCGTGCTCGTGGTGCATAGGTATCGTTTCTTGTTAACACGTTAGCTGCTAAACTGGGGTTTAAAAGCCTTGTGAGTATCTTTCTGCCAATGCGGGCACTGAAATCGTGCCATTTCACTCGGTGCGAATGCGAATGCGAACCCCGTAACTTTAGTAATATTGGACGTATGAAAGAGACAATCACATAATTCATCTTTACTTTCGTAACTTATTGTGATAGGCTATTAAAAAGTGTACCGTGTTTGTTTGACCTAGTTCGCACACAAATAAAATTATTCACGTTAAGTGCTATACTGGACTTGTTTTATTGGCCTGGGTATCAGGCCAATAAATAGCACTGATGATTTTGCGGTGGGGATAGGGCGTAAGCGGTACAACCAGAACCAGTGCTAGGATGATATTGGTCAGTTTGTTTGGATATCGTTAGCGCACGTCGCATGTTTCGGTTTCACCATGATTCGATAATAGTTAGTTATGTGTACACCATCACCTTCAGTGACCTCCATATATTTTAAGATAATCCCTGATATGCCTGACACAGTCGTCAAACTTTTATTACTTTGTAAGCATACTTCACCGCTACGCTTATTAACTAATCAGTCCCACAAAAAGAAGATTATGTTTTCTAGCTAAAACTAGACGAGTGATTTACGACCGAGAAATCGGGGAATTTATGTAAAGTCACGTAGAAAGGTCTTGACTTAATAACGAATCAGTATAAAAGGCTATCAATGGCCGAATGCCGAAGGCCGAATAGTGCCACAGAGATCATTCTACCAGCGCCTTCTTAGTCGTATAGTTAAGACATACACTAGTTTAAAACTATTTTAACGGGACCTAACACGATTAATTTTTGTAAGTAAGTACATATCTACTTACTGCTTGACGTTTCGGCCGCGATGCTGCGGCCGTGGTCACAAGCGAACTGAGTAAGTAGATATGTACTTACTTACAAAAATTAATCGTGTTAGGTCCCGTTAAAATAGTTTTAATGCAATGCAACGCGATAGTTTAAAGTCTTACACTAGTTTACTTTTGTAATTTTTACTTAAATACAGTTTAATACTATTAATTTAATACAGTTTAATACATGGAAAACGTACTTTCATTTATTTCGATAATAAAGATTCACCCTGCACAATTTTACGAGTGCCCGGAACGTGTAATTTAAGTCGATGACGAAGGAGTCCAACGTCACATACTACAGAATTAACATGAAGGTAAAACTTGTCATAGAAGAATAAAAGAAACTGTTACTAGAATAAAACGTAACTACTATTGGACAAATTAAGAACAACAGTTACCTACTACTATTATTAACTCATGTGAATTATGTAAGAAAATGAAGTATAACAGGAACTTTATAAAACCCAAAGCTCTAGTTACACAAACTCAAACGAAACCATTTCAAAAAATCTTTACAGATTTATTTTCAATCTAAGGAAAAAATTATCTTACCATCGTAGATGCCTTTTCTAAACTAGGTCAAGCGATAGAAGTTCAAAATAAATCTACTCTAGAAACAATTAGAGCATTAATAAAATACTATTTATTCTGCGGCACACCAAACAAAATTAGTTGGGACCCTAGTTATGTTGGCGTAAACTACCAACACCACACTACGCAGCTACTACAGATAGCACGTACACGAAAGCAAAGACAATTACCACATCCTTATCACCATTATTACGACTATTGCACATGTTACACATTAGTAAATATTTGATGTAAACAAAACCATTAATCATAGTATATAAGCTTGTATTGTAATAATAAAGACAGCCTTTAACAGCTCTTCCGACTATCAACATCTCTACAATTGTCTTGTAAATCAGCTTTTTAAAAAGCCTATTAACTGGCGCAGTCGTAAAACCAAGCGTTCATCAAACGGTGCAGGTCATATCAAACTCTGTGACTTCGTATTCGTGACGCGGACAAGAACCTACAATAGGAAGCGGCAGCAAGTCAAAAAGACTCAAACATCTGAAATACTCGTGGGGCAAGCATAAAACTCTGTTGACTTCCGAGATTCCTACCTTTTTCACACTAACATTGTGTAGTTATTTTTGGGTTATTTGTGGTATTTTTCGTATCAATAGATTAACATGGCTAGCGAAAAGAAAGTAGACACAATCACAATAATTAAGGACAAGCTGATAGCAGTCGAGTACAGTACAGTACCTTATCTATATTATTACCATCATTTGATGAAACAAAACAACCTTAGCGTTTTATATTGAAGGTGTAGAAAATGCACTTAACAAATGGGGAAGATCACACAGCAAAGCTTGTCTCATACGGAACAAGTTAACAGGAAGAGCAGTTGAGGCGCACTCCGAAGGCACAGGCGCAAAGACCTGCAGTGCGAGCACGGATCTTTTATCGGCAGTACTTAAACTGTCAAATGTCACTTTATCGGTCAATAAAAGATCTGTGCTCAGGGGCCTGGTCTGACATAAAAGTAAACATACAAGAAGATTCAGTAAATTCAGAAACGAAATCCAATTAGAGCAGGAACTAATGCTCTTAAATAGAGAAAGCAACCTAGACGCTTTTGCGAATCAAATTAGAGCTTTAAAAAGCACATTAATATTAGCAGATCCATATAAACGAACATATTACCAACAAATGGCACCAAGTGTATTTTTAGAAAAAATAAAACCCATTACGGCCATCTTCATAAAGCTACAGGGCGTAGAAAATCTAGAACAAGCGTTAACTGTAGCAAAGCAAAAAGAAGCTAAACTTAGGAGTAGGACGGCTCAACAAAATTACAATAAACCCTTTATTCCAACGTAAAATAAATTTATAACACAGAATAGGAAAGATCAGTCAGTACAACCAAAAACCGCCCTTCAACCAACCAAACAAAACAATTCACTTCAAATCACAATTAGATCAGGAAAATGAATCAGTAGTCGACCATAACAAAAATCCAGATGATAATACTGAAGTTATCGAAGACGAAAATTTTCTTATATTAACAATGAACAAAATTATAGTCGCCTTCCATATATGTACAGGAATATTTTTTTATGTAAGCATATTTTTTTAAAATTATAGAGTAATAATAATGCTAATCTGGAGCTACTGATTTAATTTTTAATTTTTAAGCGAAAAATAAAGAAACTAAAATTGATCAAACATATCCACAAAAATACCGTTGATCATGGTCAATCGACCGAGACCGCGCAAGTGAACTCTGACACATTGCGATACCACAGGATACCTAGGTTGCGTTACCTCAACGTTACACGTGACCTTTCGTTCGCCCGGTATCCACGAATTATTTATTATTGTGCCCGACAAATTAAATGAAAATGATGTCTATTAACGTTACTGAATGATATAAAAAATAATGCGCACAATATATAAAAAATCCTGTATATCAATGTGTTAGGAGTTTAGGAGGCAGATTCTTACTAGACACAGGCGCATCACAATCATTAATACATCCAAAAATAATAAAAAACAATAATATAAAATGTGAAATCAAAAATCAAGTTCATTTCATAAAAACAGCTCATGCCGTTACTAAACACAACAAGGTAGCTTTTATCACATTACCACACAGACTATTTAAACAAGAAATCACTCACAAATTTTTACTATTCTAATTTGACTCAGATTTTGGAGGCTTACTGGAACTTGATCTTCTAGTTCCATTAAACTGTCAAATATATATAAACAAGAATATGATGTTGCACACTGAAAATACACAAATACCAATCAGTGACGACATAAAAATATCGTATAGCACAAATAGAACCTAAATCGGAACAGATGGTGAACCTTTTGTGTAACTATGATGAACGATAGTATTTATCAATAGAAAAAAAACATTAATACAGTTTAGTATTCCCAGCAGCCCACCAACCCACCAACCCGCATTGGGCCAGCGTGGTGGGTTAGGGCCCAATATCCCCACGTGCTATTGTTCACGTGGGAGGCCTGTGCCCAGCAGTGGGACGCTTATAGACTGATGATGATGATGATTCCCAGCAGCTCTTGTATCAGTAAAAAACGGAAACTGTTAACATCATTCATAACAAATCAAATAAAGAAATAAAATTAGAAAAAAGCACACAATTTCATTTATAACATACAGTCAACATCTATAAACACCATGACAATAGACAGGAACATAAATAAGTAACTGAAAGAAAATTTAAATTGATAAGAACCGAACCGAACCATGCTTAAGTGGGATTGGGCAGGACATGTTTGCCGCATGCCTGACGAGTTGTGGGCAAAGGTCACTACTAACTGGATCCCACGTGGAGTTAAACGGCAGCGAGGCCGACCTAGACGCAGGTGGAGGGACGAGCTTGATGCCTATGCAAAGGATTGGCCAGCACAAGCAACAGACCGCGAAAAGTGGAAAGAGGGGAGGGAGGCCTTTGCCCAGCAGTGGGAAAATATAGGCTCATAATAATAATAATAAGATAAGAACCGACCGTATGAACTCAGAAGAAAAAAGAGAAATTGAAAAAACTATGTTACAACTATAAATATATATTTCATTGCGAACAGGTTCCCTTAACCTTTACGATAAACCTATTTAGGGTCTACAATATCAATAAGCGGACGTTTAAGGGGAGCATCTATACATCACACTGAGCATGCTCACCAAATTTGGTTCAAAACTACAGGCTCGCGTTACCGAGATAATCAACAAAACATTATCATAATTCACCAAAAAATACACCCTTTCAAACAGCTGCACTAGGCACACGCACACAAAGATAGCCGAAAATGCACATTAAACTCGGAGCAAACTGAGCTATCTTTTTATTGACGCTTTCGTGCGTGTTAGTAAAGACACAGCATGTTCCATGATGTGCATTATTTTAATAGATTTAGTTTGTTAGAAAACATAACTTTAAAAAATCACTATAAAACTGGAGCCCATTTTTTGTCATTGTTTTCAGAATGATGTATATATACCGCCCTTAAACGTTCGCTTATTGATTTTGTTAGACCCTGTATTTTGTAAGAAAATACAGAAAAACCTCTAAATAAAAACAGGAAATAAAGAAACAAGTAGACAAACTCCTAAAACCAACAATTATCAGAGAAGGCAGTTTACCTTAATCATGCCCAGTTCATATAGTACAAAAAAAGGCGAACGCTTCAAATCAACAGAAGTGGCGCCTCGTTATAGATTACAGAAAATTAAACGATAAAACAGTTGAAGACAAATATTCCTTACCTAACACTGACGACATCTTAGACAAGTTAGGTGGCGCACAACTGTGAAAATTTCGCAGAAAACGTGAAATATTTACGACCATGGACTTAGCTTCAGGATATCATCAAGTAGAAATGATTCGAACAACGTTGAGAAAACAGCATTCGCAATAGGCAGAGGTCATTACGAATTCCTTCGTATGCCTTTCAGTCTAAAAAACGCACCCAGCACATTCCAAGGATTGATGGACTCAGTGCTACGAGGTATAGATAACGTTTTAACATACCTTGATGACGTAGTTTTATACTCTACTTACCTAGAAGAACACCTATACAAATGCAGACAAGTTTTCCACAGATTCCGTATACAAAACTTAAAAATTCAACTAGATAAATCAGAATTCCTTCAAAAACAAGTAAAATTCTTAAGACATGCATAACAGAAAAAGGTTTAAAACCTAATGAGGATAAAATGGCAGCAATAAATAAATCCCTATACTTAAATACAAAAAAAATAAAATCATTTGTAGGCCTCGCAGGTCACTACAGAAAACTCATTCAAGATTATTTTTTTTGTTTGTGTGTTTATTGTGGCACGCCAAAATGGCCTCACTCTGTCTGATGAAAGGTAGCCAGTGAAGCCCAAGAAGTGAAAGCGTTCATCACAGCGCTACCACGCTATGCCGAACGCTCACACTATGACTAAGATTTTGCCAAACAGTTAGTTTGGCAAAATCTAGAAAACCACCAACTAAATGCCTAAAAAGGGGAAGAAGAAGAAAGTCATCTGCAAACATCTGGAATGGCAAAAACTACAACAAGCAAGTGTCTGCATTGCACAACTCATACAGCATCAAGAACCACCTAACTACACCTATGCCTTAGTAAACTATGAAAATAATGTAATACAACAAATACAGAACAGATGTGGTATGCTCCATGTGGTATGAACTCAAACAGTTAATCTTCGATAAATTATTTTCTATAGTTAAATATTATTATCATTGTCATGCTTTGAGTCGTAAAATTTGTCAGATTGACACATGTTTTTCGACCTGAACTAATCAGTACCGATAAGAATGTTTAAGATAAACCCATAGTTAACCCACGTTGAGAAATCTTAGGATAAATAGAACGGCTGAGGCTAGAACAAGATTATTATATTCGTCACCGCCTTCCAAACAGTATAGTCCATAAGCCTATATCTGTAACTTGAATATTAAGTTTTTCTTTACTTCGAATATATAACTTAAATACAAACGAAGTTGCTCATTAGTTGCTACAGCCTAACAAATCCTCATCAATCTTCAATTTCCTAACTGCACGACTCGACGGTTAACTGGCGCAGTCGGTCGGTAGGATCGCGCCGTGGCTTGTTCATCAACAAGTAAAATACGAACGCGACCTCCATCAAAGAAATTACATAACCAGAGAAACGACCAGAAAGAAAAAGAAAACACTCAAGACTCAAGCCCCAGTACCTGAAAACAGACGCCAGGATCCAGAGAAGAGCCAAACAGATCGCAAAAAAGGTGAAGAAGAGTCCATCGACTACAACTGGAACGAGCACGAGCTAGGCAGCAAAGCACAACTAACACAAACAGCATCGGTATCAAATCTTTATATTTCTTTTTGGTGGCGATAGTTTCAGTTGGGTGTATAGAGGAACAAGAGTCGTCATACCTTCCTTATTATCTATTTCTTTATCACAAAAACCATTATTATGACGAGCGTGTTGGTTGAGGTGGATCTTAAGGAATTTAACAGAACTTTATTATCATTATTTGTATTTATTAATGCTGAGCGAATACTTTCACAAAAATTAAGAATTTTATAACATTTTTGTATTTTGTGTGTTTTTGGTATTTTGTGTATTTTTGCAAATTTTATAATCTAAACGCCAATCATGGCCTTAGTAAACGCGATCTCGCAGGAATTCATGAAGATTATTCCAATGTTCGACGGAGATTACCGTCATCTTAATCTTTCTTTTATGCAAATGTGAGTTTATCATATCACAATATCCCGGGGATGAAAACTAGGACAAATATAACATGCACATCGTCACACACACACACACACACACAAGTCGTCTAACGGGCAAGGCAGCAGCCTTGGTTAGTGAGCGATCAGACATTAATAATTTTGAGGAACTAAAAAAATTATTTGATCAACATTTCGGTGACCCAAGAGTATCATTATAGTTAAAACCGAAAAAAAATATATCGAATTTTGTCATCGCATAAAAACAGTGCGTAGTTTATTTTCAAAGCTTAATTCAATTCCGGATGAAACCATACGACAAAGTAAAATGGAAATTTATTATATTATGGCGTTAAGCACATTCTTATATCGGAAGACATGATTAGAATAGTAAGATTAAAAACCCCTTCTAATTTAGAATAAGCATTAAAAATCGTTATGAAAGAAGAAAACTTTCACAAACAAGATAACGCTAGGCAGAAGACAGATAATAAGTTTATTAACCCTAATTCTGATTTTGAACACGGTAATTATAATAATCGTAATAATTTTAATAATCGCAATCATTTTTATAATCGCAATAACTTTAATAATCGCGCTATACAACCGAGTATACCTCAGAACTAAGGCACCCTTGAAATCCAAACCAGTATGGACAAGTTAATCATGGACAAGGTGTAAGCCGAAGTTATCGTTATAACCAACCTTCAACTAGTAATATATCGTTATCAAAATTCCAACTCTTTTATGACCCAACAAAATAGCCATTAGACGATCATATAAATTATCGTCAGGGATTTAACCCGACTCAACAGGGACAATTAATGACTCCTATACCGGAAACCAGCAGTTCATTGGCTCAATAACCACTCAATACCATAAAAATGAACGGGAGAAATGAGGTCGTTATGGATACGGCATCCACATCGAAAACAAATTTTCATCTAAAAGCCTCAACTTCAACCCAACTGATATAAATATAACGGCAATTTTGCCTTATATAAAAATTAATCAGTTTAATGCTAATTTCATAATCCACACATGTAGCGCTAGATCATTTATCCGTTCTGCGCTTGCAAAACAATACTTTGCAAAAGAGATTTAAAACGAAGACTTAGAAATAATTAGTACTCATGCATGTATAGTAGGCATAATGGGTTTACTGTTTTATTAATTTACCGTTAAGGTAGAGTTGAGTAGAAGTTAAGGTAGAACGCCAGAAGCGTGGCATGAAAGTGTGGTTGTGTTGTTCTTTAAGAAGGGCAACAAGACCCTACTGAGGAACTACAGACCCATATCACTCCTAAGTCACGTTTATAAGCTGTTTTCGAGAGTTATAACTAATCGTCTCGCACGCAGGTTTGATGACTTCTAGCCAAACGAACAAGCCGGATTCCGAAAAAGCTTTAGCACCATAGACCATATACATACGCTGCGGCAGGTTATATAGAAGACCGAAGAGTATAACCAGCCAGTTTGCTTAGCGTTTGTGGACTATGAGAAAGCCTTTATGATTCGATCGAAACATGGGCCGTGCTACAGTCTCTCCAGCGGTGCCAAATTGACTACCGGTACGTCGAAGTGTTGAAGTGTTTGTACGAAAACGCCACTATGACAGTTCGCTTTTAGGACCAGAGCTCGAAGCCAGTCCAGCTGCAGCGTGGAGTGAGACAAGGAGGCGTCATATCTCCGAAATTCTTTACTGCTGCACTGGAGGACGTGTTTAAGCTTCTGGACTGGAGAGGACTCGGCATCAATATTAACAGCGTGTACATCAGTCACCTTCGGTTTGCCGACGATATAGTAGTCATGGCTGAGACCCTGGAGGGCCTCGGCACAATGCTCGGTGATCTCAACAGAGTCTCTTAACAAGTGGGCCTTAAAATGAACATGGAGAAGACGAAAATCATGTCTAACTCACCCAATCCCATGTTGTACCCAATCCTCTGAAGGTTGGAGACTGCTCTGGAAGTTGTTGACGAATATGTATTGTATACCTGGGACAAACAATCCAGTAAGGTAGGTCCAACTTTAAGAAAGAGGTCAATCGTCGAATCCAACTCGGCCGGGGAGCGTTCGGTAAGCTACGAAATATCTTTTCGTCCAAAATACCGCAGTGTCTCAAGACGAAAGTCTTCGACCAGTGTGTTGCCGGTGATGACATACGGTACTGAAACGTACCGTGGTCGCTCACAATGGGCCTAATTAGGCAGTGGACGTCTTGTGGCTGATGATGATGATGAATTTACCGTTAAAATAAATATTTTTTATAAACGATAAACATAAATTTTATGTGTATGACATTTCAAAAGAATATGGCGGACTATTAGGAATCGACTTTATGACACGTTTCGGTATTAAAATTAACATGAAAATCTTTAAGATTACTATCAGAAATATAGTCATGTCCATTCGTTTTAATCCCGAGTTCGAACCAATCCAGTTAACGTTAAACCGCATTGTTCACAGAAAGTGAAAGTTCCCACATAGCAGCATAACAATGCCTCACATGTTAGTCAACTGTAAGAAGGGTTATGCTACAACAGTTTTTAAAAGTGAATTTAATAAAAAAATGTTATTAACAATTCATCAACCTTTTGAAATAAAGGAGGAACCAAATAAAATATAATTTTTTTTTTTAAATAATAATTATGATTATGATCAATAATTGATTAAAAACCTTAAAATATTACGCCTAAATCGTATAAATTTATACGACAAAAAAAATTTATAACTTATGTTATACTTTAGGGACATATTTTATTGTGAAGGAATTCCGTTATCCTTTACAAATGAAATCAAACATTGAATTCGAACTATGAATGAAATTCCGATCTTCGTCAACCCTATAGAGAACCACCAGTACTGAAGCTGAAATTAAATTACAAGTTGAGAAATTATTAGCAGACGATGTTATTCAACCAAGTTTTTTACCCTGGAGTGCCCCATTGCATTTAGTGAAAAAGAAAATGGACGCCCCAGGAAAACAAAAATATGGAGTCTGACTATCGTAAGATTAATGAAATTACGATTGATGATAAATATCCTTTACCAAATATTAATGATCTTTTTGATAAATTAGGGAACAGTACATACTTTACAACAGTTGATTTAGCTAGTAGCTACCACCAAATTGAAGTAAAAAAAAATGATAGACCTAAAACAGCTTTCTCAAGACAGTTTGGACACTATGAATTTAAAAGAATGCCCTTTGGTTTGAAGACAGCACCTGCAACTTTTCAGACAACGATGGATAACGTACTGAAAGGACTATAAGGAGAGCATAGTCTCATATATTTAGATGATATAATTGTAATAACTAGTCATTTTAAAGGAGACGCCGCTAGTTTAATAAGCGAAAGAGAGGATATTAAAACATACGAAGATTTTAAAAAGTTAATTAGCTTACACTTTGGAGATCCACGTAGTGAAGAATGCATAGCGATAAAACTTGAAACAGCTAGGATCAAACCAAATGAAAGTTATTTACAATTTTGTAATAGATTACAATCCATTAGAAGCAATCTTTTTGCTAAACTTAATAAACTTAACAATGAAGGCATACCCGAAAACAAAATGCTTATTTTTAATCAAACAGCCCTGAACGTATTAATGTATAATCTACCTGAAGATATGACCAGAATTATAGATTTCTTAATGTAGAAACGCTAGAAGAAGCTTTAGAAATAGTTTTAGAGGAAGAAAACTTCCAAATCCACTATAAATTAAAACATAAAGCGAATGTAAATCAAAATTTCAATAAGAAATATTATCAAATTTTTGGAAACGTCCATTAACTTTAGATCAATGTACGCCTAAACCAAGGCAGGATAGATTTAATCAATCGAGCACATCTTATAGGAATAGTCGACCAAATATACAACCTAATAATCTACCTCAAAATAATAATAATAATCAAAACAGATATGAACAAAATCGTGAGCCGAATAACTTAAATTTGAGACAAATTAATTCATATCAACAACCTCATTATTATACATCGCGTGATAATATGAATAAAAATACGAGATTATAACGTCAGGCCATCACCCGTGAACTTGAAGTTTTACGAGGCACAAACAAGCTCATCTTGCTCAAGTAACATAAATACCAACGAACGTTATATTAATACGGACCAACCCAACGAGACAAATTTTAAAATAAAAGCCTCAACTTCTGCTCAACGCAACTAACCAATACTTCAGAATTGCCGTTGATTTTTATCCCGGAAATAAATGCTAGGTTAATGGTAGATGCGGGTAGTACAAATCTTTTCTAAGTACCAAATTAGTTGATAGTTATAATTTGCAGTATAAAATTTTGGAATCCTTTGAAGTCGTAAGCACACATGCCACCACACCGCATAATGGTGCAGTGTTAATAAACCTTTTTAGTATATTTAATGTCAATAAGAAATGTAAGTTTTATATTTTTAATATATTAAATGATTACGATGGTTTAATCGGAAATGACTTATTGTCTGAATTAAAAACCATTATAAATTTGGAAAAGGGTCAATTAATTACTGAGCAATCAGTCATACCCATACATTTCCAACGTAAACTACCCCAATGTGAACCAACCGTAATAGAATTATTGCCGCAAAGCGAACAAAAGGTACGAATACTGACGACCTATTTAACGGTGAAGGCGTTATCGAATACAAAGAATTCAATACAGACGTGAGAATGCCCAGTGCGCTAGTACAATGCAACCAAGGTAACGCATCACATACGGTTATTCAGAATGCGACTGATTTAATTCATACGCTTATTGTAAATTCACCTTTTAGGGTTTCTAAATATGACCAAGAACATAAAAATAATTGTTGCGTCATCAATTATTTAGATTCACCACTAAATTTCTTATTAGAAAATAACTTACAAAAATTAAGATTAGACCACATGAATAAAGAAGAAAGATCACTTATCTCTAAATCATGTCATGAGACCAAAGACATAATTTATTGCGAAGAATACCGCTTTCATTTACAAACGAGGTGAAACATTGTATCAAAACTAAAAATAACGATCCTATATACGTAAAACAACATAGTCAGTCTCCCATAGAAAATGAGGAAATAAAGAAACAAGTTTCGAAATTAATACAACTAGATAAATCCGAATTTTTAAGTAAAGAAGTTTTATACTAAAGGCACACTATCACAAAAGATGAATATAAACCTAATGAAAATAAAATTTCCACTATATTAAATTACCCTATGCCCAAATCAATAAAAGAAGTAAGATAATTTTTCGGATTATAATAGGCTACTACCGTAAATTCATAAAAGACTTTGCAAAACTCACAAAACCTTTTACTATGATCTTTTCAAATATTGTAAAGAATTACTAGTGAATGCTCCGTTATTACAATATCCGGACTTTACAAAAACATTTGTGTTGACAACAGACGCTTCAGAAATAGCGCAAGGTGCAGTATTATCACATGGACCAATCGGCAGTGATAAACCAATAGCACACGCGAGCCGTACTTGGAACGGTGCAGAAAAACGGCAAAGTGCAATAGAAAGAGAACTATTAGCAGTCCTATGGGCTGTAAGGCATTTTAAACCTTATCTATATGAAAGAAAATTTCTTATTTACACTGACAATAGACCATTAACATGGCTATACGTACTCCCTTACTGAACCAAACAGTCAATTAACGCGCTGTGAGACTAAGATTACAAGAATATGACTTCGAAGTAATCTATAGACCGGGAAAACAGAATACTAATGCTGACGCATTATCACGTATAAAATTAAATGTGTCAACTTCAAATTTAAGGATAAATAAAAATACGAATTCATCGTTATCATCTATTTCAACAAATGTAGCAGAAACTGATTCTATGGAAAATCAAAACGAAAGCTTTCCAGATTCGGAAGATACGTTATCAGCTTCAGAAACGGAAAGTCAAAGTGATAAAAGTGAAAGTTTGGTTGAACATTACGACATCCCTATGAATAATGACGCTGTACATTCCAATCCTAATCAATTAATTATAATCAATTGGAATAAAGACCAATTAAAGGTTTAGATAGTTAGATAAAGTTAGATTACCCTTAAATAATAAAAACAACAATAGAGAATTTCTTAAAAATAATTTAGAACAAGGGAATAAATATTATATTTACTATGATAATAAATCCCAACGTCCCTTATTCAAAAAATAATTTTACAATTATTCAAACATAATCCCATTGATATCTCAGAATGTACCGAAAGAGTTATATAAAATATGTAGAAGATGAAGAGGAAAAATTAAGTATAATATCCGCGTGTCATAAAGGAAAAACATGTCACTGTGGATTTACAGAAACATATAATAGAATAAAAAGAAGTTATTATTGGCCAAATATGGAACAAACCATATCTGCAGAAATCAATGCCTGTGATATATTATGTAAGACCATGAAGTATGATCGACACCCTGTCAAACCTGAATTGCAATTAACGCAAACGTGTAGTAAACTATTCTAACGAAATATTTATCGATATATTCTTGACAGAAGGAATACCATTTCTAACGTTATTCGATCCTTTTTTAAAATAGGTCAGGCTTTCGAAATTAAAAATAAATGTACTCCTGAGATTATTAGAGCATTAATAAAATATTTCTCTTACTTTTTTTTTTTTTTTTTTTTTTTTTTTTATTGGCAACGGGTAAGTGCTTGGCCTTCATCTCACCTGATGGTAAGTGACGATAAGGCCGAAGGTGGAAGCGCACTTCACCCGGAATCCTCAACCACTGAGGAACTGGCTATCTTATCTCAAACTGCCGGAACACAACAATGCTATAAACATCGTTGTTATGGCGACAGACTTAGATAAGATGGTGGTAGCTAGCCAGGCGGACTTAACAGCCCTACCACCAACCAAACCGAGCACACAAAGATGTACCCCCCGCTGGGAATCGAACCCGGGACCTCTGGGTCTGAAACAGGTAGCTTAGCCACTAGACCACAGAGGCGGTTATAAACTATGGTGTAAAAATTACTATGGTGTTCCAAATAAAATAAATAGTGATCCAGAAACGGAAACAGAAACCTTATACTTTTATAAAATTAAGTTACACATAGGTACTCCAAATAATCCAAACTTCATGGGTATCGTAGAAAGATTTCAAGATTACTGAAATCTATCGTTTAGCGAAATTAACTGATGCCGCCTCCGTAATGACGTATACAATAATTGCAACTATTCATACAGTCATTAATTAAACTCCTTTTGAAGTTACATTCGGTCATACCAATTCTAGTTGTATATTTAACGTAAATTTTGAGCATGCATACATGCAACAACTATTAAAAGAACATGCTAAGAGAACTAAATATCTCTACGAATATTTGACACAAAAGATGACGAAAGATAAAATATCTAGACAAAAAGATGGGGACGAAATCCAGGTAGATGTAGGAGACCAAATCTTTAATAAATTAGTTAAAAAACGACGAGGTAAAGATAAACCGCGTTTTGAAAAAAAGCTAAAGTTATAGGCAATGTTCAAAGAAACATAGTTCCGATTCAAGTAAAAGAGCGTATCACTAAAGTTCCTGTTAAAAACATAAAGAGATCAGCCGGACACCGATACGATTCAATATAATTATTGATTTATGTAATATTGTTAAGATGCATAAATCTATGTGTTAATCGAATAATGTTAATCATAAATAAAAGATGGTGATATTTCAAGTTCGTGGAATGCTTGTGTTTGTATAAATGTAATTTATTAAATCCATTTTTGTTGAAATGTAATTCATTCTAGTCAATAAGAAACTTTATTGTTCAAATTAGAATGTAAGAAATAAAATTGCATAATGTAAACTTATTACATAATTATAATTTTGTAACATGTAATCTTATAACGTAGACATGTAATTTTATATAAAAACAGACATGTAAATTACTTAATTTTTATGTTAAGAAATATCTAATTTAAAGAATAAGATTTATACAGTTATATTGGTCAGAACGATGACAGTTAAATTCGAAATTACCTTTAGTATATTTCAAATCTGAGAACGGAGAGGAGTTATGTGACACCTATTTTTATGATTAATATTTTGCAACAAACTCTCATGAATAAACAAAGGATTATAAATTTTCCTTATAATATGAAATTATTTCCGCATTAGTTATGCTTGAGAAAGTTTTATTACTACATTTTACGACTTAACACGAAGCGTAGCTTAGATAAGGGATTTTCCCCCCGAGAATTTGAGGCATATATAAGCCAAGCATTTGCTAACTGAGATCATTATTAGTTCTGTCGTCTGACCATACTATATTGTAACTTAGTATTAAAGTCCAAGTAATTAAAAGTATAATTTCCATCAAGTTGAATTTCATTGAGTCGTACTCTCGATATATTGTTCTAAACCCAACTCTCACGAAGTATCTGAACCTGGCAAACACTCAACTACGTCTACAAGAATATAATTTTGAAATTATCTATAAAAGTGGTAAACAAAATTCAAACGCAGACGCTCTATCAAAAATAAAATTAAACATGATAAATATTAATGAATCAAACGCAGCAACAATAGACGAGGACGAAATACTCTCTATTAGTTCTTATGACCCCGAAGAAACATTAACCGCCTCTGAAAACGATTTAGAAACGGTTAATGAGTTAGAAAATGATTAATGATTTACGTCGGTGAAATCCGGGAATTTAAGTAAAGTCACGTAGAAAGATCTTGACTTGATAACGAATCAGTATAAAAGGCTATCAAGGGCCGAATGGAGATCATTCTATCAGCTCCTTCCTAGTCGTATAGTTAAGACCATACACTAGTTTACTTTTGTATTTTTTAATGTAAATACAGTTTAATACCAAATCGCGGTTGGTTTGTCTAAAGTTTTTCCTCATCTCTTTATAATTTCCCGACGCCCGTACCTGACCGATAACTAGTTCATACCTGTTTTATGTTGTAAACAAATAAAGAAAAAAAAATGAGTGATGTGAATTCTGATAGTGATGAAGACTTTGAAATATGTTCCACGAAAAAATGAGTGCAGGCAATGCCACAAGTCAGACTGTTTGTTTTAATAAACAACATTTTAATTAAAAAAATAAAGATAATTTAAACATGCCTATCAATTAGTCGATTTTAATTTGTTTTCGTCACCTTTCCCATCCCTAGAAATTGAAAACTCTAGTGCATTACAAGGCTTAACAAACATGGTATCTACTTTTATAACTAGTGCGTTACTGGGTATTGCAGACCTGGTGATTTAGAACCTCAAAAAAATCTACATTTTTTTCGTCCGATCCTAAGGCTATTCCGGGGTTAGATTGATGCGTTCAAACACTAGAAAAACGCAAAATTTGACTAATATAGCTCTTATTTCCGCGCTGCTAGAGAGGGGTTTTTAAGTACTAATGAGTGTAACCAGGTTTAAGGTGCTACGCACCATCAAAAATCCCCTGGGCCTAATTAATCCGGCTGCGCACAGTATGAAGGACATGAAAACTGGCTATCAGAGCAGCCAACGTGTTAACAACTTGCGTCTAAATAGCGCTGCCTGCTTATGGTATGTGGGAGCCTTTAAACCTCACTTACACCTAACAATTTTTGTTACTTGACGTAAGTGCCGAGATAGCGCTGGCAGTTAGGGCAGTAGTGGTCGGAGTTCTTTGCTGACTCAGAACCGTAGGGAACGCAGCATAGGCAGCTGTGGACAAACAAAACAGTTTTAAGGTTATTGCTGAGTGCGAGATTTATTCACCGTTCTCAGCAGGCTTCGACAAACGGGCAGAGTTATATTAGGTAAAGTCTATGACGGGCATTGGGCTGCCACAGGCTGATTGTGGACACTTATAGCCGCAGGCTACGCGATGAGCGGGAAAAACAATAATACGAGACGAATAGGGGGCGCCAAGTTGGCGCGACCGGCGCGGCGTGCGCGTCAGGCGACCGCGACGAGGGAATTGTACGAGTTCACGCGTCTTGCGTGTTTATTAAATTTTGTTGCATTTTCCGCGGTAGGTACTATTCCGTCCGCTGGTCGCGGTCGCACGCCGCGCGCCGCCGATCGCGCCAACATTGCGCCCCCCGTTCGCCCCGCATTACTGCTTGTCCCGCCCATCGCAGACGCAAGACGTGTCGTACTTGCAATGGCACTGTGCAGAATTCAACTGGATGGCGACGACCACCTAGAACCTAATACATTTCTGCCGCCAAGCTGATATTACTGCGTGCGGTCCGGTTTAGAAGGGTACTAGCACATGAGTGTTTCTTTACTCGTGTGGTACTAGTTTCAGTGAAGTTGCAGAGCATAAAGGCATTGAGGTATTATAAGTAGAGACGACTCCGCAACGTAAGATTTTGCAGACTGGGTTGCGTGCAGCTCATGGGCTGCAAACGTCTCAGTGATTGTTTGTGAGTAATCCAAGCGATTGTGAACATAGAGGCATAAGAAATGAAGGAAAAATGTCAGCGGCCGGCAGAGCGTTCGTGATGCTCTTATTTAGGAATAAATAAGACTCATCAAAAGAATACTACTGACCCATCCTCCCTTTGGTGTCGTAAAAGGCGACTAACGGACTAAAGATTGTACATACATCCAACAATAAAGAGCGGCGATTGGCTCACCACCTGTCACGCTGAGCACATGTGCAGTTGTTATTTGATGAAAGGTGGACTATGGCAGAGGACTGATTTTGCGGTCCTCATTGCGTAGTCTCTAACTAACCCATAGGGGATAACAGTCGTGAGTGTATGAAGTGTAGTCCCCAGTAGACCACTTTTCGACGATATTCGCTTGCGCTCCATTCCGACCGCTCGTACGTACAACATCGTTTAATCCTTGTAGCAGCGGCTGCAACAGCGGTGAGCGTACCATTGGTATTCTGCTAAATAATTTTCAACGCTGTTCGACACTAGCTTCGCACGGCTGTAAGCGGCGTGATAGGGAATCACTTCTTTGACATTTCTTGTAGGTATAAAATCGGTATTCTGTAAGTAAAACAGCCTCAACGTTGACCACAGCCGTGACTGCAACGAATGATGGCTGATGAATGATGACGGCTTTAACGTCTATGATCACAGCCATGCGCAGTGTCTATGTGTCGCTTAGGGTGGTTTCAGAGTCATGCTGACCGCCCGCGCGGGTGTAAGCAACGGACGCGGGCCACGCGGGTCAGCGTGACTCTGAAACCACACTTAGGTCTTAGAGAATCGCACAGCAGTATAGCGTGCGCGTCAATAGTGGTGCAAGCGAATATCGTAGAAAAGTGTTCGACCGGGAACTTACACGATTGTACCTACCTAATATAAAAAAACCTTACCACAGCATTCCCCAGAGTGCGGCGGCGATGTGCGTGCGCGAGGTGGTGGTATACTTGACTGCGGTCTTCACGGACGCGTGGCAGAACTGGCACACTGTCACCGTGTTCTCTGGGCCTAGCAAATTCGCCGTCTGTGACAAAACAGAACACAGTCGATGTCGATATGTTATGACAGCGGTCACTTTGACAATTCTGCCTGTCAATGCTTCCAACAAGCACAATGCTACGAAGATAATGAGCTTGCTTGCTTACTGGAAGATTGAGTTGAGGATGCTCAACTCAATCCTCCAGCAACACATCACGAATATTATCCCCGAAGGGTTAGTCAGAGACTAGGCAATAAGGACAGCAAAAGCTCTCTATTACTTTTCGTTACAAGAAGATTGCTTGCTTTTATTAATAAAATAAGTTGTAATAGATATTTATTTCCAATAAGCCTGGCTTAGGCATTTGGTAACTCGCGTTAGCTAATTCTTTCGACAACTATGGACATTCAGGAATGTTAAATATACCTACTAATTTATTAACTGAATGTATTGTTCTGATCTCGTGAAGATCATCATATTATCATTGACACCTCAATCCGAACGCACATAGTTAGGGGATCCATAGTTACAATGAGACTCATGTGCACGTTCGTCTTATTTAAGTAATTTGACATAGGCAAGCTGTCTGTTAACAAATTAACAAACAACTGCATTTCGCAGTAAGACATTTGCTCTACAACGAGATTGAATAAAACTGACTCGAATACTTACATTATTTAAAATCTGTTATTCTATGTAAATAGTTTCAGAATGTCTGTAAGTGACTGCTTTCAATATCGCACCGAATAAGTAGATCTATTGTTAGATCACTATAAGGCCTTTGTACTCCGTAATTAAAACTACACTTCATGAGTTAAATAGTTTATTTATAAAAATTAATAAGGTATGTATCATCAAAAGGAGCATAGGTCCAATCAAAAACAAAACACGATAGATATAATAGTTCTGTTAAATAAAAGCAAACGCAACCTTTCGTTAGAGAACTATGTCCTGAAACAGATGAAATGAATGCAATTGTTTTTACGAACCCGACGACACTTTATACGTGTACTTAGGTAAAATCATCATAAGATGAACCTTTCTATTGCATTCATCATATTCGATCTTCCTAACAAAGTCAATTCTCATTGTAGGGCTAGATAACGCGGACGCAACGATTTTCAAAGTACTGATGCGAAAATATTAGAGATGTTTATTTCCAATCATCCATCACAGGGTATACCAAATACTGTTGACCTTCGCGTCCGAATACACCATTTGAAAGTTACACAGACCAACGATAGTGTGCCCTGCCCCCCTAGATAAGTGACAACGCTCACTCCCTTTCTATTCGTAATTCGAATTAGGCTATGGTCTTATGACAACACTGGTGGATTACAAAAGCACTTTATAATATTGTCATGAGTAATAAGATATTGGATACAAATAGGAAATCAATTGAATGCATGGCGTGCTTAGCACGGCGATGCTTTCTGCCGCGGCGGCCAAAGGTTAAATAAGCTACTTACGTGAATAGGTCCTGGGGGGTTTGGCTGAGCTACTTGCTGAGCTCCAATATTGTCCTTACGTGGTTCAATCTACAAGAGAAAAGTTTATATTAGAATTAGAATACAAAAATGTTCATTGCCATACTCATACTGACTGGCAAATTCGTACGTGACAGTCCTATGGCCTGCGGGCGACGGGGGAGACATTTGCATACAACTGACGTTTTCCAGCCCGTACCAGACTGTTGTAAACAAGCCTTCCCACCTAGGCATAATTTTATTCGGAGAAAAAGAATAGGCCCGCTGCTCTGCACTGCGCGGAACTACATCGCCTGCCTCTCAGTTCTCAGAGTCAGCATACCTACGCTTAGCCTTATCGATGGATGAGGGTGACAATGTGGCACACATACTTGAGTCCATTATTATCCGGAAATTTTACTTAGTTAAGTACTCATACTCCCTAGTAATTCCAACCAGGGGATGATTAGGTGCAATTTTAACTGCTCCTGTGGTCTAGTGGTTTATACCACCGGTCTAACACCCAGAGTTCGGGTTCAGTTCCCAGCGGGGGGAAGTACATGTTTGTACTCTGTTAGGTTGGTGGAAAGGCTTGTTAAGTCCGCCTGGCTAGCTATCACTATCTTATATAAAAATGTCGCCATAACATAAATGTCTGTAGCATTGTTGTGCTCCGGCAGTTAGATATTAGGTACCTAAGCATTGAGGATGGATATATAAGATAGTAAGTTCGTCAGTAGTTAATAATTCCAGGTGAAGTGCGCTTACATCTTCAACCTTATCATCATCTAACATCAGGTGAGATGAAGCTCAAGTGCTTATCCGTAGTAAATTAATAAAATACCTAAGTATATAAAAAAATCGTAAATGAAATCTCTAAATAAGTTACCTAGTTGTTACCATCTATTTTTATGACACCACAGTCACAGTATCACAGTTATGGATTTTTATACTAACATACTACTTTACGTCAAAAAAGATTATTATTACTTATGTAAAATATCTTTATGCCAGCTCTCCACGCTTGGCAAACCTCAACAAGCCGTCACAAATTCAAACGTGTGGATAGAGCGTTTGGCTTGGTTTGCAAGCGCTGTAACCGATCCGTCGAACAAATCACAAATCTAAACGTTTTGTAGAGGTTTGGAGTTTGTGGCAAGCGCCAAGCGTGCGGACCCGGCATTACATCTATCAGAATTTATTACCTTAGCATTGGGGTAGACTTGGGGATAAAGGGGCAGCCCATCGTTTTCCATTATGTTCCTGAGGATGATATTAATTAGATTATTTACATAGGTATATACCTACATTAATCACGACTATAATCCCCGGAGGGTTAGTCAGAGACTAGGCAATGAGGACCGCAAAAGCAGTCTTTTGCCATAGTCCACTTTTCACCAAATAGCGACTGCACATGTGCTTAGCGTGACAGGTGGTGAACCCATCGCCGCTCTATGGTGTTGGATTTATGTGCAGTCTTTAGTCCGTTAGTCGCCTTTTACGACACCCAAGGGAAGAGTGGGGGTGGTAGTATACTTTCACCGCTACACGACACGGTTAGTGCCAGGTTATTTCGTACGTACGTAGGTACTTTACCTATATGATTTCTGTTCTATTATATAAACAATCAATTTATTTTATGTTTTGCCAACTAGAGCTATAGACTCTTAGGAAACATACAAACCGTGTGTAAACGTGTCGCGCAGCGGTGAAAGAATACTACCACCCCATCTCTTCCCTTGTGTCGTAAAAGTCGACTAACGGACTAAAAGACTGCACATATATCCAATAGTATACTATTAGAAAGCGGCGATGGGTTCACCACCTGTCACGCTGACCACGTGCAGTCACTATTTGGTGAAAAGTGGACTATGGTAGAGTATAATGTATGTATGTATGTTTATGTATGTGCGTGTATGTATATGACATGATGAGTTCGCCATCTCAGGGCAGTGACAATTCTCATCTTTAGTAGTTATTTTTTTGATTGGTCTGTTTTGAATTTGTAACATCAAAATGATTGCTACCTACTTGTGGTTTGTTTAGGGAAACCTGCTAATTGGCCTTACTACCCATGCATTACTATAAGAAAAAACTGTATAAAACGCTGTTTGGTTTCTAAATAAATAAATAAATAAATAAATAAACAAATCTAGCCCTACTGCTTTCGCTGTCCTCAATTCCTCATTCCTATTTATAGTCTCTGACTAAGCCTTCGGGGATAATAATCGTGATTTTAAGTATGTATGTAAACATACAAAAATTATGTGTAAGATGTCTTAGGGTGGATTCGACCAAACCTGGAAATAAGAAAACAAGATTGTATAAAACTAAATAGAAATAAAAAGAAAAGAGATGTAAAGGAAAATAATAGAATAGTAATAATATAGTAAACATATTATTATAATAACTGTAAGTAATATGAATAAGAGAAAAGAAATGTATGGAAATAAGAGAACTATATTGTAAAAATAAATTAGTAATAAAATAAGAGACGTAAAGTAGAATTAAAGGAAAGAAAACAAGAAACAGTGTAGAGCTCTTCAAGCTCAGGTTAACTAACCCCAAATAGACTAGTAAAAAAAGAGAATTACAAGCAAAAAAAGTCCTGCAAAAAAGCAGGGAGCAATGTATTTAAACAAAAAAAGAACTGGAATAAGGTCTTATACCTAGATTAAACGCCGAATTTGTATAGACTAATCTCGGAGTAAGTCTTATTTCAGTTTGGTCGAACCCACCCTTACTCTTGTAAGCAAAACCACAGATAGAATAATTATTTATTTCAGCCGTTAGATTACATGCTTACTTTGTGTTTCAATGATACACTCTATGAACAATAATTATTGTTCTGAGGATACACTAAAGGGTCGTGTTTCTTCCTCAAGGAAGTGAGGACCATAAACTAGTTCCACATCATAAAGGTGTGAAACGGTTTATAAATGTAATAACAATTAAATAGAATGTAGTGATTTTCCTGTTGTAACCGGTTTCGGGACGTGGCCCGAATCACATCTTTTTCCTCAAAACCACGCGCGGGCAGTCTGGCCGAGCACTAATTGCTAGTAAGTATCACAGAATAACTAATAGTACTACCGTCTACTACTTAGGATTTCCATATGACCGGACAAAAACCGGACATAATATCTAGAATTCGGGGAAAAATGTATTCTAACATTCCGGACTTTTAAAAGGAACAACACTGCTGTTGGAATTTCCGGAAACGTCAGGTATTTTTTTGGATTTTCTTTCTTCTCTATCTGGTACTCAGCCCTAATTGCTAGTACGCAGTGTGTTTGGTAATAATAGGCGTACTCCTAAGATAATAAAGTGTTAATTGAACAATTTGTGCTGTAGGTAGTTGTATTATACCTATTGATCTGTGCGCTACTCTACTGTATTGAGTTGCGCGCGACTAACGGACTAACGACTAACGGATTATATAATATACATATTATCAAACATCCTGTATAAGCTAGTTGACGGCTATTTATAAAATAACTGTCCTCTCCCTAGTCCCTTAATATTTGTTGTTTCAACGTATTATTGTGTTAGCAGACAGATATGTAATTGGTGACTCATTCATTTAGTTGTACAGATACAAAATAATCAAGGGTCCACACACGGCAGCTTTAAATGTATAATAATGTAGGTACATTACATTCCAGGATGTATAGCTTAAAATTATCTTAATTTAGGTAGGTATATGATTTCTATGAAAAGATGTAATAAGATATTGTATCGTGCTATAATGTACATCTTTACATTATACTTAGCTGCCGTGTGTGAAGCCCCTTATTTGATAATTTACGGTACTCATTCTCCTGCAGGTCATCCTATCCAAAAGCGTAAAAATTCTCCAATCGATAGGTCTTTACATTCTAATGACAAATTCAAAATCTAAATACACACATAAAGATCTCTTGAATCAGCTATATCCGAAAGCATTTTGAGCTTTCCAAAATGCACCAATTAAGTTATCATTTTTTTCTGGTTTAGCTGCAAAATTTGTTTCCCGCCGTTATCTATGGAATCCGGATCCAATTTTTAGTTCGAGGCATAGCATATGATGCCTACTACTTATACACAAAAAAAAAACTGCGTCCGTGGAAGACGGAGATATAACGGTTTTAATTTTTTTGTCAGGGTTGTCCACTTTTTCCGGTACTTACAACTTACAACTTTTTACGGTTAAGCCGGTATGTGGTGTGGCCTCACTGCTTGTAATGATAATAATATTAATACTTATATAAATCAGGGTGACTTGATTTTAACACCCCTTTTAAAATCAAGACCCCGCGTTGATACGCGATATTATTTCGCACGATTATATTTCAGTGATAGGCTATGTGTGTTGCGGGAAGGGACCCTCTTCAGACGTAGACGTATGTTAAATATTTTTCGATAGATTCTGTGATATACTTATAGGGATAGATAGATTGTAATCAATAATAATAATTAGTGATGTTGTTCATGATTTTTTATCTTTCTCAAAATTTCGGCTACCTAATCAATTTATTTTGAACCGAGTACCGACCGGAAAAAAAATTAGTAGTTAATTGACAGCCCTAACGTCATTTTTACCGGTTTTCTTATTGAATGCGTATAAATAACATATTGCTTTCGTATATGGCTTGTTCAAGAGATCTTTATGTGTGTATCATCAGTTCATTTATATTTTTTTTATTTCAGATTTTTAATTTTTATGTACCTACTTAATGATTTTTTTTTTAATTTTCTGGCACATAAAAATAGGCAATTTTCAAAAAAGTATTCTCGTCCTATTTTAGGGTCTTATAAAACACTGCATCTATACAATTAGTACCTAGCTATTAACAAAACCAGAATAAAAACAATTAGTCACTACCTACCTACTTTCTTATATTCCTAACTGTTAAGATTTATCATAATCAGCCAATAAACTTCCCACTGGACAGGACTTGTCACATCGACAACAGCATATGGAGAGATAACACATATATTTTACTGTAGGTACTTACTTAACGTTTGATTGGATACTTCATTACTTTAGGTAAGTAAGTGATTGTGGTCAGCGCCGCAGTCTCACGACATTTTGGGTCAAGCAAGAATATTATTAACATTCACGCTACACTCGTTTATCTAATTTAAATACCTATCCAAAACTTGGACCACCTAAAAACAAGTTGATATATGTACTTAAGTAAGTTTGTTATACAAAACTTGGACCACCTAACAACAAGTTGATATGTAAGTAAGTTTGTACCTCTATCTACCCTAAGTAGGTAGGTACTTATATGATATTGTGTTATTTACCAAACATTCCTTATTTATGACCTAACTTGGTCACGTAAATATCGAAACCACACAACTAGACTATACTATCTAGATACCTATAATGAATACAAAACATCTGTTTCCATTAGAAGCATCCCGCATTCTTAACAATTTATAAACAACAGTTCGATCGAATCACCAAAGCTCACACAACACACTAAAATAAACCTGTTCTGAATGTTATTTGTGTGCCTTCGTCGTCAAAAACGTTGTTTCTAACCCGCTTAAGATGGTAAATATAAAACCGATTCTTAACTTTATTACTTACCTTTTTCGGTTTGGCACTAGTACAAAATACACAAGATGTTACGAGTACCTATACTGTCTTGTAAAAACAAATGAAATCACAACAAACACGCGCGGCGAGACGTTCTGCTAGCTGCAGCGACACCCCGCGAATGGTATGTCTATTAGAGCTTGTGGCTTGTTGTGGCTAACCAGAAAAGGAGCCGGAATGACTCGGTAGCGTTCGCTTGAACTCGCTTTGGCAGTCTCGACTAGCTAGTCTCGATCTCGACGCACGCAACAAGTCTGCCACGCAACCACAAGGCGTGGCGGCCGCCGCTGCGCAGACGTGTCACCGACACTGCGCAAACGTGTTGCTGACACTGCTGGATACTATTATCACAGAATAACTAATAATACTCTATTATCACACTGTGCTATCGCAGTAAACAGTAGTTGGATCTATCGGCAAGCGGCCGGCGCACACTGTCTGTTGCCTCGCCTAACAAAAGTCGGACGAAATTATGTTTTACCTCGATTGTACTGGAAATAATTAAATATGTGAAGAAAGTGCCGGCCGGTCCACTGCTCCTGTATCGGCCGGCAATCCAAAGGTCGTGGGTTCGAATCCCACTCGAGCTTCCTGAGACTGGTCGATTTTTTTTTCTAGTAAACATTTTATCCGTAATTCTTCACAATATGTTTAATTATTTCCAGTACAATCGAAGTAAAACATAATTTCGTCCGACTTTTGTTAGGCGAGGCAACAGACAGTGTGCGCCGGCCGCTTCCCGATAGATCCACTACGGTTTACTGCGATAGCACAGTGCGCTAATCTACTGTTCTGTAAGTTCTGTAAGTCCACTGCTCTGGACCGGCCGGCAATCCAAAGGTCGTGGGTTCGAATCCCACTCGAGCTTCCTGAAACTAATTGTTTTTTTTTTCTAGTAAATATTTTACCCGTTATCTATATAGCATTGTGAATGCAAAATTTCAATAATAAAGATATGTGAAGAATTATACTCAAAACGAATAAAAACAGATACCTTTGCAATTTCTATAAAAGGATACTCTCTTACCTTACGGAACTAGGTGTGCCAGATGGTATGCAAAAGGAGGACATGTCCTACTTTTCCATGTTTTGTCCTCCCGTCCTCCCTTACCTACTGTAAGTCCTCCTTTTTTCTAAACGTCTACGTGCTAAAGACATTGAATGTTTCTCAAAACTGCTCAAGATCTGCGAATTTTATTTTTGTATAAGCGCACATAACGCAAATGTGGAAAGAGTTTTTTCACTGAATTACTCAGTAGAGCAAAGAGAGGAACAGACTCATCTATAGAGCGTACTTATACTTTACTTAGACTTATCTAGAGAGCTAAGACAAAATTGCAATTTATGATCAATGCTTCGACGCTTTCTCAGCTCAGGCTTAGCACGGGTTAAGTCACCGAAATCGGTGACTTACGAAAAACTCAGGATATTAACCGAACGTGAATAATAGCGCACTACCTCAACAGATCTACAGCGTCGTTTCTGTGCCTTTTTAAATTTTACGGGTTATCTTTCTGTCAAAACAAGATTTTATTCTGTCAAAACAGTTATTTATGACTATCAATTCGAAATCAAAGCTCGTACTTAGGATGCACTGAGCCAAGTTCGCCATAAGTAAAGTCAAAGTTACTCGTAAGCACGCTCTATAAATCTCACCCTCAGTGCGCAGTCAGATAAATTTTTAATTCTTGCTCAATACAACTTCAAAAACATGACATGTGAAGATTTTCATAATTATTGGTTGAACAACCAAGAACTATTGCAAAATTGGCAGCTCAGCTAAATATGATTAAAATAAAGTAAAATACTTATATTTAGATATTTAGAATCTTTTAAAAAATTCCTTTAGTTGTGAATGTTCTCCTTTTTACAGAAAATTCTCCTTTTTAGACCCAACTGCCCTCCTTGATCAAATTATCATCCGGCAACCCTATACGGAACGGACCTTACTTAGTACGAGTACCTACGTCTAATTTTTTTTCAATAAGTAGAAAAATGACATTTTACCAGTGGCCGCCGCTAGTATTGAAGACCCGATGACCCGATTTATGGTATTTTCCATCATTCTTGCCAGAACTTCCGGCAATAGGTTCTCTTTGAGGGCTTCAAGAGTCTGAGCATAGAATAATATAAACTAGGTTTGAGGCTTGCTAAGATTAGACTCTTAATTCTAAAAATCCATACAAAAAGAAGTCTAGAACGATCGAGAAGAAGTCTAGACAGTGCAAATCAAAATCGAGAGATTAAGCGAGCCGGAAATGCAGCCCTCTGTTTTTCGGTTGTGGGTCGTGCAGTGCAGTATACGACGTTGTTCCATCCTGTTGGAATGTTCTTCGTGTATTTTGTATCAGTTTAGGTACTTCACAAAATATGTCAAAGCAGAACTGCTATTTACCACCATTTGAAAAAAATATAGCTTCTTTTGATAGGGTGATTACTTTTGCCCCACCTTGTATTATTAATTAAAATTAATAATTCGTTAATCAAACCCGGGACCTCTGGGCCTAAGACCGGTGGCTTAGCCACTAGACCACCATATAGAGGCGGGTAATTTAAAGATTGACAACAAAATAACCTATGCTATTATCATTACCGCCCTCCTTTCGATACCTAACAAATGCAGCATATTCGATGTCATCTAACCACTCCTTATTTTGTGTGTGTTGCGTTCATGAGCACTGAAAAAAAGACCTAACAAAGTCACAATAATCGCTTTGTCATTTTTTTCCTGTTGTGGAAACAAAAAGCTCTGATACCGTAACGTAACTACCTAGATCAAGTTAGTGTCTGCGATAACTTTATTATTGCTACAGGTTTTTGGTGCTGTGAGCTATGCGAAATTAGTCGCAATAACCAAGCATTTCGTTGTTGTTATGGTAACAACAGTTCGTTGTTTGCTTACTAAAGTTGAAGATTAATGTAATAACAAAGTGAAATCCGGCAAAATAACAAATGTTGCAAGATTACATTAAAAGTTAGCTTGTCAACAAAGATAAATCTCTTTGCTTGTCAATATAACAACGTACAAATTAACCTTGTTCTGATAACAACTTTTGATTTGTTTTGTGCGGATGGCAATGTTTTTATTGTTGAACGGTATGGTACCACAAACAATATGCATTCTTTTCCAACAAATAAATTGTGAATAGTTGTGGTGACAATCATACCTAGTTGATCCATAAAAGTATGATATAAACGTAAAAACAAAGTCAAAATTGATAAATAACTTTTATTGAAGTAGGTATTTATATTTAGCTTGTCAATATGAAAACGTAAGTAGGTACCTAGAACTTAACCGTGTTGTGATGGCGTTTGATTGGCTTGGTGCGGGTGGCAATGTCTTTGTTGTTGAAACATATGATGTCGCGAACATTGTGCATTTTGTTAGTACAAACACATGACCCTCAAAAGTATGACATAAATGAGTAACAAAGTAAAATATGACAAATAACAATTGTAGCAGTATGTATTGTGTATTATATATATATATTTATGTGGCATTTATGTTGATAAATTAACAACGCACGCACTAACTATGTTGTATGGCAACGTTTGAATTGCTTGGTGCGTGTGGCAATGTTTTTATTGTTAAACTATATAGTATCACGAGCAATGTGCATTTTGTTTGTACAAATGAGCTGTAGACTTTAGTTGTAGTAACAATGATACCTTGTTGACCCGCAAAAGTACGACATAAATGTAGTATAAAAGTAAAATAGACATAAAAGTAAAATCTGACAAATAACAATTTTGGCAGTATGTACATTTAGCCTGTTCAATTAGATCGGCAACTTTGTTCGTTCGATTGATTCTGTATCTGTTTGAGCGTCTCAAACAGATACGGGCGATAGACGTGAGCGGCTGTGAAAAAACTGTGCTCATGTGCTCGTCCTTTTAGGTTTTTATGTTAAGTACATATCTAAAGGCAGCTTCCTACCAACAATGGCTAAGCTGAACCAGTTATTGAGTAGTGTTGGACTTTCGCACTTGCTATTAAAAGCTCACTAGAGTAATACGTAGATGCTTTTAATTAAAACGACGTAGTAGAGTCACTGATATAATATTATAATAATAAGGTACATAATCAAGTTCCCGACAACCACTTCGATCAAAATACGAGCAAGCTCTGCCTCGGCGCGATACTCTCGCGCCGGAGCCCAAACTTAAAAACAAAGTCATTATTCACATTCCATTATTACACATAGTTATTTCTACGAGTTCGCCAAAACCCTTATCGTACTCCGCACTGAACCTAATGTTGTTAATGTAAACATAAGCCCGGAATGTGACACTTCTGCGCGCCCGCCGCGCCGCCGTCTCCCTACTCGTTATGCGTTGCTTTATGTTGCCAACAATATTATATTAATAGTATTCAAATATCAAGCTGTCACCTGACAGTCACATTATAATAATATAGTACTCTAACATTCGGCCATCCTGACTACACAAAGTTTGTCCCCAAACTTTTCTATTTATAACTAGGTAATTTAAATGAAAACAACATAATAAACAAGTCTCAAAAATGGAAGGCTTCACCCTATCATTAGGTCCACCTTTACCTTCCATTCCAAAAAAATCATGAAATTGGCAGTTGACTGCCATTGCATAATTAGGAACTTATAATAATACTCATCATATGCACATCACAACATACAAATATCAGGAATGCATCGAAGACTTCGCCCTATCATTAGAACCACCTTCGCCTTCCATTACAAAACAACATAAGATTTGCAGTTAACCCCTCACCGCAAAGTCAAACACTCAAAGAGCTGCAAAACTTCACGATCGTGTCAAACCTTCCAAATCATGAGATTTGCATTTTGACCCCTCACCGCAAAGTCAAACACTCAAAGAGCTGCAAAACTTCACGATCGTATCAAACCTTCCAAATCATGAGATTTGCATTTTGACCCCTCACCGTAAATTCAGAATTTCACAGAGCTGCAAGACTTTACAATCGTGTTAATCCTTCCAAATGCTCATCAACAACATCATCATAACATTTAACAACTCAACATATAACATGACATTTGCAGTTGACCCCTCACCGCAAAATTAGAAACTCAAAAGCTGCAAAATTTCACGGTCGTGTCAATCCTTCCAAATGCTCATATTACTCATCAACAATATCAACATAATACTTATTATTAATCAACAGAATATATTGATAACTTATCATTTATACTATAATTACTTAGGTATATGTCTATCATCAACATCAACTTTAACAAAACACATTTTCTTCATTATATTTATATATAAGATATATATCTTTAACTTTTTCTTAATATCACATATAAGTATAACCACAGTTTTTTCTTATTTAATCATTAAGTTATAGCTTTTCTACGAATCACATTAAATCAATCAATCTCATGCTAAGCCCACATTTGCCTCATCATCTGATGTGTCACTATCATTATTAGCTATTGTAATCCAAGGCTGAATACGGTCTACTGACCAGACAATCGTGTATTTTCCTCTCGAAATGTTTGACCCTGGGATACTTGATACTTCATAGCGGTCATTTGGTAATATTTTGGTAATTCGAAATGGACCTGTATATTTTGGTAGAAGTTTACGACTCTTGCCATCATTGGACGGTAGAGATTTTAGAATCTTTACTAAGTCTCCAACTGAATACACCTTAGGTCTCTTTCTATTCTGATCAAATCTTGTCTGTTGTTTACCCTGATCATTTTCGATGTGCTCATTTACTTCCAATCTAATATCTTCTATTTGTTTGTCATTATATCTCGTTTCTATAATAGTTTCTCCTAAGATTCCTTCCCCACGATTTAGAGGACGCCTACAAAACAAAACTTCAGCTGGAGTTTTGCCTATTCCTTTATTAAATGTGTTATTAAGTCCCCATTGAATTTTACCAAGGTCCTGGTCCCATTTGTTCTCGCCTGAACGGTCAGAGTAAGCCCTAAGTCCATCCAAAACGGTACGATTATAGCGCTCTACCTGACCGTTGGCTCTTGGAGCAGACACAGCATTCAACACGTGTTGAATCTCAGATTCTGTACAGAAACGCCTGAATTCACCCGAAGTGAAACACGAACCTCTATCAGTAATTAATCTGTGTGGATGTCCAAAAGTAAAAAATATATCTTTAAGAGTTTTTATGGTAGGTTGGGATTTTGTATTTCGTAAAGCTTTAATAATGCAAAATTTTGTAAACCCATCCACGACTAATAAAAGATACTGATTACCATGAGTACTTTTAACGAACGGTCCCAAATGATACGCGTGCAAAGTATGAAAAGGGATGTCTGTTTTAGGGATGCTATGTAAAAATCCCTCTTTGGGTCCCGCCGGTTCTTTAGCGAATGCACAGTGTAAACATGATTTTACATACTTGGAAATGAACTTCGTCATTTTCGGAAACCAGAAATCTCGCTTGATCTTTTCTAATGTTTTTTCCGTAGAAAAATGACCTATCTCGTCATGATTGCGTTGACAAATTTGCCATCTAGCGCCTTTTGGGACGACCCATTTTAAGTCGTCTCCTACCTTTCGATACAAGCGATTATTTTTCAATACAAAGTTTTGTTTTATATCTGCAACTTCCTTATACTTGGGGTCCTCAAGGGCAGAACGAATATGTTGGATCTTATGATCTGCTAACTGTAAAGTTAATAACCAGTCATCTTGAGTGATATTCATAACACGAGATAAATGTTCAAGTTTATCATTTTCGTCAACACAGGGTAGAGGATTTCGACTAAGGGCATCTACATGTTGCATTGAATGTCCTATAAACGATTGTACAATCATATTCCTGAAATGCTATCCACCAACGCGCTACTCTAGGTATTATATCTCTTTTAGCGAATGTAGATCGCAAGGGATTGCAGTCGCTTACAATGGTAAAATGTCTGCCTAATAGATATACTCTGAATCTGTGTAAAGAGACGACGACAGCAAGAGTTTCTAACTCATAGGCATGTAACTTTTCTTCATCTATAGTAGTTTTTCGGCTAAAGTACGCCACAGGCTTTAATTTTAGAGAATCAGATTCTTTTTGAAATAAAATACCACCTAACCCATTTTTTGACGCATCGCAATGTAACTCAGTTTGATGTTGTGGATTATACAGCGTTAAAATCGGACGTTGAACTAATTTATCTTTTAAGTTTTGGAATGACTCTTTTTGTCGTTGCCCCCATTCCCAAGGAACCTTTTTGTCGTGTAAGATTTGTTAGAGGTCTCGCTATTACCGCAAAGTTCTTGATGAATTTTCGGAAATAACTCGCGAGGCCTACGAATTGTCGAACTTCGTGAACATTTTTTGGTTCAGGGAAAGAATTTACTGCCTCAATCTTAGCGTTGCCTGGTCTGACACCTTCAGCTGTTATTTCATATCCTAAATATTCTATTACAGTGTCGAAAAAACGACATTTCTTAACATTCAATGTGAGGCCAGCCTCCAATAATAAAGTAAATGTTTGCTCTAGTTTTTGAAGACATATCTCAAAGGTGGGACCAGCTATTAAGAGGTCATCCATATATGCTACTGCGCTCCTTTGTGATTTTCCAAGCATCTTATTGACTGTGCGCTGAAAAACTGCTGGACAATTGACTAGACCAAAAGGAGCTCTTTTAAATTGGTAAAGACCATCAGGAGTTATAAATGCTGTCATGTGTTTACAGTGATCTTTAATCGGAATTTGATAATAGCCGCTAGACATGTCAAGACTGACAAAGAAGGTATTGCCACTTAAAAGGTCAAGTTGATCATCAATCCGTGGTAATGGGTACAAATCTTTTATGGTTTTTCGATTAAGGGCTCTGTAATCAACACAAAGTCTATAACCCCCTGTCTTTTTTTTTACTAATAATATAGGACTTGCATACGCGGAGTCTGACTCCTCAACTATGTCATTGTCTTGCAATTCCTTGACCATATCTCGTACTATTTCTCTTTCAGCGTAGCTTAATCGGTAAGGACGATACACTACAGGAGTTTCATCCATTAATTTTATATCTAATTCACTTATGTGAGTACAACCGATCTCAGATAAATCTAACGCAAAACAGCTTCTATATTTATCAATTAAATTATAAACTTTGTCTTTTTGATCAGCAGTAAGATTTTGGTTAACTCGTATTTCATCTTTAGCAAGAGGTGTTAACAAAGAAGATTTAAGACATTTTAAATTATTTGGGACTGTCAAAACAGTTTGAGTTTTTTCCGCACTCGCTAGATTTGATCGTACGATCATTGTATCTTTTATGAAATAAAGAGGCTGACTTAAGCTATTAATATTTATAACTACTATTTGGCATTTGCTATCCTTAAGTCTATAAATGCCTTCTGGTAAACAATATTCTTTACCTTCCTTACAGCAGTAACTTCCTTTTACATATATATCTGAATCGTTTAATTCTTTGCTATAACAATGCAATAAATCAACACCTTTAATTTCTGAATCAGATAAAACATATAATTCAATTTTATTATTTTGAGATTGATCCGGATCAAAATTTGGTAGTTCAGATGAAATTACTCCAGACATAATGTTTAGGGAATTAGCAGTCTTTGTTATTACTACTTCTGGTAGTTCAGTAAAATTTTGTCCAACTAAAAGTGGTATGTGCAAATGATCATTATTTATTACATATGCAACAACCTCGGCCTCTACAGAATCAATGCGTATGTTGAACAGCGTTTTCCCTAACAATGGAACAGTGATATTAGCAACCCCACATATAGAAGGTAAGTCATCTTTATTTATAGGTAGTTCTAATTTTTCAGCAGTTCCTTGAGTTATGAGCGTGCAGTCACTTCCCAGATCAACAAAGCATTCTATTTCATATTATTTATTAATTAAAGCTTGTTTATGGTATTTAAAATTATTTTGTGTTAGGCTATCAATGAGTAAAACCCGTTTGTCAATATCCTTATGTATTTCTTTCTTTTTAAACATTCGCTGCTAACATGTCCATATTTTTTACATTCATTACACTTTATGATTGGCTTTGTACAATGTTGCACTTTGTGTCCCTTTTCTTTGCAATTAAAGCAAACCAAGGGATAATTATGATTAATCTGAGGATTGATCGCACGACACTGAGCTGCTCTATGTCCACTTTCATTGCACTTATTACACACAAAATTATTTATTTGCCTATTCTTATTAACATTAGTTGCCCGTGATAAATCTTTTTGTTCTTTGCAAACATCTTTCAAAAATTTTAATAAATCTTCGGGCTCAGTGAAACGTGCCGATGTTGCTCCTGCACGAATGGTACGATCATCGATACCATGAATGATGCAGTCAACAGCTCTTTTACCAGAAATATCACATGCATTTAAAAGCATAATTTTCTCATAATAGTATTCATCTAACCCCTCTCCAAACTTCAGTCGTCGATCAAGCATTTCTGATAAAAGCGCTCCATAATTAGTTTCAGTGCGAAAAGCTTTGCATAAAAGCGCTTGCCACTCTTCCCAACTATGTAAAATAGAAGGTTGACCATGATACCATTTTTTTGCATTACCTATAAGCTTGGGGAGTGCATAATGCATTATTTGTGTTTCGTCCCAATGATATATCTTTGCGCACTCATTCACCTTTGCTATCCATAAGTCAATGCGATGGTTTTTAATAGCAGGGTCAAATTCAGGTATCATATTAATACCAGAGTAATTAGATGATGGCATATTAGGCTTAATAAGAGATTGTAACAACTGTGAAAAATCATTTAAGTTAACTAACAAGTTAGGGTTAATAGTGTTCGTTATTAACTCACTAGATTGTCCTAGTTGCGGTACCTTAGTCACGTCGTCCATAGACACAGCACCAATCACCTTCTGAAGGTCTGCCGCGGTCTCCAACCGTGACCGCGATGCTGCGCCTGCTGGCGGATGTAAAGCGCCTGCCGAACACACGCTTGGAGGGCCGGGCGCGACATCCGTCGCCTCTGCCGCCTGCTTCCCAATGTCTCGTCCGGTCGCAGATTGTCTTGCGCGTTCCGTACTTCTTCTACTGCTACTAGTACTCCCTCGTCCGGTCGCAGATTGTCTTGCGCGTTCCGTACTTCTTCTACTGTTACTAGTACTCCCTCGTCCGGTCGCAGAATTCATGTCACGCAGCTTTGGAGTATAACGACTTTGAGATCGACGTCGTTTCGACGATCGCGTTCTTCTTCTGTGTGGGCTTGAATCACTTTCTGTACCATCGGTATAGGAATCCGAATCGTCTGTAGAGTAATGTTTTCTTCGCCGATTTGAGTGGCGTGAGCGTTTAGAACGTTTTTTTCCCATTGTTATTATTTGGTATTTACAATAATCCCACTTCTGATAAAAGCTCACTAGAGTAATACGTAGATGCTTTTAATTAAAACGACGTAGTAGAGTCACTGATATAATATTATAATAATAAGGTACATAATCAAGTTCCCGACAACCACTTCGATCAAAATACGAGCAAGCTCTGCCTCGGCGCGATACTCTCGCGCCGGAGCCCAAACTTAAAAACAAAGTCATTATTCACATTCCATTATTACACATAGTTATTTCTACGAGTTCGCCAAAACCCTTATCGTACTCCGCACTGAACCTAATGTTGTTAATGTAAACATAAGCCCGGAATGTGACACTTCTGCGCGCCCGCCGCGCCGCCGTCTCCCTACTCGTTATGCGTTGCTTTATGTTGCCAACAATATTATATTAATAGTATTCAAATATCAAGCTGTCACCTGACAGTCACATTATAATAATATAGTACTCTAACACTATGCAAGTTGGAAGGTAGGTAAGGTAGGTAAGTTAAGTTCCGCTCGTTTCTATTTTAATGTAAGAGCAGTGGTCGACATATGTTATTTATTTATTTAAGAAGTTGGGTTGTGTTAAAAGGGGTTACGCATTTCGGTTTCCCATTCAAACTTCCAAGTCGAAATTTTTAAAAACCAATCAGCCAATTTTAATGAAACTTTGCATGCTAAAATAAAATATAGGGATCTGAATAGGTAGTTTGTTAAAAACATTTAAAAAAAATGTTTATTTAACTGAGTCATTGCGATTTTAAACTTTCTGTAGTGGAACACTTTTTACGGATTAACTCGCGTTTAATTTTACTATATTACTTACTTAGTTTTTTTTAGTTTCCTGGCGTTTCGAACCCTTAAAAAGTGTTTCATTTCAATGTGTAGTGCTCGCTTGAACCTTAGAAAACAATTTCTATAGTGGACTTTAAATCATATTACCTAACTCAGCTAAATAAAGGTTTTTTAAAAATGTTTCCCACAAATTATTTAGATCCCTGTGTTTTGCTCTAGCATGCAAAGTTTTATCAACATTGGCAACATGGTTTTTAAAAATTTCGACTTGGAAATTTGTATGGGAAACCAAAATGCGTAAACCCTCTTAATAACTTATCATTCATGTCAGCTGGCATATATTGCAAGGTTCTTTGACTTGTAAAAATGGTCTGTCTGACTGACGGCGTTCAATGGTCAAAATTAAGAAGCCATCTGACGAGGGCGAAACGTGTGAGATGTGCACGCGCAAGCGGTATCGATTATTTCATAAATGAGAGACCACGCATGGCAGGCACCACAAATTCGCGTGGTTTTGTATTTAATACACTTTATTTTGGGTTGTTGTATCTTTGCCACAAAAAAAGTATGTGTAAATGTGCCACAATTCTATTTTTATGAAGTTTTCCGACTGCTATTGACTGGATAAAATGTTTAAGTAAGTACTAGAAAAAAGTCAACCAGTCTCAGGAATAAGAATAGGAATGCTATAGACTGTTTCAAATACGATGGCGTGGGTGTCGTCTATAAAACGTATTTAAGATCTGCACTTGATAAGCTTCGTGAACAAAATGATGTTATAATACCTACCTAATTAAAAGTTTCCTTGTAGTATACAAACTTACACATTTATAACCTAATAGGTAAATGGCATGTTTCAGTACGTAGATAAATTTTCAACTGTGGAATCTTTAAAACAAGTAGGTACTTACCTACAATAATTAGGTATTTTACCTATGATATTTTTTTATGTTAATGAACAAAATAACTCACTGAGAAAAAAAAATTGTTGGGTGTAACAGCAAAACTTTAACCCCACACAGCCGTTCGTAATTGATTGTTGCTGCTGTAACATTTTTTTTTGCTAACCAATTTTTGTTAACCGAGCAACCTTTCTGGAATTGTTAGACTGGCAATGTGAAAATTGCTTATTGGTCATAGTTACAGGAGCAATATGTTTGATACCGTATGGAATAGTTACACTGACAACATTAAAGTTGTTAATGGGTGTCTTACAAAAAATCCTTTTGATTTCAATCATTATGGTATTAGTTCTTTTTGCTTATACATCGACGGAACACAGATTCCTTCCGAAGCTATACAACCTGTTTTTAGCAACAATTTGTTTACATCAACTTATCATACTTTGTTCTCTGGAACAGGAATTCATTTCCTAAATAAGGGAACGGTATTTCTAGAGCTGATTACGCTAATGGATACTGTCTAATGGCGTTTGACTTAACTCCAGATTTATCAGCCAATTCAACAGCTCATTGGAATCTTATCCGACATGGAAGTGTTCGGTTAGAAGTCAGATTTGAGGCAGCTCTAACACAAACTGTTAATTGTATTGTTTATGCTGAGTTTGATAACATTATAGAAATAGATAAAAATAGGAACATAAGTGTAGATTTTAGTAGTTAAGTTTTAATTGTGTATGAAGACACATGTTTTATGTTATTATGAATACCTTAGAAATAACAAAATGTTTGAAAAAAGTATGTCATTCACTGGAGTTTAATGTTTATGGAGCTAATCGCATTCCTATACATGTTACACCACCTTTCTACATGATTAGTAATCTTGATCCTGATACCAGACCTGGTTCACATTGGATAGCATTATGTATCAACAATAAAGGAGTTGGCGAATACTTTGATACTTTTGGTCGTAAACCTGAAAGTTATCATTTATCATTTTTTTTTTAAAATTGCAATAGATGGATTTATAATCATAAAGTTATTCAAAGTGTATTTTCATCTGTTTGTGTTGAATATTGTTTACTTTATTTGTATTTCAAAGTTAGAGGTATGAGTTTGACAGATTTTATTGATATGTTTACTGATGATACTATTCAAAATGATGTAATGCTAAAGCAAATGTTTAAGACTTTCATAATACAGGTAAGCTAAATTTGTAAGTAAAAAAAATTAGAAATAAAACTGTACAAAACAAAATGTTTTGCCTATTACTTAATTCCCCTACCACAGAAAAACCTAGAGGAGTAATAAAGAAAAAAAACCAAAGAAATATACTGATGAATAAATTTATTCGTAATTAAGATATAACATCAAGAAAGAGCTCCATTGTATAATATCATAAATAACATGGATTTATCCGTCGCCTTAGTAATGAGGATTCCAGGTGAAGTTATGCCTTCACTTTGATCTTACTTTTCATCTCCTAACATCAGGTGAGATGAACACAAAGCGCTTTCCTGAAGAATCAATAAAATACAATCGCATAGTTGTTAAGGTGATTAAGACCCGAGGTGTCATTAACAGTGGTTTATTAGTAAATCAAGAGTACAGTGGCATCGGTACGTGATTAGATAATGATGTGCATCGGGAATGGTGATTAAGACCGAGGAGTCATTAACGATTCATTAGTAAATCAACTGAGAGCTGCCGCTCGAAAATTGTACCTCGGAAACGGTTAAAGATATCGCTCTGGGACCCAGCGCAATCGATTCAAATGGGGGGTTTTTCCTTTTTTTTTTTAGTTTTGGAAACGACTTGAACCTGTTCAGCGGGGGCCAGAATCAGACCAATTTTGAGTGAGCCAGAACTCTCGAATCCCTACTACTCAGACTGGACGGTTCGGAGGTTCGGAGTCCGGTACGCTCGTCTGTTGTGTAAGCGCACCGCACAGTTCGCTGTCGTTCGGCTGGCGTGTCGCACCAAGTTCGATCGTCTGTGAATACTTGTCTCGTTTGTGCAAACAAACCATTGAGGTACAATAAACTAGAGTAGACGTCCAATACAAAGATTGTGCTCAGCTAGATGACGGCAGGCATCACGTGATACGTTGGGGAGGGGGCTTGGTTGTTATAGAATAAATAAGTCCGAGCCCGCAGATGCGACACACTATTCATACAGTTGTATCGTGTTGTAGGACAATATTATTAAAAATATACAAATCAATGGGTAGTTAATTTGATTTTAATTAACTAATGACTAGGCAGTATGGTCTCTGACCTTAGCTTGCTCCTTCAAGGAACAAATTTTATAAAAATACGACATGCCGAAATAAAATACAATAAAAACGTGAACTTCTTGGCGGGAAAGTGAAGCGTCTGCAGTTTTGTTTTTTATAATTTGTTTTTTGTCGGTTATTAATGTGAAATAATGGTGGATTATTTAGTACTGTTAAGTGCTCGTGAACGTGCATGAGTGTTGGCAAATAAAACAAAACAGTGCAACATCACTTTTCAAATTCTCTCAAGAAGTCCGTGTGAGATCTCAATAAAGTCCCACATTGAGTTTCAAGGGATTTGGGGAATATATCATTTGCCATTAAACGTAAAATTATCACTCATTATCATCTACTTTATGCAAAGAAAATATTCACTTAAATAATAGGTAGTAATGTATTTATCGTTTTTATCGAAATAGGATAATAAATTCATGCCTAATATTACAAATCTTCACTGCGAGAATAAGCTGAGTTCGGACGGCCGCCGGCGCACCGCATTTGGTAGTAATTTAGAGT
Source organism: Scoparia ambigualis (assembly GCA_963921215.1). Classification (NCBI taxonomy): domain Eukaryota; kingdom Metazoa; phylum Arthropoda; class Insecta; order Lepidoptera; family Crambidae; genus Scoparia; species Scoparia ambigualis. The sequence continues at coordinate 24,862,115 of OY992503.1, forward strand.
AGTATTTATTTATTGTTTTTATCGAAATAGGATAATAAATTCATTAAGTATAAAACCTTTATTCCTCATGAAGTAACAATTATTCTAATATAAATTTTGCTCAATAATATTATCGTAGATTGGAGAAATTCACAGTTTATACTCCAGCCAAATTCGATGAAGTATGTTTGTAAACAGATTACTGTCATTACTTTGGGAAAATATCTAATTTCACTCGGATTTTTACTGTTTTTCGGAAGAAAGACACCATAGTTAACTGTTTTCTTGTGAATCTCTCTCAAGATGACTGTAAATGACAGTAATCTGTTTATCATCTACTGTATGCAAAGAAAATATTCACTTTAACTTACTTGACACTGGCTAAATGTGCTGACCGCACAAAGCCAATATTTAAGAGAAAAAGAAATAAAAACGTCGTCATTGCCATAAAGACCAGCATCATTGGAGATAGAGAGAAAAAAGCGCGGGAAACGGCAAACTTGGCGGGTGTCTTTTTTTTGCTCTAATTTGTTTTATTTGTTACTGTGGATCAAATTTGATATTATTTGTATATATTTAGTTTATATAAAGGTATATTGTATTCATTCATTCATATTGTAGAAATTCATCGGTATGTAAGTTATTTTTAAATTTTTCTTTTCGTCATGGACGAACCAGAGGACCCTGGAGGAACAGTTCCTCCAGTGTCTAATGTCGTCACTATATCATACAATGAGTCAGCATCAGGAATGGATACTGAGGATTCCATCGCTGAGAAGGATGGATCTGAAAGTAATAAGAGAATAAAAAGAAAAAGATCAATTCCGTCAAAAAAAGTTTGCAAACATTGCAACAAGAAAAGGCGCCACCGAAATACACCAGACGGAGTTTTTAGTGACACGATTGTAAATGTACTGATATTGTAGAAAAGTCACAAGATTCCTCGAAGTTTCAGATCCCTCTTACTCTAGCTCTCTCTTCCTCACAAATGTCACCTGTTACTGTTTATGATACTAACAATGGTCGTCTTAATGTTGGAAGAATTAATTACCTAGCATCTGACGCAGCACCTTATGTTATCCATATACAAAAGGAACAATCATCTCCTGATGAAAATTGCTCCATTCACCCTATCGGCTTTGGTCATTTTCTGAAAAATCTCTCTTTTAAAAACATAATCGATGGAAGTCTTAAAAGAATTGGTCGTAACAGAGTATCCATTTCTTTCTCCACATATGAGGTCGCTAATTCTTTTGTCAATAATAAAGATTTAAGTTTTAATAAATATATATCTTTTCGTCATGGACGAACCAGAGGACCTGAGGATTCAGTTAGATTGATTTGATTCACCCCACTTCAGTCAATGTAACTCGCATGGGAGTTGTTAGAGGTGTCCCCATAAGTTATACTGACGAAGAGATTTTAAATAATATAACCGTACCTATGGGTTGTGGAAATATTTTAAAGGTGAGGCGCTTGAAAAAGAAAACTATAGTAAATGGTAACGCGGAATTTATTGGTATTGAAACAGTAGTTTTAACATTTGATGGTCAAATTCTTCCAAAGCGTGTTTTCATGTGTTATAATTTTCTGCCTGTAGATTTATATATTTACCCCACTATACAGTGTTTTAATTGCTGCAGATATGGTCACATAAAAAGCCAATGTAGGTCTACTCCGAGATGTTTTAAATGTGGTGAAAGTCACACAGGTCATGGATGTGAATTAGAGGAGGATTCTTTGTACTGTTGTCTCTGTTCAGGATCACATATTGCCACAAGTAAGAAATGTCCTGAATTTTCGAGGCAAAAATCTGTTAGAGTCTATGGCCAAAAATTGTTTATCATATGCAGAGGCAATAAAACTTCATCCTCCAGTATCTAAACTATATTCAGACGTCTTATCGTCAACTGATCAACCAAACAAATCACAAATTATATATGAAAATATGTCTAATCCTAATAGGACTTCATACAAGAAAATCATTTTTATTAAACCTAAAGGTCCTCAAAAACCTAATAGTAAAGGTTATGACCAAAGAGCTCACTCAGAACTTGTAAAAGATTACTCTATCCCCCTGCCAACTATTGGCAGCATAAATAATAGACAAAATTCTCTTTCAGATTTACCTTTAAAAGATTTAATATTGACTTTAATAAGTTCATTAGTTCACTCTAATATAATTTCATTACCGACCAACGTTGCCTCCTTTATAGAATCGATTAATGATAACAAAAACACTGTTGATGGCTCAAGCCAACATAATTCAGTGGAATTGCCGTAGCTTAATAAATAAGAAACATGACTTAATTTACATTATTAACACTCACCAGCCATTTATTTTGGCTATACAAGAAACCTGGCTTCGGCCAGAATATAACTTTAAAATAGCTGGATACTCTTGCTTGCGAGAGGATCGAAGTGATGGTTATGGAGGAGTAGCTTTACTTGTAAGGCACTCTTTTCCTTGCTCCCATATAAACATCCCTATACATAATGATTTCAATATAATTGCTGTAAAAGTAAATAACATTTGCTTTGTTTCTCTATACATTCCACATCCTTCAACATCAGTGTATTATGAAGTAGAAAATATTATGACTAATCTTCCTAGACCTCTTGTAATTATGGGGGGATTTTAATGCTCAGCATCGTTCCTGGGGAAGTTCTACCTCAAATCATTATGGTTCCCGAATCGTAGACATGTTAGATAATCTTAATGTTTGTTTATTGAACAATGGTATTCCAACCCGCCGCACACCTCCTCATGAAGGAGTTAGTGCTCCTGATTTAACTTTATGCTCTCCTAATCTGGCATCTTTTCTATCCTGAAGTGCGATTGCGTAAGGTTGTTCATGGATGGATGATCGTTACAATTGACGATCGATCGTAACATGTCAATTCGAATTGCGTAATTATTGTCCATTCCATGAAGACCGATGACTTAAAAACGTATCATGAATTTGCGTTTTATTATGAAAGTTACTCAATGAAACCTTGATTTATTTTACAATAATCATCGAATAGTAAAAAGCAGTGTATGTTTTGTATCATTTTTTACCTCAAAAGTCATTTTTCATTGATAAAAACATTGAATTGAAACTAAAAACATGTAAAAAATCTTTAAGTAACTAAACGCAAGGAACGAATGAAACGAGAGTTTCAGCTACCGGACCCTAGATGGCGGGATAAGTTTTCTACTACTCGACAAAAGGTAGCGTTGTTGAGGTACAAAGTACTCTGTGGGTCTGACAAAAAAGCTAAAATGTCAATGTGACGCAACGTTGATTTGATAGTTTTTCATTATAGCAGCAAGAAAAATACAAAATAGAGTATTTAAATTGTCGAATTTACACACAAGTAAGTAAAATATAGTAGATAAATTATAAAAATGAACAACACAAAGTGTAAACAATCTTTCAGTGTGCTGTATGTATGTGACTGTAAAGTGAAATTATGAAAACAAAAGGTCATTGATGAAAACTAAATAAATAAACTTCTCAATGTGTATCTTTGCTTGGTAATTTCATATCAAAACAAATTCAGTGCCAAAGGCGACAGTAATATCAAGTGGAAGCCTTACTCTTAACATAAAAATGTACTAAAAGATCTCGTATCACAGAAATGTAGTTTGTAAGAAATAGCTACGTAGGATTCGTAGTCTGTGGCAGAGAGTGTAGGTTGCATTACAAAGAGTCCAATTTGGAGATAGCATGGCCAGTCAGCGCGTGGATGACTTTTGGCGCAATATTCTAGCTCTTAGCATGGGAGATGTTGAGTGAGTCAATGATGTTACAATAAAAAGAGGTAAATACTTTACATGTGCCAAAAACTGGCAACAGAAAACTTTGCTAATTGGCTTACCTTAGCATAGTCTCAGAAAAGCGTTGACATGTGTTCTGTGGACAGCGGTCTGTGGTAGACAGTGTCAGTATATTCGTTTCCGTAAATTAGTTTAAAAATGCCGTCCTGTGTAATACGACACTGTAGAAACAACACAATTAAGACTCATGGGATGTTAACATCGTAAAGCTTTGGTCCATTATTGACATTACATTAGTACTGACATAACCTATCTACCTCTTTTTATTCTAATATGTGGAAAACTGTAAAGCTACCTAGTTTTAACAGTTAATTAATAATAAACAGAGAACACAACAGCTGTTATTACTTTTATATTTTTCAGTATTGGCATGAACTAAAATACCGGAGCCGAAAGCGGGATACTGATATGCGGCAACATGCCTGTGGGACTGGCGGTGATCTAGCAAAAAAACCACTCTCAATTATAAAAAGCCGGATACTACTAATACTGGGGGATTCCCATAATGTAAGTAAAAGAAACAAAGAATAAATGTATTTTAAATAACAGTATGGTATCAAATAGAGGTTTTTGTGATGTATGTATCATTGTCACATTCCAGCTATTCCTTGTTGCTATCGCCATGGATCTTATTATTTTCTGTTTTTGCAGCTCCCACAAGCTGTAACTGCAGTGCAGAACTCTCCAACGGTAGAATCTGCACACCATGTAAGTAAAAGAAATATAACTAAATGTACCTATACTATTATAAAGCTGAAAATTTGTTTGTTTGAACACATGATAGTATACAATGATGAGTTGAATTAACTATACTACAATTGAAATAATAATGATAGTACAAATTGATCATGCATGATAAGATAATATTATTAAAATAATTTTGAAAATCAGAAAAAAAATCATTAAATACAGTCAAAATATACAAATCTTTATCTGTCAAAAATTCATTGAGTGTGTAGTAGCATTTTTCCAACAACAATGTCTTTAATTTCTGCTTAAACGTAAAGTTATTATCACTGTGTCTTATTGATATCTTCATAGACATGAGGTGCATTACAAAAAACACTCTTACTCATAAGCGCGGTTTTACAAAGAACATTGCAAAGTTTATCCATAAGTTGTGCAGATGAAAGAAATGTTAACAATTCATTGTTAGTTTGACAAAATTAGCGCATTCAAGAATGTACAGACACGGAAGTGTAAGAATCTTGTAATTTTTAAAGTAGGGCTGTGTCTGTTTGTTGTAGGTTGAACATAGCTCTAATACAGCATTTTTGAGACCTAAATACAATTTCTTTGTCGGTTGCGTTACCCCAAAACATGCCACCGTATCTCAATGTATATCCATGATAGGTAGTTAACAAAGCCTTTATGCTTACTTTTTTACTAAGCTATGAAGCATACAATGACTACTCAATATTATTTTATTTTATAGTTATCACCAGGGAATAATTTATTTTTTTCTGTTAGCCCAAAAATGCTGGTTCTGGACCGAGGCGGGGTCGAACGGCTCAAGGGCGCAACCCTCGACCTTGTGAGTACTAACTACTATATTATAAATACTGTTGTATGGTTTTAGAGGCCACACACATCTCGATTGTGATTTTTGCCAATAAAATGGCCAATTTCGGCGTTATGGATCTCAGAAACAAAAATACATTAATCATTATGACTTATTGAATAGTGTAGAATACCTATTGGAATAGTGCGTAGCGGCCTCGCTTTATGTAAATTTTGCTTAAAGCGAAGGCACTTTTTTGAGCTCATCGATTGAACTACTGTTCTAAACAAGTGAAATAAAAAAATTATAATGTTATCTCTTATATAGTCGCATAGTGCGTAGCGACCTCGGAATTTTTAGATATCATTGATTTTATATAGGAAAAAAATCTTATTCTAAACCAAAAAACTTCGAAAATCGCTATATAAGTTAACTGTGAGTATCTCCTGTCTACGATAATATTATTCAGCAAAATTAATACCAGAGTAATTGTTACTTCACGAGGAATAAAGTTTTAATATAATAATGGATATAATGAATTTATTATCCTATTTCGATAAAAACGATAAATACAACTGCAAAATTACTACAAAATGCGAAAATGGGCATTTAATGCAAAAATCACATTCGAGATGTAATAGGCCTCTTAAGAAGAGGCTTTTATTGGAGCAATAATGGCAACGTGCTGGGTATTAAGACGCCGGCGACACGTCAGCCTCTCATAGTTACAAACGTTATAATAAAATAATAAAAAATTGAGCGTGATTCACTGTACTTGTGATGTATTCGGATTAATTTGTGTAATTATTTTGGACTATTTTTTATGGCGACCTAGATAAATACTGTCTTAATCCGAACATCACAAGTACAGAAAATAAGGTCTAATTGCAAATCATTTTGGTAATACGTTAGTATGGAAGGCTCATTTTAGGTGACCGGTCGCCAGCTTCTTAAGTCAACATACATAGATAAACAATCCATCAAAAATTTCTATTGTTTCAGACCGCAGGCTGCGTTATGATGACCCTCCAGAGTGAGCACGCAAGTTCCGAAGATCAGTGCCTTCGTATAGATAGAAATCGGGCGCGCTTGCTTTAACGCTTAGTGACGATAGCCGAAGAAGCGTTGGAAATTTTATTTTTATTTATTTAAGGGAAACATACAGCATATTATACACTTATAAAACAGAAGTTAATAAACATTTCGTTAGCCAAAAAAGTTTTCACAAATGTAAAAAACATACAAATTAGCTTAACAACTTATCTTTAACAATGAAGGCCTCTACAAGTTACATATTTAACTTAATCATAACATTTTTATTTTGCTATAAGAAATATTAGAAATATTAACTACATGTAAATGTAGCGACAATAACCTCTCTCATAGTCTCTCAGTCACTAGCAGATGACAGACACTAAGGCCTCGGCCAGACTGTACTCAAACATATTATGTGTTCTCATTTGAGTGTCCATAGTGGGCACGCGGCGCGGGATACATTTTGTACGCCGCGCCGCGCCCGCGCGTGCAGTCTGGCCAAGGCCTAAGGGGTGTCTGTCATCTGCTAGTGACTGAAAGCAATGCTTCTTTTAAAAGAGCCAATTTTTCGAAAAATAAATCTATTTCCTTAAAACTATTATTAAAATTGTGCACGAACAAAGAATCTATTTTTTGCATATTTTGTATATTATGTTGGAGTGCATTAATATGTAAGTACATTATACTGGGGATTCCGTACAACGGAGGCATATTCATGGGATGATCGTATAAAAGAGTTGTATAGCAAACATACTGTGGTATGATTTTTAAAATTACTACTTTGTCTAAAAATAAAGCCAAGCATATGATACGCTTTTGCTGTAACTTTTTGAATATGTGGCTCAAATGATAATTCTGTGTCAACTGTTACACCCAAGTCTCTCATCTCGGTAACCCTTGGTAGTGTTTCCCTATTTAGTGTATAATTATAATTTATTTTATTTTTCTTTCTTGTAAAGGATACAACATTTTCTGAAATTTAAAAAGAGTTTATTATTATTATAATATTCATATAATCTGTCCAAATCTTTTTGCAAACTATGACAATTACATAATATGTACAGTAGGAGCCTAGAAAATTAATATTTATATATTTGTAAATTTTTATTATGAGTTAAGTTATTTTTTAGTTTTTATTAGTAAGCGTTTAGTTTAGTACTCGGGTGAATACTAAACTAAACGCTTCTAAACTTTGAGAAGCTCCTAAACATCGACCTGTTGCTCTGAATATCTGTTACCCATAAATAACGCCATGATGTTTATGAGGCTGTGAACAGCTAACTAGCGCCGCCAATCTATTTTATTTCATTTCTAATTAAGGTAAATTTAAAAAAAAAGGTTCGGCAATGGTCTTGTAAATAATTTCTTACTTTGTGTAATAATTTGTTTTAAAACATCGACCTGTTGCTCTGAATGTCTGTTACCCATCAAAAAACGCCATGATGTTTAAGAGGCTGTGAACAGCTTACTAGCGCCGCCAATTTATTTTATTTCATTTCTAATAAATAATGGTTTGGCAATGTTCTTAAAAGTAATTTCTTATTTTGTGTTATATAATTAGTTTTAAAACTTGTTTTAGTCAAAAGAAGTCTTGTTTAATTTTTAAATAAGTTATTATTTAGTTTGTAAGCTAATTATAGCCGAAGGATACCTACTTCCAAATGAAATTTTGAGCAGCTTTTTGCTGTCTTCAATATTACAAACCCTAAAAATTAATTTTGCTATGTCGCAAACACAATGATTTAGGTAATGTTGATTGAAAAGTCCATAATGATCGTTAAATGACGAAATTAGTATTTGAAATTTTCATTTTGGAGTAGGCTCTGCTTAGACATTTGTTGCAAAGCTTTATTAGCACAATCAGTATCAATGTAATCACTAGGTAATATAAGGCTGTGATGTGAATAATATTTTCTACTCCTATTCCTTTCTATTTACTACTCTAATACTGATTTAGTTTTTAAGTTAAATTTGGGCTGAAAGCTGCTTAGTTGTTTGTTGCAAGTATTATTACTAGTACAAATAGGTAGGCTGTTTTTTTACAAAAAATTATCTATATAAAAGTGTTGTAACTTGAGCTAGACTGACAATATAGAAATAAAAACGATATTTCTATTTTAATAGTTTTTATTATTTGTGGTGACAACATTCCCTCCACAGTATTTCCACTAACACTTGTCGCGAAGTGGCACCATCTCTGGCAAAGACTAGCTGCGCCACCTTGCTTTTAAGACCCCACTGCTGTGTTCTACTGTGTTGCGAGTGCTGCAGTGGAGATCTGTATAGTGGGATTCTGGGGAATCTGGAACTGCCTGCAGAATCAGTCATCATGCACTCTCGCTGGGCGTATCCGGAATCCCCTTTAAGGGAAAAAAAATACTTAGGTATGCTGCACAATAAAGACTTGGTTCATAATGAGCTTATGTCCTATAAGTACGATTGCACATTTATTTTAATGGGCAGTGCAGTAGGTCATACAAAGTTATTCCTTGTGACTGTTAGGACTTTTTGAATTTATGAAAAATATAATTATAATTGTGTCAAAGTTATGGGCCCTAATACAATATTAATATAAACTCGATATTACATAATCATGTTTGCAGAACTTCCACGTTTTGTACTGGTCTAATGTCAGATGACTTCACAAGGTAACTTTTAAGGCTTAACTTTGTAATTTTTTTTGTGAGACAAACTCAATTATCTATCAAACATAAGGGCAGCCTACTGAAAATTAGCCTATTAAAAAATAACAAGATGAGGGTCCAACAGTGACTACATGATGTGGACACATTTTTATTATAAAGCTTAGCACGTCTTTTGTGGAATAGCAACTCTAGAATAAGTTGAATTATGGAATGATATTCTTTGTTCAATGTCTTACCTAACAGCCAGCAAACTTCTCCATTTTCATGGAGACGCCGCATGTGTGCTTCCAAAGGGCTCCTATTCCACACATGCGAGTCATGGCTGGTACCTTCATATGAAGCCTCGACATGGAGGATGTTGGAAATCCACATCACAAATCTAAAACAAACAAAAATTATATAACCATTGCATTTAAGAAACTATAGCAAATTTTAAATGGTAATAAAGTTAGTTTATCATAGTTTTTGACAACATTAGTTGTAATATAACAATCGCAGTACCTATTATAAAAATGCAATTTAATAAAAACTTACGATCATTGCATTCAAAGAATGATAATGCTTCCTATTAAAGAAAGCTTTCTCATACATGTGGGGTTGTATGATGGCAATGTGAGTGCCGTCAATACACCCAATCACAACACCCGGGACACCAAAGACATCCATGAATCTGTAAAAAATATCCAAAGGAAAAATTATTGGCTTTGAAAACAAAACAGAATATTCAAACACTCATAATTTTTCTATTATTCATACCCTCTCATAAGAGTCATCCTGTCTTCTCTATAACTGGGAAATTTGATGTGCCGCAGCAGGACTTCTGGCTGATTGAGGGCATCAGTGACCTCAGCCACACACTTGTGAACAGAAGTCTGACTGATGCCCAAATTAAAGTCTTTGCCGACCCGTCTTTGATAGCTGCCCCTGCATAAAAATCTAAGGCAGCCATGATCTGTAATTTAAAAAGATAACATTAAAATTAAAGTAGGTACCTACTTATCATAAAAAATAGTAATAGTACCTAGTAAACACTCATTTAATTGCAAAAAAGGACTTACTTTTATCTCATTGCATCAGAGATCCCTGTGGACCTCTGTCTTTGCGGCATATGTGGCTTGAGCTCATCAACAAGTTGTTGAAATATAGGTAAAGACAACCTATAATTGATCACAAATTAAAAGTATACCGACACACTACGTTAAAATATTAATTAATTAGGTGTTACTGTATAATTTGGACACTCTGTTATCGATTGTCATGGGTCGCGAGTCACCGCAATCGTTTGACATTAGCAATGAGCTCAAAAACCTTACGCAATTCGAATTAGCTGTCAAAATCAGTAAATCATTCACTCATCGATAAAATTGACGATCCTAATCGTAAACCATAGATGAAGTCCTTAGACAATTAGAATTTACCGTTTGACACATGAAACCTTACGTTATGAACTGTCAAATGAATACGATGGCTTTACGCAATCGCACTTCAGAAGTGCGATTGCGTAAGGTTGTTCATGGATGGATGATCGTTACAATTGACGATCGATCGTAACATGTCAATTCGAATTGCGTAATTATTGTCCATTCCATGAAGACCGATGACATAAAAACGTATCATGAATTTGCGTTTTATTATGAAAGTTACTCAATGAAACCTTGATTTATTTTACAATAATCATCGAATAGTAAAAAGCAGTGTATGTTTTGTATCATTTTTTACCTCAAAAGTCATTTTTCATTGATAAAAACATTGAATTGAAACTAAAAACATGTAAAAAATCTTTAAGTAACTAAACGCAAGGAACGAATGAAACGAGAGTTTCAGCTACCGGACCCTAGATGGCGGGATAAGTTTTCTACTACTCGACAAAAGGTAGCGTTGTTGAGGTACAAAGTACTCTGTGGGGCTGACAAAAAAGCTAAAATGTCAATGTGACGCAACGTTGATTTGATAGTTTTTCATTATAGCAGCAAGAAAAATACAAAATAGAGTATTTAAATTGTCGAATTTACACACAAGTAAGTAAAATATAGTAGATAAATTATAAAAATGAACAACACAAAGTGTAAACAATCTTTCAGTGTGCTGTATGTATGTGACTGTAAAGTGAAATTATGAAAACAAAAGGTCATTGATGAAAACTAAATAAATAAACTTCTCAATGTGTATCTTTGCTTGGTAATTTCATATCAAAACAAATTCAGTGCCAAAGGCGACAGTAATATCAAGTGGAAGCCTTACTCTTAACATAAAAATGTACTAAAAGATCTCGTATCACAGAAATGTAGTTTGTAAGAAATAGCTACGTAGGATTCGTAGTCTGTGGCAGAGAGTGTAGGTTGCATTACAAAGAGTCCAATTTGGAGATAGCATGGCCAGTCAGCGCGTGGATGACTTTTGGCGCAATATTCTAGCTCTTAGCATGGGAGATGTTGAGTGAGTCAATGATGTTACAATAAAAAGAGGTAAATACTTTACATGTGCCAAAAACTGGCAACAGAAAACTTTGCTAATTGGCTTACCTTAGCATAGTCTCAGAAAAGCGTTGACATGTGTTCTGTGGACAGCGGTCTGTGGTAGACAGTGTCAGTATATTCGTTTCCGTAAATTAGTTTAAAAATGCCGTCCTGTGTAATACGACACTGTAGAAACAACACAATTAAGACTCATGGGATGTTAACATCGTAAAGCTTTGGTCCATTATTGACATTACATTAGTACTGACATAACCTATCTACCTCTTTTTATTCTAATATGTGGAAAACTGTAAAGCTACCTAGTTTTAACAGTTAATTAATAATAAACAGAGAACACAACAGCTGTTATTACTTTTATATTTTTCAGTATTGGCATGAACTAAAATACCGGAGCCGAAAGCGGGATACTGATATGCGGCAACATGCCTGTGGGACTGGCGGTGATCTAGCAAAAAAACCACTCTCAATTATAAAAAGCTGGATACTACTAATACTGGGGGATTCCCATAATGTAAGTAAAAGAAACAAAGAATAAATGTATTTTAAATAACAGTATGGTATCAAATAGAGGTTTTTGTGATGTATGTATCATTGTCACATTCCAGCTATTCCTTGTTGCTATCGCCATGGATCTTATTATTTTCTGTTTTTGCAGCTCCCACAAGCTGTAACTGCAGTGCAGAACTCTCCAACGGTAGAATCTGCACACCATGTAAGTAAAAGAAATATAACTAAATGTACCTATACTATTATAAAGCTGAAAATTTGTTTGTTTGAACACATGATAGTATACAATGATGAGTTGAATTAACTATACTACAATTGAAATAATAATGATAGTACAAATTGATCATGCATGATAAGATAATATTATTAAAATAATTTTGGAAATCAGAAAAAAAATCATTAAATACAGTCAAAATATACAAATCTTTATCTGTCAAAAATTCATTGAGTGTGTAGTAGCATTTTTCCAACAACAATGTCTTTAATTTCTGCTTAAACGTAAAGTTATTATCACTGTGTCTTATTGATATCTTCATAGACATGAGGTGCATTACAAAAAACACTCTTACTCATAAGCGCGGTTTTACAAAGAACATTGCAAAGTTTATCCATAAGTTGTGCAGATGAAAGAAATGTTAACAATTCATTGTTAGTTTGACAAAATTAGCGCATTCAAGAATGTACAGACACGGAAGTGTAAGAATCTTGTAATTTTTAAAGTAGGGCTGTGTCTGTTTGTTGTAGGTTGAACATAGCTCTAATACAGCATTTTTGAGACCTAAATACAATTTCTTTGTCGGTTGCGTTACCCCAAAACATGCCACCGTATCTCAATGTATATCCATGATAGGTAGTTAACAAAGCCTTTATGCTTACTTTTTTACTAAGCTATGAAGCATATAATGACTACTCAATATTATTTTATTTTATAGTTATCACCAGGGAATAATTTATTTTTTTCTGTTAGCCCAAAAATGCTGGTTCTGGACCGAGGCGGGGTCGAACGGCTCAAGGGCGCAACCCTCGACCTTGTGAGTACTAACTACTATATTATAAATACTGTTGTATGGTTTTAGAGGCCACACACACATCTCGATTGTGATTTTTGCCAATAAAATGGCCAATTTCGGCGTTATGGATCTCAGAAACAAAAATACATCAATCATTATGACTTATTGAATAGTGTAGAATACCTATTGGAATAGTGCGTAGCGGCCTCGCTTTATGTAAATTTTGCTTAAAGCGAAGGCACTTTTTTGAGCTCATCGATTGAACTACTGTTCTAAACAAGTGAAATAAAAAAATTATAATGTTATCTCTTATATAGTCGCATAGTGCGTAGCGACCTCGGAATTTTTAGATATCATTGATTTTATATAGGAAAAAAATCTTATTCTAAACCAAAAAACTTCGAAAATCGCTATATAAGTTAACTGTGAGTATCTCCTGTCTACGATAATATTATTCAGCAAAATTAATACCAGAGTAATTGTTACTTCACGAGGAATAAAGTTTTAATATAATAATGGATATAATGAATTTATTATCCTATTTCGATAAAAACGATAAATACAACTGCAAAATTACTACAAAATGCGAAAATGGGCATTTAATGCAAAAATCACATTCGAGATGTAATAGGCCTCTTAAGAAGAGGCTTTTATTGGAGCAATAATGGCAACGTGCTGGGTATTAAGACGCCGGCGACACGTCAGCCTCTCATAGTTACAAACGTTATAATAAAATAATAAAAAATTGAGCGTGATTCACTGTACTTGTGATGTATTCGGATTAATTTGTGTAATTATTTTGGACTATTTTTTATGGCGACCTAGATAAATACTGTCTTAATCCGAACATCACAAGTACAGAAAATAAGGTCTAATTGCAAATCATTTTGGTAATACGTTAGTATGGAAGGCTCATTTTAGGTGACCGGTCGCCAGCTTCTTAAGTCAACATACATAGATAAACAATCCATCAAAAATTTCTATTGTTTCAGACCGCAGGCTGCGTTATGATGACCCTCCAGAGTGAGCACGCAAGTTCCGAAGATCAGTGCCTTCGTATAGATAGAAATCGGGCGCGCTTGCTTTAACGCTTAGTGACGATAGCCGAAGAAGCGTTGGAAATTTTATTTTTATTTATTTAGGGGAAACATACAGCATATTATACACTTATAAAACAGAAGTTAATAAACATTTCGTTAGCCAAAAAAGTTTTCACAAATGTAAAAAACATACAAATTAGCTTAACAACTTATCTTTAACAATGAAGGCCTCTCAAGTTACATATTTAACTTAATCATAACATTTTTATTTTGCTATAAGAAATATTAGAAATATTAACTACATGTAAATGTAGCGACAATAACCTCTCTCATAGTCTCTCAGTACTTTTCTCAGTCACTAGCAGATGACGGACACTAAGGCCTCGGCCAGACTGTACTCAAACATATTATGTGTTCTCATTTGAGTGTCCATAGTGGGCACGCGGCGCGGGATACATTTTGTACGCCGCGCCGCGCCCGCGCGTGCAGTCTGGCCAAGGCCTAAGGGGTGTCTGTCATCTGCTAGTGACTGAAAGCAATGCTTCTTTTAAAAGAGCCAATTTTTCGAAAAATAAATCTATTTCCTTAAAACTATTATTAAAATTGTGCACGAACAAAGAATCTATTTTTTGCATATTTTGTATATTATGTTGGAGTGCATTAATATGTAAGTACATTATACTGGGTATTCCGTACAACGGAGGCATATTCAAGGGATGATCGTATAAAAGAGTTGTTTAGCAAACATACTGTGGTATGATTTTTAAAATTACTACTTTGTCTAAAAATAAAGCCAAGCATATGATACGCTTTTGCTGTAACTTTTTGAATATGTGGCTCAAATGATAATTCTGTGTCAACTGTTACACCCAAGTCTCTCATCTCGGTAACCCTTGGTAGTGTTTCCCTATTTAGTGTATAATTATAATTTATTTTATTTTTCTTTCTTGTAAAGGATACAACATTTTCTGAAATTTAAAAAGAGTTTATTATTATTATAATATTCATATAATCTGTCCAAATCTTTTTGCAAACTATGACAATTACATAATATGTACAGTAGGAGCCTAGAAAATTAATATTTATATATTTGTAAATTTTTATTATGAGTTAAGTTATTTTTTAGTTTTTATTAGTAAGCGTTTAGTTTAGTACTCGGGTGAATACTAAACTAAACGCTTCTAAACTTTGAGAAGCTCCTAAACATCGACCTGTTGCTCTGAATATCTGTTACCCATAAATAACGCCATGATGTTTATGAGGCTGTGAACAGCTAATTAGCGCCGCCAATCTATTTTATTTCATTTCTAATTAAGGTAAATTTAAAAAAAAAGGTTCGGCAATGGTCTTGTAAATAATTTCTTACTTTGTGTAATAATTTGTTTTAAAACATCGACCTGTTGCTCTGAATGTCTGTTACCCATCAAAAAACGCCATGATGTTTAAGAGGCTGTGAACAGCTTACTAGCGCCGCCAATTTATTTTATTTCATTTCTAATAAATAATGGTTTGGCAATGTTCTTAAAAGTAATTTCTTATTTTGTGTTATATAATTAGTTTTAAAACTTGTTTTAGTCAAAAGAAGTCTTGTTTAATTTTTAAATAAGTTATTATTTAGTTTGTAAGCTAATTATAGCCGAAGGCTACCTACTTCCAAATGAAATTTTGAGCAGCTTTTTGCTGTCTTCAATATTACAAACCCTAAAAATTAATTTTGCTATGTCGCAAACACAATGATTTAGGTAATGTTGATTGAAAAGTCCATATTGATCGTTAAATGACGAAATTAGTATTTGAAATTTTCATTTTGGAGTAGGCTCTGCTTAGACATTTGTAGCAAAGCTTTATTAGCACAATCAGTATCAATGTAATCACTAGGTAATATAAGGCTGTGATGTGAATAATATTTTCTACTCCTATTCCTTTCTATTTACTACTCTAATACTGATTTAGTTTTTAAGTTAAATTTGGGCTGAAAGCTGCTTAGTCGTTTGTTGCAAGTATTATTACTAGTACAAATAGGTAGGCTGTTTTTTTACAAAAAATTATCTATATAAAAGTGTTGTAACTTGAGCTAGACTGACAATATAGAAATAAAAACGATATTTCTATTTTAATAGTTTTTATTATTTGTGGTGACAACATTCCCTCCACAGTATTTCCACTAACACTTGTCGCGAAGTGGCACCATCTCTGGCAAAGACTAGCTGCGCCACCTTGCTTTTAAGACCCCACTGCTGTGTTCTACTGTGTTGCGAGTGCTGCAGTGGAGATCTGTATAGTGGGATTCTGGGGAATCTGGAACTGCCTGCAGAATCAGTCATCATGCACTCTCGCTGGGCGTATCCGGAATCCCCTTTAAGGGAAAAAAAATACTTAGGTATGCTGCACAATAAAGACTTGGTTCATAATGAGCTTATGTCCTATAAGTACGATTGCACATTTATTTTAATGGGCAGTGCAGTAGGTCATACAAAGTTATTCCTTGTGACTGTTAGGACTTTTTGAATTTATGAAAAATATAATTATAATTGTGTCAAAGTTATGGGCCCTAATACAATATTAATATAAACTCGATATTACATAATCATGTTTGCAGAACTTCCACGTTTTGTACTGGTCTAATGTCAGATGACTTCACAAGGTAACTTTTAAGGCTTAACTTTGTAATTTTTTTTGTGAGACAAACTCAATTATCTATCAAACATAAGGGCAGCCTACTGAAAATTAGCCTATTAAAAAATAACAAGATGAGGGTCCAACAGTGACTACATGATGTGGACACATTTTTATTATAAAGCTTAGCACGTCTTTGGTGGAATAGCAACTCTAGAATAAGTTGAATTATGGAATGATATTCTTTGTTCAATGTCTTACCTAACAGCCAGCAAACTTCTCCATTTTCATGGAGACGCCGCATGTGTGCTTCCAAAGGGCTCCTATTCCACACATGCGAGTCATGGCTGGTACCTTCATATGAAGCCTCGACATGGAGGATGTTGGAAATCCACATCACAAATCTAAAACAAACAAAAATTATATAACCATTGCATTTAAGAAACTATAGCAAATTTTAAATGGTAATAAAGTTCGTTTATCATAGTTTTTGACAACATTAGTTGTAATATAACAATCGCAGTACCTATTATAAAAATGCAATTTAATAAAAACTTACGATCATTGCATTCAAAGAATGATAATGCTTCCTATTAAAGAAAGCTTTCTCATACATGTGGGGTTGTATGATGGCAATGTGAGTGCCGTCAATACACCCAATCACAACACCCGGGACACCAAAGACATCCATGAATCTGTAAAAAATATCCAAAGGAAAAATTATTGGCTTTGAAAACAAAACAGAATATTCAAACACTCATAATTTTTCTATTATTCATACCCTCTCATAAGAGTCATCCTGTCTTCTCTATAACTGGGAAATTTGATGTGCCGCAGCAGGACTTCTGGCTGATTGAGGGCATCAGTGACCTCAGCCACACACTTGTGAACAGAAGTCTGACTGATGCCCAAATTAAAGTCTTTGCCGACCCGTCTTTGATAGCTGCCCCTGCATAAAAATCTAAGGCAGCCATGATCTGTAATTTAAAAAGATAACATTAAAATTAAAGTAGGTACCTACTTATCATAAAAAATAGTAATAGTACCTAGTAAACACTCATTTATTGCAAAAAAGGACTTACTTTTATCTCATTGCATCAGAGATCCCTGTGGACCTCTGTCTTTGCGGCATATGTGGCTTGAGCTCATCAACAAGTTGTTGAAATATAGGTAAAGACAACCTATAATTGATCACAAATTAAAAGTATACCGACACACTACAATAAAATATTAATTAATTAGGTGTTACTGTATGATTTGGACACTCTGTTATCGATTGTCATGGGTCGCGAGTCACCGCAATCGTTTGACATTAGCAATGAGCTCAAAAACCTTACGCAATTCGAATTAGCTGTCAAAATCAGTAAATCATTCACTCATCGATAAAATTGACGATCCTAATCGTAAACCATAGATGAAGTCCTTAGACAATTAGAATTTACCGTTTGACACATGAAACCTTACGTTATGAACTGTCAAATGAATACGATGGCTTTACGCAATCGCACTTCTGGTCTCCTTTAAATTCTTCTTTTGGCAGTGATCATTTCCCCATAATTATCAACTTTCCAAATAGCATTTTTTCTCATAAACCTGTAACCAAACGTCAACCACGATTAAAATAACAAAATTTCCCTCCTTCCTGCTGTAAATGAAAATAATTTAATTCAATGTATAAAGCGATATAATAACTCAAACTTTAATTGAAACAGCTGACAAATTGTTTGACAAACGGAGTAGCCAGTGTTGCCAGATCCGTAGGTCAAAACTATCCTAGATTTACTGCAAAATTATCAATGGTAAAAAAAAAAAGCTCATCGCCTAGAAAAAGGACTGAGGGCCTAGTCAATTGGCAAACAAATTAAACGCTACGAAATCTTCGCTACGATAAACCGAATGTATGGGATTGACATAAGCAAAAGTTACCTACGACGTAAAATTTACGCTAAAATAGACCTAATTGACAGTTTGACAAGCCAAGAATCGCTAATCTAGCGATCACTCAAACATTGAAGATAAAAATTTCACACAAAATGGCGATTGTTTGATCAGCTGATGAAAGAATAGTTGTGTTGTGTTGAAAGTTTTGTTTAAAATGCTCTTTTTAGGGCTATTGTGGACTGCGATAATCAAGTGCTCAGGCGCTAAGGAAGAAATGTTTCCCTACGTTGCTTGGAGCAAATTAACGAAATCGAGTTTGTTGTACTTGTGAATAGTTCTCAGAGTTCTCGTTTACGAACTTTCAAATATCTAACTAAGGTCTGCCGGGAATTGCGTGCTGATATAGTTGTTGCGATGTGAGTGACCAAATAAATGTGTGTCATGCAACATTTTCCGCAACGAAGAGCAAGTCACTGCATAACAATTTGTAGGGGCTCTCAAACCATACAAACATTTGGGCCAAATAAATCCACCTAAGTACCTTTAATCATGACAAGAAAGGTCAAGAATAAGACAACAGTAAGGGACTTTTTGTATAAATATTAAATGTAACCTATCCATAATGTCCATTTATCAATTTATAACTTAGATTGCCTATTTGTTTTACAGGTTCCAATGAAGATTTAATTTGCCAGGTAGCTTAGAGTATTAAACCAAGGCTCTAAGTGTAGTAAGGTGTACCTATTGACTATACCCTATAAATCTTATACAGACAAGCATCTTTCTTAATAGGAAAAGATATCAGTCCTTACGTTCAAACGGTAAGTTTTAATAAATAAATTATTACTTACATAATAAAGGTAAGTATTATGCCTATTATTATATTGGGATTTACCAGGAAATGTCAGTTTTGTTAAAATTGCTAGAATAAAGAGTATTGACATAAAGATAAAACTATTTTTTGTGGATTTGCAGATTTGAGACGAGGATTCAAAAATCTTAAATGTTACCTCATAATTTGGAGGATGGACTTCCTCAGAATGGTGAACAAACATGGTTATTTGGTAAAAAACAATATCAAGCAATTTTGTATAATACATAGGTACTTACCTACTAACTTTTTATCTATGACAATTTTCTATAAGTAAGTATATTGTTCTAATTTCTTAGGAGATTCTGGATACCTTCAAAAAGCATGGTTAATGATAATAACAACAATATTTAATGCTGCATCAGACTCACAAGAAAGGAGGGGTGTGTACCACATGTCATATCCAACAATGAAACTGCATTGAACATGGCTTTGGCATCGTTGAATTTAGTTATTTATATGATTTTTTTTTGTGGAGCTCTAATGTTGACAACGTTTTTATTCTACAAAAAGGAGCAGTCTGTGCCATAAATATATTTATCCATAAAATAGTAATTTGGTTTATTTGATGAGGAAAAATTAAGTATAAAGTTAATTTAGTTCTAAGTTTATAGTGCTTTATTTAAAAAGATTTACTTATGTACAAAAAAACAGTACCTTCGTTGACAACATTTTTATTTTAAGAAAAGGAACAGTGTGCCATAAATATATTTAACCCATAAAATAGTGATTTGGTTTATATGATGGGGAAAAATTAAGTATAAAGTTAATTTAGTTCTAAGTTTATTGTACTTTATTAAAAAGATTTACTTAGGTAGGTACTAAAAAACAGTACCTTCTTATACACACAATTGGCATTTATTTTTATACACATATAGTTTTAATGTCAATAAGAGAAAGTGAAGCCTCATATTTAATAAACTTTGACTTTGAGAGAGTTAGGTAAGGAAATAAGAATATATTAAGAAATACAACATTAATGTTATTTTTTACTTGATATTTAATTTTACTTGCAGTAGGTACCTATAGAAAATGTTTAAGTACCTACTTATATCAATTTCTACTAGTCATAACATTAAGCTAGTGAATTTGTACTTGATTCATTATCAACATACAAAGGTAATTATATGTATAAACTTGCATTATTATTATCCGATTATTAAATCTGGTGGGTTCTATTGTGTTTGTTATAATATTGTTTTTTCTTTAAATAGGTGGCTTAACATAAGGTGGCTTGTTATACATATAATACAAATTAAGTTCCATATCTAGCATACTCTGTAATAGTTTAGTTATTATCAATTTGGCGATTGTGAAGTAATCGATTGTAATTGTTGCTTGAGTTTGTAATGTTACTATCACATTTTTATTTGTGTGAATCTGTAAATGGTTTGCTGTTTCACATTTTCAGTGTTATACTTTTTATAGAACTGTCGATTCACCTGTGAATATAAAATAAATAAATAAAATTAATTGTTTTTAAATTATTTTTGGTAAATAATACTACCTACTAACTTTTTATGTATGACAATTTTCTATAAGTAAGTAAGTATATTGTTCCAATTTTTGAGGAGATTCTGGATACCTTCAAAAAGCATGGTTAATCATAATAACACCAATATTTAATGCTGCATCATGCTCACAATAAAGAAGGGATGTGTACCACATGTCGTATCCAACAATGAAACTGCATTAAACATGGCTTAAAGTTGTACTTGATTCATTATCAACATACTAGGGTAATTATATAATAGTACATTATGATATTAGTGCGGTAAGATGAAAATTACAGCCGAGGCGATATTGCTAGACCGAGCCGTAGGCGAGGGCTACAAGAAAGCAGAGGCTGTAATTATCAAAGCGCACGTATGCCATACGACGTTTTATAACATATTTGTGAGGATAAAAAAAAATCCGAAAATGACTGCGTTTTTTTTTGTTTTTTCTAGTGCATGAATCTTTGGTAAACCAACATATATTTTTCTTTGTCCAACAGCATAGAGCGTAGATGGGCTCATCAAAATAATACCACCAACCCCTCTCTTCCCTTAGGTGTCGTAAAAGGCGACTAAGGGACTAAACACTGCACATACATCCAACAGCATAGAGCGGCGATGGGCTCATCAAAATAATACTACCTACCCCTTTCTTCCCTTGGTTGTCGTAAAAGGCGACTAGCGGACTAAAGACTGCATATACATCCAACAGCATAGATCGGCGATAAGCTCATCAAAATAATACTACAAATTTTTCTCTTCCCTTCGGTGTTGTAAAAGGCGACTAACGGACTAAAGAATGCACATACATCCAACAGCATAGAGCGGCGATGGGCTCATCAAAATAATACTACCAACCCCTCTCTTCCCTTGGGTGTCGTAAAAGCTACTAACGGGCTAAAGGCGTATGTTGTCCATAGATTCAAATGATAACTAATTTTTAAATTTCATTACCGCACTAGTGCAAAACTTATTACATTACGATACTGAAATCGGTGTAATAAGAGCTTCTTACCGAGCAAATGTGTTATAAAATTAATTGTTTTAAAATTATTTTTGGTAAACATATAAATAATCCTTTGTTTTATTTCGAAACATTATCAACCAACTCATAATGAATGGCAGTGAAATAAATAATGTAAAATAAATAAATATTTTAACTTGTCGCGTAGAGACCACGATCATGTCATTGTGTCTGTGAAGGCGTATATTTAATAAATGATTTGACTTTTAATTTCAATTATTTTCGGTACCTACCGCTATAAATAAGTAACAATGAAACAATCCTATATTAAGGCGATGTTGTCTTCATCGTCATCCTATGAACGTCCTGAACGTTCCCACATGAACGACAGCACTAAGGCAGACTGGGCTATAACAGGCTTAAGCCCTGAGCCAATACAACCGCAGTGCGCTTTACGTGCCTTCCGAAGCACGGAGGAGCTCGAGACGCTTTTTATTTGGTTACCCATCCTTTAGCTCGGTAATGTGAAAGTTGCGTAACTAACTGGCAAGATCACAAACCGGTGCGGCGCAGGCGGGGACTTTTTGCATTAGTTGAACCTCTAGCATTACCTTTCAAGTAACAGTAAGTACATTGCTTCGCTAGTTTGCATATTTTAAAATTAGTTTTAATTTAACTAGCAAAACCATGTACTTGGAATGTTTTTTATTTTATTTTATTTAGGACAATAATCAATTAGAAAAGTAATGTGATAGGTGTTGTAGTTAGACAACTAAACCCAAAAGCCTTAGCTGCTACGCCATAGAGTTACTTTAGGCGATGTACTCATACAAGATGCAAACGTTTTAATCACTACCTAGTGGGTACTCGCATTAAGATGTTCGCGCGGTTTGTAACATTTAGTGTTATCACTTATTTCATTACAGACGGACGTCAAGTTGTTAATATTTGAGAAATTCTTGGCAGCAAGCGTTTGCTTGTGGTCTTCAGTCTTAATTTATTTATATTATAAGCTGAAAAATGGGTTTGGTCTCATATCAATATCATATTATGGTAGGTAAGTCACTCGTCATCATTATAAGTACTTAATTACAAACGTGCTTGTCTGGCGAACTTCCGGCGAAAAAAGCGATTGATTCATTTTTCAAATTGTCTCAAGGAGTCTACCCGAATTTCTTAGTAAAGTGACATTCAATTCACTAAAACTCTCCCTGAGGCCCTCGGCCCATCGGCCCTCTGAGGGCCTAGTCAACTGGCAAACGCTCGACCGGTGACAGCGTCAAAATCGCTCATCAAATTCGCTAGGCTACATCGATATCGATAAGCTAAGGGATATAGAACATACAGGCTTGTCTTAGTATTTTTCTGTTTGATGATAATGTAACGCTTACCTATGATTAATAAATAGGTAGTAACCACACCGATCCTTTTGAGTTTTAGTGAATTGAATGTCACTTTACTAAGAAATTCGGGTAGACTCCTTGAGACAATTTGAAAAATGAATCAATCGCTTTTTTCGCCGGAAGTTCGCCAGACAAGCACGTTTGTAAATAAGTACTTATAATGATGACGAGTGACTTACCTACCATAATATGATATTGATATGAGACCAAACCCATTTTTCAGCTTATAATATAAATAAATTAAGACTGAAGACCACAAGCAAACGCTTGCTGCCAAGAATTTCTCAAATATTAACAACTTGACGTCCGTCTGTAATGAAATAAGTGATAACACTAAATGTTACAAACCGCGCGAACATTTAAACAGTTTGATCTTAGATGCGAGTACCCACTAGGTAGTGATTAAAACGTTTGCATCTTGTATGAGTACATCGCCTAAAGTAACTCTATGGCGTAGCGGCTAAGGCTTTCGGGTTTAGTTGTCTAACTACAACACCTATCACATTACTTTTCTAATTGATTATTGTCCTAAATAAAATAAAATAAAAAACATTCCAAGTACATGGTTTTGCTAGTTAAATTAAAACTAATTTTAAAATATGCAAACTAGCGAAGCAATGTACTTACTGTTACTTGAAAGGTAATGCTAGAGGTTCAACTAATGCAAAAAGTCCCCGCCCGCGCCGCACCGGTTTGTGATCTTGCCAGTTAGTTACGCAACTTTCATATTACCGAGCTAAAGGATGGGTAACCAAATAAAAAGCGTCTCGAGCTCCTCCGTGCTTTGGAAGGCACGTAAAGCACACTGCGGTTGTATTGGCTTAGGGCTTAAGCCTGTTATAGCCCAGTCTGCCTTAGTGCTGTCGTTCATGTGGGAACGTTCAGGACGTTCATAGGATGACGATGAAGACAACATCGCCTTAATATAGGATTGTTTCATTGTTACTTATTTATAGCGGTAGGTACCGAAAATAATTGAAATTAAAAGTCAAATCATTTATTAAATATACGCCTTCACAGACACAATGACATGATCGTGGTCTCTACGCGACAAGTTAAAATATTTATTTATTTTACATTATTTATTTCACTGCCATTCATTATGAGTTGGTTGATAATGTTTCGAAATAAAACATAGGATTATTTATATGTTTACCAAAAATAATTTTAAAACAATTAATTTTATATAATTACCCTAGTACGTTGATAATGAATCAAGTACAACTTTAAGCCATGTTTAATGCAGTTTCATTGTTGGATACGACATGTGGTACACATCCCTTCTTTATTGTGAGCCTGATGCAGCATTAAATATTGGTGTTATTATGATTAACCATGCTTTTTGAAGGTATCCAGAATCTCCTAAGAAATTGGAACAATATAAAGTTAGTAGGTAGTATATATTTACCAAAAATAATTTAAAAACAATTAGTTTTATTTATTTATTTTATATTCACAGGTGAATTGACAGTTCTATAAAAAGTATAACACTGAAAATGTGAAACAGCAAACCATTTACAGATTCACACAAATAAAAATGTGATAGTAACATTACAAACTCAAGCAACAATTACAATCGATTACTTCACAATCGCCAAATTGATAATAACTAAACTATTACAGAGTATATAGATATGGAACTTAATTTGTATTATATGTATAACAAGCCACCTTATGTTAAGCCACCTATTTAAAGAAAAAACAATATTATAACAAACACAATAGAACCCACCAGATTTAATAATCGGATAATAATAATGCAAGTTTATACATATAATTACTTTTGTATGTTGATAATGAATCAAGTACAACTTCAATAGCTTAACGTTATGACTAGTAGAAATTGATATAAGTAGGTACTTAAACATTTTCTATAGGTACCTACTGCAAGTAAAATTAAATATCAAGTAAAAAATAACATTAATGTTGTATTTCTTAATATATTCTTATTTCCTTACCTAACTCTCTCAAAGTCAAAGTTTATTAAATATGAGGCTTCACTTTCTCTTATTGACATTAAAACTATATGTGTATAAAAATAAATGCCAATTGTGTGTATAAGAAGGTACTGTTTTTTAGTACCTACCTAAGTAAATCTTTTTAATAAAGTACAATAAACTTAGAACTAAATTAACTTTATACTTAATTTTTCCCCATCATATAAACCAAATCACTATTTTATGGGTTAAATATATTTATGGCACACTGTTCCTTTTCTTAAAATAAAAATGTTGTCAACGAAGGTACTGTTTTTTTGTACATAAGTAAATCTTTTTAAAAAAAGCACAATAAACTTAGAACTAAATTAACTTTATACTTAATTTTTCCTTATCAAATAAACCAAATTACTATTTTATGGATAAATATATTTATGGCACAGACTGCTCCTTTTTGTAGAATAAAAACGTTGTCAACGTTAGAGCTCCACAAAAAAAAATCATATAAATAACTAAATTCAACGATGCCAAAGCCATGTTCAATGCAGTTTCATTGTTGGATATGACATGTGGTACACATCCCTCCTTTCTTGTGAGTCTGATGCAGCATTAAATATTGTTGTTATTATCATTAACCATGCTTTTTGAAGGTATCCAGAATCTCCTAAGAAATTAGAACAATATACTTACTTATAGAAAATTGTCATAGATAAAAAGTTAGTAGGTAAGTACCTATGTATTATACAAAATTGCTTGATATTGTTTTTTACCAAATAACCATGTTTGTTCACCATTCTGAGGAAGTCCATCCTCCAAATTATGAGGTAACATTTAAGATTTTTGAATCCTCGTCTCAAATCTGCAAATCCACAAAAAATAGTTTTATCTTTATGTCAATACTCTTTATTCTAGCAATTTTAACAAAACTGACATTTCCTGGTAAATCCCAATATAATAATAGGCATAATACTTACCTTTATTATGTAAGTAATAATTTATTTATTAAAACTTACCGTTTGAACGTAAGGACTGATATCTTTTCCTATTAAGAAAGATGCTTGTCTGTATAAGATTTATAGGGTATAGTCAATAGGTACACCTTACTACACTTAGAGCCTTGGTTTAATACTCTAAGCTACCTGGCAAATTAAATCTTCATTGGAACCTGTAAAACAAATAGGCAATCTAAGTTATAAATTGATAAATGGACATTATGGATAGGTAACATTTAATATTTTTACAAAAAGTCCCTTACTGTTGTCTTATTCTTGACCTTTCTTGTCATGATTAAAGGTACTAGTGGATTTATTTGGCCCAAATGTTTGTATGGTTTGAGAGCCCCTACAAATTGTTATGCAGCGACTTGCTCTTCGTTGCGGAAAATGTTGCATGACACACATTTATTTGGTCACTCACATCGCAACAACTATATCAGCATGCAATTCCCGGCAGACCTTAGTTAGATATTTGAAAGTTCGTAAACGAGAACTCCGAGAACTATTCACAAGTACAACAAACTCGATTTCGTTAATTTGCTCCAAGTAACGTAAGGAAACATTTCTTCCTTAGCGCCTGAGCACTTGATTATCGCAGTCCACAATAGCCCTAAAAAGAGCATTTTAAACAAAACTTTCAACACAACACAACTATTCCTTCATCAGCTGATCAAACAATCGCCATTTTGTGTGAATTTTTATCTTCAATGTTTGAGTGATAGCTAGATTAGCGATTCTTGGCTTGTCAAACTGTCAATTAGGTCTATTTTAGCGTAAATTTTACGTCGTAGGTAACTTTTGCTTATGTCAATCCCATACATTCGGTTTATCGTAGCGAAGATTTCGTAGCGTTTAATTTGTTTGCCAATTGACTAGGCCCTCTGACTGTGGTACCTTACATTTCGTTATTTCCAAACTGTGACTGAACGAATGATGCTAAACCAGGTTTGTCATAAAATTATCGTAGAACTGACAAAAAATATCGTGGAAAGTCGACGAATGATACAAATTATCGTGCGATACTTAATTATTATTTTTTATCGCATGCCCCTCGAAATTATCGTGGATCTACGATAATGGGCGATTTTCCGAGATTAAAAAAAAAAAAGAAATTGGTTCGTAAATGACTTCATAGATGGCGCTTAGCATAGATTAGTATGGCGCTTAGTAAAAGGCGGGTTCATGAAGAGCACGTGTATGGCTGCGTAATATTTATTCTATTCCAAAATAGAAATAGGTTCTGGATGTCCTGAATATAAATAGGTAAGTAAATACTATTTTTTTATTCTTTTGGTAGACAAGTAAAAGTGTAGAATTTATTACAGCTTATAAGTAGCCCAGCTTTCATAAAACGACATCTATCGAGTGTTTTTGAACTAATTTTTACTTTTTAATTTGGGCTGTCAGAAAATCGCCCATTATCGCACGTCTGGCAACGCTGGGAGTAGCTGTCATTCAAAAATTCCCCCTCCCCCCTGGTGGGACTCTGATTGCACAGTCCAATTAAAAAAAAAGAAAATTTGCTGAACTTATTTTTAAGCAGAATTCTACTATAGAGAACTATAATTCCCTCTCAGAAATCATACATGATACACGGAAATTGTTTAAACGGAAAAAATGGGAGGGATGGAAAGCATTCTGTTCTTCTGTCTCCCCTGACATTCATCCATCTTTAGTATGGAATAGTATCCGTCGCTATAGATCTGCATTTAAGGAATCTCAACCGCCGCTTTTACAAAGTTCTATTGCTGAAGAATTTCTAGATAATTTGGCCCCTCCGTATGCTCGCCTTCAAATTAATAGCCTACCCTTGTCACCTTCCAATCTAGAAAACACATTTACTTCAAATCTAAATGATCCTTTTAAACTTTGTGAGTTAAAAGGGATTTTAACTTACGTTAAAGATTCTGCTCCTGGAGTAGATGGTACTTCATACTCTTTTTTCATAAATATGGACGATATTAGCCTTTCATATTATTTATCACTTATAAACTTTATTATGCTTACTGGTAACATTCCTCCTACATGGAAAACCCAGGAAGTCATTCCTATTCTTAAACCTAAAAAACCATCTTCTGAAGCCTCATCATATCGTCCAATAGCTCTCTCTTCAATTTGTGCCAAGTTGGCGGAGCATTTAGTTAAAAACAGACTGGAGTGGTTTTTGGAAAGCAAAGGCCTACTAGCAAATAGTCAGTTTGGTTTTAGAAAAGGTAAAAGCACTATGGATAGCATAGCAATTATCACAACCGACATTAGATTAGCTTTTACGCAAAATGAATCCCTTATGGCTGCTTTCTTAGACATAACTGCTGCCTATGATAGTGTGCAATTGCAGATTTTAAAAGAAAAACTAAATTACTTAAAAGTTCCTTTAACGCTTCAAAATTTTATTCTTAATATTTTAAATGAGAGAACTATTAAAGTGCAGGTAAGTGATTCACACTCAATGTTACGATTGGCATGGAGAGGCTTACCTCAGGGATCTGTGTTAAGTCCCCTTCTTTACAATATTTACACCTTTGATCTGGAAATGTCTATTAAAAAATAACAACCTTAACTTGTTACAATACGCAGATGATTTGCTCCTTTATACTTCCGAAAAATCTACCGACAAATTATCTTATATATTAACATCTTCGCTAGAACGTCTTAAATTGTGGTTGGATAAAAATGGTTTAACTTTATCTGCTCCCAAAAGTTCCATTGTACTTTTTTCTCGAATGAGGCTTCTTCCTTCTGTATCTGTTTAATATGATAGTATATTGCTTCCAGTCGTAAAAGAAGTAAAGTTCCTAGGAGTTATTTTAGATGCAAAGATTTGGCTTGCCCATTGTTACTACATTTCAGCAAAATGCGAAAGACATTAAACATCATGCTTATCATGTGTTTGGTGGGGAGCTCATCCAGCTTCCCAAAAACTGTTATATAACGCCTTAGTTCGAAGTTTACTTGATTATGCTATTTACGTTTTAGAACCCTGTAGTATCTTAGGTTTAAAATTTTTAGATAGAATTCAATCTAAGGCTTTACGGATTATAACTGGAGTCATGAAGTCTAGTCCTATCAATGCTTTGCAGGTTGAATGTGTTGACCCTCCCTTAAAATTCAGACGACAATATCTTTGCGACAGATTTTTGTTTCGTGCTTTGCAACTGGCTTACCATCCTCTACAATTTAAACTACAGTTATTTTCCGTTATCATGGAAAGTTCATCATATTGGTCCCACAAAAGTCCTCCTTGTCTAGTTATCAGTTTTCGGAAATTCATATCTCTTCAAGCTCCCACACATAAATCTCTGCATTTTCCTTTATTCTCTACTAATTTTGATTCTTTAGTTATTTCCCCTTCTGTTGTTTTAAACTTGGATCTTAAGAACGACCCAAATGTTAAAACTATTTTCAATTTCCAATTAAATGAGGAATGGCATGACTTTCATCACATTTACAGTGATGCTTCAAAACATGACAATACAAGCTGTGTTGGAATAGGTATTTATTATCACCAATATAATATAGTACAAAAAGTAAAATTACCTCCAGAAACCTCAATATTTACTGGTGAAACTTTTGGCATTTTAAAATCTTTGGAATATATTTTATTAATGAAACTAAAAAAGACTGTTATATTTTCCGATTCCAAAAGTGCATTAGAAGCCTTGAAAAGATTCCCTTTTAAATTCAATAATAATTTAGTAGTTATCATTGAAAGTAGAACTTTACTGCAAATATGCGTATTAAGAGGTTTTGAAGTAAAATTGGTATGGATTCCTGGTCATAAGGGTATTCTAGGAAATGATCAGGCCGATAGACTAGCTAATGAAGCCAATCTTTGTGGAGATTTACACCCTTAT
Organism: Scoparia ambigualis; assembly: GCA_963921215.1. NCBI lineage: Eukaryota > Metazoa > Arthropoda > Insecta > Lepidoptera > Crambidae > Scoparia > Scoparia ambigualis. The sequence continues at coordinate 24,892,149 of OY992503.1, forward strand.
AAAATTATTGCTTTGATCTAGTGAGTCTTGCAAGGGTTGATCTTATTAATTCTTGGAAGGATCATTAGGAAATCAGCGGCCGGATAAAAGCTAGACAGTATAAAACTATACAGCCAGCCATTCCTGTCAAGCCTTGGTTTTCAGAAATTCAACTAAGTAAAAGTGCTTCATCAAGCATTAGTCGTATGAGGCTGGGACATGTCTGCATTCCTGCCCATCTTGCAAAATTACATATAGTTCGTGGTATATTGTATATTGTAGTGTGGTAACGATACTGGTGACCTTAATCATATCTTTTTTGCATGTCCTTTATATGATCATTCCGATTTTTTCGAATCCTTAACATCACTTCATGTTTCCTTTCCATCCTCTATATCCTATTTATTATTTACAAATGATTATCATATTTACAAAGCATTATCTTCCTTTTTGTTCATTAACAATATCAAAGTCTAAATCAATCATTAATTCCTATCTAATCCTATTTGATCCTTTCCTTCTTAATTCCTTCAATTCCCTTTTATTCGAATACAATAAATGGTCATTTTTATGAATCTTTAAAAAATTATTGTGAAGTATTTTGAAGGGCTACAGAAAAAAATTTAATGTCATATTTTTAGTTAAAATGTAAATATTTCAAAAATAAATAAAGGCTGTGGATAGAGTGCCGCAAGCGGCATTCTAGTACGATCGGTTACGATGCCGTCATTACGGCATCCTAGTACAAAGTGTAAGCAGTGAATAGAGTGCCACAAGCGGCAACATAGTACGATCGGTTACGATGCCGTAATTTGACGGCATCCTAGTACGAAGCGTATAGAGTGCCACAAACGGCATTCTATCTCAATCGGTTAGGGAACCGTAACATATTTTTTATTTGTCGTAATGTTCAGACGACAATATTCAAAAGATATTTTTGTATGGAGTTAGATTTCTGTTGTCTAATAAAAAAAATAACCTCGAAATTCAAGACAATCGCTACGCTGCGCTTCGCGATTGTCTTAAATTTCTAACCTATCACGTGACCTACAGGAGTAGGGCAGCTAGTATTTCTGTTGTCTAACAAAAACTTTACGGCAGCTTAGGCGGCGTCACTATTATACCGCAAAACTTACGGTTCCCTAACCGATGGAGATACAGTGCCGCTTGCGGCACTCTAAACACTTCTTTAAAAAAAACCGCTTCCTAACCTTTTACTTTGCCTTGGCTAAAGCACAAATCGTGCGCGCCATTAAACATAAAAAAAACTATAGAAAGAGCATAAGTTTGCTATCTCTTTCTTCCTTAACCATTACTATTATAGTTTTTAAAGTTTGAAGTTTACATGGAGTTATCGACACTTGGCCCCAAGCAAATCGCTGTCATTATTTTACCTACCAAATCATTATTTGTTTCTGGTTTCGTGATGATTATTAGCAATTTACCATGCAATATTTGATTTGTTTCTATTCAAAATGCTAATAAATGTTTGCAAATCTCTAATTCTGGTCTTAAATATGTGTGCTTTTGGTTTAATACGGAAATATGTCAACATAACCTGAAATCAGTATTGTCAGGTACTTCGCTACCCCAAAAATACTATAATATGGAACGAATAGCATAAAATAAATTATCTAATTGAATTATATCATAATGTGCTTTTTACCTTTCCTATCTATTCGAGCGTTAGAGCGTGGTAGAAACATTGACCTAAAGAGACTTATATATCGCTGGGTAGAAAATACTTAATTTAGTTTTAAGGTTTTAGGGGCCTCACGAGAATCAAGCCAGCCTACTGTAAATTAACGTTTATTTTCTATTTATTTTAGATTTCCAAAGGATGAAACACAAAATGATGATGGAGACATAAAAATAAAGAAAAATGAAATCTTAGCGAAATCGCGGCCACTTATCAAAACTTGATAACACGAACACTATTGAGGACTTGAATAAGTACTGACAAAAAAATAATCAAGAAGTAAGTATCACAAATCATAAAGTGTGTCGCTTCTGAGATTTTGGTGTCAAAACTTGCATTTTTTTTATTATTTTATATATTTTTCCCTTGAGTGTTCGGCTTGCGATCTTGCCCGCTAAGCAACTTTCGCAATGCCGGGTCGCCTGATGGGTGACCAATTAAAAACATCTCGAGCTCCTCCGTGTTTCGGAAGGCACGTTAAGCCGTTGGTCCCGGTTGTTGTCGTAAAGATGGCAGTCGTAAAAAACAACATTTTCCTTTATTTTATTATGAATTTTCGGTATTCCACGAAGTTAAGATGAAGTATTTTTGTTACAGGTTGTTTTATCGTGCAGTAGTTGCAGTACTGAAGAAACATTAGAACCAAAACAGCAATGCATCTTTTTGACTTTAATAATTTTGACTTTGTTATTCAGATTGAAACTTATCTAAAAACAGCGAATAAAAGTTAAACTTACGTTGAAATTAATGTTAGAAAGAAACAATTTAGGCCACGGATTGTTTCATAAATAACAGTCATTATAATTTGGGGTCACGTGTTATTTTATTTCATATTGTATAAAATTTCTCAAAGATTGACAAATATTTGATCCACGATACATTGTTGTTGATTTCATATTTTCGTTTATTTTATCCTAACCGTTCTACATCCGACACAAAAATGAGAGGTGTTATGTCGAGAGGTCGAGACGTGGTATTTGTTCTTGACATTGTGTAACATTTAAGCATTTTAGGGAGTGACAACTGTGAGCTGGCAACATTTTAGTAACGCACACATAGGCGCCTTTTTTGTGCATGTGTGAAAATTTCGCATATCGAAGTTACCTCTATAGTATCTATCTCAATGACCAGCATTATCTAGTAATTGACGTATCTGTTAGACTTGTTTTTATTTCGAGACTTAGACAGGTTTCAAAAATCATACGAATTCATTTCATCCGTATTTGTAATAGTGAAATATATAGACGCTAAAGAATTCATTCAGCAATGATTTCGCCGTTATTGCAGTAGCAAATTAACTTTGTATACGGATCTAATATTTTTTTGTAATTCTAACTAAAGTAAGTAGGTACTTTGTTCATTGTATACTGCTACTCAAAAAATACTAAATGCACGATGAACACATTTGCATTTACATGTTGTAAAGTTACAGAATGGGTCGAACCGCGAAGAACCTGAGGAAAAAAGGAACTACCTACCACCGCTACCCAAATGCACGCGCAATAGACCTTCATGACAATTGTCAACATAGTATTCGAAGAGCGGCCAATGAATGCGTAATTCCATATCAAACGCTACAAAGATACATCAAAAATGTAAGAAAGATGAAACGCAGCGATTTGAGCCAAATTATCCAGTAAACAGGGTTTTCAACCACGAACAGGAGCTGACCATTCTCGATTACATAGTCGAAATGTGCTTACAAGTTTTTTTTAGACTTTCTGCCAAGCTGTGTAACATACAGACCTGCCGCTGAAGATAACGATGAAAAGACGCAGAAGACATCATCGGCGGGTCTCCACCAGTACTTCAGTTGATCAAGATGATGACGCAGAACCCCTTTGGTCATAAACAATATACTTTGTTAACCAAGGTCATGTTAAAAAAAAATTATAATATTAAAAAAAATTTAAGATAATATTTTATAAGTTACTGTTAACCAAACCTTGTAAGAACATAAACGATTGCAATAAAGAACTTTAATATAAATATTGTGTTTTTCTTGTAAATTTTTGAATAAATATAAAAAAACAATACTTTTATACATGCCTGGCTGATTGTGTGCCCCCCAAACCATTGTGTACCACCCCCCATGCCCATTGTGTACCGCTGGGTGTACACAATGAGCCATTTCACACATTTAAAAAAAATGGTAAAGGCTCATTTCAGTATGATTTTGGAACAAATCTGAGTACGCCATTAGATAGTCAGTTAAATTTCCATACCGTTGACACACATAACATTTCCGTCGTGTATAAGGATGCAGAAATATGGCGCTCCAAATTTTTCCTGGCTCATTGATGAGTGTCCATGTCTGCAGCTTCCTCATTCGATATAGAGAAATTCTAAGCATGCCATATTTTTGTGCATATTATGTGCAATCAAACGTTTCAGTCCTAATTTTTGTGCCACCACAACTTCGTTACTATGAGTTGTTTTATGTGTGTAAGCTGGAGACACGTGTCACCAGCTCGCACACGCCCGTTAAGACAAACCAGTGAGGTTAGGGTTTTGGACTATAGCTAGAAATTTTGTGCATAATTTGTGCACTAGGAACAAAAAAAACTAACCATCACACTCAAATACTGTTGAAACTACGATCATAAAACTGTGTGCGAGCTGGAGACACGGGTCTCCAGCTCGCACAGCTGTATCTTCGTAATTATTCAAGCTACGGTTATGAATTATACCTCAAAATTTTGTGCAGAATTTGTGCATAAGGCACAAAAATTTTCAAAACTTTAACTCTAAAGGTTTTTGAGCTACGAACCGATAAGTATGTGTAAGCTGGTGACACGTAACACGGGCTAACACATGGTGAATTATTGTAACTGTATAAGATAGCGCTTCGTTTTAAAGATCAAATAATACGTTATAATTTGTGCACACACGAGGCAAAATTTCAAATCTCTGGGCCTCTTACTTTATAAATTATAAGCCAAAAACTGTTTTCCCGCCAAAAAATTCAAAATAATGGCTCGGAAGCGGCTAAACGCGCGCCGATCGCGCCGTTGCCGTTCCGTGCGCTACACACTATTGCAATCGAGTTTGAACTTGAGAGCTAGCTTAATTTAATGTCATTTTAATTTGCGCTCTCGATCGTTTCGTTTCTATACCGAGAATTTTAGACTAGGAGACTGCTGATATAGGAAATTGGTTAATTTAAAATAAAAGCAGTCTATTTTATTTATGAATGTTCATAAAATATCGCTATGCTTAGTTTAAAGTATTTACAATAACCTCATTAATATGATAAGTAGTGATAAAATTAGTCTGTTTCTCTATGTTTTTATTACCACGTTTTTATTAGGTAGCTTTCTCGTTTATTTGTTTATTTATTTGTCGACAAATGCAAACGATTTTATACTAGCTTCCCGATGAGCTAGACTTGCAACTTTGAACATAGGTCAGAACAGGATGACAATGCAATATTATGGTGTCATTGAGCTGATCTGATGATTCAGCCGGAAGAAGGCCACAGGATCTCTGTAAGAAAACCATGAAACCCCATTCAGGCTCATTTGATTAGTTTTGATGAGCACTCTGACGGTAGACGACTAGACGAGGTCCATGGTCTGATGATGAACACGAAGGAAGGCCACAGGAACTCAGTATTGAAACCATGCAACCCCATCAAGTTTGGGCTCGTTTGATTCATCTTGACGAATACTCTGTTAGAAAAAAGGATCCAGGGTCTGATGATGGAGCCAGAAGAAGGCCACAGGAACTCGGTATTGAAACCATGCAACCCCATCTAGTTTGGGCTCGTTTGAATCGTCTTGACGAGTACTCTGTTGGGAAATAGTGTTTAGGGTTTGATGATGAAGCCGGAAAAAGCCCACAGGAACTCTATAATAAAACCATGCTAAACCAACGAGTTCGGGGTCGTTTGAATCGCCTTGACGAGTACTTTATCGAGAAATAGTGTTCAGGGTCTGATGATGGAGCCGGAAAAAGGACACAGGAACTTTATAATAATACCACACAACCCCATCGAGTTTGCGCTCGTTTGATTCGTCTTGACAACTACTCCCATAGGAGATGAAGAATTTTTAGTTATGGCACGTTAACTAAAAAACAGTTACTACGCTACTATAACTAAACCATCAACCATTCTGACAAGGGGTCGGTCAGCCATCAACACATAGAAGAATTGGTAACTTGCAAACTTTTTAACTTGTAAATAGAAAAAGTAAGAATTACTTACTACTGGTAAAATAAAAAATTTAAATAGCTTTATTAAAAATAATAAAAGTATCTTTTTTTTTCGTTATCTGTGGATTGGGTTTGAAATAGGTACACATAAAATTTAACATCTACCTACTTACTAGCATTTGAAAATAACTTTAGGTACTTACTCATAAGATAACAAAGGTATTCCTACTATTGAATCTAGGTGATCTACTGCGGATGGACAACATCTACATAAAGAAGCCATAACTGGAGGTTAGTATAGGTAAGCAGCAGAACGATTAGATAGAACACAATTAAATTAATTTTTATTATAGTTCTTTTTCTATAGAATTTACAATAATGACGAAAAAGGCCGGCTCACATGAAGATGCGCGTAATAAAATGCCCGCTTGCAAAGTGTTAAACTATAGCTACATAAAGGAGATGTTTAATTTTGTATGGAGAAAATGCCAACACCATGTACACAATACCAAAATGTAGCTAATTAATGGAATAAGCTTATTCGAAATGATTTTCTTCAAATGAATGAATAGTTTTCATGTAGAATTTATTTTAGATAACTAATTAAAGCAACTTTCGTGATCGCAGGCTGTAATCTGTCAACGTCATGTGACATGTCAAGTAGCTGTCAAAACAAAAGTACTTTTCTTTTTCGTAGTAGCGTAGTACCTACCTACGTACAGCATTTTGGTCTTTATTAATTGTTTTCTGTGATTTTGGTACTAATAACAGCTCTATATTCCAATACTGACATTGATAATGTTACTTATAAATTAACTTACTCTTGGCCAGGTCAAATCGAGGTATTTTTACTAGCAAAGCATGTATTTCTATTGGTGTAAGTATAAAAGAGAAATAAACAAACATACATTTGCCTGCTGCTCTGCACAACAATGCAGTTTTCTGAGTGAGGCATCCATTCCACTGTAGACCCCTTAGATTAAAACAAAAAGGGAAGATACGGCATTAGCGTCTAGTAAGTGAGCCGCTAGAATTAGGCTTAGAGACCTAAAGACACAATTTCACTTCAGTCGGAATCAGTCGTGTACGTACGAGAGAGACGAGAGACAGTCAGTTGAGTAATTGAGCAGGACTATATTTTGATTGACTATCTACAAGTAGGCACATGCCGTATCTTCCTTTTTTGTTTTAATCTAAGGTAGACCTATTGTTTTCTTATTGGAGTAGGCATATGACACTACTAGTAGTGCCTAGGGTAACAAACGAGTACAACAAACATTATGAGGAACATTGTTTATCTTTATTTGGCTGCCTATAACTGGGCACTAGGAGATTACCCAGATGAGCCAGTTTTTATAGGTACCTAACATAATTTTCCTTTTCCTAAAAGGATTGGTCTCAGATTGCTGCTAGTAGGGAGGAATGGAAGAAGGGAAGGGTGGCCTTTGCCCTGCAGTGGGACAATTGCAGCTAATAATAATAATAACAATTATATCTTCTATTAGTTTCATAACATGTAGGTAGAGTTATACTTAAGCTGTTAATTGTAATTGACTGCTAGATTTCAGCGTTTTATTACCTACTGCTGCACCTACACATAACAGAAGAGCAGCACCTCGACCCTTACATCAAATCAAATCTAACATACATTAAAGAACACAACTATATTAGAACATGGTACTAGTCCTAGTGTATGTACTAATATGCAGTGAATAATACCTAGTTAAAGTAACACACCTAAGTAGGTCGAGTAGGTAACTGGTAGTAATGAAATAAAACATTTTTACAATTTATGAAGCATAATTAATGTTTATTTTATTTGCAAACTTGTTTCTGGTACTGTGATAATATTGGGGTTCTCTCGTAACTCCTGGACAATTCTCCAGCATCCCATACATACTAATGCATCCGCTGGAAGCTGAAAAACACAAAATTGTCACCACATCTATCTATACTATTATAAAACACTGAAGATATTTTTAAAAAACTACATGAGATCGACTATTTAGTGAATTGTAAGCTCAAAACAATTTTTTGTCATCCCCCCGTACAGTAGAACGAAGATATGGGGCATAGTGTTTCAGGGCAATTATATAAAAAGATTTTTGAGACTACTTACTTCTCTTGAAAACATTATTTCTGAGATTATATTTCTCTTAGGACCATCTCCCTACATATGTGTCTGTCTGTGGAGCAAAGAGGATCTGCACCCCATGCAAACCTTTCATCATACGTGATTGCTTGATCCTCGTTCCTATCAACAATTACGTTATCTATTTGCCTCACAGCATTGTTTGCAGCTTGTCTGCGAATATTTCGCTGAGCAGCCACCCAACAAGCATAGCAAACACGTCCACTATTAGGTATCTGTAAACAAAGAAATCATAAAATGTGAGGAATGTAAAGTAATTTTTTTACATAAGATCACTCACTTGTGTCTCTTGAAAATAAAGCTATGAAAAGATACCTGTCTTGGACTAATTCTTTTTGCGAGTTTATTTCTTTCGGGGCCTTCTAACAATGCATGTGATCTTCTGCACCATACACAGACATTTGAGTCCTGTGATGCCAAAGTTCTGGGAGGCCTAGGATTTTGACTAATGAGCCCCTAAAGTAGACCCAGCATGAATAACGTACTAATCCTCCTTCAGGAATCTACAAAAAATACCATAATTTAAATCAGTAATTCATATAAAGATCTAGGTAAGTACTTCAATTATTATTATTTGAACATGAATTTATATTATGTATTAAAAAAGTAAATCAATACCTGTCTAGAATAAATTGTAGCAGCAATCAGTTCTCTCTAAGGTCCTTCTGAGATAGAATGTGTTCGTCTTTGAAACAATGATGTGCACCAAACGCAAACATGTTCTTGATGGCTAGAAGCTTCATTTTCAGTTAATGACGTTCCTACGCCTAGTCCTGAGAAACATGGATGACAAACTATTCCATCAGTGTCAACCTAAAATTCAGAAGTTTGTTAATAAACTACTATTTATTTTGTCTTGTGAAGAATGTGTTAGGTTCTAAATAATAGGAAAATAAAAATGCAATAAAAATAGTTTTTCATAAATACTAGGTACATGTTTAATGTAAACTGTTACAATAAAAGTATTATCTATCTATCTATCTACATGCACTACTAACCTCATGTCCAACATGTTGTTCCAAGATTAGTAGGTACCTAGTAATTCTATCCCCAGATGCCAGATAATGGTCTACCGAACACATCTATCTCTCCATCACACACAAAGAAGACATTGTTCGCTGCCTGAAATAGATATTATATTTAGTTTAATGTATTTCACTTTGATTATAGTTACTGTTATTTCAATAGAGCAGTGTTCGGAATCTATTTCCTTGTAAAGAAGTGATAGTAAGTATTTTATTAATTCTCTCGTAAATGCCTAATAAAAATACGAAAAACTCACCTGAAAACAACGAATGTAGGTAGTAGCAACAATGGTATCAACAATTTAACAGGTCAATAGTCAATAGTCAAAATATATTTATTCAATAAACTCAATTAATAAGTACCTTGAAACGTCCAAATATTTTTTAACCTACCACCCATTCAGGACATCATTTTTTAACTGTGGCAAAGAACGGGCGCAAGAAACCACAGCGCACAGAAGCAACGACATTTACAAAATATATATATATTATATGTCGTTACCAGATCACAAAATACAAAATATGAATTTGAATGTAAATAGTTTAATTAAATATGGTGCTCTATATAAATTAATTATAGGCAATTAGAAATAGCTGTTGGAGTAGGTACTTGGAGCATGTCAGACCCAAGCTGTTTTGTCTTCTGTATAATCCGACACTTTATAATAAGCTTTTTTATAAAGCTTTTCTTTGATTTTGATTTTAAATTTATCAAGATCTAATTTCTGAATATCATTTGGTACTTTGTTGTATAATCGTATACACAGACCCTTAAAAGAATTATTTATTTTATGGAGCCTAGTATAAGGCACTGCTAATTTGTTCTTACTTCTAGTATTTAATTTGTGAATATCACTGTTTTTTGAAAACATTTCAATATTTTTATGAACATACACAAGATTTTCATAAATATATTGTGATGCAACTGTCATTATACTTATATCCTTAAATCTCTCTCTGAGAGAGTCACCAGCCTGTAGGTTATATATTGCTCGAATAGCCCTCTTCTGCAGCACAAAGATAGTTTGAATGTCGGCAGCATTTCCCCACAGTAAAATGGAGTACGACATTACACTATGAAAGTAACTGAAATAAACTAATCTCGCTGTATCAACGTCAGTTAACTGACGGATCTTCATTACTGCATAAGCCGCAGAGCTAAGTCTATTCGACAATTTAGCTATATGTGGGCCCCACTGAAGCTTGGCATCCAACGTGATGCCTAGAAACACAGTGGTGTCCACAGGATTCACATTCTTATCTTTAATTTGTACACTAGTTATTACCTGCTTAACATTAGGCAATACAAATCTTACACATTTGGTTTTTCCCTCGTTTAATAGCAAGTTATTAACACTAAACCAGTGAACAATCTTTGAGACCGCATTATTCACATCGTCATAATTTGGGTGTCGTCGTTTCACTTTGAATAAAAGTGAAGTATCATCTCAAGTATGAGATTAGAAGGCTCAAAGAAGCATCCCTAATTCCATAGTGGTTAAGCTTCCTGGACCAAAGTTTCATGTAAAACACAATCAAAAGCCTTGGATAAATCACAAAATACCCCTAGGGCATCCTGTGATTCCTCCCAGGTATCAAATATTTGGATTAAAAGCTCAACACCGGCGTCAGTTGTAGAGCGACCCCTAGTAAAACCATATTGTTTACAATGTAAAAGTTTATTTTTATAAAAATGAATTTGCATTTGATCTAGTATTAACTTTTCAAAAATTTTACTAAATGTGGGTAGCACAGAAATAGGTCTAAAGTTAGAGGGGTCAGAAGTGCTACCCGATTTAAATAATGGAATTATTTTACTATATTTCATGAGGTTGTAACCTCCCCACAATATTAATTTGCTACACCTAAATCTATAAATTCTCTATACCTAATCTAAACCTAAATCTAATGCCTTTCACACCTATATGCCTAGCTAGCTTATAATACATACACACATCCTCGCCGCTTTACCTTAACTTAAATTATTATCTAATTCTTAAAACTAATTAACCTAATTTATCTACAATCTAATGGTTGTGTCTGGAGTTTTGTAGAGTGTGTAGCGTTTGTATGAAGATGGAACCTTAGCATAGCTTAATTCTATTTGCAGTGAATTTCAGTCAAGCAATGTAATATTATAATAACTACTATTTTGGCCAGATCGTCTAGTGAACCCTCCGTTGTTAACCGCATTTAAGTAACTCAAGTTCTTTCGTGAAAGTTTAGTAATTGGCTTATCCCTGTGTTAAATTATTTACTCCTGACCTAATTACCTACCAGTCTATAAATCATAACATAAATATGTGTAGCCTAGCAATGACTCCGTCTGAACTGTGACCTAAATCCTTCACTGCAGCTGCGGGGAAGATTTGTAACCACTCAAAGGTAATCAGATGATAGCTTAGCTTGTAGGTATTATTATTTATTATCAGTAGCATGATACATAAGAAGCCTGGTGCAATTTATGAGCCCCACCACCGCTCCATAGCGTACTGTACATCTCATGGTTTAATTACAGTTCCGACACATTGGCTTTAACTTTAATTATTAGCTTGTGCCTTTAATTCTTTAACTGAGAATTTACATCTCTCCTCAAATTTAATTTCATTTTACATTATGCACTATGTGTTAGCAATTTAAATTCTTATTATTCCACATAAATCAATAGAGTTTATCTCAAGGCTTGCTATCATCCAAATATCCTTTTCACATTAAGAACTTAATTATTCAATGCAATAACTTATATTCAGTTCCGTAAAGGGTGGATAATTTAATAAAACGCCAACTCAGGCGGTGGCTAAAGTAGAATGCTATTAATACAGGTAAAACTACTTTTATTTATTCTTAGTATTTATTATACAAGTCCTGTAAAGCTCCAATATAACTACATTGGCTTGGCTGCATTGGCAGATTATCACATCTTAAGTTTATTAAAGGATGTTTAATTCATTCAATATCCTTGACTTTAGGAAGTGAACTGAAATAGAATACTATCATTTGAAGTAAATTACTTTGGATTACTCTTAGTGTTCATTATACAGATCTTATAAAGTATAAATACATCTCAAGTTTATTGAAAGATGCCTAATTTATTCAACATCCCTGACTTTTAGGGAGTGAATGTAGTTAATTATTTTTCCATTAACTTACACCCTCTGTCTCCCAGACTGAGTGGTTAATTTGATAGACTACTAAATCATAGTTAGTATACCTTTAGTAGGTAGTTAATTATCACTGTTAATCATTAAATAAATTACATTTAGAAGTTATCTTTTACTCACTTTAATAAGTATAAATTAGACTGTACTAGGTATTAGTCTGATTGATTAGATTGTTCCCATCAAATATTTCTATGTTTCATATTATTAGAAGTAAGTACTTACATATCTTAAGAGGTCTATTCAAATGGTATTAGTAGACCATTGTCAGGCTAATTAGCTGGTTGTTATCAATCAATTATTTCTATGTTTCAGATTATTAGAAGCTCATAGCTTGCAATGTCTTCTTTCAACGACTTATCCTAGGTTCTAAACTGGTTTTAGTTGTTCAGTTTGTATCAGCTTATTTTTGCTAAGGTATCGGATGTAAAATTTTCCATACTTTGAAGAGTATAGCCATGTGAGATCGTATTGCATCCCAGGGAAAGCTAACAAATGCCTGTTTGGTCATATCAGTGTTAGAAATCAAACATCACAGTACGACTAAGCTTATTTGCTATAACTTTTTAGTATTTTTCTTGTAATAGAAAACCAGTCTAGACTTTTAGGTACTCCAAAGTAATGATGGTACGATATTATCATACTTCTGTTAATTATTTAAAATGAATAATTAATTGGTAACAACTTTAGGAAAACAATTAGAATTTTACCGGCCTGCGGTAACAGATTACTTGCCTAGCTAGGACCCACATCACTTCATCATAATTTTATTTAGCGCCGTAACTTAATTATCCCTGCCTTATTAGTCTGAATTAATAACTAACCATATATATATATCCGCCTACCTATAGATTCCTACAACTTTCCTCACTTGAAAATGCCTATATTTTGTCGAACTAACAGTCCCTCTTGTGTACCTTGCAAACTAGGCCAAGCCTCATTTAATTTAAATTCGTGGTGTGTGGTGAGAGTCGCATTGCCCCTGAAAGCAACTAACTCCTAAATGTTCTATCAGTCGAGCCAGTATACTCAGTGTGTTATTTTCCTATCACTACACTGTATGTATGGAGATAGACTCGAGATTGGACTGGGTCATACGGGTCTACCTCCAGCTAAATGGTGTCTGACCTATCTTCAACTTTCACTAGGGAGACAACTGTCTCTCCCCCATTACTCCGTCGAAGATAGTGTATTGTTTAGCGTAATAGTGTAAAACGCCGATCTTATTAAATACAATCAAAGATCATCCAGACCGAAGTCTGTTGAAAGGTACATAGGGTTTTGTTGTCACCGTGACTCGTTTCCGCCGATGTACCCCAGAATACTTCATTCTGTTAACGGATTCGAGTTGCGATCGCAATAGTTTACTTTATTAATAACTTTCAATTTCACAAATCTTAATTAATATCGCAGCTCGAATATCACTTAGCGCACTATCAAGCTCGGACGCTATTTTTCCCGAATGAGTCGTACCGCACTCTTAAGTTGGACCGCTCCGTTGACGTCCCAAAACTGAATGCCCGCTAATTTTCCCAAGCATCTTAACTTTCCCGCCACGCGCGCCTAAGATTTGCCCGCGCGAGTCCGCTTTTCTTCCCTTCCACCAATCGCTAGCCGTTTCCCCGATGCCCCCCGCCTTCGCGTCGCGCCACGTGGAGCTATCATCCGACCTCTCTTTCTGTCTTTTTCTCAACCTCTCGCTCGCTCATTGCCGCTTTCGCCGCGCAATTCTAAAATTTTTCCATAATCTAACCAAATCTCGTCAGATAGCCAATATTACATCTTTGAATATCTAAATGTAGCCTTCTATTAACAATTCCCTCTCAATAATCATCCACTTAAGCCAATAATCCTGTATTTTGTGAAATTATAAAAAGTTCCGTATTCCGACCATAGGTGGCGCCCGCCCGTATGTCTACCGGCTTGCCAACCTACGCCTATGTCACAAGGCCACACAGAGCAGTCCCCGCGAAATTCAAAATAAAGATAAAGCCCGTTGCCAACCTAACACGAAGCTCAAGTAAATAACTCACGCTAGACGGCGCCTATGTCGCAAGGAGCACACAGAGCAGTCCCCGCGAAATTCAAACTAAAGATAAAGCGCTAGACCACTGACCATTATTCTGAACTAGTTTATTATTCCCTTTTCATGCTTATTATTAATGGTGCTACGCATTAATATTTATTTTAGTGCTACTCCCATGCATTCCTTACTAACGGACGGATACCATTCATTCTGTACCGTTACAGCCGCCCCCGATAGAATTTAAGCAGATAAAGTACCACTCTTATCTGCGGCGAATTATATCTAAACCCTGTACTTAATTAAGTACAAAATAGCACCTCCTTCCTTGCCAACCTCATTGTCATCCTAGCCCTCAAAGATATTCCTACTATTTATAGTTCCTCCCCAAATCCCTAATGACTCCTTCCTCCATAAGCTTTCTTATTGCAAAATAGCCCACACCCCTCATTCTATTCAACTGACACAAAATCATAATCGCATACCCAGTTCTCGTGTTCGAAACGAAATCCCAGTAAACTTAGTCTCGGTAAATATTTCCCAATAACTTAGACATCTACCATTTCTTTAATCATACACAACCTCCGAATAATGATTTGCCTTTTGTTTACCATCATAACAACAAATCTTAATATAATTTAAATCAATATAACAGTCTCTTGCGCTGTCTAGTAACGCCCCCTAGCGAAAACTCTTCAACTCTATGACGATTCCGACGTAAAGTTTATAACATCTTCCGAACCATTCAATTATTCTATTCTTTAAATTATTTTCCTAGAATAATTTCAAGTACATCTGTCATCATGGCCTTCTTTTAACTTACGTCTTTTCTTACAACTTGTTCCGCATCTAAATGTTGCAACCTAGGGATCGAACCTGGGATCTTTCGTGGGTGAAGCATCAACCACTTCGCCGTCATGGTCTTTTAGTTCCAACTAGGTTAATGAATAATAATTAATAATTTGAATTAAAACTTTCCTTCATACTTCAACGCTACCAATCTCATCTTAGCTTATATAATTTCCTAAGATAACGAAACGTCGGAACAATTGTCTACCTCAGGCAGGGATCGAACCCGCGTCCTCCACAATTCCTAATTAGCTACTTCTTTTAACGGAACCCTATTTTCCTCTCCGCGGATAAGAAATCTTAACCAAACCCCCATATCAACCAAAACCAGTAGGCATACCATCATCGCCCAAGAGTTATAACTTTATTTTAGATGAGATACATCTAATGTCTAATCCTACAAATAACCGAGATAGAATACTAGACTCGCTTTCGTCCGGTACGCAGTGACACCCACTCACCGAGCATACAAATAGAGGTCTTAACGCCTTACAATAAGGTTGTCGATCATAAATACTTAGGAAAAACTCATTCACTCCAAGGGGGTACGCATCTCGAAACACGTCCTTGAGTTTTGAACTAGCTACCCCGTAGTTCAGATCTATTAGAAGTTTGTGTGCTATGTATATCCGTCTAACTGTCAATGTATGCGTCATCGATAAATACTTGTTAATACCCCGGTACGTGTTGGACATTGTATACGAATTGACAAGTACTGAGCTTATACGTATAAGCAAATACTTATGCCAAAACCTATCTAGTAACTATGTCTCATCCCTAGTTATTACTATGCACGAAAGACAACATTTAGTCTCATTTGCTAATATATAATACGTCAATATCCCCTTACTTTCCTATACCTTTGAAAAATATCATTTTCTTTTTAAATTAAACAGACCGGTAACTATCTTATCCGCCCCCACAACTCTACTTAACTTCCTACCTTTTATATTACTAATAATCGGTCAAATCGGTAAATAATAAGTCATTAAAGGTGACACTTCGTCTTAGTATTCATGGTAATTAATATCGTAAGTTCCTTCTCGTATTTACTGAATTCCAAACTGCGTGATTCAATAGTGCTAGTTTCCTTTTATTTTTTTATTTTTTTTTTATTAGATGTTTTTAATTTTATACTCGCACAAGACACATTATTAAGATGGTAATCTCCCGAATGTTTGTAACTCTAATTGGTTACTCATTATGCATTCTACTTTACTTTTCAGCCTTCCGTCCAGATGGTAAAATTCCCCAGCAACACGAGATCCCCTGACCACGCCAAAATGAAATGCCATCAATGGCCTCTGTTTCTGCAGCCTAAGACATTATCTCTCTATAGGTTAGTCAAGTATAATTGTCCTGATTTAGACTTCACAAGACGCCCCCAAAGGAACCACCTTACAGCAGAATTTCCGCAACTTTAAGAAAGGCTAGTTTAGGAAATGAAGCTAAATGGAAACCACTTAATTTTATTGTGTGCTGAGTAATTCCCACTTCTACAGCACAGTTCCGAAACTTCGATTCAATTACTTCACCAGGTAAATCAAAATAAACCCTACACGCTTAACTAAGTTCTATTTGTGCCCAGTGCGACTAAAAATATTCGAACACCCTAAACAAGCTACTTTTACTAATTTAACAGTGCCAATTAAGAATGCTCCCTTGTGTCATCTATAATTTTATTGTGTGCATAGACGACCAAAGACCTCGCTTTCAGCATGCCTTCTTCGTTGGACCCGCTTAGTTAAATACTCTAATCAAAATTCTAAAGTTACAATTGAAAATGTCAAAAGTTCGAATATTATGCAATAGAGAATTTCTCTAACATAGTTACTCCATCTCTTCGCACTATTAAGTCAGGCATATTGCAATTCAAGTATTTATTTTAATTTATAATGACCTATCTTCTCCACCCCTGTTCACATACTTTAGCCATCCCTATCCACAGCTGCGGTAAAGATAATTAGTTAATGAACAAAACATCCTATAAACATTCTATGTTACTACCGCAATCACAAGAAATATTTACTAGAAGGATTATCTATCATACAGCTGACTATAACAAAATGAGTCCCCCTTATCTTTCTCCGTTCCTCTTCTAACGTAGAAGACAACAACAGACAATTAACAATTAATTACTTATAATTTAGAACAACCCTAGGTAAAACGCTACCACAAAACTAGTATAGAACAGAATAATACTAACCGAAGTAAACTTTTGTATTCACACTTGCAAATAAAATATCTTTATCTTTCCGTGATGAATGATTTTGATAACACTATTTCATCAACTCAATGTCCCGGCCTACATATGTGAAAACTGTCAATTAATTAGTTTGTATAAAACAATCTAGATGCAACATGCAGTTCACATTAACTAACAATTTTAAGGTTGTGCCATAATTTCGACAATAACCTACCTTAGCACTAATTTTAATCATCTACAATTTCATCACGTACATATTAGATGCCAATAATCTAGATTATTTAAGAATTCTAGCAATTCATATTAATATAATAAATAACCAAAACAAGATAATACCGCTTTGACAGTCTGCGCTGACCTTCCCACAAGTCAAAACCGCGTTTCGTTCGTCCTATCATTTCTAAACCTGTAGACATTTACTTTGTACTAAACAAATTCTTGAGTTAATAATTAGTTGCCAATTGTTAAGCAACCTTATTTAATTTCATAATAACAATTTTAATATAGCAGTATTAGAATATTATTATAAATCCCGAACATCTTTATTTATTATAATCAACATTACCGGTTAAAGTATTTGAATGGCCTAGTGCGAACTAGGTTTCAGGTCGCACCTCGGGAAAATAAATTTACTATTGACTTTAAAATCTACTACTTATAAATTTATTATTTTCTTCTGACATACAAAGATAGGCTATGACTCTAGGTCGGGTTTAATAAACTTTGAACTATGGCTACCTCCACGATAACCTCGGTTAAATATATATATCCGCAAAAACGAAATATGTCCAATACGGCCGATTTTACTAAATTTAAATTATGCTACTAAACAGTACGTGTCCTAAGAACGTCACACATCCGAAACCCATTTCAGTTCTAATGTCTTTAACCATCTAAATTAAAATTTGTACCTGTCGACGCGAGACAACATCTAAATAATTACTTTGGATGATTCGAATTGTGATAGTTAATTTTGTATTGTAATCTCGATAACGCAATATCAGGGATTTACTTGTTAAGCGGTAAGAGATTTATTCTCAGCTCGCAATATCAGTCGCTTTATTTCCGGCTTGAATGTTTCTGCGGACTATGAGTTTAAAATTATCCTACAACTTAAAATTATGGTATATAAAATCGATCACTGTTTTATAAGTAGCTGGTGTTAACTTTTAAAATGATAAAACGATTTAACTAATGATTATGACGTGACATCCGTCCGCAACTCGCCTTTATAATTGATGTGATAACATACGCTATTGTTATCCCTATAGCATAACAGTGCTATAACTCGTTAATTTTGCAGTTAAATCTCGACTTCAAGCCAGTCAACTATATATATATTTTTTTTTTTACTTTTTTTTTTTTTTTTCAACATCTTAATCGTTCAACGGAGATAGACAATTGTGAAAGGTACCCTTCTTAATAGGCTAATCCAACCCAGTGAATTTAATGATTTATCTATCTCTACCTATCCTAACTAATTAGTCATGTAGTAAAGTCTTTTCTTTTCACCGCTCTCCCGACTTAGATATCTCTAGGTAACTCACAACTGATAATATTAGGTAAGTAGGTATAGTAAGCTGTGCCCAGCGAGCTTTACCTCTGCGTACGTTAACCTCATCTTAAGCTAATAATAATCCTTTATAAATCTTCATAATTAACTATTTATCACGATTTCAACTATACGGTAAGAAGCAATGATTACCGGTAACGACTAATTACAACGCTGCAAGAGTATTTCAATTATACATATTATTATTAGACAGCACCCTTTTACCATCATCCAAAATAAAATCTTTTATTGGTAACCCAACGCCATCTAGCCTCGCTAATAAGTAACCTCCCCACAATAGAGTAGATATTAGATAGTTGTTTCCAGACGGTAACGACTTTTATCGCCTACTAGACGTATTTATCCGTTTACATTATGCATCCCAAACTACGTTGCTTTTAAACCAAAATTCCTACTAGCAATGAATAGTCATATGATTCTATCCCCTACATGACATCCCTGCTACTTGTTATTACTTATAATCGCGATTCCTCATCAACGCGTGTATTTTGAACCGTAATACTATTTTATGTTACTTTTCCTAGGATTTTAGCGAACTAACAAAATGAAGCGGCATTTCCCATGTCATTGCATTCTAATCTACTACGTGATAAGTATTAGGAAAATCTCTTTCAATGTAAAAATCGCAGGTATTAAAAATAACAGGTATGGAAAATAACAGGTGATTCCACTTGCTATAACAAAATCACATGATTACGCGATAAGGAAGTTTCCTCTCCGATTGGTTTTATGACGTCATGTTTTATAATCATTCCTAATTCTAGATTGTTTATGGTCTCGCTAAATCATTTGTCTCTATGGTCCAACCATAGACAAAGAACGTTATAGTCCTTGACTAGCCTAAACTACTCTATGGATTTCAGATGTGAGACTCAAGTACACTATTATAATTTTTTTTTTCTCTAACATAACCAACAAAATAAATTATAATACGTGGAATAGCACATCAACTAAAAACCGCAATCGCTCAACGATTATTAGTCAAAATATAATTATTATTAGTTTTATATTATGCTGTTAGCGTCATAACTTTATAATATTGTACAGCATATCGCCGTCCTATAATATAAATTGAATCCAGCAATAATTAAGTTGGTTACCTCTGTCCAATCTCGCCCCCTAGCCTTCCCATCCGACAGCAATAATAATTAAACCGCCCCCTATTCTACAAATCTTTCTAAATCAATAAATGTTGAACTATGTCA
Source organism: Scoparia ambigualis (assembly GCA_963921215.1). NCBI lineage: Eukaryota > Metazoa > Arthropoda > Insecta > Lepidoptera > Crambidae > Scoparia > Scoparia ambigualis. The sequence goes on from OY992503.1 coordinate 24,912,173, forward strand.
CCCTATCGACTTTTTACGATTCTAAAAATAACTCAACACAAGGCTGTATGAACCAGTTGCCTATGCCTATATGAAATCTATCACCAGGAATAGAAACAAAACTACAGTTACCATAGCTCCTAACGTCAACAACAAAAATTGGATACCTGGTTTCAGTATTCATAGAAAACAATTACTAAAGGTTTCAGTATTCACAGATAACTCAACAGTTTTAAAATTAATACTCCCGGAATAGTTTGGTTATTGACTATATCTAAGTACTTTGTTCACTCATTAAACTTTGGGAAAACAACAACGTCTAACAGCCGCACGGTACCTGATGCTGGCGAAATCCACCATTAAATAAAGAAGGAAAAGTTAATAACTGAAAGGTATTGTATTTCAAATAATACTCATTACATTATTGTTTTATAGTTTTATCTCCTTTGACCTTTAACCTAACTTGAGAATCTTTTTGTTACAGATTTCGTACAACAAAATTTAGCTCCAGCTCTCATTGCGACTGTCTACAATATAGGTCGAACCCGTAATACAAAGTGTATGAATCAACTTTAGAAGATAACAACGTTTACTGTGAAAAGTGTCAAATTATAATTCACCCACTATCAAGAGCCCGTAATACAAAGTGTATGAATCAACTTTAGAAGATAACAACGTTTATTGTGAAAAGTGTCAAATTATAATTCACCCATTATCAAGAGCCCGTAATACAAAGTGTATGAATCAACTTTAGAAGATAACAACGTTTATTGTGAAAAGTGTCAAATTATAATTCACCCACTATCAAGAGCCCGTAATACAAAGTGTATGAATCAACTTTAGAAGATAACAACGTTTATTGTGAAAAGTGTCAAATTATAATTCTTCAATATCTCTGAATTAATTAATCTTCATTGAATTATTCCCTATTAAGCCAATTCTAAACTCACGCATCGCAACACGACAACAATTTGTGGGAAAAATCCCACTTCTAAATTAAAGTATTACCGCTTGACTGAAATCCAATACAACTATATTAATGATAATTTATAACTTAACTTTCTGATCCTGGTCATGGCTTACCAAATTGTAACCTCCCCACAACATTAATTTGCTACACCTAAATCTATAAATTCTCTATACCTAATCTAAACCTAAATCTAATGCCTTTCACACCTATATGCCTAGCTAGCTTATAATACATACACACATCCTCGCCGCTTTACCTTAACTTAAATTATTATCTAATTCTTAAAACTAATTAACCTAATTTATCTACAATCTAATGGTTGTGTCTGGAGTTTTGTAGAGTGTGTAGCGTTTGTATGAAGATGGAACCTTAGCATAGCTTAATTCTATTTGCAGTGAATTTCAGTCAAGCAATGTAATATTATAATAACTACTATTTTGGCCAGATCGTCTAGTGAACCCTCCGTTGTTAACCGCATTTAAGTAACTCAAGTTCTTTCGTGAAAGTTTAGTAATTGGCTTATCCCTGTGTTAAATTATTTACTCCTGACCTAATTACCTACCAGTCTATAAATCATAACATAAATATGTGTAGCCTAGCAATGACTCCGTCTGAACTGTGACCTAAATCCTTCACTGCAGCTGCGGGGAAGATTTGTAACCACTCAAAGGTAATCAGATGATAGCTTAGCTTGTAGGTATTATTATTTATTATCAGTAGCATGATACATAAGAAGCCTGGTGCAATTTATGAGCCCCACCACCGCTCCATAGCGTACTGTACATCTCATGGTTTAATTACAGTTCCGACACATTGGCTTTAACTTTAATTATTAGCTTGTGCCTTTAATTCTTTAACTGAGAATTTACATCTCTCCTCAAATTTAATTTCATTTTACATTATGCACTATGTGTTAGCAATTTAAATTCTTATTATTCCACATAAATCAATAGAGTTTATCTCAAGGCTTGCTATCATCCAAATATCCTTTTCACATTAAGAACTTAATTATTCAATGCAATAACTTATATTCAGTTCCGTAAAGGGTGGATAATTTAATAAAACGCCAACTCAGGCGGTGGCTAAAGTAGAATGCTATTAATACAGGTAAAACTACTTTTATTTATTCTTAGTATTTATTATACAAGTCCTGTAAAGCTCCAATATAACTACATTGGCTTGGCTGCATTGGCAGATTATCACATCTTAAGTTTATTAAAGGATGTTTAATTCATTCAATATCCTTGACTTTAGGAAGTGAACTGAAATAGAATACTATCATTTGAAGTAAATTACTTTGGATTACTCTTAGTGTTCATTATACAGATCTTATAAAGTATAAATACATCTCAAGTTTATTGAAAGATGCCTAATTTATTCAACATCCCTGACTTTTAGGGAGTGAATGTAGTTAATTATTTTTCCATTAACTTACACCCTCTGTCTCCCAGACTGAGTGGTTAATTTGATAGACTACTAAATCATAGTTAGTATACCTTTAGTAGGTAGTTAATTATCACTGTTAATCATTAAATAAATTACATTTAGAAGTTATCTTTTACTCACTTTAATAAGTATAAATTAGACTGTACTAGGTATTAGTCTGATTGATTAGATTGTTCCCATCAAATATTTCTATGTTTCATATTATTAGAAGTAAGTACTTACATATCTTAAGAGGTCTATTCAAATGGTATTAGTAGACCATTGTCAGGCTAATTAGCTGGTTGTTATCAATCAATTATTTCTATGTTTCAGATTATTAGAAGCTCATAGCTTGCAATGTCTTCTTTCAACGACTTATCCTAGGTTCTAAACTGGTTTTAGTTGTTCAGTTTGTATCAGCTTATTTTTGCTAAGGTATCGGATGTAAAATTTTCCATACTTTGAAGAGTATAGCCATGTGAGATCGTATTGCATCCCAGGGAAAGCTAACAAATGCCTGTTTGGTCATATCAGTGTTAGAAATCAAACATCACAGTACGACTAAGCTTATTTGCTATAACTTTTTAGTATTTTTCTTGTAATAGAAAACCAGTCTAGACTTTTAGGTACTCCAAAGTAATGATGGTACGATATTATCATACTTCTGTTAATTATTTAAAATGAATAATTAATTGGTAACAACTTTAGGAAAACAATTAGAATTTTACCGGCCTGCGGTAACAGATTACTTGCCTAGCTAGGACCCACATCACTTCATCATAATTTTATTTAGCGCCGTAACTTAATTATCCCTGCCTTATTAGTCTGAATTAATAACTAACCATATATATATATCCGCCTACCTATAGATTCCTACAACTTTCCTCACTTGAAAATGCCTATATTTTGTCGAACTAACAGTCCCTCTTGTGTACCTTGCAAACTAGGCCAAGCCTCATTTAATTTAAATTCGTGGTGTGTGGTGAGAGTCGCATTGCCCCTGAAAGCAACTAACTCCTAAATGTTCTATCAGTCGAGCCAGTATACTCAGTGTGTTATTTTCCTATCACTACACTGTATGTATGGAGATAGACTCGAGATTGGACTGGGTCATACGGGTCTACCTCCAGCTAAATGGTGTCTGACCTATCTTCAACTTTCACTAGGGAGACAACTGTCTCTCCCCCATTACTCCGTCGAAGATAGTGTATTGTTTAGCGTAATAGTGTAAAACGCCGATCTTATTAAATACAATCAAAGATCATCCAGACCGAAGTCTGTTGAAAGGTACATAGGGTTTTGTTGTCACCGTGACTCGTTTCCGCCGATGTACCCCAGAATACTTCATTCTGTTAACGGATTCGAGTTGCGATCGCAATAGTTTACTTTATTAATAACTTTCAATTTCACAAATCTTAATTAATATCGCAGCTCGAATATCACTTAGCGCACTATCAAGCTCGGACGCTATTTTTCCCGAATGAGTCGTACCGCACTCTTAAGTTGGACCGCTCCGTTGACGTCCCAAAACTGAATGCCCGCTAATTTTCCCAAGCATCTTAACTTTCCCGCCACGCGCGCCTAAGATTTGCCCGCGCGAGTCCGCTTTTCTTCCCTTCCACCAATCGCTAGCCGTTTCCCCGATGCCCCCCGCCTTCGCGTCGCGCCACGTGGAGCTATCATCCGACCTCTCTTTCTGTCTTTTTCTCAACCTCTCGCTCGCTCATTGCCGCTTTCGCCGCGCAATTCTAAAATTTTTCCATAATCTAACCAAATCTCGTCAGATAGCCAATATTACATCTTTGAATATCTAAATGTAGCCTTCTATTAACAATTCCCTCTCAATAATCATCCACTTAAGCCAATAATCCTGTATTTTGTGAAATTATAAAAAGTTCCGTATTCCGACCATAGGTGGCGCCCGCCCGTATGTCTACCGGCTTGCCAACCTACGCCTATGTCACAAGGCCACACAGAGCAGTCCCCGCGAAATTCAAAATAAAGATAAAGCCCGTTGCCAACCTAACACGAAGCTCAAGTAAATAACTCACGCTAGACGGCGCCTATGTCGCAAGGAGCACACAGAGCAGTCCCCGCGAAATTCAAACTAAAGATAAAGCGCTAGACCACTGACCATTATTCTGAACTAGTTTATTATTCCCTTTTCATGCTTATTATTAATGGTGCTACGCATTAATATTTATTTTAGTGCTACTCCCATGCATTCCTTACTAACGGACGGATACCATTCATTCTGTACCGTTACAAGGTCAGGAAAAACACCACAGTCAATGCATTCATTAAATATGCAAGCTAAAACTGGAGCTATTGTCATAATTACAGATTTAGCGACGTCCACGGAATTACCCCACAGATCAGCAGTTTTCTTTTTATTGAGAGTGTTAAATGTTTTTATTATATCTATAACACAAATTTTTTGAAAACTGAAATTATTTTCACAATCTTTAACATTCTCCTTCAAAACAGATTCAGCTACAGTGGGGGAGGAAATCAAGGCGTTTGTAGTTGAAACTGGAATGTCAGTAAAAAACCTCTCAAATGCTGCAGCAACATCAGCATCAGAAGTCAAGGTTTTATTATCACAATTTAAATTGTACTCATTATTACGACTTTTGACCTTTCCTGTTTCACTATTTATAATATTCCATGTCATTTTTATTTTGTCATTACTATTCTTAATCTTAGAACTCAGATAGTTTGCCTTGGCTAATCGACATACTCTTTTGAATAACTTTGAATAACTTTTAACATATAATTTGAAGTCATCGCTGGTGTTATAGTTGCGTTCACCATAAAGTTCATAAAGGCGTTTCCTACTTCTGTGAATACCAATTGTAGCCCATTCATTAAAAGTTACAGTACCACTAACTGAGATCTTTTTTGGAATAAAAGTTTTATTAAATTCTGAACAATAAATGTTAAAAAAATTATTATAAAAGACATTAGGGTTGTCATTGTATTCTAAATAATTTAATTTTGTATCTAGATTGCTTTTAAAGCGTTCCAGCCGACCTGCAGTTTTTGGTACAACAGTGATATTCTTTTTCGTCACTTGTTTACGCTGGTGTGGAAAGCTGACCATTTGGCCACAATGATCAGAGTCCAGGTTATTAATAATTTGCTTAGCCAGTGGTTTTACATTTGTATATATGTTATCAATACAGGTGGCCGAAGTGGCAGTTATTCTTGTCGGCTCCAAAAATAAATGATTCAAGTTGTATGATAGAAATAGGTTTTTAATTTTAGTTGACATCGTGGAATTTTCTAACAAATTAATATTAAAATCCCCGCAAACAATTATTGTTTTACCTACATTACGGACTTTATGTAATGCCTCATCCATAACTTTTTCGAAAAAATCATATGATGCTGAAGGAGGTCTGTACACACTTAATACAACAAACTGCTCCAACTCCACACAAGCTATTTCTATTGTTCGCTCAACCTAGAGGCTCACTATGTCTTTGCGTTCCTTTAATTTAAACTTTTTACTAACAATAATTAAGGAGCCACCATGTATTGCATTTCCTCGACTGAACGAACTTCCTACCAAATGATTCTTAAAATTGAACATGAACTGATGGTCTTTAAGCCAGTGTTCTGTTATGCAAAGAATATCAATTTTATTACAGTTCACGAACAATTCAATCTCCAAATCTTTGCCCATCATTCCTTGGATGTTCTGGTGGACAATGTTTAAAGATTGTACATTTTTTAAATTTAATGATTGACATGGGCTTTTGCTAAAGCTATTTTTACATTCATTTAATTTCATTTTATTAACAAACATTTCGCAAGAGTTTTCCTCTTTTGTCATATAATTTAATTTAAATAATTAATTGGAATGTCAGTAGAAACACTACTGACGTCTATGTCAAATATACATTGCTCAATAGAAGCAACTTGTTTAGCCAAGTTTTTGGCTGACGTTTGAATACAATAGGATAGCGATAAAGCTATTTGTCGCTTAAAATAATTTGGCAGATAATAACTATCTCTTGTCAAATAAAAATTACTAACTTAATTGTTAGTGTCAATTAAATGCATTATGTCATTTTTGCAAAATAAATGTAATGTCAGGTTAAGCTTATGTCTAATAGAATTTTCCTCCTGTGGCAAACTACTACAATAAGGTAATGTAAACAATATAATTTTCTTTACAATTAACTTATTCAAAATGCAAATCCAAGTCTGGCTGGGATAGCAGGCCGCAACAAGTGAGGCAGCAAACGGAAGTCCAGGATAGCAGGCAGAAGTCAAGAAGTGAGGCAGTAAACGGTTATCTATCAGGTTATCAGGTAATCGCTCCAAATCAGAAATACCTCAATGAAATCAGCATAGAAAAACAGCACAGCACAAAACCACACCACAACTAGGTACTCAGAATCCATTTTTTAAATCATGGTGACAGTTACACTTTTTATTACCTTCTTTACAGCTTTGGACACTTGATTTTAACTCGGGAAGGCATATCGAGTTGCCAGGTTATTGAAAATTATGTTTTCATTTTTATTTTACTACACAAAAATGGTAAAGCCTAACGGAATATTACTTTTACCAACTAAATACATGTATTTTATACTATTTTTTGAGTAGGTGTACATGGTCTTGGCATAAAATTAAACATCTCCTTTAATATCGGTGATAACAGTATCGACCATATCTACGGACTATTAAAAATTCATGCAATATCGTGTTTTTTTCCACTATATAGTTTCAGAACGCATCGAACGTTTATAATAATTTTATTTTATTAAACTTTTACAAGCACATTTGTTTGTTAAAAACTACAGATTAATGATAACTCAATAAATATCAGGGATACGGTACAATATTCTTGAATTCGATCACGTACAATATAGTGATCTCAACGCACACCGCATTCCTGACGCGATATAGTGTTTTCCAAAATAGGTATAGTTTCAGAACACATCGATATCGGATTTGACGATATTGATGCAATAAATACGTTTCAGTAACCTTATACGATTTGTATCGCCTACTCCTAATTTTATCGGAAAAAATGGAAGAGGTGATTGGGCTTATTACATGTCGGCAAATAATTACTATTTATTATTTTTATTAATTATTAATTCGTAATATTGTATTACTTTTAATACTTTATCGTTACTCCAATCCATAATTATCGAAACAAAATAATATCGATAGTCGTATTTGCAACAGTGTGCGAAGGAAATGTGGCCGCACGAACATTATCGCGACAAAATCCTTGATGTGCGGCAATTTACCAACAGCGCGGCACGTCAACGCCATGATACAACGCGCTAACGCGAAATGTTTGGCCAGACGTGTCGCGAAAACGCAAATCTTCGCGCTAGCGCGATAATGTGGCCCTAGCATTACATTGGGATGCCCCAGCCAGCGTTGCCAGAAGGTTACTTTTGTAACCTTTTAGGTGATTTTTAGAGCCGTCAGGTTACTTCTAGGTTACACTACACAAAAGGTTACATTTAGGTGATTTTTCAGAATTTGCGTAGAAAAGGAATGTGCAACAATTTAAAAACATCTTTCTCTCTAACATAAATCAACAATAGTACAATACCTTTAGTCAATCAGATTCGTTCGTAACGTCGATAATTCGTCATGATCGTGCGTGAGTGCGTGGTGCTGCAGCCTGCGTTCGCGTGCTGCCGTGCTTGGAATTAATTTTATAGAGATGCATAGAAACAAGTAGTGTTGCTTGCAGCCTGCAGCTGCAGTTTGCAGCCTGCAATCCGTCTTAGAACATAGCTAAGTTAAGTTTAAGTTTCAACTTAGTCTATATCATTTGTAAGTTTAGCTTTGAATGATTGTATTTTGTTATTGTATTGTATGAAAAAACAGCTCAAATCTTGGTAAGTTTACTGATAAAGTGACTTTACCTAACGTAGTTATTTGTTATTGTGTACTATTTATTAAGTACCTAATTCGTTTTGTTTGAGTCGCTCGTCTTCGCCTACCTGGATGTTCTGTTGTTTTGGTAAAATAGAAAGATAACAAATCGAGAGGATTGGTATAGTGCGACAAGGATCTTTCTATTGGCGCGCAGTTGAAACCGGTACCTTACTCTCCTTTACCTGACCTAGTCAATCAGTCAACTAGCGATCATTGCAATGTCATCCATGTCAATGTAAATATTGAAAAATTAAATCAAAATAAAAAATCTTTATCGATTATTTTAACAATAAATTAAAATGCAAGTTGTTAGGGAAATAACTATTAAATTAGCCATGATTCTGTAAGTTAATTTAACCATCATGTCTTTCTTTTCCCTTTTAAATACTATAATAATACAAAAAAAATGAAAAGGTTACTTTTCCCACAAAAAGGTTACTTTTTCGTACATTTCAGGTAACTTTTGATAACACTTCGCTGGCAACACTGGCCCCAGCAGACTAATCGCAAAGTCATCGATCACCATAGAGTACATTTATTTTTATTTATTTATTTACATTTAACCATGGGAAGTAATACAATCTAATATTAAAATAAATTACTTTCAATGGTTAAAATTTATTCTGTGACGGTCGATAGCGATCAATTTGCTGGAAAGCATCCGTTCTTTATCGAATTAGGCTCAAGTATTCAACCATTTTGTCGTTCTGCACTCCTCCATAATGTTTATCATTATGCCAAATCTAATTATTTAATTGTCTCAACAACAAAAAATAACTAAGACATTCGTGTGTGAGATATCTAAAATAAAAAGTAGGGTAGGTACCTGCCTATAGTAAAACTAAATTAGTCGCGTCGCGCATCGCTTTAACAGACGGCTCCTAGTCTAAAAGTGGCAATAGTGTAGCGCACGGAACGGCAACGGCGCGCTTAGCCGCTTCCGAGCCATTATTTTGAATTGTTTGGCGGGAAAACAGTTTTTGGCTTATAATTTATAAAGTAAGAGGCCCAGAGATTTGAAATTTTGCCTCGTGTGTGCACAAATTATAACGTATTATTTGATCTTTAAAACGAAGCGCTATCTTATACAGTTACAATAATTCACCATGTGTTAGCCCGTGTTACGTGTCACCAGCTTACACATACTTATCGGTTCGTAGCTCAAAACCTTTTTAGTTAAAGTTTTGAAATTTTTTGTGCCTTATGCACAAATTCTGCACAAAATTTTGAGGTATAATTCATAACCGTAGCTTGAACAATTACAAAGATACAGCTGTGCGAGCTGGAGACCCGTGTCTCCAGCTCGCACACAGTTTTATGATCGTAGTTTCAACAGTATTTGAGTGTGATGGTTAGTTTTTTTTGTTCCTAGTGCACAAATTATGCACAAAATTTCTAGCTATAGTCCAAAACCCTAACCTCACTGGTTTGTCTTAACGGGCGTGTGCGAGCTGGTGACACGTGTCTCCAGCTTACACACATAAAACAACTCATAGTAACGAAGTTGTGGTGGCACAAAAATTAGGACTGAAACGTTTGATTGCACATAATATGCACAAAAATATGGCATGCTTAGAATTTCTCTATGTCGAATGAGGAAGCTGTAGACATGGACACCACCCTACTTACCTATCTAGTTGTATTATCCTTTCAAGGATTGGACAGCACAAGCCACAGACAGACCGCGTAAAAAGGAAAGAGGGGAGGGAGGATCTTTCCCAGCAGTGGAAAAAACAGGCTTATAATAATAATAAAGTGATTTTAACTAGGCATTATGGTCTCTGACCTTAGCTTGCTACTTCAAGGAACAAATAATAAAAAAATACGTCATGCCGAAGTACTAATAACAACTTCCACGTTTTTATTATTATTTTAGAAGTCCACTTCTTGGCGGGAAAGTGAAGCGTCATGTCTGCAGTTTTGTTTTTATAATTTGTTTTTTGTCGTATATTAATGTGAAATTAATGTGGATTATTTACTGTTAAGTGCTCGTAAACGTGCATGAGTGTTGGCGAATAAAACAAAACTTTGATTATATACATGTCTAGATAGAGCCTGGCCGTAAAAAAACGTAGAAAAATTTATAGGCAAAAATTGGACTATCGCGCAATCCTGGCGGTCAGTGTCATTGTGCCGTCAAGCAGTGTTTACCTCTCGCGTTTCGGTGAAATTGTTCGCAAAATGACCGTTTGCTCAGTTAAATTCTGTCGAAACTACAAAAGAAATTTTTTTTCGAAAAGGATAGTCACGTTTCATCCGTAAGTATTGATAAATTTTAATGAAAATTTAAAGTTTAACAATAATAACGGCCATGTATGCGTAGTGTTGCTGGTATCAAAATGAAAAATTCCCATTATTGGTGGCAGAATATAAAAGGAGGTTTAAATATAATAAGTATGATAAAAATACTCAGTCTTGTAAGTTAGTATTTATACATGGTCTTGTTGTAAATGAAGTAAATACATTGAATATAATTATTATTGGAACTCTTTCAAATTTTTTTTTTAAACTGATGTCTAATTTTTAAGAGCGTGAATAAATGTCACGGTTCCTATTCGATGCCGAATTTTTGTAAACATATTACTGTCATTTGTGCAAATGTCTAGTTTCAGTAGGATTTTTACTGTTTTTTGAAAGAAAGACACAATAGTTAACTGTTTTCTTGTGAATGTCTCTCAAGAAAAAGTAAAATCCTATTGCAACTAGGTATAACAGTAATCTGTTTACAAACATCCGTCATCGAATTTGGCTGGATTATAGGTTCCGTTCTAAAACAAGAAAAAATATAATACCTACTGTAATATTTTATAATACTATTATTATAAATTGTTATTGTAGTATAGTATCGTATCGATATTCGAAACGAATAAAAAAATTATTATGTTTGAAATGGAATGTACGTAAGTATTTATGTAAGAAGTGTGTGTTTAAGTATATGTATGTAGGGGATGGTAGTATGTATGCTTCAGAGCTCGATGGCGCATCGGCTAGCACGTTCGGCTTGCGATCTTGCCCGCTAAGCAACTTTCGCAAAGCCGGGTCACTGGATGGGTGACCAAATTTAAAACATCTCGAGCTCCTCCGTGCTTCGAAAGGCACGTTAAGCCGTTGGTCCCGTTTGTTGTCGTAAGATGACAGTTGTTAAAACCCACTAACACGCATTGGGCCAGCGTGGTGGGTTATGGCCCAATATTTCCAAGTGCTATCTCCACGTGGGAAGCCTGCGCCCAGCAGTGTGACGTTTATAGGCTGATGATGATGATGATGACGATGTTTGAGAAAGTGCGGGTGTATGTTTGTGCCCCTAAAAGGTCAATATTTCTCGTCTCATGTAGGTTATCTCGTCTCACGGATATTGATGAGCAGTCATCACAATATGTAACCTTTACAACTGTTCGACCACATAGCCAACATTTCAATTTTCAGATTTCCAACTGATCCGGTAGAAAGAAGTCGTTGTCGAAATATTTAACTAGTTACAAGGTTTCAACATAATAAGAAATTAGAGAACATGAAAAATGATGTAACATCCAAACGAAAGTTATTTAATGAAACAAATACAAAGAGAACGCCATTAATTGTTATGATTTTAATTTAAAATATAAAATCATCAAAATTTAAAATAAAAAATCAATTTTGATTAAGTATTAAATGTAAATCATCCTGCCTGTTGTTTCTATTTCGTCCCTATTACAAACATATCACACGCACGCAGGCTTCCATTAACGCATTATTTTATTGTACTCGCCCTCGCCTTCAATCATCCATTTTTTCTAAACACACCAGCTTCTTTTATGCGTTATACCTACATATACGATAGACATACGTAATTTAAAAAGTAATGTTATGTTATGAATCATTTTAAAATTATATTGTGCATACATAGTTTTTCCCTACTTTATCGGAAATTAGGCATTCGCTGGCAACCATTCGCGCTAGTGTCAGATACGCGGCTGTCACGCACACTTCAAATTCAATAAAAACCGGGCGGATTTTGACAAGCGTTTGTACCGCGATGCTCCGTCTAGAGATGTATATATTCAAAGAAAACAAAACAGTGCAACATCACTTTTCAAAAATCATACGAATTTATTTTATCCGTATTTGTAATAGTGAAATTTATAGACGCTAAAGAATTCATTCAGCAATGATTTCGCCATCGTCCTTTAGTAGGTACTTTAAAGTACTTTAGTTAGAATTACAAAAAATATTAGATCCGTATACAAAGTTAATTTGCTACTGCAATAACTTAAAGGACAATGGCAAAATCATTGCTGAATGTTCTTTAGCGTCTATAAATTTCACTATTACAAATAAGGATGAAATAAATTCGTATGATTTTTGAAACCTGTCTAACCGCCGTACTCAGAGACGTCAATTAAGTTTTAATGACAATTAAGTCTCTTGCTGTCACTTTCGTATGTATAGTGATAAATAGAGAAGGAAAGACATTTAATTGTCATTAAACTTAATTGACGTCTCTGAGTACGGCGGTTAGTCTCGAAATGAAAACAAGTCTAACAGATACGTCAATTACTAGATAATGCTGGTCTCTAAGGTAATGAAAATCTAATCTAATCTAATGAAAAACGCCGTCATTAGTAATTGACGTATCTGTTAGACTTGTTTTTATTTCTTAGTGGAGACCCGCCGATGATGTCTTCTGCGTCTTGTCATCGTTATCTTCAGCGGCAGGTCTGTATGTTACACAGCTTGGCAGAAAGTCTAAAAAAAACTTGTCAGCACATTTCGACTATGTAATCGAGAATGGTCAGCTCCTGTTCGTGGTTGAAAACCCTGTTTACCGGATAATTTGGCTCAAATCGCTGTTCATCTTTCTTACATTTTTGATGTATCTTTGTAGCGTTTGATGTGGAATTGCGCATTCATTGGCCGCTGTTCGAATACTATGTTGCCAATTGTCATGAAGGTCTATTGCGCGTGCATTTGGGTAACGGTGGTAGGTAGTTCCTTTTTTCCTCACGTTCTTCGCGGTTCGACCCATTCTGTAACTTTACAACATGTAAATGCAAATGTGTTTCCAATATGTTCATCGTGCATTTAGTATTTTTTGAGTAACAGTATACAATGGGTCAGGTACGGCACACAATGAGTCAATGGCTCATTGATAGCACAAGAGAAATGACCCATTGCATACACCCCCGGTCCCAAATTATTTGAGGTGATGCAGCTCCACACAGAAACATGTAGCTGCTACTTAAACTACTGTAAAAGAAGCTCCGATAAACCCTTTTACGTACAAGTTATTCACAAAGTAAAATGACTTAAAGAAAAGGCATGAGAAAACAAACGACTTACGTTTTTTTTTAGCTTTTAGATCACAAAAACATAAAACTCTCGATGACACACGCGTTCCTCGCCGAATCTTGCCAGTGACTGGGGAGGTAGAGGCGCGTTCGGAAACGTGCCCGTGCATGCCGAAAACACGGAGCGGCAACGTTCGCCTTTCCGAATTAGATAGGTGGCTCATTGATGCCAACCCCACCCTACTTGTTTTATCCAATTATGTTAGATATAACTTCCAAAACTTTTAATTGGTATATCTTTAATTGGAGACTTACTAGAGAAGTAAAACCAAGACTATGTTGTTCAGGATTACAAACTCTATATCAACATTTTTTTTCATTTATAGACCCTTAAAAAAAGATTCGACAAAAGTTTGTATGGGAGTTCGCCAATGTCCTTTATTACTGTGACAGGAGGAAAACATTTGCTGTAACAAAGTACCTTGGCTAGAATAACAAGGTGAAAGTAGATGGATTTACAAAGCTGCAAAAGAATATATAAATTACTATTGCCAGTTTCACAACTTTAGTAACAACTTTAATAATTATTGTCAGTTTGACAATTCCATACATTGCCAAAAATTTTGCTTTTGCAACAATTGTCATAGTAATAACTTTAATATTGTCACTTTGACAAGTCCACTTGGTATCAGAAATATTGCTACAATTGTTAGTTAAACGCTGTATTATCTACAAATCCTACTATACATCTCTTTGGTACTTGACCGAGGAAAATATTATCAAGAGTTTTTCCCTGAATACCTGCTGGAATGGTTAGAACTTTTACTTCAGCCCTAGTAATAGGATATTTAGCTGAGGTTGATAATAAAACCTTTTGATGGGCAAGCAGAACATAGGGTTTACACGAGCTTTTCGAATCATAAGTGTAGCATCAATAATGGAAACTTTTAATTTTACATCATCAGACGAACACAATAAATTAAATGTATTTCGAGAACGTACTAATTTTACACACATTTCAACACCATTAATCAAAAACTTTTCTTGGTTGAATATGTCTCCATGTAAATGTCCTATCATTTCGACCTCCTTACTCTCCTTTACCAATTTTTGTCTAATAGTGAATCCTTTATTTGACTCATCAGTTGAATTCATTTTTCCTGTTGTGTCTTCATACCAGAGTCCACATGTTAGGTGTGATTGTTTTGCTGATGGTGCATAATTTAGTAGTGTTTCAATGTAAGCTCGATAACCATAAGTATTATTAGGAGGTGTTATCAGTTTTTGATTCAAATAAACATCTAACTGGCTAAAGAGTGAGTGTAACCAATTATTAACCGGAGCCACAGTAGTTGTTGCTGTCAGAGGTGTTAAATCCTGATTTAGAATTTTTGCTTTTATGTGTATCAAAGTGTGTGATAAATCTATGTAGTCATCACCACTTCCAGGAATCTGAAATTCGATTGGTCCATCATCACTGAGCGATGAAATTGGTTTGTAGTGAACCCACTGACCGCTTTCGATACTAGTTTGAGTTGATGGTAATGCAAATAAATCCAACTCGGACTTAACACATTCACATGAAAGATTATGCAAAAAATACATTATTTTAAATATTTTTTTTAACACTGAAAATATGTCGTTAATTTTTAAATTATTATTAGTATAAAGTAAACAATATTCAACACAAACAGATGAAAATACACTTTGAATAACTTTATGATTATAAATCCATCTATTGGTATTTTTTCTTAAAAATGATAAATGATAACTTTCAGGTTTACGACCAAAAGTATCAAAGTATTCGCCAACTCCTTTATTGTTGATACATAATGCTATCCAATGTGAACCAGGTCTGGTATCAGGATCAAGATTACTAATCATGTAGAAAGGTGGTGTAACATGTATAGGAATGCGATTAGCTCCATAAACAATAAACTCCAGTGAATGACATACTTTTTTCAAACATTTTGTTATTTCTAAGGTATTCATAATAACATAAAACATGTGTCTTCATACACAATTAAAACTTAACTACTAAAATCTACACTTATGTTCCTATTTTTATTTATTTCTATAATGTTATCAAACTCAGCATAAACAATACAATTAACAGTTTTTTAAATTATTATTCTTCTTCGTTTTTTCAATGCTCTTCGTTTTGAATGCTGCGACTGACTGATACTTTGTAACTGTTGTCTTTTACTTTTATATCCCGAACCACTCATGACTTCATCGGATTTCCTTTTTAAATTTGAAGTTGCTTCTTTAACACGATTTCTTAAGGATTCATTAAGCGGTCTTGTGTGTACCATGTCGGATAAAAGTCCTACACCAGCATTTAATGCTTCTTTACCGATAACTTTAGCCCCACTCAACAATAAAGGTAATACTGAACGGAATAGCCCACCTAAGAAGCTTCCAATACCGTGTCCACGGTGATGTGCTGCGCCCTTATAAATCACACCAACTCCGGAACCGGCTTGATGCATATAGTAATGTTCATAAGGACAGATATTATTGTATTTTGGATACGTTATTATTTCCGTTTAAAGTGTAGTTTAACAGTTTTCTCCTGTTTTCGTTCTTATATCTACTTCTATCGTATCGAACTCTCTTCGCATAACAGATACATAATGTGGAGGTGAGAAGATATGCATTTTATTAGATCCATACGTATATTTAGCTGGATCCAATGGTATAATTCTTAATAATGAACACATAACACCGCCAACCATCTGGGGTTCGATAATATCACAGTACACGTATAACTGTGATGGTAAACCTAGATACAAATTAGCAGGAAATTTACTGACTGTTTTAGTAACCACATTAGTATTTGGATCAAATCGAAGTTAAAGACTTAACTTTAGTGAAAATTTTAAAGAAATATTTTTTTTATCTTCATTAGTGAGAGCGACATATTTCGATATCTTATCATAACGTAATCTAAAAGTTTCTCTCGAGTTACATGCCGTTAAAACGTCTTCAATGTTTTCGTAACTGGATGCTGGTATATGAGTTTTATATGTTACCACCGACTCATTTCCTGCATCACCTGGAACTTGCATTCTTTTAGTAACGTACATTAAATTTTCATGATCTTGAACAGTAAACATGGTACAGGGATATTGAAGCTCTACTATGCCCACATACCATTCTCCTTCTAATTTAATCGACTTCGGTAATTTTGTACAGAAGTTAGTGGTTCTGTTTTCAGGAAAATATGACATTGAACTGTTACTTGGTAACGTTAAATAAAAACTGTCACTCGTCATATTTTCTCAAGACTTGAAGCTAATACCCAACTATTAAACTTATTCGGATAACCTTTCCATTTGACCAACAATTCCTTTCTGAGACCAGAGTATCGAGTACACAGTATTTTATCTATTTTATACTTTGAAGAGTAATCATGACTAACCTTTTGCAATTCCTTTTCATAGAAAGTTCCAGTAATCATTTCATTTTGTAAATCTTTAAGGGTGTATACCACCCAAGGTGACCTATCTATAATCGATGTAATAACAAAGATTTCGTCACTTCAATTAGTTTCATAACCTTTTTGGAATGTGTTTATATTTTGTGATTCTAACGTAATCACCAATACTAAATTTTGGTTTGTATGTTTTAGATAATTTTGTACTATCACTATACAAATTACGCCACACAGTCATAATATTACTTGAATTAACATCACAAGGTCTCATTTTTATACTTCTATGAAAACTGTGATTATAGGAATATAGCAAATTGTCTAAGATATCAATGTAACGATAAGTATTATTATGTGTAAAGTAGCGCCACATTTTCGTCTTCAAAGTTCTTTGGAATCTTTCGACTATACTTGCTTTAATATCAGGGTTATTAGTTGTGTAATAATTTATGTTATAAGTTTTTAAAACATTTGAACATCTTTCGAAATAAACTCAGTCCCTTTGTCTGATTTCAAATGTGTAGGAGTCACCTTTGCTTCAGATAATATACTTGCAAGACATTTTTTCACTGTAACAGAATTTTTCTTTATCATTGCTCTTGCATACGCATATTTACTGAACACATCAATGATACACAAAATGTAATTAAAACCATCATTTTATTCACTATAACATCGCATATCACTTAAATCGAATTGCCAAAGTTCATTAAAATTAGATAAAATGTATTTGTTTCTAGGAAATCGTCGTTGGACAGGTTTATGTAGAGTGTAAGTTTCTTGAGATTCTAACCAGTTTTTACTTCTTTTCTTGTCATTAGATTTTTCATAGCATCTGTTAATTGATTTAAACTTCCATAACCAGCAGGATGAGAGATGTCATAGTAAATATCGTTAATTTCTAATACGGAGTCCATTTCTGCCAATCTATTTTCTTTTTGACTTTTTCTTTACTCGTTATGGCGCTTGAAGGTGGTGTAGAATATTCGAAATCTTTTTCTAAGTTAGATTCAAATCGTCTACCAAAATTCGGAGTATTAGAGATATCATTGATGTAAGTTGCTCTTCTTGGATTACCGATGTAAAGGTCAAAGGTAACTCTTAATTCCTTTAATGCTCTTGAAAATTCTGGCCACCCGTTTGGTGAAGTGTTTTTCAACGGTCTTATAAAATCGCTGAGTAAATCAACTATGTTGCTCTTATAAATTTCATTGTTGTCGATGTAAACTGTTCCTTTATGATCACAATAAATTTCTTGTTTATTTTTTAATAATAAATCTCTTAAGAGCTCACCTTTTGTTTTGTATGTCTTGGGTAAAAGGTTTATTAAAAGCCTTTTAGAATAATTAATTTCGTTCTCTTCAGCGTTGGGTTCGACTATCTTCGAGGTGTTTTTTGTTGCTTCTGAAGGATGATCCTCACGACTATCTTTTTTTATAATTTCTGTTTCATTAAACGATATTATGGGTATTTCTAAAGGCTTTCGATTTTTACCAATAAAATACAAATATCTTTGTAGTGTTTGTAAATATAAGGACCATTTTTCTCGATCATCTATTTTCTTTTTTAAAACTTGATTCATTTCTTCGTCGAGTCGTAATAAATTGTTCACGTTTCTGTCTGTGTTATAATTTTTTAACTTTTCTATTATTTCAGGTTCAATTAATATCATTTTTTGGTATTCTCCATAGTGGTTATTTGGTGACTGATCCCAATAATGCACTCAATACGGCTCCCAAGATAATCGGTAAAAATGCACCACCTTTTTGTATGATAATATTTTTTCTCGTTCTATTTGCTCCTTTTGAAATAAGCTTTCTTAAAATATGTTTATATTTTTCTAGTTTGTGTTTTTCTTTTGTAGGAATTGATATTTTTCCTTGGAGAACGTTGTAATTGCACTCACAAATGCAATGTATTTCTTCTTGGTTACAAGATTTTAATAATGCCTTTCGAAATTTTGGTTTAAGCACATGTAATGCTTTTAAAAAGTTTGTATGCGTAGTAACTCTTGGTTTCATAATTATGGAATGAAGCTTTTATGTTGGCTACTACTGTATTTATACTCCTTCTTAGATACATAACAAATGGTATACTCATTCGGAAATATATTTGTTTTGAACCGATACACGTCATCAGTGTTTTGTTTGAGATCAATCATTAAATAACCATGTGGTTTATTAGTGGCATATAGAGATAAGCTTCTTCAACCAGTTTTGAGTTCTCAGGTGCAATTTGACGACCTAAAAACGAGTTTGTGTCCTATCTCGAGGATTTTTGAAATATATTATGTAACTAGAATTTAAGGAAATATCACGCTGTCCTTTACCTTGATGAAACAAGTTTTAAGTTATGTAAAATACACTTAAATTTCGATGGTGACTTCCCTTAGTAAAGATATCAACTACCCGACCATCACACTCTCTCATCAGATCATCAATTATTATAAGTTGAGGATCTTTGCCATCGAACATGCTTAAATCAGGAATTCCCTGATAATAAGTAACACCACTTAGGTTGTACAAAGGTTGCATTTCATCATAGCACCACAAGACATTTTTGAACTCTGTATTACATAGTTGATTTATATTTTTTAGGAATTCACACACAAAGATCGATTTACCGCAACCACTTGGACCAGCAACAATTGCGGTGAATGGGTGTTCAAAATGATACATGATTATTAACCATAAAAAAAACGTCTACTCTGTCCCAAGTGATGAAGAAGTATGATCACCACGTGGGTGAAACTGCGAGCGGCCGCTAGTAGTTACATAATAATCACGACTGTTATCCCCGAAGGGTTAGTCAGGGACTAGGCAATGAGGACAGCACAAGCAGTCCTCTGCCATACATAGTCCACTTTACACCAAATAGCAACTGCACATGTGCTCAGCGTGACAGGTGGTGAGCCCATCGCCGCTCTATGCTGATGGATGTCTTTTACGTCACCCAATGGAAGAGAGTGGGTTACTGGAAGTATTCTATTCTTTCACCGCTACGCTACTTGGTGTCCTACATTTTAAATTCAAATCGCTAAAATATAGCAAACCTTAAGATAACATTAAAACAAGGTACTTATTTAAAAATGGTTTTATTAATTATTGTTTTACACAATCTAAATAAAGTATCTAAGTACTTACTTATAATGTTTAAAAAAAACTAGGTAGGTAACTAATTAAAAGAAAATATAAAAAAATATATATATCATTTGGCTTATGCAATAGATAGTTTGTTAATACGTTTTATAACGTGTTTTTTGGTTATTGACATAATAGAAAAATCTTACATTTAAAATTATTAAGTTAAAGTAATTAATAGCGATCTATTTCAATTAAAAAAATGTTGGGATGTCTGACATTTTTCTAGCTATTTCAAACTATACGTTGTATAAAAATCTTCCTTGCTGTTATGTACAAATTTAATATATATGTAATAAAAAAATACTTCATAGATATTAGGTAGGTAAGTAATGAAAAATTATAAAGATAACTACTACGTAAAAAATTGTCATAAAACAAAATAATCGCATTTACTCACAATGAAATGTTGTTGATATACTTAACATTTTCTTTCTTTCGTCAAGTATTTTACGTAAATTACGTTAACGTGTATTGAGGCCAGATCGAGGCATACTTATTGCTTATAATTGTTATATGAATGAATGAATTGTATGTTGATTTAAGGCTCATTTCTCTCTCCAACAGGATCTAATAAAAAAGTTTCGAAACTCTCACGCTAAATGTCTTCTTATTGGAGTAGTTTCTTCATTACTAAGTACAATTTTCATTATAAAGTAAATAAAATTTCATACCTGTTTAAAGGTAATAAACTCAGAAATCAGCTTCTAATACGTACTTATAAAAATTAAGATAAACTTAAAAAGTACAAGTAGAAAGCTTTTGATTTATCAACATAGATTAATTGATTCTTATCAATCAACATAGGTTAATAAGAATAAGATTGAAGAAACTATCCAATGATAAGACATTTACCGTGAGAGAGTTTCGAAACCTTTTTATGGTTTACGCAATGAGATCCTGTTGTTAAATAGAGAGATTAAAATTATAGAGTAAGTATACGGTTACTTCTCGTAAGTGCCAATGTATTTGTGGCAACTCGGGCAGTAGTGGTCAGTGTTCCTTGCAGAATCGCAGCAATAGGGAATGCAGCAACAGCAACTGGAAATAGCCAAATAATTGATGATTGAGAGCTTTTTCACTACTTTATGAGAATCTTGAAAATATACAATATTTTCTTGATTCTTAAAACAAAGTCAGTCCAATTTAGACAGTACGGAGAAATATAGCCAATCTAGACATGTCTCAGACCCAGAGGTCCCGGGTTCGATTCCGTGCGGGGAGTACATGTTTGTACTGGGCTTGGTTGGTGGTAGAGCTTGCTTTTTGTGCGTCTGGCCTACCTACCTACCACCATCATATCTAATAATGTCGCCAACATGAATATTACTAGCATTGTTGTGTGGTATTCCTACAGTAGACAGGTACAGATGAGATAGCCAATTCCTCAGTAGTTGAGGAATTCGAGGGGAAGTGCACGTCTATTATTATCGGCCTTATCATCTCCTTCCAGCAGGTAAGATGAAGGCTTCTCCTAAAAGATGAAGAAAACAAAAGCACAACAGAGACCCCAGTCGCTTTTTCAGAAACGAAATTCAGCCGTTTTTTTTGGTTATTTACAGCGGGTTCCATTTATTCCGGAAATCCGTTTAAGTATACAAAATAGCTTTTTTTTATAGCAGAAGGAATATATTTTTTTTAATAGCTTTTTTTATAAACGAGCAAGCGGGTCACCTGATGGAAAGTAATCACCGCCGCCCATGGACACCCGCAAAACCAGAGGAATCGCAGGCGCGTTGCCGGCCTTTAAGGAAGGAATAGGCTCGTTTCTTGAAGATCCCTAAATCGTAACTGTCCGGAAATACCGCCGCCGAGAGCTGGTTCCACAACACTGTAGTTCGAGGCAAGAAATTTCTTGAAAATCGCATAGTAGTAGACCGCCATCCATCAAGGTGATGTGGATGGAATGACAGTCGATTACGTGTAGTGCGGTAAAGGAAATTAGCAGCAGGGATCAAGCCGAACAGTTCCTCAGAACACTCCCCATGATATATACGGTACAATATACAGAGAGACGCAACGTCTCTCCGAAGAGCCAGTGGATCGAGCCGACCTGAAATAACCACGTCGCCGACAATTCGAGCAGCTCTGCGTTGAATGCGGTCAAATGGAAGGAGTTGGTATTGGGGTGCTCCAGCCCAGAGATGGGAGCAGTATTCCATATGCGGCCTGACCTGTGCTTTATACAGTTGTTATACTATTAAGCACACCCAGCTTTTTCGAAGCTAATTTAGCTTTACCTTCCAAATGACCACGAAACTGAACGTCACTCGAAATATCGACGCCAAGGATTCCAATAATCGGATTGGTATCAAGGGGAGCTCCCTCAAAGTGCGGGCACCACGGTGCGAACACCCCTGCGGGACTCCAGCATTCACGGGCTTCATGTCGGAGCACGAACCATCGACTGCGACTCTGATGCTACGCCCAGTAAAAAAGCTGGCAACTCATGAACACAATTTCTCAGGAAGCCAGTATGATGGAAGTTTAGAGAGAAGAGCCCTGTGCCATACCCTGTCAAAAGCTTTCGCTACGTCCAAGCTAACTGCCAGTGCCTCCCCTTTACTCTCGACTGCCTCCGCCCCGATGGGCGGAGGCAGTGTGTCTTTTAGTGTACCTTACTTACCGATGTAAGTAAGGTACACTAAAAGATCACCAGCCGAACGACCGCGACGAAAACCATACTGGCAATCACTTAGTAGCTGGTTCTCTTCTAGGTACCTTAAGAGCTGGCGGTTTATAATGGACTCCATTACTTTGGAGAGTAAAGAGGTAATAGCTATTGGCCTGTAGTTGGACGGATCTAAGCGATCGCCTTTTTTTGGAATCGGGTGGACAAGGGCTGTCTTCCAAGAGCTCGGGACGACGCCAGTGGTGTAAGAGAGCTGGAAAAGGCGCGTTAGAACTGGTGCCAATTCAGGAGCACACGTCCGAAGCACAATGGGTGGAACTGCATCAGGCCCACTCGCCTTATGGATATCAAGGGAAAAAAGAGCCTTACGAACTGACCTTTGCAGGAACTGAACGTTTGGCATTGTACAAGCGCAATGCGGTATGGTTGGTGGAGAGTTTTCCCCATCGTCCAAGGTCGAGTTTGATGCGAAAAGAGAGCCCAAGAGATCGGCTTTCTCCTTTGCAGTATAGGCCAGGCAGTCATCGGTCTTGTGCAATGGTGGTAGGGACGGCTGACAAAAATTCCCTAAGATAGCTTTGGCGAGAGACCAGAACGCATGCGTCCCCGAAGGAAGACGCACTAGCTTCTCGCCAATTCTACCTATGAATGATGGCTTCGCCTTGGCAATGTCCTTCATAAAGGATCTGGCGGCAAAGTTGTACTTCTTTCTGAGCGCACTGGTGTTTGGATCCTTTGATGATACCGCATTAGCCCAGGCTTATTAATGTTGTCGCTTTTGGCGAGACGCCATTTTGCAGCAACGACCAAACCATGGTTGGGACTTGCCGCCAATGGGAACCACAGAGTTTGGAATGAAAAGTTCCATTCCCTGCAGTATCACATCAACGACAGAGTCAGCGGCGACATCAGGATCATCCAGCGAGAAGCAAACTCGCCACCACGGGTAGGACGCAAAGAAGCTTCGCATCCCATCCCAGTCCGCTGACCTATAATGCCAGACTCGACGGCTAGCCGCTGGTTGCGGTTTTGAAGATTCTGTGAGAGGCACAGTGCTGCGAATCAGACAGTGGTCTGATGAGCCTAGTGGTGCATCAACAGAAACTTGATAGCCGTCTGGGTGCGAGGTCAGCAGAAGGTCCAATAAAGAAGGTGCATGGCCCTCCACATCTGGAACCCGTGTTGGCTCGGTTACTAATTGGGACAGACTGTAGGCCAAAGCGAAGTCATGAACGGCTCTACCCGCGTGGTCAGTTGTGCGTGAACCAAGCCATTCGACGTGGTGGGCATTGAAGTCTCCCAATACCACAATCTCGGCCGAGGGGATCCGTTGAAAAAGGGAGTCTGTCACTGTTTGAACGGTCTCGATAAGTTGGTCAGTTCCGATGTTACCGCTGTGGGACCTATACAGGCACGCGTAGACGCGAGGATGACGTCCGCAGTCGACGTGTAGCCATAAGATGGAGAGGTCCCTATCTTCAAGATTGCCAAGGCGACGAACGCACATATCCTCCCTCACATAGGCACAAACACCGGCTCGTGGCACAAATGCATGTTCCAGGTTGTATCCCGGGTAGCGCAAGTACGAGATGTCAGGAGGGGGGGATATCTGCGTCTCGGTGAGGAAGAGCAAGGCCGGTTTCGCCGTCTCGAGGTGGTAATGGACGGCGCTCAAGTTAGAGTGGATTCCCCTGATATTGCAGAAGTCCACGCGAAGCGTAGGAGGGGGTGCCAATTGTCCCGCCTTTCTCCTGCCTGCAGCATGCCTTGGCACGAGCGAACTTTTGCCCTCCCCAGAATACGTAGGGCAGCCTGAGCGAGAACGCTCAGGGGGGGATTCTCCGACACCGGATGTGTCGGTACCCCCCTGGGGTAAATCTAGATTAAGCTTCGGTTTAAAGACATTTATTCTCAATAGAACTTGCAATGTACACTTAAAATAAGATTTATTAAAAAATAAAATTTACTATCTAATCATACCTATAAAATGACTAGGCGCAGCGCATGCGCAACTGCATTCTTAAAATTAAACGTAAGTAAGTAACAAACTTATAGGCTTACTTACAATAACAACATTACACAAATCAACTCATTAAGCATTTTCAGAAAATATAAATGCAAATGAAAATAATGTACTTATTTAACCTGTAGGTACTTTGAGGGATTATAACTTTTTTTCTGGTAATCATCTGTGCCAAAAATTCCTTTCATAAGAACCTGCATTAGTGAAGATTAAAATAACCAAGAAATGTCGCCAGTATTATCAATTTAAAAAAAATATATTTATAAGATCCGGGGGACCGAGCTCAAATTTTTAGGGCAGAGCATGTAGCAGAGTACCTATCCCCCATATTCGGACGTTCAACCGTCTGCCGAACACCCTGTACCCATATATATATATGGCGACTGCTAGAAATCGCAAGAAACTTCAAGGGCTGGTCAGGTCAAGTGTTTTAAACGTGACAAAAACGACCAAAAACAGTTCGTTCGTTTTTCATTTTTAATGAATTAATTCATTTTGTGAACTTTAATTCGATGGTTTTTGAGTATCTTATTTATTTTAAAGTAGAAAGAAAAGAAAAAAAACATGACACTAGGTAGTGTCCGACCGAAACATGTTTTTTTTCCGAAACCGAAACCGAAACCGAAGGTTCGGTTTGATTATAGTTTCGGTCAAAACCGAAACAAAAACCGAACCTTTTAAAAACGTGATTAAAACGTTGAATAAAAATGTCAGTCGGCCGTTATTTCTAGATATTTAATTAATGAAATATCTAGCCGGCTTAATATTACAGGTTTCTACGTTCAACTGTTATCGAATTGAATAGTGACACTGGGTCGAAATTTAAACTAAAAAGCTAAATTTAATTAAAAATGTTACATTAACTGTAATACTGAGGCAGCGACTTGTTAATTGTAGATGGTTTTAAATAAAACAAGTTTAGTATTAAAATATGATAATCATATTTTGATGTATTTTCTTTTTTTTCTATTAGTTTTACTTTTAATTTTCACTTAGAAGTATTTTTAAGGAAAAATGTTTTCTGACTCTGGTTAACATGGCAAAAGTCTCCAGAATATTTCGAAAGCAACAGCGCCAAAATATATGCGATATAATATAAACACAATCTAACTATTCCAAGAATAAATAATCATTTTTGTTTTATAAGAGTGCTTTCAGTAGCAGCATAAGAGTTTTTAACCATCTGCCATTTAATATCAAAGCCCTTGATCTACTAAATTTTAAGCCATCTTTAAAAACCTGGCTTGTTTAGAATGTTTTTAGCTTTAAATGAATACTTTCATACTAAAAATAATTAAGTTAAGTGGCTATTTTGCGTAATAATGTTGCATGCTCGTAATGGGCATTACTGATGATTCCCGTGTATTGTATTATCACCAGCAAAATGAACACAGTATCAGCAATAAATATATATTTTTATTTCTATACGAGCAAAGAGCACTGATTCAGTGGCGGAGTTAGGCCAGGCGAGCGACGACGCCATGTTGCCAGTCGTGC
The DNA here is from genome assembly GCA_963921215.1 of Scoparia ambigualis. Classification (NCBI taxonomy): domain Eukaryota; kingdom Metazoa; phylum Arthropoda; class Insecta; order Lepidoptera; family Crambidae; genus Scoparia; species Scoparia ambigualis. Next base: position 24,938,458 of record OY992503.1, read on the forward strand.
CGAGCGCACCCCACGTTAGCCGAACGCGACCCGAAAGTACGATTTTGTAAGTTTCGGCACGGCCGAAAGGTTCGGCTGTTTTTGGCCGAAACCGAACCTTTTTTTTCTAAACATGATTTTTTGGCCGAAACTGGCCGGAACCGAAACCGAAACTTCGGTCGGACACTATTTTAAAGCAATAACATATGAAAAATAAAATGAAAAACCATTGAAAATAACGAGTATTTACAACGCGCGGGCAGCGGCTGGTCGTTGACCCAACAGTCTGTTGACCTGTCCGCGTCAGCCGGGCGATAAGTGCCTACGTTAGTATGTAATGAGACTCCATTTATTTTCCTGTTACGATATATGCGTATTTTTCTTATGTTATGGCTTTTTAAAAAATTTGATACTTAAAGACTATCCATTTAAAATTCGCAAAATGAATTATTTAATTAAAAATAAAAAAGCATGAATTTATTTGTTGTCATGTTTAAAACACTTGACCTGACCAGCCCTTGAAGTTTCTTGCGGTTTCTAGCAGTCGCCTTATATACATATATTTTTTTATGAGATAAGAAGGTTATTGAGCAGGTAGGTCACCTGATGGAAAGTAATCACCGCCGCCTATGGACACCCGCAAAACCAGAGGAGTCACAGATGCGTTGCCAACCTTGAGGAAGAAGGATCTTTGAGGAAGAAGAAGGAATTGTGAGGGGGGGAGGGGGAAAACATGCGCCTTTTATTTTATTAATGTCACATACCATATGAAAGAACACATCACCGCAAGCATGTGAGTGCGCGTGGTGACCGTATGTTTAATAGAGGTGCGCACAAGCGTCTGGCAGAAAGGGCAGGTGGTGACGCCATTCTCTGGGCCCAACAGCAATGTAGTCTGAAAACAAAGGTTATAAAAAGCTATTAGTCAGGAGTCGTCAAATAGCAGCGGCGAACGGGTGGGGCGAACCCGTGTAGCAGCCAGGGGCATCCCTGGCTGCTACACGGGTCACAGTTAGTCTCCCCAAACTATCCCGGGCATATCTCCTCTGGCGCCAGCCAGTTTTGCGGGGGTAGGTACTCGGTGCTTGCCCTTCGTGCCTCGAGCCATCCCCGCGGCAGGAAAGGGATGGTGTTTTAGTGAGTCGGCCTCTCCTCCTACGTCGAGCACTTCTCAGCTGTGCGAAGGAGGAAGACGAGAGTCCTACATAACCCGGGGTCGCCCCTGGCCTCAGTTTATGCGTTAGACAGTTAAAAATACCTGCTTTATTTTTAAAAATAATTTATTAATTGTAAATTAAAATAAATTGTTAAAATGTAAAAAAAATATATATTTTATTATAGTACGGTCGATTAAGTACCCTGTCGACCACATTACGCGCACGCCACTGTGTACTTAGACTATTACTCGTGTGCTTTTACCCTGGTACACTTACGTACATAAATACGCGCACCAATGGTTAAGACTAATGCCACAGAATAACTAATATTTAGTACTTGCTAATGAACAAGTTTCTGCAGTATAGGGTCAATACCTTAAAGCAGGATTTCTCAAAGTGGGGTACGCGTACCCCTAGGGGTTCGCTATTCGACGGTAAGGGGTTCACGACAAGATTTACGTGATGGTGGCTAGACGACTGACAGGCGCGTGTTCGGCTTAAATTGTTCTTCATCTTTCTCAGCTCTCCGACGAACTGAAAATGTTTTTTAAAGAAATAGGATAAAATGTTTACTAGAAAAAAATCAACCAGTCTCAGGAAACTCGAGTGGGATTCGAACCCACGACCTTTGGATTGCCGGTCCACTGCTCTAACCACTGAGCTACCCAGGACCTTCGAATCCCACTCGAGCTTCCTGAGACTGGTTGATTTTTTTCTAGTAAACATTTTATCCTATATCTATATAGCATTGTGAATGCAAAATTTAAGTAATAAAGATAAGCAATTACGTCTTTATCGATTGTTAAATACTTGCAATAGTATTTCTTTCGACTGTGTGGTTAGACTTCACAGTGACGTAATACCGCTGGCTTGCAGCGTAAATCAAACTACTAGGAAGAATTCAGCGAGTCTTCTGGGGTCTCGGTAGCTCAGCGGTTAGAGCAGTGGACCGGCAATCCAAAGGTTTTTTTTTCTAGTTAACAAAGGTTTATAAAGGTTTTTTAAAGATATTTTATAATGCTGGCTGGATGGCTGGATTCGAAACTCATTTATGGTCACGTCACGACCGAGAGCATAAATTTTAGTTTAAGTGTCATTGCTAGAATCTCCGTGGATAGATGAAACTCTTCAAACTGATTTAATGAGGATTGTCTTTGATTTTTTGGCAGCTAAACAATTAACGAAATAACCCATAACAATGGCGTCATAAGAAACAACAAAAAAATGTGTGACACTAGATGTAAGTATGCACAAAAGACCTGTGAATATTTTTTTATAAACATTCTTTTGGCTTTAGTACCTAGTATTATCTATTCTGTATTATACGTTCACTGGAAAATCATCACCATCAGCAGAAGGACGTCCACTGTTTAAAAAAGACATAGGCCTGTCGGGATAAATGAGGCCCATCCAAATACTTACGCGATTGAGCAGAGCTGGTGGCGGTGTCGCAGTTTCTTGAACCACATTTTCCATCTTCTGAAACAAATTTACTGAATATCATCAAGATCAACATCATCATTAATATGGAACACGAATCTGTATTGCTAACCAAGTGTTAGAATAAGTTTTCCTTCCAGACCAAAGCTCTTTCATATAACATCCAGAACTCAAATAGCCTCACTATAATATAATTAACCGTCTCTAATTATTATTGCTATTCTTGTACTCATAAAATAGAATATCGACATAATAAAGTTATTATTATTCACATTTTTAAACAACGGTATGATCGTGAAATAGAATGGCTAATTTTGAAATAAAATCAACTTATTAGTTTCGTATAAGAAGAAATAAAAATATTTATTTAAAACTTGTGATTTACTCCAAACCCGGTGAAACCTCGGGAAAATTTTGCACTTAGGTTGCAAGTGCAAGAGGTCTTTAACATTTCGCTGTAACATAATAAACTAGGTATTCAAAACAAAATAGAGCCCACCTAACAATTAAGCAGCAAATTAGTTTTAACCCGACTGCGCCAGAAGGAGGGTTATGTTTTTCGAGAGCATTGTATGTATGTAAGTTTGTAATTGTTTGGCACGCTCTGCGGCCTGGGGGGTTACTCTTGAACGCAAACTCAATCTCAATACAATTCCAATGCGATTAATATGTATCGATATTGGGATAAGTAAAGATAATTCCGGAACGTCATCTCGATAATAATCATTGTTCAATCAATTTCCACGCAATTTAATTCCAATGTTGCGCTATTATCGCTTACAAATGTGACATTTGACATTTTTTAGATTTGTGATTGGAAATTGATTAATGCAATAATAATTGTGTTTCAAGAGTAAGCCTACTAACGACTCGATAGATTTTAGCTTGAGAGGAGTCGTTAGATTCGTATTTACTGTGAGAGTGACACTGGGTATATCAAAGTATAAAAAAAACAAAATGGCGGTTTGTTGGCGCCAAATTCAAATGTTTGGTACGGCTCGATAGATAAATAATAGCTTCGAAGTATTTGTGTGTCATGTCATGTGTATATAGGTTACTAATGTTACTATACAAACTCATTAAATAATAAAACTAAAAAAAGGTAAATTAAAAAACGGTAAGCACGGTACGGTTGTAAACTTGTCTTTTGGAAGCAGTTTTGTGTAGCTGTTCTGTTTTGTTTCGGTATTAGTCCTGATTAAGGTACTACCGGGTAACAAGGCCCACTTTTTTACAAATTGAAATAAAACCTATATTTTATCATTTAGAAGAAAAAGAGTATTTACTATGAAAGCTATGATTATTTCAAAATCCAAATAAAAGTAGTTATTGAAGCTTAAACGATAATTAGTTAGGTTTTTAAACATTTTTAAAAACCTTATTTTGGGCCTTACTAAACATGGTATGTCCAATAAGGCCCGTGCCGTTTTTAAGTCTTTTGGAGCAAAAGTAAGCATTAAAGACCTTATGGATATATACACATAAAAATTGTAACATTCATAAACTTCGATAAAAGCAATCGGATACTAAAATGATCAATATTTTGTTAAAAAAAAATACTTTTCCACTGTGTAATAAAACACACATCATCTCATCTTCCTCCCCTGCTGATATCTGGAAGTTCCTTGGAACCTTAGGTATCGGTAAGACGCGTGATGTCGTTCTCCCAAACACAATTGCGTTGGATGATATAAACCGTCATTTCGCCACTACTGCTACTATAGATTGTTCAACCATTTGTCAGACGGTAGACTACATTGCAAGTCTGTCTCGTCCCAGCATTGAGTCTTTTAAATTTTCTTCTGTTACTGAGGATGAAGTCAAAAAGATTATCCTATCCATTAAATCAGGGGCCGTGGGACGTGATGGCGTCAGCCGTCGTATGATTGTCTCGATCCTAAACTACGTCATTCCTCCGATTACCCATATCATAAACTTTCCTTCCCCTCCCAATGGTGTAAGGCCTTTGTGCGTCCCTTACCAAAGATTTCCAATCCTTCCCTTCCAGCCCATTTTCGACCCATATCCGTTCTACCGTTTCTCTTTAAAGCTGTCGAGGCTTGTGTTCAGAAGCAGCTTTCGAGGTTTATTTACAATAATAGCCTCGTTAGTTCATTGCGATCTGGTTTCAGACCTGGGCACAACACAGTTTCCGCCCTCCTTAAAGTGACTGGTGACATTAGACTTGTCTAATCTAAAAATGCCTTGGCATGGAGGATACCAAAATCACAGTCTTGGTACTTATTGTTTTCTCTAACGCTTTTAATGCCGTCAGTCATGACATCCTCCTTTCAATCCTTTCTCATCTTATGATTTCATCCGAGGTTCAGGAATGGTTCTCTTCCTATCTTCGAGAGCGTCAGCAGTCGGTCCGCATTGACGAGACATCATCAAGTTGGTGTAACCTTGATGCTGGCGTTCCACAAGGCGGTATTCTTTCACCATTATTATTTTCAATATTTATTAACTACGTCACCCTCCACCTTCAGTGTGCGTATCATCTGTACGCCGATGACCTTCCGCTTTACACTCATGCAAGTGTGGATGACTTGTCAGACGCCATTGGGAAATTAAATCGAGATTTGGAAGTGATTAACGACTGGTCCCGCAGGTTTGGTGTGGCCGTTAACCCCACAAAATGTCAGTCGATACTTATTGGCAGCTTGCGATTGATAGGTAAAGTGAAGCTTGATACTCTTGGGCCAATAGTTTTCGACGCAACAATCATACCATTCAGCTCAAGCGTTAATAATCTTGGGCTACATCTGGATGGTACCCTCAGCTGGCATTCTCAGGTTGCAAATGTCAGCATAAAAGGTCACCTGGACTTTGCGCTCTTTGAATCGTCTGAGGAACTTTCTGCCGGTCGCGATGAAGGTGATGCATGCACAAACTTTAATTTTTCCCATGGTCGACTATGGTGACGTGTGCTATTACGATCTCAATGCTGCCTTGCTTGATAAGCTCGACATTGCTCAACAACGGTATCCGATTCATTTATAATCTTAAGAAATATGATCACATCTCACAACATAGGTTAGATCTGAAATGGTTACCCATTCGCCAAAGGAGACGTCTGCGAGCCCTTACCACACTTTTCTCGTTTCTGAATTCCCCTAATGCCCCTTCATATCTCACTCCTCACTTTCAGTACCTTTGCTCGTCCCATGATAGGAATCTCCGGTCATCGAATGACCTTCTTCTTCTCTGTCCTTCCCATTCTTCTGGCTTTGTACAATCGTCCTTTCAAATCCAATCAATTCTCCTTTGGAACGCGCTGCCGCTCGAAATCAGGATGGCTACGAGTCGTCAGGCTTTTAAAAAGAAACTCCGCATGCTCCTTTTTAATGAAACTTTAGTACGTCGGGGTCACCACTTTAGTATTACTTTAATAATAATGTTCTTTGTTATCAGAAGGATCGTGTCTGCTATCAGTCTGGAGTGAGTATCGGGTCGAAGAAATGAAACAGTTAGTTATGCACAACAGTTAATATATTGAACTCTATAAAAGCTATTTTTAGACACTTTACATTTACGTAATACGACGCGGCGCGTAACGCGGACGCGCGAGTAACCAAGGCGAGGATTCAGGGATGACTGCTCATTCAACGTTAGCCGAGAACGAATTTGCTTACACGCAACTTTTACAACTGTGTCACCTCAATCCCATCAATCCTCCCCATTTTTTTAAAAAAAATTTTTGATCATCTCCACAAAGTTATAACTTCAATAATTAAACATGCTAAAAGTCTACACAAAACAATGCGAGGCACAGCGGAAATGCTGACAGAGTGTAACGTTATCGCTGGTCGCTGTGGCTCGGAATGTTAATGCAATATACTGCTACATAAAGTACCTATTTCTGTGAACAAAACATTACAATTGAACTGAATTATGAATATGAACAATCTATTTATATAAACTAATAATATGACGATTTAACATTGTAAGTCTTTGTTATGCTTTTTTCAAAATTACATTGTTATTTACTTTTAAGTTATTTACATTGTTTATTAGCTTACTTTTTGTTGTAAAATTTTTTTAAAAGAAACATGTTGTACATTTTAACATAATTATTACATATAAGATAATATAACCCTTACTATATTTGTTTTTGAATACATATTAATCAACCGATAAACAATAAATTCCCTTTTTAAACTAACAACTTGTTTTATTTACTTATACATTAGTAAACTTAATATTTTCTAGTCATTAAAACATAGAAATCATTTATCTTCTCACATTTACCTTTGTCTTATATTAGGTAGGTAAATTAGTTTTTAACAAACAAAACACAAAACATCACATTTTAAAGTTATGTTCTTTTTGAATTTAGAATCATAACACAAAATATTTAAAATAAAAATATCGTTGCACTGTGAACTTACTTATATGTTTACAACTTTTACTTAAGGCGGCGTCGAATTTGACGTCACAGGCACTGCAATCGACGTTGTTCCTTGCATACTTTGTATCGCTTGCGGTGTTGCCGCTAGTACTTGTCGATGTACCCATCGCTTTCCGGATTTGTGGCATCTTTTGTACAAAAAATATGCCATGATAATTATTAATATGACAACAATCACTGATATCACCACATTAAATTGACTTAATTGTGCTTCAACACTTGAAGAGTTTGCACCAGCTTGTGCTATGACTATCTGATCTTTATTTACTTCTTTACTTTGATTTTTACCGATTGTTATTATCATGAGCTTCAAACGAGAAATAAATAGAAATTAAATATAAATTTACTTTTATGTATTTTAACTTTACTACTTCGCAAAATTGCCAAAGTTCCTTCACAGTTCATCGACCTAGTTCCTTTACATTGAAAACATTATATTAAAATACATTATAACTATTTTATACGTACTTTAGTACTTACGTAGGTACTTACTAATTAAGTCGAGATCGCACTGGCGGCTTTACAATGCGACCGCTGCGCGTAGCGCGTGTAGCGCACGCAGGCGTAGCGCGCGTAGGCGTTTCAGCCTTCGCACTACCAGAGTCCCGGGTTCGATTCCCGCTAACATTAATATTATCATGTTTATTTGATGTACACACTAGCGTTTGATTCTTGTTACTTTCCTCACTAGTCTTAGTAACAATACTTGTAGGAACATTATTATTCCATTCATTATCTGCTAATACATAGGCTGGCTTTAAACGATCTATTGATACATGAATCTGCCTATCATTTATTTGAATTTTATATGTTTTATCTCTCCTATTTAATACGCGATAAGGTCCGTCATACGGTGGTTGTAATGACCTTCGCACCATATCGTTCCTTAGAAAAACATACTGACATTCCTTCAAATCCTTATGAACAAATATTTTTCTAGAATCCTTATTAAAACGATTAACGGGTTTGTAACTTTTAATTATTTGTCGTAACTTGTAAACATAACTTTCTAAGTCTAAAATGTCACATTTACTTTTTTCGTCATAAAAATCACCAGGTAACCTAATTGTGGTTCCATATGTTAACTCTGCTGGACTAACACCTGTATCAACCCGTTTAGCTGCACGTAACCCTAACATCACTGTTCCTAACTCGTCAACCCAAGAAGGAATTAAGGCGAGCCATTAAAGCTGATTTCAGGGTACGGTGAAAACGTTCTATAGCTCCGTTACTCTGCGGGTGGTACGGACTACTTCTAATTCTGTTTATCCCTAATAATGACATTAATTGTTTGAATAAATTGCTTTCGAATTGGCGGCCCTGATCACTCGTCAGTTTTTCTGGGCAACCAAATCGCACTATCCATCCATTATAAAATGCTTTTGCAACTATTTCTGCTGTAATTTCCTTTGTAGGAATAACTTCCGTCCATTTTGTATATCTATCTATTATTGTTACACAATATCTGTAGCCTTCTACACTTATAGGAAGAGGGCCAATCAAATCCAAATTTACATGCATAAAACGATTTACAGGCTGAAACTGCCCTAAGTCTGACACAGTATGTTTCAAAACTTTTGACCTCTGGCATCGTACACATGATTTTGCCCAATTACTTATGTCTTTGTTCATACCTATCCAGAAATATCTATCGCTTACTAATTGTTTTGTTGTTCGAATACCTGGGTGGCTTAGACTATGTACTGCGTCAAATGCTACGCGTGTAAATTCCTTTGTTAAACACGGTCTCGCTTGTTTCGCTGACAACTCACACCACACCAAAATGTCGGTCCCTAGTAATGTGATCCGTTTGAAACTAAACTTGTTATTGTTACTTGATTCTGAGAACAACTTTAATAATTGTTCATCGGTTCCCTGTGCTATAGCGAGTTCGGAATAATCTATTACTGTTGGACAGGAAATAGTTTCTATTCTAGATAAACAATCTGCCACTGTATTCTTATTACCAGCTAAAAATTTAATGTTACTAGTAAATTCGCTAATAAACATTATTTGCCTGGCTCTACGTGGTGTTTCTTTTTCACTATTAATTTTATCAAACATGTACGTAAGAGGTTTGTGGTCGGTTAAAACTATTAAATCGCGACCTTCTATCATATATCGAAAGTGAACTATTGCTAGATATATAGCTAAAAGTTCCCGGTCGTATGTACTATATTTCTTTTGAGTAACTGACAATCTTTTTGAAAAAAATCCTAAAGGTTTCCACGAATTATTTTCTTTCTGTTGTAATGACGCGCCTACACTGCTATAACTTGCGTCTGTCATTAAAATTAAAGGACTATTTGTAGAAGGGTGGGACAACATAACTGCATTTTCTAAACTTACTTTAGACTGGTTAAATTCTTCTATAGCTTTCTGCGACCATTCTATTTTTGTCTTATCTTTACGTTTGAACTTGTGCAGATATTTGTTCATTTCACTTGTAGATCTGCCGCGTGCGGAATAAGCGATCTGTAAAAGTTTAACATACCCAAGTATCTGCGCAACTCCTCTACGGTGGTTGGCTGTGGAAAATCTATTATCGTCTTTTGTTACCTCATAACCCAAAAATTTTAATTTTGTTTGTCCGAAACAACACTTTGAAATATTAATTGTTATACCAAAATTTAAAAAGTCAAATCTTTTAAAAACTTCATCTAAATGACGTCTATGGCTGATGACGTCATCGCTAGAAATTATTACGTCATCAACGTATGCGAAAATATAGTCTAGACCTGCTAAAACACTATTGTCCATAAATCTTTGAAAAGTTTGTGCGCTATTCCTAAGTCCAAACGGCATTTTTGTAAATTCATATAATCCAAACGGTGTGATTACTGCAGTCTTCTCTATGTCAGATTCGGCTACTGGAATACAATTAAAAGCTCTAATTACGTCAAGACGTGTAAATATTTTCTTATTTGCAAGTACATAAGTAAAATTTTGTAAACGTGGGACTGGATACCTATCGGGTTTCGTTACAGCATTTAACTTTCTATAGTCACCACACGGTCTTATATTACCATCTTTTTTCGGAACAATATGCAAGGGACTGGCCCAAGCGCTTTTACTAGGCCGGCAAATGCCTAATTCTTGCATGATTTGAAATTCTTTCTTTGCTTTAATATATCTATCGGGTGGTAAAGGTCTAGCTCGAGCAAACACTGGCGGTCCAGTTGTCTCAATATGATGAAACACATTATGTTTACAACTTTCTTTATACGAAAAAGGTTTAGTTATGTCAGGATATTTTTGCAATAAATCAAAGAATGGATGCGAGTTATTTACTGTTTTTAAAGTCGGTTCATTAGCATTTGATATTGATGCTATTACATTTAAATTTGTAATTTGATCGATTAATCTACGTCCAGCCAAATCAATTTATAATTTAAATTTAGTTAAAAAGTCTGCACCTATTATAGGTTGCTTGACATCTGCTATTATAAAAATCCATCGAAAATTGCGTCTTAATTTTAAATTTAAATGTAAAGTTTTCACTCCATATGTTTTAATTTGAGTTCCATTGGCTGCATACAGTTTATAATTTTCACTTTCATTCACTTTTAACCGATTTTTTAATAACATACGCGGAAACACTGAAACATTCGCGCCACTATTAATTAAAAAACTCAAACCTGTGTTGATGTCTCTCAAGCTGAGGCGGTGATTGACTGTAGCAGCGCAGGGGTCCGCCGTCGCCTGCACTGTCTTTAGTTTTCCTGCTCCTCGTTACGTTTCGTCACCTTACTGTCACCTTGCTGGTTCCATTTTCGTTTATTCCAGTTGCATGGCTCTACGCATTTATTTTCCCTATGCCGATAACGAAAATGGTAGCTACATAACCAGTTTGGATCCTCAGGAGTACGTCTACGACTGGTACTACGATTATGACTTCGCCCTTTTGACGACGAAAAATTCCTCTGAAAAGCTCGATGTCTTGGTCTGCCGCGGTCCATCTCCAGGTTACGAATGCGGTTGTTCAAACTGCGAATCTCGGCAACTAAATCTTTATTTTCTGATTTCGGCTGTTTCTGATCTATCCTGTTAATTGTGTTTAAAGGTTGTGCTGTTTCCAACACTTTATCAGCAATCAAAGTAAGTGTGCTGAGGTCTTTAGAGTCTGCTACTGCTAACACTCCTCGCACAGTAGATGGTAGATGATTTTGCCACATAATCTGTAAGGCTTCATCGGATACCTTATCTCTAGCCAGATCTTTCATTCGGCGAAGCAATTGAGAAGGTTTTTGATCACCCAACTCCATTTCTCCGATTAACTTCTGTACTTGTCTGTTCTGTGATTCTTCATAAATTCTTAATAATCGGTGCTTAAGTGTTTTATATTTATCTTTTTCTGGTGGAGCTATTAATATATCTGTAACTTGCGTGATTACTTCCTTGCCCAGCTTTGATATGACCAAGTGGTACTTTGCTTCCTCCGACACATGCTGGGGTTTAATTAAGCACAGCTTCAAATTGGATAAACCAAAGTCGTGGTGCATCTTGCCAAAAATCGGGTATTGTTGCTGTCACCGATATCGTACTCAAAGGTTGTTCTTCAGCCATTTCTAATGATTCACCGTAAACTGTTTTTGCAGTATCTTGCGTCATTATGCACAAAAAATGTTTTTCTTGGATAAACACCAATGGATAACTATACCCAATATTATTTTAAGGATCCTCGCCTCGGGCTAAATTGAGTCACTCCCCGGTTAAAACGTCACTACGGTCCCGATATCACTCCACGTAGAACTGATTCACGGGTCACCACTTTAGTACGTCGGGGTCACCACTTTAGTATTACTTTAGTAATAATGTTCTTTGTTATCAGAAGGATCGTGTCTGCTATCAGTCTGGAGTGAGTATCGGGTCGAAGAAATGAAACAGTTAGTTATGCACAACAGTTAATATATTGAACTCTATAAAAGCTATTTTTAGACACTTTACATTTACGTAATACGACGCGGCGCGTAACGCGGACGCGCGAGTAACCAAGGCGAGGATTCAGGGATGACTGCTCAGTGCTCATTCAACGTTAACCGAGAATGAATTTGCTTACACGCAACTTTTACAACTGTGTCACCACAAAACCATGGCAGAATCATCTCAGTAACGTCCTTTTTATAAGTTATGTAGTGTATTTATATGTATATATATTTGTATATATTTGTGTAAGTTTATATTTTTATGTAATTATTATATTTATGTAATTGTGTAAATATCTGTAAGTGTATTAAAATTTTATTAGATTATACTGCCCTGTGTCACATTAATCGCCAAAAATTGCACCTACCATGTCATCTCTGCACCACCCTATGGTTGACTGGTAGAGAATGCCTCAGGCATTAAATCCGCCATGTAATATATTATGTTGCAAAAGTTTAAATAAATAAATAAAACAGCCGAGGTATCGAATTTTTAAGTGTTTATTGTATTAATATTAGATTTTACTTATACATTATTGTTATTTATGCTAAAATTAAGTAATTATTGTTTATATTCCTATTAAGGCCCAAGCAACTACTTCGTTGGGCCTTGCTAACCGTTGTGGGCTTTACAACACAAATTAAATATTTATAAAATAAAAAGCTATAAAATTGCACATGTTTATGTAAATATCAAAAGATTAATGATCAAATAAACACACTAAGTAAAAATCTACAAAAAAATCTTAGTATAAACAAGTAAAAACTGACGTTATTTAGGAGCCAAAATTAGTAATATGAGCGGCCGCGACCGATGTCGGTGAACTACCGGGTGTCACTGACAAGATGGTGGCCGCTCGCTGTCCGCTGCTGCGTTTCGGCGTTTATATTGATGTGTTTCATGCATGCTACGAAGTTGGCACGGATCAAATGTAATAAACATAGTTTTCTGCGCTTGGGCCTTGGAAAACGGTGGGCCTTGTCACCCAGTAGTACCTTACTATGCCCGGTTCAGACCGTTTTGGAGGCCCGCGTGTGATGGTATGGGTTGGGATAAGTTTGATGGGCGAAACAGAGCTGGTTATTCTGAATGAAGGTACCGTAACCGCTGCTAGTTATGTCGAGCGAGTAATCCAACCACTTGTGATCCCTATTTCACAAAGAGTGGGCAGTGATTTCGTTTTTATGCAAGATAATGCTCGCGCACATACTGACCATACTACACAAAGAGCACTTTCTGACGCCAATATTACAGTTTTGCCGTGGCCAGCGATGAGGCCCTATCGAACATTTATGTTATGGGATCAGTTGAAGAGAAGCCTCAAACAATAGAACATTTATGGCATCAGTTAAAGAGAAGCCTCAAACAAAATTACACCAGCGTTTACAGTTAACAAGAGCTCATAAATAACAGTGTGTTGGGAGGGGAGCGAATACCCTAATAAAACGTCCGCTGATCGAGTGTGCCAGATAGGCTCAGAGAATGCATTCGGAATCGAGGTGGTCCCATGCGCTATTTAAAGTGACAACTTATTAGGATTGACCCCTTACCGTCCCATATTTGCACATTTAAGTTTTTGTCAAAATTTCAAATTTATCTATGTTTGAGTTATGGCAACTTTAAAAATCATAGACTAGATAAATACTTTAACGTTTAGTATCTGCATAATGTTGGCAAGCCTGCTAGAATAAGAAAAAAGTCAGTTTGAATTTAACTGTTCTTCAAAGGTATGTAGCTCTGTCTTTGCACCCGAATTTCTCAGAATTCTACGAATATTTTTGCTTGTGTATTTTTCTATGCATAAATTCATCATATGTGACTCTAAAAATAAAAGAATCCACCCAAGATTATTATTGATTGTCAAATTATTCTGCGATATTTTCGTGTGCATATTTGGGACGATAAGCAGTCTTGGCTCAATTGTGCTGTTTATATATGGGACGGTATGCAGATAGCGGTAAAACTGTTACTGTTCATAAATGACTCGTCATGCAGTACGAACGCGTAGGTTGAAGTTTTTGAAGACAATATTATATTACTATCTCAAGCATAATTATTATGCTTGAGTTAGTAATATAATATGTTTATTCTGCCCATTCATTTTTGAACTGTCTTCTTTCGCAGTATAGTCAAGTCACGGGTTCGATTCCCGTGGAGTTTTACTAAACCAGACTTAGGTAACTGGTAAAATGTAAAATGTGTTTGTGCATAAACAAAAAAATAAATTGTTTTCTGGAGTATCATGTCCCACCAGGTCCTTTTCATCTAGAAACAGATTGATGTTTTACTTTACTGTTTGTTTTTAATAAAGGGGTTTTTGTTATTGACTAGTCCCATATTTGGTATAAACTGTTTTATTCCATTTATTGCTCATCGTACCATATATGCACATTTTGCTTTTCATGAAATAATATATTCATTGGCACTGCAACATTTTTTTTAACTTTTTAAGGGTTCTATAAACTCAAAACTATAAAATATTTTTTCCTGCAATGATATGAAATTCCATGCGGTAAGGGGTTAAAAATACAGATTTATAATTTTATTTTCGTCATATTCATTTTATCATAATTTTACCTAATACTGTCTTTTGTGAATATGAAAAAAAATAAACAATTTATACCACTTGTTACGTTTATTTAATATCTTAATCCGTACTTTATACAACCATAATCATAAAAAATATTTACACATTCATATCATCAAGTTAATACTTACGTAAAAAAAAATTATGTTAAACGGTTTTACTGAAAAGAAAGATAATCGATGATGTAGAAAATGTACTAAAAGCTTCAAAATAATCAAAAATAAATTAAAAATAAAATCGTGGGGCGCGTGCAACCGTTCATATTATGCCCCCTCTTCACATCGGCAGTCGCATCCGCAGACGTCATCTGCGGAAGCGTCGGCCCGAGTCGGCCGACGTGTAGGGGGGTGATTTGCGCGTCTGTGGTAGGTATTCAACGTCTGCTGCGTCTGCTGACGTTAAATACCGCAATTTTTAGCGCAAATCACCCCCCTACACGTCGGCCGAGACGCATCCGCAGATGACGTCTGCGGATGCGTCTCCCGATGTGAAGAGGGGGCATTAGATATGGGCGCCGAGAGCCAAATCCACGGCGGTGGCGGCGCGTGGACTTCTAATTTCCACGACGGCCGGCGCGCCGGCGGCGTGGCCGTGGTTATCAAATATTGTTTAAACTTTAAATAAAATCATTTTTTGTTTGGAATTTATAATAATTTAAAGCATAGTAAGGATCCAAAAGCTACTTGGAAGCATCAAAAACAAAGCTAATTTAAATACTAATCTTTCTACATCAAGTGAACTTCATTCTTTGGCGGTTAACCCTAATTTAGCGGTAAATCTTGTAAATACTTACTTTTATAGGTAAAGATCTATCCTCCAAAATTACAACAAATCACAAACCTCAACAACGCAGCTTAAATTTCATTTATTCAAGCTCTATCGCATTGTTTATTACCGATGAAGATGAGGTCGAGCGAATTATTTCTAGCCACGAGACTAACTGTAAAGTGGGTTGGGATGGTATCTTCGTCAGCTTACTTAAAACTGCTAAGAAAAGAAAGAAAGAAAGAAAAATATATTTATTTAGCATTCCATCCAGTTACAATATTGTAAAATATTACACAACCCAAACCGTCACTTATTTTGAAATGCCAAAAAGGATTCTTCTCAGCATAAAGCCACAGCCAAGGCTGTGACGCTGATTTTCAGAAAAACCCTTTTCATAACATAAAATTACAAAACACGCACTGCTGCGCACGCACATCATAAACATTGAAAAATAATAATACTTAAACCTATCACAAAATGAACCGTGACCTTCATCAATACATCACTTTGAATTATAAATGAATATTATAATTAACGTAGATATTTTATACAAATTTTAAGAATTTGGTTTAAAGTATGTAACACAGCTATTAATTTAGTGAGTATCCTTTTGTAAATAAAGAAGATATTCCTTATATTTGCTTTTAAAAGAACGCAAAGTGAGACACTTTTTAAGGGGAGGTGGGATATTGTTCCAGCATTTCGTAGAGGAGTAACGAAAACTCCCTCGAAATGCAGCTGTATTGTGGCACGGGCAACCAAGAAGAGAAGCAGTTCTAGCACGACTAGAGAACAGCAATTTGTCAAACAAATATGTAGGAGTTTTAGTTTGAACAATACCAAACAGAAGACAAGCATAATGGAGTGTACGCCTTGACTGCATATTGATGAGGTTACTCTTATTAAGAAACGGGGTGATATGGGCTCTACGAGGAATATCAAAACAATAACGTGCACATGAATTCTGAACACGTTGAATTATCTTCTTTGTATAACCAAACATGCACTCGCCTATAACCGTATCAGCATAATTGAGTTTTGATAGAATAAGAGTTTCACAGAGTTTTGTTCTTAAGTCAACGTCCAGAAAATTTTTCACCTGATATAGTACCTTAAGCCTGTAATAACAATTTCTTGCTACTTCCAAAACGTGGTTATGAAACCGTAAACCGTTATCCATAAGAACCCCCAAATTCCGCGCTTCAGCCACTTGCTCGATATCTGAGTTACCAATTCTAACTGTAGGATTAAGATTATTTACTGAGTTAATTTGAGAGTCTGACCCGAGTACAAGAAATTTAGATTTGAGTGGGTTTAAAACCAAACAATTCTTATTTGACCATTGTTCAATCGCTTCAAGGTCTTCGTTAATTTTACCGACAGCATCTAATGTTTCATTAGCTTTAAAGGACATATAAATTTGCAAATCATCTGCATATAAATGAAAGTTACAGTTTTTAATGCAAGCAGTTAAATCTGCGCTATATAATATAAATAAAATTGGACCCTGTATCGAACCTTGGGGTACACCTCGATTGAGGAACGAGATTTCTGATAAAGATTTAACACCATTTTTATCAACCTCAACTCTCTGTGAACGTTTATCAAGATAGCTAGAAAACCACTTTAATGCACCACTGGTAAAACCATAATATGACAATTTGGATATCATCCACAACATCCAATAAAGCCGTGGTAGTGCTGTGGGATGCGCGAAATCCGGACTGTTTCTGCGGTAAGATGTTGTTATCATTCAAATACTCAGTTAACTGCTGGCAGACAACTTTCTCTATTATTTTTGAAAGAAATAGGAGGATACTTATCGGCCTTAAATCCTTAAAGTCACTGGTTTGGGGTTTTTTCGGGATAGGCCTAACAAGAGCTTCTTTCCAAAGGTCAGGAAAAATGCCTGATTGAATAGACTTATTTATCAACTTCGTTAAAGCTTTGAGTGTACGTGGCAATGTCAAAAAAATCATATCGCGTGTAATACCGTCAACTCCCATGGCATTTGTAGAAATTTTAGTAATAATTTTCAAAATACATGACTCGTCAACTGCATGAAGGCAAAATGTAGAAGAATTAAACCGGTGATGCTCAAAATATGAAAGATATGAAGTACTGACCGAATCATTACTGGGTATATTGAGAAAATGACTATTAATAGTATTCGGGTTACGTTTCTTTGCTCTTAAAATCAACAATGTTTTTCTTGACATTTTTCCAAAGTAACCGAGAATTTTTAGAAAACTGATTAATATTCTGTCGGAAAAAGGCAGCCTTTTCACTATGCATGGCTTTATTTACTACAGATTTCAAGTCTTTATAATAGTTAAAATCAGATTCCTTTTTTGTAATATGGTATTTACTATGGGCGTCATCTCTTAACCTCATCATCCGCCTAACGGTAGGTGTTATCCAGGGATAGCTCTGATGCTTGATATAAGAATGCCTAACAGGTGCAAAAACATCAAAAACATGTAAGACATAAGTATTAAACCTTAACACTGCTTCATTAATGTCACCAGTAATCTGTTTTTCCCACGGCACGTCCTTAACAAGATCATTAAAATCATTTAATTTAATATCTTTGAGTGGTCTATAGCATATCCACTTTGAAGGCGGTTTAGGCTTGTTAATATGTAAATCAAACGATATAAAGGCATGATGACTTAGGGCAGGAATATAATCAACAGAGACGTTGGAGACATTTGTGGTGCTACATATAAGATCAATAAGAGTTGCAGAGTGATCTGTGAAATGAGTTGGGACGGTTACATATTGATTAAGATTTAAGTATTGTAAAAATGCACTTAGTTTCCTAGCGTTCGGTTCATTAGAAACCAACATATTAATATTGAAATCTCCTTGTAAAATAACATGATCAAATGAAGAAAACGCACTAACAGATTAGGTTTATAGACATTTATTTTCTCAAAAAGATTACAATAATCACCTAAAGAGAAAAACACAATATTTTTAAAGTATAAAATAATATAAACCGTTTAGCGCAGTTAGTAGGGTATATGTAAGAAAAAGTTTGCCGATTTTGTGTGTAGCAGTAAGCGAGCGCGTACGCCGCCGCGAGAACAATACTTGTTTGTTTACGCTTATGACATGGTGCACAGGCGACAAGCGGTTTTCAAACTGTTTCTTACCTACTTACTTGTTAGATTAATATTAACGAAACGGTAACATAATACAATAGGAATCAATCATATTATCCTTAAACATGCTTATTTTTAGTTTACAATTACTTATTTATTATTATTTTATAAATATTGAAAATTACACATTATCTGAGAATAACTAGGATTTTTTCTATATATTTATTATAATATTATTCAATGGGTACTGACTGATTTATTATTATCATTAATATTTATTATTACACATTTGATACTTTAAGACTGAAACATTAACATTAATTAATTCTTAACTTACTTATAGATAATATTTGTGGTTAATTGGTAGCGGTTGGTTATTTGTTACGGCCCTAATGTTTTTTTATATTTGTATTATAATCATTCTATCAATGAAATGAAGGATCCTCCAAGATGTGGCGTTTCAATAATTTTTTGTAGGTTATAAGGTTTTTAGCTTCTTTTATGTTTTTAGGTAACTTATTATAACTTTGAGCTCCCTCGCAAAGAATACTCTTTTTTCCGAGGTTGGTTTTTGATTGTTTTATAAATATATTATTTGCCTGTCTAATGTTTCGTTTGTGGTGGTCTATGTTTTTAGTAAATGATATTTGCGAATGAATATCTTTAGTAATAATTTTCCTTATAAGAATGCAGGTGTTGAATTTATAGGTTTGTAACAAGTTCATTAGTCCTGTCTCCTTGTAGATTTGTACGGTAGGTGTTCGGTAGTCATATCTGAATAACGTTTTAATTAATTTATTTTGTGACCTTTGTAGTTTTTGCATGTTACTTTTAGCTGCTGATCCCCACACTTCAATTACATAATCCAGGTGAGGTTTGACCATAGAGTTATATATTGTATAACGCACGTGTCTTGGCAAACATCGAGATATTCGCTTTAGGGCGCCTGATAGAGATATAAGCTTACTCTGGATTTTGTCCATATGTGGTTTCCATGTAAGCCTATTATCAAGTAGCAGTCCTAAGTATTTCTCGGTATTAGTTTTATTGATTATTTTGCCATTAATTGTTAGTGGACTATAGGTACCTATTTTTTTGTTTTTTGCTGTAAAGATAATATAGTTTGTTATTGAAGCATTAATGGTCAATAGGTTTGCCTGGAGCCAGGCGTGTAATATATTCAAATCATGTTGTGCGTCAGTAATAACTGTATTTATAGAGTTCCCAAAATAGAACAGGCTAGTGTCGTCAGCGTATAAAGTGATTTCTCCTTTCAGCCCAATCTCGTGAATACTGTTAATATAAATTAGGAACAGTAATGGTCCTAAGATTGAGCCTTGAGGCACGCCACAAGTAATACTTCTGGGTTTGCTTTGATGAACATCAATTTTAACAGTTTGGGTTCTATTTCCGATATAGGATTTGAAAACATCGTACGCTGTATCCGCAACACCTGCATCTTTGAGCTTCTGTAGTAATTTTTCGTGACTAACGGTATCGAAGGCCTTCTTTAGGTCAATGAATATCCCTAAGCCTATTTTCCGATTGTCAATGTTAAGCCTTATGTTTGTCACTAAGTCAACAGTCGCAGAGATAGTGTTTGACTTTGGTCTAAAACCGTATTGTTTTGTACATATGAAATCTGTAGCATTTAGAAATTCGTTAAGGCGATTATGCAGAACTTTTTCATAGACTTTTGACAATACTGGCAGCACACTTATCGGCCTATATTTGCTTGGGTCCATCTTGTTACCAGATTTAAATATGGGACTTACTTTTGCATGTTTAAGGGAATCGGGAAAATATCCTTTCGTTTAGGCACTTATTAATGCAATTTGTTAGGTCTTTAGCTATTATTCGGTGAGTGAGTCAATAAAAGTATCTAAGGACGTACTGATACCAATTTTCACTCACGTTTTTAATCTTTCCTTATCCTAAAAAGTCTATCGTCCATCCGATTTTCAAACATGGTGACAAAGCTATTGTAAAGAACCTATAGGCTGATTTCTGTTTTATCTTCATTTTTTTAAATCTTAGAAAAAATAATAAATAAAAGACTTTTACAATACCAAATTAACGGTCCGTTATTTGTTGTCGATATTTTCTGTTAGTTACTACGTCTCTATTCTATCCACACTTTGTCTGTTGGTGCGCTTGGAGGAATAGTTTTGGTGCGCATGGTCTGGTGCGCTTCAAAACTGGTGCGCTTCAAGGAATACCCACCCCTTCCGTAACCTGGTCCTACTTTGCTCCAATTTTTTTTATTTCACTTCTTTTTAAATATTGTTTAAATTCACTTACAGAAAATATTAATGGCTGACTTTGACATCTGTCAACACTGGTGTTGCTAGATTATGAAAATATTGGATTCTACTAAATAGTAAAGTATCAGTACGCAAAATCAGATTTAATAATTTTTCGGAAGTGGAGCATTTTTACCACCCTAGAAGCAAAGTAGAACCAGATTACTGGGTATATAGATAAATTCAATATCCTATCAAATAACCAATATGGCTTCAGATCTAGAATAAGCACTGAAGATGCGGTGCTAGAACTTACTGACACAATAGTCAAGGGCTTCGAGAAGTAGACTATAATCTTTGGCGACTCTTTCGGCTTATCAAAGGCTTTGATACCGTGTCCATTCCTATACTTATATATTTTCAGTAAAACCGTTTAACTTAAAAAAAAATCTATTTTCAAGTTTTTAGTTGTTTTATAATGTACTTTATACTATTAGTCAAGCCATTTCATTTGATACCCATAGTGAGGTAGTTGAACAAAAAAGTTTTATCTACCGCCATTTAGAATTTATAATGTTACTAAATACATAATTGTATTGTCATCAGAACAAAAGGTGTGTACTAAATTTCAGATCAATCGGTCAACAGGAAGGGGGTAAAATTTTAAGTACTAATATTGACCCAACATCAAAAACATCAACAAACTGGTCAAGCTAAAGACAACCGTTTAAAAAAAACTAAGTAGGCCCTATTTTGTTTTGAGTAGTTTAGTAACACATTCATCCCCCATTTGGAAATATTCAACAAATTGTGATCCTTAGTTCCTGATCCAAATTAGTAGCAATCTTAATATTACGACAATGTAAATAACTTAACAGTCTCAAGCTCACTTGTTACTTATAATGTTAGATTTATTTTGAGAGAATATCTAAATACTACTCTGTCAAGAAAGTACCGGGAAAAGATCAATATTCACAAAATGTTAGTTATTCATTCTAATTTATTTTATCGTCTTCAAAGTATGCTCCTTCAGAAACGATACACTTACGACAACGAATAATCCAAACATCAACACTTTTTTTTCACTCCTCTTGCTTAAAAAGACCGTCATTGTAACGCGAACTTGACGACGTAAACAATGTCCTCTCTAGAGTAGTCCACTGGTTTAATGCTAATAATTTATTATTAAACGGAAATAAAACCAAATGTGTTAGATTTGCTCTACCTAATGTTAGGCTTGTTAAAACCATTGTTAAGGTTAAGGACGATGAAATAGAATTGGTCAATGCGACTGTCTGGGCATAACGTTAGACTCCAAATTACAATGGGAGCCTCACATCGGAAAAGTTTCGGGCAGGCTGAGTTCTGCAGCTTATGCCGTAAAAAGATCAGGCAATTAACAGCGCATCTAGTCTATTTCAGCTACTTCCACAGTGTTATGACATATGGCATACTACTGTGGGGTAACGCTGCCGACATTGAATGTATCTTTGTGTTGCAGAAAAGGGCTGTCCGGACTATCTATGGTATGAAATCTCGGGAGTCATTAGGAGACAAAAGAAATCGGTATTCTTACAGTGTATTGTACTCACAGTATATTTATGAAAATTTATTGTATACCCATAAGAATAAAAGTAAGTTTTAGAAAAGTGATAGACATAATTTGAACTTAAGAAATAAGGATAAACTGGCTATCCCCAATGATAGGCTCCACAAAATAATTAATTCATTTGCGGGGAATTGTATTCGCATGTATAATACATTATACATTGCCAATTGAGGTAACAAATATGTCAGCTAATAAATTTAAAAAATTCATAAAATGTAAATTGTGCCAAAAGGCGTATTATAGTTTTGACAATTTCTTTAATGACAAGGTTGCTTGGCAGTAACACGAATTGCTCCTTATGTAACTAGATTTTTAAAAATGTATTAGTTTTTAAGACAAACTGAAAAAAGCCGATAATTGACCTTTGATAAATTAGTTTGACTTTTGACCTAACCTTTAGACACACAATTTTTTTTTGACGAATTTAAGTAAATAATTTTTATAATTTTAAAGAGAATAAAGTAATATTTTTTTTTTAATTTTATTTTTTTTTATGTTCTAGAGCGAGGCTAAAATAGCTTTTCTTGCCTTACGGGAAAAAGTAATTTTTTTTTAAATTTTTGTCTGTCACTTGATAATGAGCCTACAAATACGAAAAAGTATTTAATCCTAAGTAGAATAATCATGAATAAAGACTCGACTTATTACTGTTTACATAAATCAACAACTTTTTTGAGATAGCTAATATAAAAGATTATGGTAAAATTAGTAATCATTTGAATCTATGGACAACACAGACCAAGCCCACACAGTCCACGCTTCAGCAAGAAACAACTGCACAGTCTGCACATGTGCTTAGGTGATTTGCCTTTAGTCCGTTAGTCGCTTTTACGACACCCAAGGGAAGAGAGGGGTTGGTAGTATTATTTTGATGAGCCCATCGCCGCTCTATGCTGTTGGATGTATGTGCAGTCTTTAGTCCATTAGTCGCCTTTTACGACACCGAAGAGAAGAGAGGGGTTGGTAGTATTATTTTGATGAGCCCATCGTCGCTCTATGCTGTTGGATGTATGTGCAGTCTTTAGTCCATTAGTCCCCTTTTACGACATCGAAAAAAGTGAGGGGTTGGTAATATTATTTTGATGAGCCCATCGTTGCTCTATGCTGTTGGATGTATGTGCAGTCTTTAGTCTGTTAGTCGCCTTTTACGACACCGAAGGGAAGAGTGGGGTTGGTAGTATTATTTTGATGAGCCCATCGCCGCTCTTTGCTGTTGGATATATGTGCAGTCTTTAGTCCGTTAGTCGCCTTTTACGATACCCAAGGGAAAAAAGGGGTTGGTAGTATTATTTAAATAGTCCATCGCCGCTCCATGCTGTAGGATGTATGTGCAGTCTTTAGTCCGTTAGTCGCCTTTTACGACACCCAAGGGAAGAGATGGAAAGACTGCACATACTGTCCAACAGCATAGAGCGGCGATGGGCTCATCAATATAATACTACCAACCCCTCTCTTCCCTTGGGTGCCGTAAAAGCAACTACGGGTTAATTTTTAATAAAATAAACCAATTCATATTGTATTGGAATGTTTTATTTTCTCGCATTCGTAGTGAAAAGCAGAGTGTAACACACGGCGCTAAAAACCCATTATAACTCGGTTTCTATTTACTCCCTCGAGGTTGTTTACCTCGTATAAAATGGGTCATTTTAGCCCCTTGTATAACAATCTACTATTAAACGCTTTTTCCGGAATTGAGTTCAGTTCTAGCCACAAAATCTCCTTTATGTCTTCTACCGAATAAAAACGGGTGCCACGAAGTGGTAATTTGAGTTTAGGAAAAAGAAAGAAGTCGGCTGGAGCCATATCTGGTGAAAAAGGTGGTTTCTCGATGGTATTTGTTGAGTTTTTGGTCAAAAATTCGTTCACAATAATGGCCTTGTGCGAAGGCACATTATCGTGCTGCAAATTTTGAGAATTTTCTTTCCACAAATTTAGCCTTTTTCGTCGAATTTGCTCTCTGAAACGCCGCATAACGCCCAAATAATATTCTTTATTTACCGTTTGACCTTCCGGCAAGAATTCCGAGTGCAACAACACAACACCGCGATAGTCAAAGAAAACAGTCAACATGACTTTGACTTTTGATCGAATTTGGTGTGGTTTTTTCGGTTTCGGTTCAGTCGGAAGGCGCCACCTCGAAGCTTGTTGACTAGTTTGCATGTCAAACTCGTAAATCCACGTCTCGTCACCAGTTACAATGCGTTGCATGAATGTTGGGTCGGAATTGACTCGTTCTAGCATGTCCTCAGAGAGTGATGAAAGGACTCGAGTCTTATAAGTCCTTTAATTTAGGTCTAGATATGATTTTCAAGACTCGACTCCAAAAATACGACTCAAGACTTTTTACTGATCTGAGGGGACTCCAGTCATTATATTACGACTCGGAAATAAAACGACTCGAGTTCTTTATTAAAAGACGCACAACTTAGTCGCGAGTCTTGTAACAAAGAACTCGAGTCGTTTAGCATGCGAGGAGCTGATTAAAATTAAATTTTAATAAAAGTTTAGTGTAAGATCATAGCATATTTATTTAAGGTTTTTAAAATTTGCTTCATTGAACAATTCAATATGTTGTCATCACTAGCATATTACAATGAATTGTATTGTACTTAATTCTAAATTAATACAAATAGGCATTTTTGATAGAAGTCAAAAGTTATTAGTTAAATAATTTTTGTGTAATAAAAATGTATTTACTTATTTCTATTAAATTTATTATTATAACATGTCAACCATTTATCTAATAAAATATAAATATAATATCCCTGTACCTACTTATAATTAATACAGATTAATTATTGAGTGTGTACCCACTACATAAAAACAGTATATTATATCCTCATTCATTTTAATATTTCCTTACAGCGTATAAGCGCGCCTTACGACCAACGTCTCCCACGAGTCGAGTCGTTTTAAAATGTTAGAGCCTTTTCGTCACGACTGAGTCGTTTAAAAAAATCTCGAGTCTTTTTAAATTGACTCAGTCTAAAAATAAAACTCGAGTCATAGTCAAAGACTCCTAAAAGGCTCAGGACTAAAGGTTTAAAGACTCGATCGAGTTGTGAACCGTCATAACAGAGTCGAGTTTCTTTTAAAAGACTTAAAAGTCTTGAGTTCTTTTATCTCTGTCAGAGACTCTTATGCGATTGAGTTTTTGGAAAAAATTCAAGTTTTTTGGGACTAGCCGAGCGGCAAAATTTTTTATACCTACCCAAGTCATTATTTAAAATGGTACGGATCGCCTCGTGAGACACAAAAAGTTCAGCGGCTATCTCTCTCAAACTTGATTGAGGATTTTCAGTCACGATTTCCTTCACTTTTGCGATGTTAACTTCAGTTGAAGACGTTGGCCTACCAGAGCGAAGCAAATCTTCCATCACATCTAGACCGCTTTAGAACGCTTTGTACAACTCATAAGCACGTGTTTTTGATAAAGTCGATTCACCGTAAGCCTTCTGTAACATTTTCAGTGACACCGAACACGAAATTCCATTGGCTACGCAAAACTCTTTGTTCGATGTTTTATCCATTATGGAATTCGCAATACACACTAGATATAAACTAACTAAAAACAGCACTGTATTTAATCTAAATAACAGATGCAACTCAAACTCCGCGCCAAAATGGATAACAGTTGTGTCAATCTAACAACAAAAAAAAACAAAAAATTGAATTTGGAATCATAAATAAATCATCCGTTCCGGAAACTTTTTTGACAGAATGTATGTGGTGGGTGGGTGGCCGACAGTTAATTTCTGGAATTCGCTGCAGTTTAATAAATACTACATAAATACGACACGAAGAAGAGCGCCTTTGAGAATAGTAATAGCAAAAGCTAACTCTTAAATAAAAAAGTGTATGTGAGGCACTAGATTAATGTTATTGTTTTTTGTTACATTTGATTGAACAATTATAATCGATTATTAAGTCATAACCATTTATTATAATTTAAAATTTTATGAACCACATGTTCATAATATAAAGCAACAAATTGCATTTGAAAATCAACATAGGTACCTATTTAATTTTTTTTAGACAGTACTTTTATGTATTACTCATTATTTTAATATGACAAGAAAGGCATATTCTTTGTTATAATACTGTAAAAATTATAATGCTTTCTATTAAGGCGTTCTTCAGTTATCATCAAAAGACTAACAGAGGTAGTAGTGTCCGCGTCTTTGTATGAGCTCGATCCACTGTGCGGCGGCGCGAGGCGGGCGTGTTCGTTCACAGGACCGGCTTTGCTCCCCGCTTTTTTGCAGGCCTTTTTTTTCTGTTTTTGTTTTTATCTTCTTTTTTGGAGGGGGGGTTAATAAGCTTGAGCTTTATGAGCTCGACTCTAATTTATTTTCTTTCTTTTCTTTTTTGTTTCTTTTTTTTTTTTTTTGTATCTTTATCTTTTGTACAACTTTTCTCTTTTATTTTCTAATGCATTCTTTTCATATTTTTACAATATCTTATACAGTATATAATGTTATCCTAATATTTTTACTCTATACATTTGTTTTCTTCTACTTGATATTTTTCTTAATATGATACATTTCTTTATCTAAATTGACATTCCATTTTTATTTACTATTACATGCTTTCTTTATTACTTTACACTCCTTTTCTTATATACTATTCCATTTTCTTTCTTATTTATATATATTTCCTATTCTATTTACATTTCTTTTCTTATATACTATTACATTTCTTTTCCTATTACTACACATATTTTTCCCTTATATACTAATACCATTACTTATTAGCTATATCCATCTGTCTTTCTCTTGCTTTGTTTATTTTCCTCTTATCCTTTCTGTCTCAATATATATACTTTATTTAATATTATAGTTACATTTATTTTTATTTGCTCTCTTTATTACCTATTTTAATTAATGCATTATATTGTACGTTCTCCCTTCTTTTATTCTTAATATTTTATTCCCCTTTATACTTATTTATATACTTAAGTTTTAATCCTGCCACTTATGTGGTCTTTGCCTCTATATTTAGTCCTATTTCCTTTCATTTACTTTTCCATAACTTCTTTCCCTTTGTTTGTCTTTGCTTATTTTGTATCTTTTGTGTTTTGTGTACCTACCATGTATTTAGTGTTTTTTGTTTTCTATTTAAGGAGGGGGGGGGGGGGGGGGGTGGCGCCCACCACGGCCGCACGTGTTCCAACCGTAGAGCCATCTCTACACGATGTCTTTCTGGGGTTGAATGAGCCAATCCCATTAGGAAGTGTCGCCTCCACGAATGGAGGGTCATAAAGACCATCTTTATATCCTCCATTCGCTTTGGCTGCACTTCTTCCGGACCGGACGTTAGTAAGTACACATTACTACACACACACACTACACAAAACCACATGTTTACTTATGACTTTGATTTGAGCATATGCGTTAGGCATTTCCAAGAATATGATTGTTTATATTTTAGTCAAGTAACTACTGCCTACCAGTGCTTACTATTCAGATTTTAGCTTGAGAGATGTCGTTAGATTCGTATTTACTGTGAGAGTTACACTGGGTACCTATAACAAAATAAAAAAACAAAATGGCGGATATTTGGCGTCAAATTCAAGTGTTTGGCACGCTCTGCAGCCTGAACGGCTCGATGGATTTTAGCTTCAAAGAATTTGTGTGTCATGTGTATAAAGATTACTATACAAACTCATTCAATAATAATACTCCGGTGACAAAGAGGCTGGCAGCTACCTCTGCCAGCGTATCAGCCTCGCAATTCAAAGAGGTAACGTTGCCAGCATTCTTGGTACTGCACCCATGAGTCCACAGTTGGAGGGGAGGACATCTTTTATTTATAGGTTTTTTTTTCTTTTTTTACCGTAGTTTAGTTTAGGTGGATTAATTTTACTTATTTTTGTAAGTAATTAAGCTTTTTTTTTATTATTATTAAGTTATGTTGTTATTTTGTTATTGCTGTATTTAATATTTGTTACAGTAAACATTTGAATTATGAGATATAAAAAAATAGATATTGTTTGTGAGTTATTAAAAATTAATAATTTTATAATAAAACTAAAAAAAACGGTAATTTAAAAAACTACAAATCCGACTGCGTTTCTGTGTACCTACCTAATTCGGAACTGAAAAAGCCCTGAAACAAAAAAGTCGTCATACCCGATTGCACAACTTAAGAATCGCCAAACTTGCAAAGAAAAATTGTAGCAGTCGTGGCCAATTTTAGAAAGTCAGCCGTCTAGTAGTACTGTAGATTTGAGTAATCTGCAACGTAATATAGGTACCTATGCTCTCAAGCCTCCATTTCTAAAATGGGTCCCGACTGTTTCGAATTTTTCTTTGCAATTTTGGCGATTCTTAAGTTAAGTGCAATCGGGGATGAACACTTTCTTGTTTTAGGGTTTTTTCAGGTAGGTACACAGAAACGTTGTCAGGTTTTTTAGTTTTTTAAATTACCGTTTTTTTAATAACACTTCATGCAAAAAATGGAAATGCTAGGACGTAGAAATGTAGCGAACGAACGAAACTGTGTATTATCAATTATTTACCTGAATTTGATTCGCTTGCATTATATCAGCACCGGGATACAGAGGGAGAGTGTCGTCATTCATTTTTCTGAAATGAAAATTTAAAAAATATATATTATTAAAATTTATAACTTTCAACCGTGTCGCTTAGCGGTGACGGAAGAGTAGTTTAGCCTGTTTTCGGCCATATAAGCGAAGTTTCGTATTTAGAGCGTGACATTCAGATTATCAAGAGTGGACAAGACTAAATCCAAAAAAAGATTGTTTTAATTAATTTGGTGTATTATTGAATTGCTGCAAGTTACAAACAGATACCTATATAAATTCTAATAAAAGGTCTGAATCTGGCCCTCATTGTTTATTCAAATTGTTAGAAATCTTTGTTTAATGTAGCTATAAATGTTTATCATGCGGTAATGTGAAGAATGTGATGAATCTTAAGAGCATCAGGTATTTATTTGTGTTAAAACTTATAGATTAATTTGCATTTCTATAAGAACTATGCACAACATGCAAATAAAATTAAAAAAATATGTGTGGCCAATTATGTGTAACAAAGTAAGACACAAAATAACATTATTGTGAACTAATTATTAAGCAAATTACGACTGACCAAATGACCTGAACATACCCATACATGAACCAAACCCCTCAGGCCCCAAGCGGTCGCTTGAGACCGCACCTACAAAAACACGCTTGACTTTGTACCGTGTTTTCATAGACTTACAGACTACTTTAGTATGAACAAGTTTGGTTGTTTCGGTTCTGTGTATTGTTATTGCAAAATATCGCATAGTCTGTGCTCGATTCTGTCAAATTTGACGTTGACAGTTGCGCCAAAAAAAGTGTCAAAAAATCCAAGACTGAGGGGTTAAACCACAGAACAATAACTAAAGTTGTTCTGAGGGTTAAACACATCTATGATATAATATCATTGCATCTATGTTATTTGCAAGCACACATATATTATCCGGATCTTTAATAATTTTTACAAATGCATTGATACTCTGGAAGAATATATCTAGTTCTTTACATAATAAATTATATTGCCTACAAAAGCGCACTAGTGGAACAGTTAAACAGTTTGGATTAAAACTGCTTAGGAGGCCAATTACATGTCGACTGTGATTTTTGCTAAAAATGGCCAACTTTGGCGTTCTTGATCTCAAAAACAAAAATACATTAACAGTTTTGACTTATTGAATACTGTAGAATAACTATTGGTATAATGCGTAGCGGCGTTGCTTTTTGTAAATTTTGCTTAAATTTTTAATTAAACCCAAAATTGCAGAGAGAGATTTTCATAAAATTCGCGAAGGCAATTTTTTGAGCTCCTAGATTGAACTACTGTTCTAAACAAATGAAATACAAAATAAAATTTTAAGATACTTACCATTGAATTTATGTAGAAAAATAATCTTATTCCAAACCAAAAAACTTCAAAAAACGCTTTAAGTTAACTGTGAATTCACATGTTTACTTATGACTTTGATTTGAGCATATGCGTTAGGCATTTCCAAGAATATGATTGTTTATATTTTAGTCAAGTAACTACTGCCTACCAGTGCTTACTATTCAGATTTTAGCTTGAGAGATGTCGTTAGATTCGTATTTACTGTGAGAGTTACACTGGGTACCTATAACAAAATAAAAAAACAAAACGCTTTAAGTTAACTGTGAATTCCTCCTATCTACGATAATAATATTTAGCAAAATTTATACCAGAATAATTGTTACTTCATGAGGAATAAAGATTTTATAATGAAATTATTATCCTATTTCGATAAAAACGATAAATACAACTGCAAAATTACTACAAAATGTGATGCGCCGGCCGTCCGAATTCAGCTTATTCTCGCAGAGTGGAGATTTTTGTAAAAATGAATCGTGGAGCAAAAGGTATGTTCTAAAGTTTAATATTATATTTGGTCACTAAATAATCATGGAAATATTGTAAAATAATTTCGATTGTTGTTATAACAAATTTGACGAAGTTTCAGCTTGATGCAGGATTATATTTATGCGCTCCACTAGACTCCACTTTATAATTTACATAGAAATATTTGGTAGCCTATCTACTTTTGGAAAAACAAATAAAATTTTGCGGATTCATGCGGATGTTGAACAAAGTTTTTATTTATTCCTTGCAGAAAATATTGTGGAATTTTCCCGGCGTAAATTGGAAAAGTGTATAAGGGACGTATTTAATCGTTTATTAATAAAATCCGATCCTCTAATTTCAAGCCTCCGTAGACAACCACAGAAAAAAAAACATTTACCATAGGATGTAATTGACATGCTAAAATTAAAGTATGGTATAATATCAAGCGACAGCAGGTGACGTGGATGATGAATAAATTCCATTTTTTGTAAAATAAATTATTTTTGTTATTCTAATTATTTCGTTTTTGCATTGACTTGTTTTTAAGCTCCTATTAATGAGGCAACACTGTGCGCCGCGCCGGCCGCCCGTTTGAAAGTAATGGCACAGAATAACTAATAGTACTACGTAGGTACAGAAGGTTCACTCTCTAACGACTTTTATGCGAAATTGAAACTTATTGTGTGAACCGAGCGTTCATATTCCGTTAAGCAACGCTGACTCGATATCGATTTGACGTCACAGAGCGTAAAGTTTACGCGCGCGCAGGGGTTACGAGTTAAGCGACTCGACGCACGGTGTTCGGTGTGTCGGCTCGCGGCAACCTTTACTGCCATACGCCTAGGCGGCCTGCCTGGGAGGCGCACCGGCCAAACGTACCAAAACTGCGGAGTGACACCCCCCTGGTAATGGCTCGTAAAGTCGTAAGTCGGTACTTCAAGGGCGCGCGCGGCGCGAGCACACTCGATCGAGGCGACTCTAGCGCGCGCGTGGTGGCAGTGATGAACAAGTCGTATTTTCCTTTTTTTAATTAAGTAAATAATATACACTAAATAACACTGAGCGGCAACCTACTGCCATACGCCTGCCCAGGAGGCGCGCCGGCCGAACGTACTTACACTACGGAGTGACACCCCCCTGCTATTACTAGGTATTTGTCCACACTTATTTCATGGATAAATACCTGTTTCCAAAACATTTTTCACTATTAAATTATTAAAATAGTCCTATTACACTGCTGTGTCACATTTTGTATGAGAATTTTCAGTTTTTAACACTTAATACATAAGCAAATGACATTATTTATGTCTATTTATGTTAAATGTATCCTTTAATAAATAAATCAAAAGAGAAACACCAAAAACCAAAAACAAAATCATGTGATTAGATCAATGAAACGTAAGCAGCCGTTTCCAGCCGGTAGTTATCGCGAGAAATGATAATAAGCCAAAAAAGTCGTTTTTAGCCGCTAGGCTAGAAACGTTAGTAACCAGCTTCACATTCTATAGTGTAAACACATTTCAGTTATCGCTCTTTCAATTAGTGAAAACCGCATAAAAATCCATTGCGTTATTTATTATTATTTAGAAGAATAGTTCGGTGCCACAGATACAGGAAAACGGCGACTTTACTTTATAATATGACTGTAATGATGATGATAACGTTATTAATGAATAAAGTTGCTAATTTTAACGTTATTTTTGTACTTTTGAGGTAATTGAATTATCATGGCAACACCGTTTAAAACACACATGTCTAAATAAAACCTTTTTAAAAAACAAGCTTTTATTTAAATGGACTAAAAAGAAAAAATAACTTTTACTACCAACTCTTAACGTCGTTACACAATTTATATGATTTAAAAGGTTGGCGCGATTATCTATTTAGATTGAAAATAAGCAATCACATCAAGTTATTTAATTTACTTTTTTATTTACACAAGTAAATCTCGCGTCATCCTTTTATATCATATAAATTGTGTAACGACGTTATAAGTTGATAGTAAAAGATTTTTTTCTTTTTATCGCATTTAAAAGCTGTTTTTAAAAAAAGTTTTTTAATTTTAATTTATTTTTTACTTTTTAGTACCTATTGGATTTAGAGTCGTCTAGCAATAAAGTGCTCGAAAAGACAAATCTAACGAACCCAAACTAGTTTCGTTTAGGAGTTCCCATGGCCACCTCCCAACTCCATCATCAGGTCAGGACCCTGGACATCACCTAGCACTAAAGTGCTCGAAAAGATAAATCCAAAGAACCCAAGCTCGATGAGTTTCCGCCGTTTCGTTTAGGAGTTCATATGGCCACCTCCAGACTCCATCATCAGACCAGCTCAATGGTACCATAACATTGCGTTAGCATCGTACTTACATAAGGTATACTTATATATAAATTTCAGCTCAATCAAGTGAGGAGAACTGGTCTTAAATTCAGTTGCAAGATTTGTCCTACACTAACACACGAGAAGTCAAATAAAAGCTTGTAATAAAAACTGGCCTCACTTTGCTGTTCGCAGAGTTCCGTCTTAACTTTTTATTTGGTCTGAGTCAAAACCTAATAGTCGGCCAATAGGCGTACGCGTACCTATAGCTTGACCGCGACCGCTATACCGCTGCTGCCATACTAATTTGTATGGTAGCAGCACAGTATAAATATGAGCTTTAGCTCATATTTATACTGTGGTAGCAGCTCTTAAGCTCACATTACCACATGATAAACATTTAGCTGCATTAAACAAAGATTTCTAACAATTTCAATAAACCATCATAAACACAGACCGAAAAAGTAAACACATTTTCTTATAAAATAAATTACTTACAAAAAAGTAAAAACCCTTTTCTTAAATTGAAAATTTTAATAAGTAACTAGTTGAAATCAATCACATCAAGTTTTTTAATTTACTTGATTTACACATACTAAAGTCTCAGACCAAATATTTGGTCTTATGTGTGAACCAACTTGTGTAGAGCTCAGACCAAATTAAAAGTATAGACAGAACTCTGCGAACAGCGAAGTGAGGCCGCGCAACTACGCCTCGCCGTGTACACACACGATTAGACGCACACACTTACAATGAAACTACGCCTTATCTTGTCAGTCAAGACCGCGGCTCGTGAAAGCAAGACGTTTTGAAAAATCATAAATATACCTGTCAAATGCCAAATTGTATTGTGAAAGGATGTGAGAATAATTCTTCAAAAGATAAAAAGCGGGATGGATTCACTTTTCACACATACGCAATTTGGAAACCAATATTTTTCAATAAATCAAAATAAGATGTTGACGTTATTGTTTGAAACAGAAGTGTTGCCATTATGAAGTGTTTTGTTTACCCTATTATTGTGTAATGTGACACGCATCGTAACGTTACTCGTTTCTTGTAATGCTTATCAATAAATTTTAACTGACTTTAAAAAACGACGAGGTAGGTAGAGTCTGACCAACGAAACGTGACTTTAAAGAATAGCGGCAAATTCAAAAATTCTTGGGGTGTCAACACTAATTATACTCTAAAAAAACGACGTTGATACCTGTATTTTTTTTTAATAAATGTAGATCAACCAAACATATAATTTGTAGTATCAATAAATATCTTAAGAATAATTGCAAAAGCATTTGTGAAAATGAAAATATCATAATTAATATTAACTCACTTACAAAAGTATAGAAGTATAGAATTTTATTTGTTGGAAAATGGGTCTGTCATTGACGATATTGTTTCCAAATATTGCGTTTCACTAGATAAAACTTCCTTTTGTTCAAGTGATGTAATATTCTTGACAATATTTTAGTTTTGTCTCACTAGTAGGTACTTGAAGTTTCTGTAGGTAAGATAAACAAAAACTGGTTGGAGAGTTAACTTAGGTTAAATTTTTAATGAAAGGAAAGAGTAAGTATACATAAGTAACCTAGAACTGTTTACAATTCTGTATACTGTATTAGTTTTTCAGAGTAAAATGTAAAATAATAGACGAGAACAATAAATGAAGTTAAGTTAAGTATCAAAATGATAAAACCCAGTACAC
Source organism: Scoparia ambigualis (assembly GCA_963921215.1). Taxonomy (NCBI): domain Eukaryota; kingdom Metazoa; phylum Arthropoda; class Insecta; order Lepidoptera; family Crambidae; genus Scoparia; species Scoparia ambigualis. The sequence continues at coordinate 24,973,090 of OY992503.1, forward strand.
AAAACCGTTTGACAGCTTAAAATTATTGCCATAATAAAACTTTAGAAAATAGACCGCGTCACGTTTCGTTGGTCAGACTCTACTCAATTCGACTGTAGTTTTTAATGTTTATGAATACGCAACGCGATATCTTCGCCGTTGGTGAACTGATTAGATTAAGTATATGATTTTTTTTTCGTTAAATAAATTATTATCTTAAGGGTGGTCTCGTCCCATTATCATGTTATCAAAATTGGTTCAGTATAATAGCAGATTGAAAAAATGTACCAAAATTTTATTAATTCCCATTGCATTGAAGTCGGTTGTTTTTAACGTGTTTCCATTATATCCATATTAATGTATTATTTAATATAATAATGGTGAATTTCTACCTGTATTACCTATTCACGCTTAACCCCTTGAGGATCGTAAAACCAGACACAATTAAAAATCAATTATTTCGCGACCACCGGCGGTCTTAAAATTCTTGACCTATCAATAATATGTACATGTGTGTACATATTATTAATAGGCCAAGGATCTTTATTGCTTTACATATTTTTTTTAGATTTCCGGATCGAGACCAAAACTTAAAATAGAAATGGATAGCCCTCATTTGTCCAAGTCGAAAGGAACTATTCTAATTCTGCCCTCCCGAGCCTAAACTGCAGTATTAGCGAAAACGGCGTTTTTAAGCTAAATACATATCATGAAAGCCCAACTCAAAACCTACTGATCTTTCTGATTTTTCTTATCTACAACAAATACTTATTTTTCTGTGATTTTTTTCTGGCAATAGCAAAGCCAATCAATTTCCAATTTTATTCATAAAATCACAGATTACCCTGATCTAATCTGCAGTAAATCACATAATTCAAATTTTATTTCAGTTTTTCCCAGCTAAATAGCAGTAATTTAACATATTTTATTTTACTTTTGTCAGTAGTTAGAGTCCGTAAATTGCAACGATTACAAATGAAATAGCAGTATAATGGAAGCCCATACAAAATGATTATCCTGCATTTTTTTTATAAATTAATTGTTTTAGTTAAAACTACATATTAAAGTGCAGTTTTATCATAACTTAATGTAGCTTAGCGTGGGAGAGGATAATTTGTATGAATTACCAAATAAATTGCAGTATTTGTACTATTACTTCTTATTTGTTGGTCTATATCTGCATACTCAATAACAAAACTCCTAGGTAAAGTGCAGTAATAATTTTATTCCACTGCATTTTAGTTGGCTGTCCCTATACAAATCATACTTTCAAAGCATAAAATAGAGGTAAGACAGTTTGATACTGCGTTTAAATTTGTAACGTTTTACTGCAATTTAATAGAATCCCTAGAATTTGTATTGATGCTGTAAAAGAAAAGTAGAAAAGAAATGTCCCCTCCCCAGTTTCTTGCCGGTTCTTCTCAGTAAGTACAAGGCTTCCGCCCCATAGTTAGACTTACGAACCGACATTCATAAGTGCCCAATTATTGTAGCCTAAATTTAATAAATAATTTTGATAATTTGGATAAATAATAACAAGTTTTATTTCTGTAACACTTTTTCCATTGCCTTTCTCCTATCGCCATCACTTTTTACCGACAGCTCAGGTCAGAATGGATCACTTTTATTTATATCATATGATAACGTTGTTTGATAACGTTATTAATTAATAGCGTTTAAAATAACTTTGCTAATTTTTTAAGTTATTTTGGTTCTTTTGGGGTAATTGAATTATCACTGTTTAAAACTCAAATGTTTAAAAAAGTGGCCACACTTCTCTGTTCGCAGAGTTCTGTCTATACTTTTTAATATTGGTCTGAGGTGTAGAGTAGTAAGGTCTATAAGTTCACGTCTCAAATTTAAAGCAGTTACAGCAAACCTGTGCAATCTATCTTCATATGATGTTAAGCTCCGACCAAGACTAAGCCTAAAGCTCAGCCTTTTATATCATATAAATTGTGTAATGACGTTATAAGTACCTATAGATAGTAAAAGTTTTAAAGTAAAAGTTTTTTTTTTTCTTTTTAGCACACTTAAATAAAAGCTTGTTTTTTAAAAAGGTTTTTTACTTTAATTTAGTTTTTACTTTTTAGGTATCCCTGGACACGTTGTTCACCTGTTTATCTCACTGAATACAAATATTTATGTAAGTATACAAAACTAATTCACGTCCACCAAACCACCACCACTCACCACCCTTCAAAAACAGTCCACCCATTAAGACAAATCAAACTCGACGCGGTTGTATCGCTTAATTACCGAGTTCTTATGACCACCTTCCAGCTCCATCAACAGACCCTGCTTACCATCTAGCACCAAAGTACTCGTCAAGACGAATCAAACGAGCCCATACTCGATGGGGTTATGTCGTTTAATTACGGAGTTCCTATGGCCATCTTCCAGCTCCATCATCAGACCCTTGTTAACATCTAGCACCAAAGTACTCGTCAAGACGAATCAAACGAGCCGAGACTCAATGTGGTTGCGTCGTTTCTTTACTGAGTTCCTAGGATCACCTTCCAGCTCCATCATCAGATCATACCCTGGTAACCATCTAAAAAAAAGTAAGTACCTACTCGTCAAGACGAATGAAACGAGCTGAAACTCGATGGGGTTGCGTCGTTTCATTACAGAGTTTCTTTGACCACCTTCTAGCTCCATCATCAGACCCTGGTTACCATTGAAAGACAAACTACTTCTCAAGACTTTTCAAACGAGCCCAAACTCTATGGAGGTTGTGTTGTTTCATTGCAAAGTTCTTATGGACACCTTCTAGCTCCATCGTCAGATCAGCACCATGTCATCATAATATTGCATTGTCACGCGATTTACACACGTATGCCAAATTTCAGCCCAATAGGTTCAGTGGAAGTGGGTGAAATATTGATTGCAAAATTCCAGGACATATATACATACATACATACAATGTGAAGTTAAATAAAAGCTTTTAATTAATGATTCACGCGTGCACATCTGCACATGTCGGTATGCGGCAGTGGGAACAAACATCTATTATTATTATCTCGTCACAATAAAGCTTGTATTTATCACTCAAATGACTATCAGGTTATCCGGTTAAGTAAATTTTGACATTTTATCACACTAAAACACTATTCACATTAAAATAATGTATGTAAAGGCTGACTACAGGGTGGTTTTACCCTAGCAAGTGACTGTAATGATTAAGTTTGACAAAAGTTTATGAAAACCATCGCTTTTATTCACCATTCGAGCACGACGTAGACAAATCGTATTTTGATCACGACAATTTGTATGGTAAAATAGCAACTCACCTCGTTCGGCACCAGAAAGCGCTGCTTTAAAAACCAAACAAATTCTCAAATTCGAGCTCACTCAGCACCTCAGCAGTCAGCAGTCGATTCCTCGTAGTTACTTTGACCTTCGACCCCCCGCCGCGCCCGTACTCCTGCGCACCCCAGCAAGATAAGCAAAAGAGTACTATGTCAACGCCCACCCGAATCGAACCGACGAACATCGACAAAAACCGACTAGGTACACACCAAACATAAACCAAACAAAAGCGTGCTAGATGCCGCCAGCTAATAAGAGCTTTTGCTTACCTACAGTCTACAGTACCTACCTACCAATCACAGTCAGATATCTAATTTTAAATAAGTAATTATGATAAGTATAGGTCTATATAATATTTGATGCACGCATATTGTTGTACTTATGTAGGTAGTAGGTACCTACTACGAGTTAATATGAACATGCAAAAAGTGTCAATCACATTCATTGAGGTAGGTAGGTACAAATGGTCACATCCTCTTTTTACTATAATATCATTGGTCACATATCACAACTTTTAATAAGATACTTCCTTACAATAAACTCTAGTAGGAATGCAACCTAAATTATTTTTAGTGAGGTATAGGTAAGTAATTGTAAGTACCTACTTTAATACCTACTTTTTATTGCTAATTATGATTTTATCAAGTAGGTAACGTAACCTACGTTAATAACTACCGATATCAAATAATGAACTATGTAAGTACCTATTTAAGTAGACAACTTAACCGACTTACACAATTACACATTATTGAGTATTGTACCTAATAATTTTATTTTAAATTATATAAGTAGGTAGCAATGATATAGTTTATAATATGTAGGTATAATGAACCCTTTACCGCGGTCACTGGGAGATAGGGTCTCTGTTTCCAGCTAATAAGTACCTACTTACTTAAAAAAAAGAGTTTCTTTTCAGATAATTTATACCTAAGATTATTTATTCTGTGCCGAAGTACCCATATAATTTTGCAATATGAACACATTACTTACCCTTTTAAAGAAATATTTTTCGTTTCCTTCCTGTACAAATGACGGTAACGGTTTATGCGATGTTAGAGCGCACACTGGCTGTATTGTATTTATTTACTATTATTGTATGCACTGACTGCACTGTACCACATAACGACGAAGCGAAACTTTACTGAATAAATGAAATGAAGATTGTGGAATGTCGGTCGAGCCGAGCGAGTCAACGTCGGTTGAGGGGACGTGTAGGGTAAGTGCACCAGTGAATGAACCACCCAGCTAGCAAAATACTCTTAGAAACGAAAGCTTTTAAAAGCTATGTCCTTAAATAAATTTTATAAACGTTCTGATTACGACAGAGACCCTAATAATGGCATATCATAAGTAATTTTAAGCTATAAGAGCATATATACTTGTAAAAAATACATTTAGAAGTATATAAGAAAACGAGAAATTACATCAATAAGAACAGTAGTGTTATAAACGCACTCTGTAAGCCTAATTCTTAAATAACACGTTCACTCAATCTTAGAAGTGACTTATCTAAGTATTTTATTAGATATCGGCTGTTATACATATAACTTATTCTAACAGACGCAAACTTTATTAAACATTTATTAGAGCAATAGTAGCATACTACACACATATAATACACTTTGTATGCCTAATTGCCCTTGAGTCTTAATTAACACTTATACATCCACTTTGTAAGACTTTTGTAAGAAGTAACTTTACTAAGTGTTTTGTTAGATATCGCCTGTTACTTATAACTTATTCTTAAAGATGTATGTAAGCTTAGTTTATATAACATTTGTAAGAGTAGTGTTATATGCGCACTTTATAAGCCTAATTACCCTTGATTCTTAGTCAACTCTTATAAATGCATTTTGTAAGATCACTCGATCTTAGAAGTGACTTTGTAAAGAGTACTAGCACGTCAAATGTCTTAGAAGCTTAGATAAATTGAATTAGAATTCTAATTCATTGCAAAAAAGTCAAAAGGTGGTCGACCAGGAACTTCCCTGTTTGTCTTTTAGCCTACTTTTACTTTAATAAGGAACCCTAAAGTGTGGCTTATTAAAAAGTCTTATTGTTTCTTACGATTTATCGTTAATTCGTGAGTGAATAACGGTACTCGTTGAGTTCGCTGTCGGATCTAACGTGTGGCTCGTTCGCTTGTCAGACCAGTGTTTCCCAAACTTTTCAAACATAAAAATATTGCTCGCCTAACTTGCGAAAATGAAGTGTGCAGCTTGTGATGCTAACTTCAATGATGGGGCGTTCTGTAATGGCTGCAACAGGCACCTGGACTTCTGATGTGCAAATATTGCTGAGGTTGGGTATCGAAGACTTGGTCGTGATCGTCAGAATTCGTGGAGATGCCCGCAATGTAAAGTCGTCGGTTTAAAGAGTGGTCCCACTACGCCGGTCCGTGCTTCACTGAGCGTCTCTGATAATTCGGGAGCTACCCATGAGCCGGGTCCCTGTGATATCCCGTCAAGCTCGGTGACACTGGAGCTGTTATACCGGGAACTTCAGGGCATGAAAAGACATTTAAGTAAGCTGCCGATGGTGGTGGACGCCGTTGAAATGATCAAGAAAGAGCTATCAGATCTTAAATCTACTTGCGAGTTTAACGGTGCAAAGCTAGATGAATTTGAAACTCGGATAGCCAAAGTTGAACTCAAGTCCTCGGAGATCCAGAAAGTTGAAGTTCGCCTTGACGCAGTTACTCAAGAAGTTGCGGCTCTCAAACGTGATGGTATCTCGAGAGAACAATGGTCAAGGCACAACAACATTGAGATAAAGGGAGTTCCGGTTAAGAAAGATGAAAACCTTTTTTCCATAGTAGAAGATTTATCCAAAGTGGTTGCATACTCATTTCCGAAGACCCAGGTCAATTATATCGCAAGAGTTCCCACACATGACTCAAAGAATAAGAACATCATAGTCAGTTTTATTAATGGGTACATAAAGGAGGAATTTGTAGCAGCGGCACGGGCTAAAAAAACAATTTCAGCTGTTGAACTTGGCTTCAAGGGTTCTTCAATGAAATTTTTCGTGAATGACCATCTTACGGCGGATAAAGCGGTTAAGACTACGGCTAAAGACAGGGCTTCTTGTACGTATGGGTAAAGCATTCAAAAATTCATGTGCGAAAAAATGATACTTCACCTGTATATGTAATTGCTAAAGAGTCTGATTTAAACCGAATTGCTTAATGTGTTCCCTAGTAAGGAACTTTTTTTGTTTTACAGTTCATATTTTTTGTACGTGTATTTAATAAAAACCATCTTCACAGTTTGACAACCTCATACTCACCTATTCACCGAGCCCGGTTCTTTTGTTCGCTACTGTCGAGATCATTAGTATCGTCCGACTCACTTCCGCGCTGCTATTGTCGCACTTGCTTTGCTGCTCGCACTTGCATGTTAACAATTTATTTTTTACTCACCCACTTTTATTGCCATTTTACTGCATTTGTTTATTTGCTAATGCCTACGATGATAACTTTATGGCTGATAATCAGTTGTATTTTGGTTTACTATTGGCAGGTGTTTATCTCTCTTTGGATACTCGGTATTGTTGATTGTATTGTACTTTTTATTCTAGTTTTACATAGTTATACCAGGTAAAAATAATAATATGGACAATTTAACTATTTATTACCAAAATGCTCGGGGTCTTCGTTCGAAAACAAATCTATTTTATCGCAATGTATGTGCTACCTCCTTTGACGTAATAGTGATCACGGAAACTTGGCTATTAGACAGCGTTTTAGATGCGGAGTTGTTTGATACGCGGTATGTTGTTTTTCGTCGTGACCGAGATTATTTCACTACGGGATTAACTAGAGGGGGCGGCGTTTTGATCGCGGTTCGTAGTGATCTTAACGTGGTGCCTAGGCTTAAATATCATTCTACTGCTGAGGATCTTTGGGTTACCATTCATTTGAGTAGGTGTAATCTAATGCACTCTCTTGAGATTCACTTGTGCGTTTTATATTTATGTAAAGAAAATTTTGGATTATCTTTTTCAAACCAATTAAATAATTTTCTTAGTACTTTGAATAATGTAATTATGTCTAACATTCATAGCAAATTTATTGTAGTGGGCGATTTTAACTTAAGTAGTATAACTTGGTCACCTTTTTTTTTTTTTTTTTTTTTTGGATTGGGGAAAATCCATGCGCACCCAATGGGCTTGGGATGACGCATGGCTCGGAGAGGGACTCGAGGCCACATGTCCCCACCCGCACTCATTTGCTCCCCCTGAGGGGAGCAGATGAGTCGGATGAGTTAGGACTAGTGGCCCCACCCAATAAAACGGAACCCGGGGCCGCGCTAGCAATCTCCGGGAATCCGCCTACGGGGCGACCAGTCTAGCCTGGTCCCCTGCGCTAGAGGGGGGGAGCCGACAAGCGGACTCCCTCCCAGGCGGAGATAGAGCTGTGCAATGCGGCTAGGTAGCCCATTACCTAGCCGCAGCTCTAACAGGGGGACTAGACGGCCGCGGCGAACCGCCTTCGTCTAGCCCCCCCTCGCCTACGCCGGAGCGGGTGCGCATGGACGTCGTCCTCGCGTTCCCGCTCCGCGGCCTCCTTGAGCGAGACAACCGTCTCGCAGAAGGTGGCCACCGCCTGCCAGGACCTGTCACTGTCCAGCATGGCCAGAACCACGCTGGGCAGGGAGAGGTCCGCGCCGAACGTCTCCACCAGAGTACGGCGCTGAGAAGCGAACGCACTGCACACCTGGAGGGTGTGCTGCGCGTCGTCCTCCGCAGCGCCGCACTCGTGGCAAGACGGGGTCGGTTCTCTCCTAGCCGTCCCGCACAAGTACCGACCGAAGCAACCATGCCCGGTCAGCACCTGCACGAGACGGTAGGAGAGGGACCCATGCGTCCGCTTCGCCCAGCGGCTCAATGCCGGGCGGAGCGCCTCCACCGTTCTTTCTCCGAACGCCGGGTCGGCCAGACTGGCCTCCCATCGCTCATATAAGAGAGCGTCCGCGGCGCGTTTCGCTGCTGCCAGCTCCGCCGCCGCTAAACTCTCGCCCTCGATCCTGGCCGCGACTTTTAGTCGGTGCATGGCCGCCAGCACTCCCGCTTCCAATTCCCACGGGGGGGTTCCGGCCAATGCGCATGCCGCGGCCCCGGAAACCGTGCGGTACCCTCTAATGGCCCTTATGGCCATCACCTTTTGGGGGCGACGTAGGAGAGCCCGGTTCTCCCTGCTGGAGAGGAGCGCCTGCTCCCAGATTGGAGCTCCATAGAGGGCCATACTCCCTATGACCCTCATATATAAGCGCCGGCACAGTGCGCTAGGGCCCCCAGATTGGGGAGGAGACGGCCCAGACCCGCCGCGGCACCAACCAACCGAGGCGCCAGTTGTCTAAAGTGCGCCTCGAAGCGCCATCTGCTGTCGAGGGTGAGCCCGAGGTATTTCACTGTAGTAGTGATACCCACCCTAACACCCTCGACAACGATGTGCGCGCCCGCATCCGGACGACGGCGCGGCCCGTGGAAGACCACGGCCTGCGTTTTATGCAGCGCGACCTGCAGCCCCTTTTGGCCCATCCTGCGTACCACCATCGTGGTCATCACCGACGCAAGATTGCGGGCGCTCCTATAGTCCGCGTCTCTTGCTACCACCAGGGTGTCGTCTGCGTAGCAGACTAGGTCGCATTTGGGGGGAAGTGCTCCCCGGATCACCCAGTCGAACCCGAGGTTCCACAGGAGGGGCCCCAGAACGGACCCCTGTGGAACACCCGAGCTCATGGATCTCAGACCCAGCGACCCGTCACTACGCTGGTACGCGACATCCCTCCCGCGGAGGTAGTCCGATATGGTCCAGCGGAGGTAGAGGGGCACCCCATGATGGACGAGGGCCTCCTCTATGCAGGCGAAGGGGAGGGTGCCAAAGGCGTTCGCGATGTCCAGGGACACCGCGACAACCCACTCCCCTCGGCTTGTGGCCACATCCGAGAGCCGCCGCAACTCCGACAGGGCGTCGATGGTCGAGCGACCCTTGCGGAACCCGAATTGTCGATGCGACACATTCGGGCCGATCTCCTCCAGATGTTGGTTGATGCGGGCAGCGATCACTCTTTCGAGGAGCTTACCCGCTTCATCGAGGAGGACGATGGGCCTGTATCCAGCCGGTTCGTCCGCTGGACGACCGTCCTTACGGAGGAGAACGAGCTTGCCCCGCTTCCAGACTTGCGGGAACCTTCCCTCAGCCAGGCAGGTAGAGAAGAGGCTCACCAGCCGGTCCCTCAGGGTCCCAGCGACTGCTTGCAGGACCTTCCCGGGGACCCCATCCGGCCCTGGTGCCTTCCTTCTGGCGAGGCGCTCGACCGCGGCCACCACCTCCTCGTCCGTTACAGCGGGGACCTCTCCCGGGGATTCACTACCCTCCCTGACTGGAGGCGACATCCCTGAGGGAACATAGGGAGTTGCGGAGGGGAATAACCCTTCCACCACCGTCTCCAGAAGAGCGGGATCGAACGACTCGGTGGGGGGGGCACGGCACTGAAGCCTCCCCCTTACCGTTCTGTACGGGCGCCCCCATGGGTCCCGATCGAGGTCGGAGAGAAATTCCGCTCTCGCCGCCTCCTTCGCCCGGAAGATGGCGGTCTTGAGGACCTTTCGGGCCTCCTTATACGCCGCGTACAGTCGGCCCTCTTCCTCTACAGTATGACGCCTTCTTCTGCATCTCTGAAAGGCCCTTCTGGCGCGGTTAGTGGTGGCTCGGAGAGTGCCCAGCTCCTCTGACCACCAGTAAACCTGCTTGCGGCCAGCGAAGGGTCTTGCCCTCGGCATGGCGGCGTCGCAGACCTCCGTCAGGACGGACCTTAGGCTGAGAGCCCTCTCGTCAACGTCCCCTCGGCTGCTGTCTGCGGCGCTCCACTCTGCGACTAGTGCAACCTCCTCGGCCCGGTCCGCGCTGAAGTGCGTTAAGCTCCAGCGCGGGAAGCGGAAACGGGAGCGGACCTGCTGCGCCGCCCTCGTCATTGCGCCTCTAGAGGGGGAGACCTTGAAGGTGATATAGCGATGATCGCTGAGGGTCTCAACCTCCTCTAGGACCTGCCAATCAGAGAGGCGGGTGGCGATCCTGGGGGTGCAAAACGTGAGGTCTACGATGGATCCCCCATTTCGCCGCACACAGGTCCACGCTCTACCGCGATTGGCCAGAACCAGGCCAGATGACACCGCCCAGAGTTCGACGGCAACACCCTTCAAATCCGTGGCGGGCGACCCCCACAACGTCGACTTGGCGTTGAAGTCGCCCGCGACGATGACCTCTCTTGGCGCCATCCGGCGCACAACTGCGCTAAGGCCAGCCAAAAAGACCTCGAGGTCAGCCAGCCTCTTGTTGGGGGAGAAGTACACTCCAACCAGAGTTACTTCCCCCCATTTGGCTGCCACATAGCCCGGACCCTTTTCTAGAGGCGAGAGGGGAGGGGAGTGAGCAGAGCTCGTGGGGACCGTGATGGCCACCGACCCGTCTGCATCTCCCGCCCAGTTGGGCAGGGGCGGCACATAATAGGGTTCCGCTACCACGGCCGCATGGCTCCCCCACTCCGCAAGGTGCTGCACAAGGAGACTTTGTGCAGCGGCGGAGTGGTTGAGATTCCCTTGAATTATTTTAAGGGAGGATGTATCACACATTTGGGGCCGGAACTTCAACCTCCATGGCCCTTTGGCTTGCCCGCGGAGGCAAGACCCTGCCTCCGGGGAGCCCCTTGGGCTTTACTGTGGGTGGGTTGCATTTTCGACCCCCCATGTAATGTTTGTCCGGCTTGTTCGCAAAGGCGCACACCGAGCACTTGGGTTCCGCCGAACATTCGGCCGCCTTGTGTCCAGCGGCTCCGCACCTGTAGCAGGCGTCCGTCCTATCCTCCGGAACGGGGCAGCGTTGGCGGGTGTGCCCAAGGCACATGCACCTGAAGCACCGGACCGGTGCCGGGTCCAGGGCGGTGACCCTGGCTGAGCTCCATCCAACGAGGACCCTCCCCGCCTCCGCCACATTTTTTGCTGCCCCCACGGGGATCTTGACCAGGCAGGTTCCCAGGCCACCTGGTCGAAAGCTGATGGCCCCGGTCTTTACGCTCTCCACCGGGCAACCGCCCAGCGTGGAGAGCGCCTCCGCGACCTCCGGGGGCTGGACGGAGTCGTCCAGGCCGGAGACCCGAAAGTCCACCATTTTAGTAGGCCTGGCAACCTTTGCCATCCCCTCCAAGGCCTCCCTCAGCTTCGCCGCCAGCATGTCGGCCTTGGTCCCGCTGTCCTCCCCAGGGACCTCAAACATACGCGCCCCCGTGGCGGCCACCTTTATTTTGACCGCGGAAATTCCGAGGTCCACCAAATTCACCGAGGCCTTGGCCTTGGATATTATCCCCGCGTACGTCACTCCTTCCACCTCCGGGAGCAGGGTGACCACAACTGCCGCTGTTGTCGGGGCGGTGAGCTTCACTTTGCTCGCCCCACGGGCCGGCTGGGTCTTCTTCGCCGGATTTTTCGGTGGGGGAACGAGCGGGGTGGCAGGCCTTTTCTTGGTCTGTGACCTCTTCTTTACGGCCGCGGCGTAATCGCTTGGCCGGTTCCTCCTGGGGTTGGGGGGGGGGGGTTGCTTGGCTGATGGTTGACCCAGTCATTGATGCCTACCCCATCGGACAGCGGCTCCTCTGACCTTGGAAGGGAGAGGGCGGCTCCACGTGCCTCAATTCGGGGGGTCGGTGTGGCCGTGTCAGACGAGGCTGACGTCCTTCTTGGGGCCCTCCTGGGTCTCTTTTTACTCGGTCTCAGTGAGGGGGGGGGCATGGCCGCCCTTTCGGTCGACTCGTTTCTTCGCCGGTCCGCTGCGAGTGGTGGGCGGTATGATTTAGCGGGGAGGAGCCGGTCCTCCAGGCCCGCCAGTCTGGCGTCCAACATGGTGCTCAGGGCTCCCAGCAGGTGGTTTTGGAAGTCGTCCATGTCGTCCTTACTCCGAAGTATCGCTGGGGCCACCATTTCTTGGGGGACCGGGGACCTATTTCGACGGGGGGTTTGGACCGGGGACCTATCTCGACGGGGGGATCCGTCCCGCCGGGGGGACTTCCTGGTAGACTTCCTTTCGGAGAACATGCGCCGGAGCGCTTTAACCTCCTGAGTCAGGACGTCGACCTGATTGCTCAGCCGCTCGTTATCTGCCCTGAGGCGCCTCGTTTCATCACTCTCAGTGGCTGCGGCGATGGCTGCCATCTTCGCGGTGACGGTATCTAAGCCTTTGTAGATGTCACCCATGCATTTGCCGTTGAGGTTTTTGCTCTTATGCACCACTCCCCTGATGAAGTCGAGAGCGGCTTGAGCCTCCGTGCGATTTGCCTCAATCCCTGTCTCCCTATCTATGCAGGGCGGGGCAGCCTTGTGCGAGCCCTTCGACGGTTTATGGGACCTGGTCTTGGAGGGCGAGGTGCCCGGTGGGGATTTTAGGAATGACTCCCTCCATGACTCCTCTTCCCCCCGGTCCTTCCCGATCTGTAGGTCTGACCTGGCACGCAAGAGACCAGTGTACTTACCACCAGCGCGGTGGCGCCCAAAACCTCTCTTTGCCGTGGCGACTTTCGGCGCAGGGGGCTCCTCGGTCGGGTCGGGCCCCGACTCCGACTCCTCTCGAGCCCTCTTTCTACCCGTCTCCGTTGTCTCTGAGAAGTACATGGTGGGCTCAAACGTCGTCTCCGAGACAAAAGAAATCTCCTCATCGTCGGAACTCAACCCGGTCCGGTTCCCGCTCCTCCGGGGCGCCACCCCTTCACTTCCAGCAGCATTGCCGATCTCTAGGGCCTGGTTGCCTACCCTAGAGGGGCCTTCGGTAGTCGATTTAACACCAACCAGCCCGGTAACTGGTTGGCGGCGGGCGTCAGCCGCGGCACATGACGGTTTTCCAGAAACATTACCGGATCCTGAGGCCTGGTCACCTACCTCAGGGCGGTCGTCGGTAATCAATTTAACACTCGCAGGCCCGGATACCTGCGAGCGCCGGGCGTCAGCCGGAGAACATGACAAATAATCCTCACTTTTATCTGTCATTGTCATTAGGGTGGGGATTGCAATTTTAGGGTTGCTATCCCCCTTTGGTCGCTAGGGGGTGGGCTGTCTGCCGCCCACCAACCCATCCGAAGATGGGCGCCCGTCGCCGCGCCCCGCAACGACGGCACCTTTGCAGTGAAACGGCGCCCAGAAGGGGCGCCGAACTACCCCAAACCCCCCCGTGTAACGACGCCCAGAAGGGGCGCCGTCAAAACTCCCCTCAAAGCCGCTCAGAAGGAGCGGCGAGCGTGCGGCCCAGAGTGGGCACGCACGTGGAGATCCCCCCCGCAGGTCCGAGTGACCCGCTGTGCGGTCCAGAAGGGACGCGCGTTGAAGGGGGTGCAGGCCCAGAAGGGGTCCTGCCTGTGCTGGGTTGTTAGCCGGCCAGTCTCAAGGCACCCTCCCCCGGAAGGGAGGGTGTTGAAGCTGCCCGTTTCCAGGGTGTACCACGAGGAGGTCACCCAACGCACACCCCATAACTTGGTCACCTGGTTCGACTGATGATTTGTTTTTTGAGCCTAATAATTGTAGCTCACCAAATGAGTTGTTGCTCATAGATGAATTAACATGTTAAATTTGCGTCAATATAACGGATGTTTAAATAGTTTTGGTCGAGTTCTTGATTTAGTGTTGTCTAATATTGCGTTACGTGTAAGTGATTGCAGTAATAATTCATTGGTGCCCATTGACAAGCATCACGGTGCCCTATTAATCAGCATTCCTAATTTATGTTTTACACCCCTTAAACCTACCTCAAGAACAAAGTTTTTGTTTGACCGTGGTGACTATGATTCAATTAATAACGAAGTTAATGAAATTAATTGGGAAGCTGAGTTCGCGGTTCGTAGTTTAGAGGACTCCGTTAATTTCTTTTATTTATCAATGAATAACCTTATAACTACCTTTGTACCATCCAAACAAATCAATAACACTACTTACCCTGCCTGGTATACTGCACCGTTAAAAAAACTCATTAAGGAAAAAAATAAATATTCACGTAAGTTTAAAAAATATGGTAACAGGGCTGATCATGAATCATTTAATTTATTGCGTAATAGATTTAAGACATTAGAAGATAAATGTTACAAAATGTATATAATGTCTGTTGAATCTTCAATAAGAAAAAATCCTAAGCATTTTTGGACTCATATCAAGTCTAAATCAAAATCAACACAGATACCGTGTAACATTAAACATGGAACTCTGGAATTCTGCACTGGCGAGGCTATATGCAACGCTTTTTCAAATTATTTTCATTCTTCTTTTCGTCGTTCCGATATAGCCTCTTCGTCACAGTCGCTGGATTTGTCTGTCACATCTTCACAAGAGAGTTACACCTCTATATCTCTTATTGAGGTGCATGAAACCGATGTGTATAAGTTGTTAAAAGTTTAGACCCATTAAAATCAGCAGGTCCTGACCAGCTTCCATCTCGCTTTCTTATAAGCTGTTCGCAAACTCTAGTCAAGCCTATCTCAATCTTATTTAAACGCTCGCTTGCTGAGTGCTATATGCCCAGCATATGGAAACGTGCCTTTATTACACCAGTATTTAAGAAAGGTTCTAGATCAGAGATTTCAAATTATAGGCCAATCTCAAAACTCTGCGTAATCGCTAAGGTATTTGAGAAGCTAGTTTATGATCAGATGTATCCGGCGCTGTCTCATTCTGTAAGTCCATGTCAACACGGCTTTGTAAGAGGCCGCTCAACGGTGTCTAATTTGGTTTTACTGAACAATTTTTTAACAGAAGCTATGGATGAAGGATGTCAGGTCGACGTCATATACACTGACTACAGTAAGGCCTTCGACCGAATTCAACACTATAGGCTTATTAAGAAGCTTAAGATGGTTGGCATATGTGGAGACTTGCTTCGTTGGTTTGTCTCGTATATTGACAATCGCTGTCAGGCTGTCGTAATCAAAAATTACATCTCCAGCTGGGTCGAAATTCCTAGCGGTGTACCTCAAGGATCATTGCTTGGCCCATTGCTGTTTAGCATTTTTGTGAATGACGTAAAACTGTGCATTCATTCATCTAAGCTTCTCTGCTTTGCAGATGATATGAAGCTATTTGCGAAAGTACCGTCTTATGATGCAGCTAAATTATTACAGGGTGATCTGATGCGGCTTGAAGAATACTGTGACGTGAACAAACTAGACCTTAATCCAACTAAGTGCACGGTTATGACTTTTAGTCGCAAAAGACACCTAATTACTTACGACTATACTTTACATCATCAAAGTCTTCAACGAGTCCATTCGATGCGTGATCTTGGTGTGACACATGATTCTAAGTTGCTGTTTGATGAACATATAAATGTTATAATAGGTAAAGCTATCAAAGCTCTTGGTTTTCTTATTCGTAATGCTAAAGATTTTAATAACCCTATTACCTTTAAGATACTTTATTGTTCGCTCGTCCGTAGTAATCTAGAATATGCCTCTCAAATATGGAACCCAAGATATGACACGTATATTAACAGACTAGAGAGTATCCAAAAAAAGTTTATTCGCTATTTGTGTTACCACACTGGTATCCGTGATAGCTCCGCTACCTATGTCCAACTGTGTTTAAAGCATCGTCTACTGACACTAGAAAATCGACGGAGTATAGCAGACATTGTGTATGTATTTAAAATTGCCTCAAACTCCGTTGACTGTCCCGAACTTCTGTCACTACTGAACTTGAGTGTCCCTACAAGAATTTTACGAAATTTACCTTCCAGTCTCAAATACTAATTATAGGCAAAACTCATATTTTTTGCGTGCGAGTAAGTGTTACAATAATTTGTGCGAGGTGTGTGATCTTGATCTTGATCTTTTTTGTTGTAACTGTGAATCGGTGAGAAAAAATCTTACAAAGTGGTTTTTTGAAACTTATTAATATTAAATTATTGCTACCTACTACATTTCTGTTGTGAATTTGTCCTTGTTACTGTTTCAGCTACAATGTTTGTAAGCGGTTCGATCGCAGTTTGGATCCTAGGTATACAAGCATGTTTATTCTGTTAGCTCAATAATTTCCCTACTACTTTAATTCTATTAGTGTGAATCTGTCATTGGTTCTCTGATGTATAACTGCATAGCTACTCGTGTCTTGTAACTGTTGATTCACCTAAGAAAATAAAATAAAATAAAATATTTTTATTTGATATTTTCTACGAAATTTTTATTGCATAACAGTCGGTGTTTAAACATTGAATTGAATAAGATTGAGTGCAATGGAAGTGCTTCCTATTTCATTCACAACGTATTTTATTTCATTAAATAAAAAAATATGATATTTACCATCACAAAATACATTAACAAAACTAGATAGAAACTCAAAGTAGGCAGATGTAATTAAAACACTGTATGTGGGCAGCCCTATCGCGTGCTTACGTACCGCGCGGCTGTAGGCATTTTTTTTCAAAGATAGGGCCGAGTTATATTTAGGGCGTGCACCCGGTTCTACCCGGTTCCGAAAAGACCCGGTTTTACCCGATTCTTTTAATCTTCAAAGAACCGGTTCTTAAAATTGTATTACCCGGTTTTTTTCGGTTCTTATAAGTAGGTAGGTATAAGTAAATTGTTGATTTTGCACGAAAAAAAATATTAGTCTATTAGTAATTTTTAAGACTGAGACATTTTATTATACTTACTGTGATTTGGCGTGGAAAAAAATATAAGACTGAAAACAGTCTTAAAAATTCCCATCGCTGTAACTTATGTGCTGTGCAAGGTGTTTGGGCGGATAATTAATTCTCAGCTCATTCACTACCTATTCACTACCTTTTCGCTGCACGAAGCAGCGATGCAGCTCCAGCAGCCCATTGGTGACCCAAGCGATCAACGGGTGATCTTCTAGCGTACCTACGTTACTCACGCATGGGCGTGAAGCGATGGACAAGCATGGCGAATCCCTAGCAGTTAGCCTTGATATCGCCAAAGCTTTCGATAGAGTGTGGCATCGTTCCCTTCTTACCAAGTTACCGGCCTACGGTGTGCCGCCCCGTTTGTGCGCCTGGGTTGCAGACTTTCTAGAAGAGCGGAGGATTCGTGTCCTTTGTGAGGGTAGTTCCTCCGCGTTCTTCAAAGTAAATGCCGGAGTGCCGCAGGGTTCTGTGCTCTCACCTACTTTATTTCTTTTGCATATCAATGACATGTTGTCCTTAGGCAATATTCATTGTTATGCGGATGACAGTACGGTGCATGAGCGGTACTTGGGACACCCTGCGGCAAAGCAAGCCGATATCGTGGTGAAAAGGCAAGAGCTGGCTGCCAAACTGAACCTGACTCTCGATCGTGTCTCTAAGTGGGGATCTGAAAACCTGGTCGAGTTTAATGCCAGCAAAACACAGGTTTTTGCATTCTCGTCCAAGGTAACTCCCTTCCTTACTCCTCCCTCTCTTCAGAACTCTTCTTCTTCTTCTTCGTTACCCATTTCGGTGAACCTCAGCATTCTCGGCATGGACATCGGATAGGAACTAAATCTATAATGCTACATCGAGAGTGTTATTTTAACTGCCTCCCGTAAGTTGGGTATTCTCAATAGGGTGAGGCGGTTTTTCACTCCCGAGCAGCGCTGTTTGCTGTACAAGACTCAGGACCGATCGAGTATGGAGTATTGTTCCCATCTATGGGACGGCTTCGCTAAATAACTCCTTGATGCACTTGATAGACTGTAAAGGCGAGCGGTACGCATTATTGGAGATGCTCAGGTTACAGCCTCTCTTAAGTACCTCCAGCTGCGTAGAGACATTGCTTCTCTCAGTGTCTTCTACGGGAATTACTACGGAGTGTTCTGAAGAACTTCTTGATCTAATCCCGCCCTCTCCTTTCCTCTCCCGGACTACACGTGCTGGTCTTACGAACCACCATCATACTGATCAGACGATCAGTACTCGTACCAAAAAAATTGGCAAGTCGTTCCTCTGTAAGACCATTCATTCGGCTTTGAAATTCTTTGCCGGCGCATGTTTCCCAGCTCCTATAGTCCCGGGTCTTTTAAGCGGGGCGTGAAACGGCATTTACGAGTATGCAGGCCGCCATGAATGGGTGCGCTTGATACCGTGCTTGTTCTACGGTGGGGAGCGCTCTCATTATTTTGGACTGCATCGGCTGCTTACCATCAGGCAGGATGGTCACTATGAGGAGTCAATAAAAAATTTTTTTATAAAAAATTATTTTGTTTTTACTCACAGTGGATGAGTGTGATGACAGTGAAACTCTATTAATATTATAATTCACATTATTCATTATTTGATAACTTTATTGTAAACTGTTACTAGGCGATTTCTTAATTACTTTAATTAATAGACTTCTCCTAAATAAAAGCATTGGTAACAAATTAAACATTATTTTATTTTACCTACCCAAAAGCACCGAAAATAACCGGGTACCCGGTTATTCGGTAAAATGGAACCGAAAAACCCGGTTCCTAAATAAGGTCCGGTTCTGCATCCTCTAGTTATATTACTCTGTATTATATTACCCTGGTCATAGTGTTTTGATATTAACTTTGTAGACGTTATATGTGTGCTAGTTAAAATAAAATTATGTTACAGGATAGTAGAAAGGTTGCTTTATCTAATAGACATGAGATTTAGTAGAATTTCACGCATTTATTAAAAATTATAGAGAGTCGAATATCGATATTGCAAAATCCAGTGAATGGACATGTGTTACATTCATAGGAGGCTTGTGATTTTGAAAAATCTAACAAATTTATATGTTATTGCTATTTAAATTGGGTCGTTTTCTGTATATAGCTTTAATTAACGGTTGGCGTATTTTAGGCTAATGTTCGAACTAGGAATTAATTTACTGATATTTTTTGGTTTGTATGAACTCTAACGTTGGTTACTACGTTCGTTTATTGGTTACGTAAATCCAGTGAATAAACACTGGTAGGTAATTATATAATAGTATGTGATTTTGAGCTGCCACTTAATTAAAAATATGAGACTGAAATCTGTTTTACTATTTTTCCTATGCCATTATTTTTAAAATTTTGTTTTAAAATCTTTTATAAGGTATCTATTATTTTTTCTTAGACTTTTCCAATTAGACATTAGAACATTACTGCCCAGGATGACGTGTGAGTGCACGCGGTTAAAGGCATTTAGTCGGTCAACTATACATCCTGAAGGGTAAAGGAATGAAGATATTTATTAATTGGTTAACCTATGCAGAACGGAATTTGACTGCCTATTACTGGTATTTTTTTCTTAATCATTTAAAAACAATACTAATTTCGGGACTTTGAAAGTGTACATAATACTTAATTATTTTTATACCTTGATTTATATAATAAAATTAAAGTATTTCTATTTACCTAAGAAAGTTATAAATAAACCCCTTCGGACCGGAAATACCTTATTTTCTTTCAAAATTAGCAATTTTTTTAAACTTCTTAATTTGGCTGGTAGTTCATTTATTGGAATTTAGGTGGTTCATTTACTGAAGATTTTCGTTCATTCACTGGAGGTTTTGGGTCTTTTTCATGAATTATCCAAAATCTCTAAAAATAAGAGTTTCATTCAAAAACGGAGAAATTATATTCTTCTTTAATAAATTCGGAATACCATACTATATTATTGTTTTATCTAAGATACCCAGAAGTATGTTATTCATATTTCTAAAGTTCTGGAATTCCTAACTGTTCATTTACTGGTGCACTTACCCTATATGTAGGCAAAACCGAATAAACCCGAGTGCAACAACCCGAACAGTAGCGAGGGATAACGAGGGTTACCATAACGTTTTATAAACTTTACACTTTATTCAAACCACCTTATTCATTATTAGGCATAGAATAATAACTCTTAGTTATTAGGTATAATAGATAATCTAAGTACCTAACAGTATACTTAAGTACTTAATATAATTTTTTTCTACCATTATCAAAGTAGGTAAGATAAAAATTATGGTAAGTAAGTACCTACCTAAGTTACTTACGTTACGCATGTCCCTTTCTGTTAGGTACTTAGTTACATGCTTTTTTTAGAAATAAACATATTAGGTAGGTAACCATTTATACTATTTTTCATATTTTTGTCAAAGCACCCATTAAATAAAGTAGGTATCAAGCATACATTACTTGTAATTAACCGACACACAAGTATTAGTACCTACTTAGGTACAGTCACGAGCACCAATATGTATACACTTTGACTCTTATTCCATTGCATTAAGAGTTAAAATTGTTTACATATTTTTGCTCGTGACTGTACCTATCTCGAAGTGATGAGATGAGACGACGCACGGCAACGATCAGGGGCCCAAGTCTGGGCCCTTATTCTGTAACGATTCCTTGTTCAAAACCACGCTAATTCCTTAAAAAGTTACGATATCTACCCAAAAACGTATGCGTTTGACGTTTGTGCGCGATAAGGTTTAGGTGTGGAATCTATAGATTGCGATACAGAATCAGGGCCCTGCTAATTTACGAATGGCATAATTGAATCGCAATTGTATCGCATTGTAATTGTTTGACACATTTGGTATTCTTAAATGAGTAAGAGAATACCAAATGTGTCAAACAATTACAATGCGATCCAATTGCGATTCAATTATGCCATTCGTAAATTAGCAGACTTTGGCCCCTGGAAAGGACACGTACACGTCTCTTTTTCTATTTGATATGTTCACGTGTTATAAACACATTGATAAGTTAGTTATGTTAACTCCATAAAGCCAATATACGTCCTATATCTACGTTTATGATAGATGAGCTTGGCTTGTCGTAGTCTAGCGAGCAGATTAAAAACCATAGTTTCTTGTCTTTCAGATAACCGTTCGAATAGGATAATTTAGGACGAGCTATATTGGAAAGAACACTCAATATAATGTATATACCTATAGCTCATAATGCAAAACTTGCGAATTGATGAGTAATAATTTGCACTTTTAGATAAAAAGTGCAATTCTCAATCTATCAGTAACCTACTGATAGATCAGCTGATATGTAGGTACCTACGTATAAGTGTCTGTTTATTTTATAAGTTAGGTATATTTAAAATACTGTTTGCCAATTCTTAGGGAAAAAGCCGATATGTGGCAACACTCGACCTAAGCTCCGGTTATTTTTCTAAGTAGGTAGGTACCTAGCTACCATGCCAATCGTCGCCTGACGTCAAGTGTTTTGTGTTGCTGTGGTTTTGCTACAGTTCATAGCCATATTTATAATTTACTTATTTTCTAATTAAGGAAATGAATAATATTTATTTCTGTAAATACCTAAATGTTATAAGTACTTACAAAGTACAGTTTAGTATGGTAAGTAGAACTAGTACGTACTACTTATATGAATACAAAAATATTATAATTAAAATATTTACAAACTTACAAAGATAAATAGAAAACTATAAATAAAAGAATTGACCCAGATCATCTCCTAAATAATAAAATAAAACAACTCTGTTCAACTATGTAATGTTTATTTAACAATATTGTGATTTAGTAAACAGTGTTTTCATTGACTACGCAGCTTAGGTACAGTTTTTTATAATAAGTAAGTAGGTTCTATGAGCTAAACAAAAAGTTTACAATCGCTATTTTTGTATCGATAGGTAGGTAACCTGATAATGTGTACTAGAGGTAGATATTGGGATAATATTGGTCATTTTCAGGAAAGGTAAAGCTCTCTCACACCGCCCCGAACTACGACGAGTGACAACGAGGGTACTACCAATGAGGTTCAATGGTGCCTTCCTACTCCGAGTTTTTTTTCACTTTTCGATGGAGTTAGTCTTCAATGACCTCCGTGGTCGAGTGGTTAGCACGCCGCCGCGTCAGTTCTGGCTCTGACGTGGCCATCTCCAAGGTTCCGGGTTCAATTCCAAACAATTTAGAAATGACTGTTTTTCTAAATTGATTTCGGATCTGGGTGTTTTTGAACGAATATCTTTCCGTTGTAGACAACGTAACAGAGTTATCCATTTACCTATTTAGTTAAACTTAATTTGGGCTTGATATTTGGCGTGCATTGCGTGGGAAAGTTAACAACCACTTGCATTGAAAACTGTTCACACAAATGTACTTTTACAAAGTACGGATTTTAAATCTTAATTCTTAAGTAACAATTTTTAGTATGGCTGTAAGTAGGTAGGTATATCAAATAGTGGAGAACAATCGATCGCGTTTTTACAAAATCAATTTTTCCAACGCTTCGGTTTTCGTAATTCCAAACACAATATAAATTATATTGTGTGTCTCACATAAATGTGTCATACGGCAAAAAGAAGGTATTTTCGTTTTCATTGACATAAAAAATTAAATTAAATGTAACACGCACCATTGGCACTCCCTTCTGCGGTTCGTCGGACGATACGACGACCGAGCCAGTGATATAAAAATGTTAATACCTATCCTGTATTCCTGTTATTGAGTCATCGTCATCATCTATCATCATGCTTATGCGAGATCACTGGCACATGCAGGCTTGTAATGTAACCTATTTGCTATTTAAAATCATAAAATGTAAAATATTTTCATTCAGAGAGCTGAGTGTAAGTTTGTAAAAGTGCAAACGTAACTATCGCGTTTGAGTTAAGTTTTGACAGATAGATCTTAATGCTAAATAAATAAGATTGAGAATCAAAACTCTTAACACAAACGCGTATTTCGGTTTCCCATACAAACTTCTAAGTTGAAAATTTTAAAAACCAATGAGTCAATGTTAATGAAACTTGGCATGCTAAAGTAAAATACAGAGATCTAAATAGTTTGATGAAAACATTTAAAAAAAACGTTTATTTAACTGAGTTATTGCGATTTTAAACTTTCTATAGTGGACTTTAAATCGCAATAACTCAGCGAAATAAACGTTTTTGAAAAATGTTTTCAACAAACTATTTAGATCCCTATTTTTTACTATATCATGCAAAGTTTCATTAAAATTGGCTTATCGGTTTTTAAAAATTTCGACTTGAAAGTTTGTATGGGAAACCGAAATACGTAAACCCTCTTAAGTTGTAAAGGCCTTCAAACACGGTAGCTATAATGTATATTAATGTACGGTCGGGGTCACCTTCGCTTTACCATTTTGCAGCGATTTTCGTATGAAGCGCACCGAGCGCCCGTTTACGTGCCCGTTCCAATTAGACGACGCGGTGTGCAAGGGATTTTGACCTTTAAGGGGCTACCAGACTGTTGTAAACAAGCCTTTCGCACCAGGTCACCTTGGCGGGAGGCTCGTTTACAACTTGTTGTAAACGAGCTTCCACTTGGTTTGCCACAGTCTACAGTGTTGCTATTTTTAGCAGGATCCTGCTTTATTAGTATTTTTAAGAGTAAAATTTAGGCTACAGCAGGATGTCGAGCATTATCGTAAAATTTTGCATATTTGACATATTATTATTTTGTTTTTTTTGCGAATTTAAATAGCGTTATTGGCATCCCTTCCTTGATATACCTAAGTAGTAAAGGCGATTTAATTTTTTTTTATCAATTTGCTGGAAAAAAACGCGATTAAATTTATATCATTATTAGCTAGATACCTATGAGCTTTTAAAGATGTAAAAAATACAGCGCTGTACGTACATTAATATACTATACGAACTTAGCTTTTTCCAGTAACCACGTTGTATGTAGGTTGTAGGTTGAAGATAGCAGTTTATGTGTAATTGTGTTTAAGGCAGTGGCAATGGCAACACAGCGGTTTTCAACGCGCGCCCGCAAACAAAGGTCGTGTAAAGGTCAACCGAAATTTCGTTAAAAACAACCTACTACACTGTTGTAAACGGCTCGGTGTACAACAGTCTGGTAGCCCCTTTAGTCTGGTAAAGCGACGGAGTCCGCCATTGTACATTACATCTTTTACAGGATTTTACAGGATTTAACACGACAGCTAAAATATACATTATAGCTGTCGTGTGTGGTCTCCTGACGTTTTCTATGGAAAGATGTTATGTAGTGAGATGTATAGTGCTTATACCTATTACCTTTCTTTACACTATAGCTGCCGTGTGTGAAGGCCTTAAATTCTAAGAGGTTTGATAAGGCATACTGTTGCTACCTATAAAAACATAAGTCAATAGCGTTGAAAAATTTCGACAAGTCTAACCATTAAACCTCAGACGGAGTGTTCAACGCAGCAGCAGGTAGTATTTTGTTTAACGTTTCGTTATCTTCGACGCAAAAAATCAAATATTACGAAAATCTGTCCAATTTTATTTTTATAGTTAGGTACTTACTTACTTTTATTTTTGTTTTGTTACTTTTTGACTTATAGCATAATATTTTTAGCAGTAACTAGATATACGATTTAGTAACACAATTTGTGGCACTAAAATACATGTGCCAATGCCATTGTTTTCATAGACGAGATGGATACTCCTTAGCATCTGCTATTAATTAGAGCAGCTGTGCAGCAAGCAACACTGCACAGCAGACGCTAGCACTTTAAAGTTACTACTTTGTCACTTGGAACATAAGGATCAATATCGATTGGAGAAATTTGACAGTACTGTTTCAGATAGTTAAAAAGCAGGCGTGTGTACCACCATTGAGCTATACAGCGTGTTAATTAACACGAGGGACATATTTAATCATATGGTAGTTTATGCCTGGGTAAACATAAACAAATAAAAAAATACTACTCGAAGCATATAAAATAATTCAGAAAATCGATGTTAAAATTTTATAACATTTTCCGTAATGTTTGGGCACCCTAGTGCTTTCGACTCATTTACGCGTATGGTATTGAATAAACAAAAAACTTTCCTACACTTCCTTCCTTCTTCCTTCATACTTGATCATATTTGATCTTTTCCTGCGCTTAGTGTATGTATACGCTAACATTATTTAATAGAATAATTATGCAAATAAATTAGGAATTTCTTTTAAATGAATCGGATCGGGCATCGACTACCTAATGTCCTCCCTTAATATGTCCCTCGGTTTGTATAGCTCAATGTGTACCACAGAATAATTTTGCTAGTAGGTATTACGTTTACTTAATGTTAATGGGATCATCCCACTCGGATATGGTAAGTACGGGGCAGTGTAAGTCGCTCCTAAATCTAAACACAGTTTAGCTATATTCCCATCATAAAATTGGAAAAGTAGGCCATGTCCTAATAGATTTACGGTGCATTTTAATACACTTAAACTTTACCTACCAATATAATATTCCTTTGAAACTATGGACGATTTAATCGAAGCAGCATAAAACATCAAACAATTGGACATCCGATCTTACACCTTTAATTTAGTAAAGTTAATACACATTATATCTAAGTGTACATTTAATTGAACTCATTGCTGTTACATTGACGTGTAAATATTGAATAAGTATAATATCGGCATAAATCCGGTTCAGTGTACAGATAAGGAGATGGTATGTCACACATTTATATCTAGATGCACACGACTTGAGTATCAATTGATAAATACTTATAAGTACTTAGTATATACATAAATCACGCCCGCTTCCCAGAGGGGTAGGCAGAGACCACAGATTTCCATTAAGTAGGTGTATAATAGTATATAAGGCGACTGCTAAAAACCGCAAGAAACTTCAAGGGCTGGCCAGGTCAAGTGTTATAAATAACAAAAAAGAAATTCGTGATTTTTTATTTTCAATTAAATAATTCATTTTGTGAATTTGAATTTGATAGTTTTTGAGTACTTATCTAATTTATTTTAAAGTTATAACATAAGAAAAATACGCACATTTCGTAATAGGAAATAAATGGTCTCATATTGCAGACTAACGTAGGTACTTATCGCCCGGCTGACGCGGACGGGTCTACAGACGGTTGGGTCAACGACCGGCCGCTGCCCGCGCGTTGTAAATAAGTAATCGTTATTTTAATTGTTTTAATTTTATTTTTTTATGTTATTGCCTTAAAATAAATTAGATACTCAAAGACTATCTGACTATTATTCCCAAAATTAATTATTTAATTAGGTAATTAAAAATGAAAAAAGCAGGAATATCTTTTTGTAATTTTTGTCATGTTTAAAACACTTGACCTGACCAGCTCTTAAGTTTCTTGCGGTTTCTAGCAGTCGTCTTATTGTATAAAAAAATAAATGTTCAATCAACATAACAACCTATATAAGTCACTTAATGACAGATGAACACAAAACACAGAAAAACCAACTCGATGTTGTAAGGTGTAAAATTAATATTCCCGTGCTCCTGTATAAACATACACCATGTTTATGAATGGCACTATTTATACACACAAAGGCCACTGTTAACTGCTAAGACCACATATTGATTAGATAAGTTGTTAGGAAAGTCAGACCAGATCATGGTCTTTGTTAAGAAAGTAATATTTGACTGTTGTACTTTTTGGACGATTTCCGCTCTATAGGCTTGACACAATAATGTATACGATATCAATAAAAATTATAAATATTATCATCATTAAATGTAATTTTATTAACATACAAAATATTCCCTGCAACTATATTTAACATTAAAACCTTAGATGAATGGTTGGTCTCGCTGCGCTCGACACAGCGAGAACGCAATCATTCATGTAAGATAAAAACTCTTCAAACAAACAGAAGTCGTGTGATCCAGACAGATGTGCATTCAACAAAAACAACTAGGCTGCTAAAATCAGAGCTACGGTCATTGAGGTATTATAGACTAGAGGTGACACCGCGATGCAAGTTTTTGCGCACTGAGTTGCAGCTTGCAGCACAAAACATTTGGTTGCAGCCCATGGGCTGCAAACGGCCTGCAGTGATTGCGCGTGATCCAAGCGATTGTGGACCTTGCGGCTGCAAATCAGTGCGCAACTAATTGCTTCGCGGTGTCAACCCTAGTCTAGAATACCTCAATGGCTACGGTTCACTAAAGTAGGTATTACCATCACAATAATGAAGTTAAATGGCGAAGGCTTCCAGCGCCAGCATCGCCAGCGACGCGATGCCAGCCACCACCGGCAGCGTCACCACCCACGCGAAGATAATGTTCCTGAAATACAAGATAACGATATCACAGGAAGCACATGCATTTTTGGTATTCCCCTGATGGTGTAAATACCGGAGATTGCCTAACCCAGGAGCAAATGAAATTGTTAGTAACCCGTGGGCTTATGAAAACTGGATTCGGGATTTGCAATGACGTCAAACGCAATATTTTTATGATACACTGAGTCGGCATACGAGGTTATGGCCCGCCTAATGGCCATCAACCTAAGCCCGCAATCACCTCAGCACGTGGACAACGCCAAGGCTGTATCATTTTCAGATTAAAGAAGAGTTGTATGACTTTAATCATTATTAGACACAGCGGCCCGCCCGCGGACGTAGCCGACCGACGTCCGCATCCGTCGTGAACACCCCGTAACGTAACGTATTACCAAAAATTTTTCTCTCATACAAACTTCTTTTTTTGTTGTGACAGTGATAGGTACCAAAAAGGACCTCGCACATGTTGCAGCATGAACATCATCTGCAGGGCTGATATTCTGCGAAACCCCTTATTGTTTGTGTGTGTGTAACATTATAACCACATCATAGGTTGGTATGGCCATGGAAACGTGGTGGCATTAGGTGTGTGTACCTGAAGAGGCTCCAGTCGACAGCTTTCTCGGAGAAGTAACCCACGCAGACGACTGAGCCCACCTTGCAGTGGGTGGTGGACACTGGTAGCCCCGCCTTGCTGGCTATGAGCACCGTCAGCGCCGCGCCCAGCTCTATCGTGAACCCTCTTGAGGAAAAAACAATTTTACTGCATATTTTTAAACTAGTGTTGCAGCGGTCAAGTGTCTCATGATGAGGCACTTGTTTTCTGACGGTCACATTGAGGTTTTATTATAATTGGCTACCTACTTGACAGTTTTCGAAAAAGTATTTTAAAAGTTACAAACGCTTATTTTATACCCCGTACAATATTTTCTTTCACGAAAAAACCTTTATTTAACAGAAAAAAAACATATTTTTCTTTATTGATTTCAATTTTCGTGCGAAAACGACTGCTCACGTGACGTCACACTTCAATAAAATTAGAAACTTATCTTGAAACCTGACAGATACTTTTAGATAATTTTGTGAAATGTGACGTCACATGAAGCTCAATCATGGCCGCCCCTTGCCGCCCGTGTTTCGGGTCTTGCAATCCACAGATAAAAAATCAATAATTTATTTTGTAAAAATAAAATATTTACAAATTAATAACTATTGGATAATTATCGTTAAATCATAAACTACCATTTCCGACATATTTCAAGTTATTGTTACAACTGTCAAATAGCCAATTGTCCTGGTTTCAGAAACAGGCAATCATCATCATCATCAGCCAGAAGACGTCCACTGCTGGACAAAGGCCTCCCCCAAGGATCTCCACCACGACCGGTCCTCTGCTGCTTGCATCCAGCGGCTACCCGCGACCCTCACCAGATCGTCGGACCACCTTGTTGGAGGCCTGCCCACACTGCGTCTTCCGGTGAGCGGTCGCGACTCGAGAACCGTTCTGCCCCAACGGCCATCGGTTCTACGGGCGATGTGCCCTGCCCATTGCCACTTGAGCTTGGCGACTCTTTGGGCTATGTCGGTTACTCTAGTTCGTCTACGAATCTCCTCATTTCTGATTCGATCACGTAGAGAAACCCCGAGCATAGCCCTCTCCATTGCTCTTTGCGTGACTTTGAGCCTGCTAATTAGGCCCATAGTAAGCGACCACGTTTCGGTACCGTATGTCATCACTAGCAACACACACTGGTCGAAGACTTTCGTCTTGAGACACTGCGGTATTTTGGACGAGAAAATATTTCGTAGCTTACCGAACGCTGCCCAGCCGAGTTGGATTCGACGATTGACCTCTTTCTTTAAGTTGGACCTACCTAACTGGACTGTTTGTCCCAGGTATACATATTCCTGGAGGAAACAGGCAATGAAGACCGCAAAATCAGTCCTCTGCCATAGTCCACATTTCACCAAATAACAATTACACCATGTGCTCAGCGTGGTAGGTGGTGAGCCCATCGCCGCTCTATGCTGTTGGATGTATGTGCAGTCTTCAGTCCGTCGCCTTTTGCGACACCCAAAGGAAGAGATGAGTTAGTAGTCATTGAGCTATAGTAATAATAGCTCAATGTTAGTAGTATTCTTTTAATGAGCGTCCACCACACAGCTCGAATATTTATCTACTGTCAAATTATCTTTTTTTTGTCACTGCCTTGTTCACGTTGATGGGTAGAAAAAGGAGGAACATAGGGAGATATGGTTAATCAATCACAGCTGTTATCTACTATTAATAAATAAGCAATGATATTCTGCGTAGGTATGTGTGTGATGGTATTTAAATTGTTCGATTGTCTTGCGTAATATCATTCTGCTCCTAAAATGGCAACATAGGCTTCATTTACATTTGCGGAAAAGTTTAAATGTTACTTGAGTCAAGCTTAATGCTTGAGTAATTGTAAATATAGAGTTACAATAAAATAAACCGTGTCGCGTAGCGGTGAAAGAATACTACCATCCTCTCTCTTCCCTTGGGTGTCGTAAAAGGCGACTAACGGACTACAGACTGCACATACATACAACAGCTTAAAGCGGCGATGGGCTCACCACCTGTCACGCTGAGCACTTCGGCTGTCCCAAATATAAACACAGTAAGGGGCATAGTACTCAAAATCAAGATTTTGATACCATATGCTACTAACACAGTAATTCCCTACAATATGCAAAGATCCTTGTTCAAAAGGAGGCAGTAGTTTCGGAATTACAAAATGACAAAACACAGTAAGGGCACGGACTGACACAAGATTCCCTTAACAAAATCACAGTTAGGGACAGCTACCAATATGAAACACAGTAAGTCATGCGACTTACTGTATTTTTGTTGGTAATTGACATTTGCTGGGTTTTTTATTTGGGGATTATAATTGACAAAAGAACATTACAACCACGTTTTTCACGGCAAGGCACACGCGCATCGTCATTCCACATGAGATTTTGTGTTTCGTATTTGGCGGGAAACTGCAGAGTGCGCGCCGTTTATTTGAGAAGGGTGCGGGGCGTCGAGGGACAAAGATAGCAAGCGTCTGCCGGTCATCACATCGGCATAAGAGCGCGTTGAAACCTGTGGTGTAAACCCAATACAGTTGTGAAGCGGATTCACAGATTGTTTTTATCTTTTTATAATTATGAGTCGAAGTAGAATGATTTTAGAAGCTGCCTTGGGTGTCGGAGTTGACCGAAATGCAGATAATACTCGTACTCGTACATACCTATAATTATTTTTATTTCATCTTTGGGTTATTTGTTACACGTTAACCAATTCATAGTAAAATTAGATTTTAAACTTTCGTTTCTGTTATATTATACTTAATAAATTGATAATAACGAGACTCAAACGCGATATTTGTTATGTAGTATTTAAGTAACAACGGGCGTAAGACATAAGTACTTACTTCGGGCGGGATTGAAAATATAATTCTTCTGCCACCTTTAAATTGTCCCTTTTTTATTATGTACGACATAATAAATATAGCTTTTGATTTCCGTTATTCTCAGTGTTATCTTAATTGACCTGTTTGGCGGAGTGGTTAGGATACTAATTGTCTTCTGCGCAGAGATCCCGGCACACGAGTAACTACCCTACAGAGTGCAAGCTCTCTAACAACGCGCAAAATTCCTACCTATTCTGATAGGGCTGACACACGTTGCACGTTTAAAAAATTAGGGATTAAAAATAAAATAAGGTAATTAGGTAGAGGTACATAATAAAACGTGTATTTCAAAAGGTATAAAATAAGGATTAGTGTAATTTGACACATACTAAATTTAAATTAGTTCAAAGATAACGCAACGTTGAAAAAATTGTCTTCTGTGTTGAATCGAACCCGCGTCCTCCGCAAATAATCAAACATTACGAATCTATAAAGCAGTCTATCTTAACTAAATGTTTAAAATATTAAAAAAAAGAAATATTTTTCCGAAATTATTCATACACACGGTGCAAGAGTTGGGAATTGTGTAACTAACCCGAATGTCCCATAATCGATATTATATAAATAATTAACCGTGTCGCGTAGCGATGAAAGAATATACTACCACCCCCTCTCTTCCCTTGGGTGTCGTTAAAGGCGACTAACGGACTAAAGACTGCACATACATCCAACAGCTTAGAGCGGCGATGGGCTCACCACCTGTCATGCTGAGCACATGTGCAGTCTCAATTTCGTGAAAAGTGGACTATGGTAGAGGACTGCTTTTGCTGTCCTCATTGCCTAATCTCTGACTAATTATTAATATAATTTTATGTTTATTTTTTTAATGTGATTTCTTTTTGTAATTCTTTGTAGTACTGATTCAATTAACTAATGTTCATATAATTTTCCCGAAATTATTTCCGATTATTTTTCATTATTGTCATGTTGTGTTTGCCTATAATATTGTTGCATTGTAACTATTATTATTCACATTACCATTTTAGATATAAGCTGTAATGTAACACTGTTGGCAGTCCTAATTTAAAAAAAAGTAAAAAACCTTTTTAAAAAAGAAGCTTTTATTTAAATGCGCTAAAAAGAAAAAAATAAACTTTTACTTTAAAACTTTTACTAACAACTTAAAGCGTCATTACATAATTTATAATGATATAAAAGGTTGTCGCGAGATTTGTGTAGGTACTCGTATTTTCTTAGATTGAAAATTTTAATAGTTAAAAACAATCGCATCAAGTTATTTAATTTACTTGTTTATATAGGTATAGTAAATCTCGGAACAACCTTAATTATCATATAAATTGTGTAATGACGATATAAGTTGTTAGTACAAGTTTTATTGGGTTATAGTCTGATCCTATTTTAAATTCTCCAATAATACTGTACTTACTGACTGTAATCTGTTATGTGTTGTAATAAATAAGTTTTAAAGTAAAAGTTTATTTTTTCTTTTTAGCGCAATTAAAAAAAAGCTTGTTTTTTTATAAAGGTATTTTACTTTCAATTATTTTTTACTTATAAGTTATCCCTGGGGACGTATCCAAGGATAACTAATTTTTATCTCTTCATCTCACTGAACGTGTACCTAGGTACACTACAGAATTTATTCACGTCTTCCAAACCACCACCACTCACTACCCATCAAAAACGGTCTATCCATTAAGACGAATCATACTCGACGCGGTTGTGTGCTTAATTACTGAGTTTCTATGGCCACCTTCCAGCTTCATCATCAAACCCTGGTTACCATCTAGCACCAACGAACTCGTCAAAA
Organism: Scoparia ambigualis; assembly: GCA_963921215.1. Classification (NCBI taxonomy): domain Eukaryota; kingdom Metazoa; phylum Arthropoda; class Insecta; order Lepidoptera; family Crambidae; genus Scoparia; species Scoparia ambigualis. The sequence goes on from OY992503.1 coordinate 25,005,588, forward strand.
TGAATCAAACGAGCCCATACTCGATGGGGTTATGTCGTTTAATTACTGAGTTCCTATGGCCACCTTACAGCTCCATCATCAGACCCTGGTTACCATCTAGCACCAAAGTACTCGTCAAGACAAATCAAACGAGCCCATACTCGATGGGGTTATGTCGTTTAATTACTGAGTTCCTATGGCCATCTTTCTGCTCCATCATCAGACCCTGGTTACAATCTAGCACCAAAGAAATCGTCAAGACGAATCAAACGAGCCGAAACTCGACGGGGTTGCGTCGTTTCATTACAGAGTTCCTATGACCACCTTCCAGCTCCATCATCAGACCCTGGTTACCATTGAAAGACAAACTACTCGTCAAGACGATTCAAACGAGCCCAAGCTCGATGAGGCTGTGTCGTTTCATTGCACAGAATGAAACGACACAGCCATTGCTAGCTTCCTGCATGAGCGTAGAATCCGTGTCCTTTCGGATGGATGCGCTTCGCGGTTCATGTCAGTGAAAGCTGGTGTTCCTCAAGGCTCCGTTCTATCCCCCACGCTGTTCCTTCTGCATATCAATGACATGCTTCCTCTTGGAAACATTCATTGCTATGCAGATGATAGCACAGTGCATGGGGGATTTAACGGTCACCAAACGGCTGGGCGGGTAGACACCGAAATGAAGCGGGCAAATCTTGTCATTGAGCTCGATCGGGTGTTGGACCTCATTTCTAAATAGGGCTCCGATAATCTGGTGGAGTTCAATGCCAAGAAAACACAGGTGCAGCTTACCGAACGCTGCCCAGCCGAGTTGGATTCGACGATTGACCTCTTTCTTTAAGTTGGACCTACCTAACTGGACTGTTTGTCCCAGGTATACATATTCCTGGAGGAAACAGGCAATGAAGACCGCAAAATCAGTCCTCTGCCATAGTCCACATTTCACCAAATAACAATTACACCATGTGCTCAGCGTGGTAGGTGGTGAGCCCATCGCCGCTCTATGCTGTTGGATGTATGTGCAGTCTTCAGTCCGTCGCCTTTTGCGACACCCAAAGGAAGAGATGAGTTAGTAGTCATTGAGCTATAGTAATAATAGCTCAATGTTAGTAGTATTCTTTTAATGAGCGTCCACCACACAGCTCGAATATTTATCTACTGTCAAATTATCTTTTTTTTTGTCACTGCCTTGTTCACGTTGATGGGTAGAAAAAAAGGGAACGTAGGGAGATATGGTTAATCAATCACAGCTGTTATCTACTATTAATAAATAAGCAATGATATTCTGCGTAGGTATGTGTGTGATGGTATTTAAATTGTTCGATTGTCTTGCGTAATATCATTCTGCTCCTAAAATGGCAACATAGGCTTCATTTACATTTGCGGAAAAGTTTAAATGTTACTTGAGTCAAGCTTAATGCTTGAGTAATTGTAAATATAGAGTTACAATAAAATAAACCGTGTCGCGTAGCGGTGAAAGAATACTACCATCCTCTCTCTTCCCTTGGGTATCGTAAAAGGCGACTAACGGACTACAGACTGCACATACATACAACAGCTTAAAGCGGCGATGGGCTCACCACCTGTCACCTCATTACAGAGTTCCTATGACCACCTTCCAGCTCCATCATCAGACCCTGGTTACCATTGAAAGACAAACTACTCGTCAAGACGATTCAAACGAGCCCAAGCTCGATGAGGCTGTGTCGTTTCATTGCACAGAATGAAACGACACAGCCATTGCTAGCTTCCTGCATGAGCGTAGAATCCGTGTCCTTTCGGATGGATGCGCTTCGCGGTTCATGTCAGTGAAAGCTGGTGTTCCTCAAGGCTCCGTTCTATCCCCCACGCTGTTCCTACTGCATATCAATGACATGCTTCCTCTTGGAAACATTCATTGCTATGCAGATGATAGCACAGTGCATGGGGGATTTAACGGCCACCCAACGGCTGGGCGGGTAGACACCGAAATGAAGCGAGCAAATCTTGTCATTGAGCTCGATCGGGTGTTGGACCTCATTTCTAAATGGGGCTCCGATAATCTGGTGGAGTTCAATGCCAAGAAAACACAGGTGTGCGCGTTCACAGCGAAAAAGTCGCCATTCCTTCCCCTTCCCTCTCTTCAGGGTACATCTCTAGGCCTGCAGAGCAGTATTAACATGCTCGGTATAAATATCCGCTGCGATCTGAACCAAAAGGACTACATCGAAACCGTGATTAAAAATGCCTCACGTAAACTCGGTGTCCTGAACAGGGTGCGGCGATTCTTCACGCCTGATCAGTTGTGTCTATTATACAAGACACAGGTGCGGTCTTGCGTGGAGTATTGCTCTCACCTTTGTAGTACCTTCTTGCAAAGTACCTTCTCGATGCCTTGGACAGATTGCAGCGCCGCGCTGTGCGCATTATCGGCAATGCGGAGGTCACTAAAACTCTCGAGCCTTTGCAATTGCGTAGAGATATTGCGTCACTCAGCGTCTTTTACCGTTTATACCATGGCGAGTGCTCTGTAGAACTCTTTGACCTCATCCCTCCTTCTCCCTTCCTCCATAGGAGTACGCGTGCTGCACTCCGGAGTCACCAATTTACAGTCTCTAACATTCCATCACGCACACAGAAATTTGGTGACTCGTTTCTTTGTCGCACTTCCAAAAGATGGAATAGTCTACCAGCACACGTATTCCCTCCTACCTATGACATAGGGTCCTTCAAACGTGGCGTGAAGAAGCACTTTGTGGGCCGGCAGAGTCAGGGTGACTGATGCTACGTCTCTTACGCTGCACCAGTTGTCCTCGCGCCTGGACTTTCACTTCCACTTTACATCAGGTGGAGTGGGGTCATTTGCCTTAGCAAAAAAAAATGCAAAGTTCCTATAGCCACCTTCCAGCTCCATCATCAGGTCAGCACCATGTTATCATAATATTGCATTGTTACGCGATTTACACACGTATGCAAAATTTCAGCTCAATCGGTTGAAGATATCTGCTTCAAAATTGAGTTGCAAAATTCCACCTGAACAAAAGTACATACATTACATACATTGCAAGTTAAATAAAAGCTTGTAATAAATAACCCTTCGGGGATAATGATTATGTGTATGTATGTATATAAATATTTCAACACTGTAATGGTAAAATCCCAAATTCGTCAACAAAATCACTCGAATAACTGAATCTCATCTAATGCGCGCGAACGTGCGGCCCTGTCCGTCATACCACAACTGGACCGGCGCAAACCAGTTTTTACCACGGCGGCGCGTCGGTGAACCTGTCGGTGAGAGGTCACGCACACATCGCCGCGCTTATGTATGAGTACACCTACAGCGGGCCGCTTATAGGCAGCTTGCATTCTGTAGGGTATTTATTCATGTGATCCCGGGTTCGATTCCCGTAAAAGACAAATTAATGTGTGAGTGCATGAACGTGTCTTTTTGTCTTGGTCTGAGTGTAAGTTCGCTGTGTTAATTAAGTACAGGTATTTAAAAAAAGTATATTTAAGCATGTTTATCCGTTATTTAGTATACATAACACAAGTTAGCAAGGTCTCATGCTGTGTTTTTATTTGGTATGTTGGTTTATAATAGGTTAAAATAACCATTTGAAATTTAGTAAATCGCATAAAACATGCACACGTACATTGAATTGAATTCTTTATACGCATAAACATAGGCAATAATCTTCTGTATGACATACGATAGTTACTTTGGTGCAATATTACGTAATAACGTACGGCTGGCCAAAAATATGTTTTTGGCTCTACTGTAAAAAAGGTATTTTGTCCCTTACTGTGTTAATATTTGGGAGAGCCGACTTGTGCAGTTGCTATTTGGTGAAAAGTGGACTATGGCAGAGGACTGCTTTTGCTGTCCTCATTGCCTAGTCTCTGACGAACCTCCGAATCGAATCCCCCGAACCCGATTAACAGTCGTGATTATATGTACATATTAAGTATGTTTGTACTATAAAACTATTTATAGTTACACAAACTGATTAATGTCAAAATATTACTTACATTGTTTGTAAAATTATTTTGTAATGTACTTACCAACTTAAATTTAGTTTAATTTGATATTTATTGAGTACTAGTTATTCTTTAGACGTAAGAATGAGCCATATGCTTTGAACAATAGAAGATAATCCTGAAAAGTTTTAGGTACCGCAGTAGATGTGTCACAATCACAATTATGTACTTACTACTTACGTCAATATCCAACCTAATTTTAATATGTATGTATAATATTAAGTTGTTTCAGTAATTTTTGCCTTAAATCCGACTGCGAACATTTTGTTTATCATTACGGAAACACGTGACATTATTACAGTCCTTCCTTCCTTAGTGTTTTATCGAGAATCCACAGAATGGTCAATCCAAATGGCATTCAAATTTTTTTGTTAACTCTCCATTCATACATAGCCGGGAATCGAATTCGGTCAATATCTCTGTAAACAATGTTATAAAATTCTGCAAGTACTTATATTCGTTGTTATTGTTGATGGTGTACCTATGTGTAATGTGATGTTTGATGGTGATGGAAAAATTTATCTAATTTTGGGTTTTTATTTCAAATACTTAAACAAAATTCCATTAAAAATGTGTTCTTGTGACTTATTATTCACACCATCAACAATAACAACGAATATACTTGCAGAATTTTATAACATTGTTTACACAGATATTGACCGGGTTCGATTCCCGGTTATGTACCTATGAGAGTTAACAAAAAAATTTGAATGCCATTTTCATTAAATCTAAAATCGACGCCATGGTCCCTAAGAACATATTTCCCTATCTCTTATAGTTTCTGATTTCTCCCTACCCATTTCGATTGATCAACGCTTTGTATAGTGTGGTGTTTAGGGTCCTTACACCACGGTAATTGCACAAGTAGCAAAGCTCAAAATGTATGGAAGAAATTTGACGTTTTGTGGAAGATGAAGTGCTGGCGTCTGTACCTACTAACAGGATTCAGGAATAAGGCTAAGCGTATGCTGAGACGCAGGCGACGCAGTTCCGCGCAGTCATACACTACCGCAATGATAATAAAGTAAAATATTATAATATCATTGCACTACCGTGCCGTGAAGCGCAGTGCAGAGCAGAGGGCCTATTCTCTTTCTCCGAAACGAAATTTCGGCCGTATTTCGTTTGCTATTTACAGCGGTTTCCATTCCTTCCGAAATTTAGTTCATACAAAATAGGGTTGTCATCAAGATTATTAATTTTGCGAAGCGAATGACTGTACTGCATCTTTATTTTTATTCAAATACCTTCATTATGTTTAACATATAGTTGAGCCACTGCAACATAAGTGGTGATTGGCTATAGACTAGTGTTAACGAAATAATATAAAAAAATATGTTACTAACGTATTAAGTAAACACAACGAACTTTACTTTTACTTTACTTTTTGTAGGTAAGTTCTTAATATCAAGGCCTGCTTTCCTGACCGTAAGGCTACATAATAATGGGTACAGTCTGAGGTACTTATAAAGTAATCAACATTTTACAGTAATTAAAAATATTCGTAACCTACTAAATCGTTACAATAATCATTGTCTTCGGTGTCAAATTTTGGGATTAATGAACCTGACTCTAAGACAGTTCTGAATATCGACCGAGTTTTGAATGATGACCTGCTACTAGATTACCCCATAAAGTTCTCTTCCCCTTGATTTTCCTTTTTTTATTTTATTTTTTATTTTATTATTTCCTCGGGATTTGACCTCATTGATAGAAAGTTATTAAGCGAATTGCCTCATAAAGGGTTTGTGTACATTACCATGCTCTTCAATGGCGTATTGTGGACAGGATGCTGTCCAGAATTGTGGAAAGTGTCCCAAATCATCATGATCCATAAGCCAGGCAAACCGAGAAATGAATTGACCGCTTATAGACCTATTAGTCTACTTCCAACCTCGTCAAAGTTATTTGAGAGAATTCTTCTAAAGCGACTAATGATAGCAATATAGAAACAGTCTATGAAACTAGAACATCAATTTAGCTTCAGGCAAGACCACGCTACAATAGAACTAATCCATTGGGTTTGCCAGGTATTCAAAAATGCCCTGAAAAAGAAGGAATATTGTTCGACTGCTTTCCTAGACATTGAACAGGCTTTCGACAATGTACGAGGGCCTCCTTTATAAAACAATCCTACCGCATAGATTATTTTTGCTTCTTAAATCATATCTATCTGGGAGACTATTTCAGGTCCAGGAAAAAGAATGCACATCCCTTTTAAACGAAATACACGCGGGAGTACTGGGTTCTGTACTGGCCCCATACTATACCACCTGTGAAATTGTGTGACCAACTGCTCTCACATAGTGACTGCGTCAAATATCTGGGGATGCACCTCAATCACAGACTGGCCTGGAGAAACCATATCCAAGCTAATAGAGATTATTACTTAACATAAAATACCGGGAACTCTATTTTCTGTTTGGTAAAAACACAGCACCGCCTATTGACAATAAATTGCCAATCTACAAAACTATTCTCAAACCTATTTGGACATATGGGATTCAGTTGTTGAGTTCTGCTTGCCAGTCCAGTATTAACATGATACAGAGAGCTGAAGACTCTATCCTAAAACAAATAGCGAATGCACCCTGGTTTATAAAAAAAACTCCGAGGACCATGAATACCTACAACTAAGCACAGTTAAGAATAGATGCTCATACTAAATCTTACAAAGCCCGTTTACAACGTCACCCAAATAAGCTAGCACAGCTGGTTGGAAGTAGTACTTCCAACCAGTTAAGACGATTAAGGACACGCCAAACTCTGGAGTTGAATGACATAATATAAACTTCCAGATTCCTACTGAGCAGTTGCAGCTGTGGAACAGGCTCCACCTGCCAGACTACTCCTAAAACGCATCTGCTTATAGTCTAAGGACTGATTGCATGATATTGGAAGAACAAAAAAAATTATATTCAAGAGAAATATTGCTATTTGATATTAAAGTGAACTATGGCAGAGGACTGCTTTTGGTTTCCTCAGTGCCTAGTCTCTGACTAACCCTTCGAGGATAATAGTCGTTATTATGTGTATGTATGTATATTCAAGGGAAATAACTGCTGACAGACCAAAAGTAGTCGATTTGTGTAACGACGATTTTTAAATATAAATATTTAAGTACGTAAACACTAATTTGATTCCGAAGTTAGTAATATGAGCTATACCCTTTGTTGTGATAAACAGAATCTCAACCAAGGTATCTCAACAAACATTCACGTAAATACATATAAAAAACCAGACACATGACAAAGGTAGGTAAATACTCCTCATAATGAATATTTTAACCAGTTACATTTGTCATTTAGATACCTACAAAATATTACTACGTTCATCCACTTTTTCAAAATTTTGTAACTTAGGTAATCAATCTTCGCAGAATAAAGGTAAACTATTCTTTTAAAATTCTTCATTGATCACAATAGAAATATGAAATCTTACTTACTATTTTCAATGCAAGATCAAAGAAACTGCGTGCCAGAATGCCGAAAACATGAACATTTTATTATACCTACCTACTAGGGCATGTAATATCGGAATCTCGTAGTATCGTAGTATCGGAATCTCGGACTACTAAATCCGATACTACAGTTCCGATACTGAATGGTCCAGTATCGTAATTCGTAATATCGGAAACAGAAGAACTATACTTTAACTTTTTATTCGTAATCATATAATTGTGTTAGGTACGATTTGACAGTTCGAAGAAGTGTTAGATAAAAGTCGAAGTAAGATTTATTTGAAAATTTTACAGTAAATTTTCATGTAAAGCGTAACCGTCTCTTCCTTGAGATTGATGAGAACTGTACTCCATGTGAGGTATTTTAACTTGGACTTTGTACAACTGTAAAAGCTGGTTAGACGTGAAGTACCGTCTCGCTTTTCTAAGAACGCCTAATTTCTTGGATGCCATCTTCGTTTTGTCCTCTAGATACTTGCGGAACTGTACATTACTTGATATGTCAACACCAAGGATCCCAATGCTGCTTGAGATGTTAAGGGGAAGGGGAGTGCTTTGGAACTGTGGTGCTACGAGAAATGGATCCTTTTTGGCGGTGAACACGCAAACCTGTGTCTTGGAGTGGATGAACTAAACTAAGTTCGATTCACCTCATTTTGAGACCCGTTTCAGGGAGTTCTCAACTTTGGACACAAGTTTCGGCCGATGTTTGGTGGCATAGTTCCCTTGTCATCCAAAGCCGAGTTTGAGTCGAAGAGCCTTCCCAAAAGGTCGGCTTTTCTCTCTTGCACTATAGGCCAAATCAGTTTCAGATGTACGCAGTGGGGGGAGGCTGGACCGACAAAAATTGTTTTCAGCAGCCTTGGCGAGTGACCAGAAGGCACGTGATCCGGATGGATACTTGGTCAAACGATCACCAATTTTGCTGATGTGGTCAACTTTAGCCTTGGCGATTGCTCTTTTATTGGATCTTGAGGCGGCATTGTACTTCTTCCTGAGCATTGGCAAGTTTGGGCCTTTACACTGCCTTGCCTAGATGAGAAACTTGTGATTTGTTAAACCTAATTTGCTAAATGCCAAAATGTTAAGTAGACTAATTTGGAAATAGGACTTTATTTCGTATTGTTAAATATTGTTCGTATCGTTAAATTATATTATTGAAGAAAAATAAAAATTATTAAATTAAGTACCTGAGTACTTAAGTGTGTACCTAGTTTTAAACAGAATAGATATTTTTTCCAGTTAATTTTGAACATATCTGACAGTGCTAGCTAGTCAATTGCATTGCATACAAGGTACATTTAATATTGAAATATTATTTAATTGTTTTGAGATTTATGTGATTGTGAGGAGCGAGAGACTTTTATTTAAAGTCGATTTTTTAATTATAAAACAATTTGATTTCACAATGGACCTATTATGGATTTAACTAGTTGTTGTTGTGTAGTTCCGATAGTAGTATCGGAATTCCGATACTAAGATCCAGTATCGGAAATCAGTATCGATACTGAAAACTTTCCGATACTATACATGCCCTACAATAGTGGTGTTTTTTCTACGACCATCTTTAAAAAAGACGTTTCGTTTTACATTTCATGTTACAGTTTAAGTAGCAATGCAAATGTAATTATGGTAATATTGTAATTGAATAGATTACTACTTAACGTTGCTATAGATATGACACTCGTAAGTATGCCGCACCTAATGCGTGTTTGCAGGACATGAAACTTTGTTACAACACAGAGTAGTTAGTAGTACCACGTTGGACAGAATAACTAATAGTACTAGGTGGTAGTACGGGATAACATGACAAAAATCAAGTGTGGTTTGACTATTTTAACTCTAAACAGTCATTTATAATTGAAACTGGTGGACCGGCCGCGACAACGTCCGCTTGAACACCCCGTATCCCATGAAGAATTTCCAAAAAAATCTTTCATATCAACCTTGTCCTGTCAATTACAAACACTGAAGTGATTTGCGAACTAACATTCGTGGAAACTGATTATTATTTATATAGGTAATACATAAAGCGCAAGTATTGTTAGCCATACCACACATGTAAGATATATTTGGGACGGATTGCAAGATAACCTAACCTCAGGGTTATCTTAGGTCTCCCAAACGCTCACATTAATATGTTAACAGTAAGACCCTAGAGATAAGTTACTAGATTAAGTTGAAAAATGTCTGTTATATTTCTTTTAACACTCTAATTAAGATTGCTCCAGTTCCTACAATCCTGCCCCGATAAGGACCCACGCGGCGTCCTCTCCCTCTCCATTCCACCAACCCTATATAATAGAACATTCCCATTAAACTAAGACATTCTGTATTCTGCGTTCTACCTCTGTACTACTAAGTCTTCGTAATAAATAAAAGTTTATTTTAAAAACAATGGCGAGTGGGTCCATCTAGGTATGTAACGCTTTATTTTTTGTGTTCATCCTTCGTCGGCGATCTTTAGGATGTGAGAAAGCATCGATGCTGGCTAGGATGCCATTAGAGACGGAAAAGTAATAAAATTACAATTGATATAAATCTCGACTTGAGAATTTCAGCTTATTTCGTATTTATCTATCCATCCTCGATTACGCTGATGTATGCTGCGCTGATCTTTCGGAGGAACTTCTTAATTAAGCGCGTCTGCAGAATCTATGCATTCGATTTATTTATAATATAAGGAAATACGACCATGTTTCGACCATTGACCTCAGCTTAACTGGCTCCCAATACGACGGCGCCGGCGTAGGGACTTACACGTTCTTTCCTTTCTATATTCTGTTTTCTTTCTACCACCTTCTCCTCCTTATCTACGAAATTGTTTCCCTTCCGTTCCTCTTCCTCTAGCCGTACCTTGCGCTCTGCTTACAACCTTGCTCTTATAACTCCTCTTCTTCCTTAGATTTCCTATTCTACTACTTTTCTGTGCATGCTGTGCGGCTTTGGAATGCACTACCAGAGAGCATCAGGAATACTCGCACGTTGAATTCGTTCAAGGGTCAGTGGGCTTTGTCGTACTCGTAGAAATAACTATGTGTAAAGAAATGTGAATGATGATTTTGTTTTTAAGTTCGGGCTCAGGTGGTACTTAGATTAAAACAAGGTGTACTACGTTGTTTTAATGGGACGTATCTACGAATTATTAGTCTAGTAGAGTTACAACCGTCATACTCATTTTTTTGTCACTGCTCTTTCCACGTTGATGGGTAGAAAAAGGAGGAACGTATGGAGAAATGGTTAATCAATCACAGTTAAGTATCTACTATAATAATTAAGCAATGATATTCTGCGTGTGTGTGATGGTTAGGCTTGCCAACCGTCCCGGATTTTCCGGGACGTCCCGCTTCTGGGTTAATTTTGGGCCGTCCCGCCACGCCGTGACCCCTTGCGGGACGGTTTTTGTCCCGAAAATCTGTCATAATATGATATAGGTAAGTATCTATCTCGTACCGACTACCCTCAGGTTAGGCATTTGTATTGATTTTTTATTGACGACCTCCTTGGTCGAGTGGTTTGTACACCGGTTTTCATGGCGTCGCCATCTCTGAGGTCCCGGGTTCGATCCCCGGTCAGGTCAATTTAGAAATTATTGATTTTCAAAATTGTCTCGGGTCTGGGTGTTTCTATGTATGATAAGAATGTAATTAAGTATTTCAAGTATGTTTATCCGTTGTCTAGTAACCATTTAACGAGTTTCATAACTATAATTGGTGTGAGTGTAGGGAAGTTTATTTATTATTTATTAAATGATAAAAAAATGCATAATATTTTTTTTTTTCTAAACATTTTATATGTGGTGTGTTGCGTCCCGCCCAATATACCCAAGTCCCGGATGTCGAGTTGGGTAATCCCGGAAATGCCTTTTTTGGAATTGGCAAGCCTAGTGATGGTATTCAAATTGTTCGATTGTCTTGCGTAATATCATTATGTTCCTAAAATGGCAACATTGGTTTCATTTACATTTGCTGAAATGTTTAAATGTTACTTGAGTCAAGCTCGATGCTTGAGTATTGTAAATATAAAGTTACTATAAAATAAACCGTGTCGCGTAGCGGTTAAAGAATACTACAATATTTCTAATAAATTATTCTAGAACTTTTACCGTTGCCCTATGCTGACCTCTAGTGGTGAAAAGCTAAAGTATCTACTTTTAGGATGTCACCACACTTGTCGAAGCGGAAGTAGATGATTTAGTGGTGTTCAAGTGATGTCGTTTTACTTAACGAATAATGTTTTATGTAGATAATATTTTTATATCGTAAGTTTAAGTTTTATATAAGTAGTAATATTCTGACTCAATGATCATTGCGTCCCTAACGCAATGTTATGCAGTGTAACAGTATCGTGCGATGATTCTTTAATTAGAATATTACTACTTATATTTAACTCTTCCATCAACAATACCAACTAGATGTCAGGTCGGCGCGCGACGCGGCTCGTTAAATAACAGCGCACTTAAAAAGTGAGCTCTTATTTTGTTTAGTTTGCTTGAAACACGGCCAATGTAAACACGTTCACAATGCCGTGTATTTAAAAGTTGTATAAATAATGCACGAAAAAGCAATTTAACGGCCGAAGTCTTAGTTTCGGTTAGTACCTACATGTAGAATAAAATATGTTTTAAGCTTTAAACACGCCATTCAAAAGGGCAACGCTGCCAGCCATTTGGGGAACTTGCCGCGCGGCAGCGGTTCTGTTAGAGATATTTTTTATTTATAAGATATTTTTAGGTTTTTAGTTTTTAAGTTAATTTGTTTTAGTTTTTAGTTACTCATTAAGTAAGTACGTGATAAGTACCTACTTATGTAAATGTTAATAAAAATATAAAAAATTGCTTTAAACTAACAAATAATATAAAATTTTAAACACAATTACCGATTTTAACCCACACGCTACAAATGGTTGCCCAACGTTGACCAATAGACGCGCCAACATTTGTGTAACGGATCAGTATATGATTATTTTTTTTGAGTGTGAGTGCTGTCGTTAGCAGATGACCTTTACAGCGTTACCGGGCTTGTTTGGGGGCGGCGAGAAACTTAAAGCGTTCCTCAAGCCGTGATTGGTCGAAAGTCCCCAGAGGGATTCCGGTGGGAGATGGCATCTCGCAAGCGAGTCTCCGATCCCCCCCGGAGCCGCTGGGGGTTCGAGCCGGTAGGGATCAGTTTATGATAATACTTAGAAGATTTGTGATTTTATTACTTGGTGCCATGGTTGTAATAAGGTTGAACTTAAAACAGTTTTATAACTTTTGTATCAGTTCGTTAATAGAGAAATGTAGTTGTCTATGTATTATTCAAGTAGACAGAATTTAGCTTTGATTTGGCACGTGACGCGTTATCTAGTTGGTATTGTTGATCGAAGGTTAAACTTAAAAAACATTAAAGGATAGGTACATAAGAAAATAGGATATCCAAATTAAACATATACACGCATCCGTAATGACATTGGTGTTTAATGCTAATGCATCAAATAAATCTATGGAATGAAATATAAAGTAACAGATTAAGATCGACAAAAATAATTTGATAGGTACAGTCACGAGCACCAATATGCATACACTTTGGCTCTTATTCCATTGTTTTAAGAGTTACAATTGTTTACATATTTTTGCTCGTGATTGTACTTGCGATTGCGAGTTGTAATGACAACTCGCAATCGCAAGTGGTCTATAATATCTATGTATACTTAGGTATTTTAAAATGAATCACTATATGGATCAACTCCTGTTAATCTGTTAAAGTCAGCCATTTTACCTTATCATTCCTATGAATTGATTCGTTAATCCAATCACACAACCATTTTACATTTGCTTTAAGGTAGACTTGATTTTGGTATACGGGAGTGTATAATAATATTTACTTAGGATGAGTGATCGCGGGGATGGGTTTACTTCAAAAATGAGTGTTGTCAGTATGCTGTTCGCAGGTACTAGCTAGGTGCTTATGATAATTCATTCATTCATTCTTTGTTTATAATTAGATAGGTATGTTGAATTTTTAATAACTTTACACTTTATTACTTAGTAAATAATTATTTGAAACACCCGAATTTTCATTTCCTTCCCTAATTATCACTTGCTTGTTCCAATGTTGTATATTATACCGATTTTGGTTAATCTTCATCAAACTTATCGATAGGTACGACGAATTTTTAACGGAACATCCCTACTGCAGGGCGACACCTACCGTGGGGTAGGTGAAACTTATTCTAATTGTTCATAGTATACTTCTTAATATTCTTGATACAAGGTTTTGCTTTTCAACGTTAGATGGCGTAACTTGAGCACCAGCTCAAAGTTTTTGTATGAAATAGTGTCCCATAGCCGCTCTATTACTATTTAAATCTCATTGCTTAGATGTTACAAATGCGGGCAAAGGCCACTACCGACTGGATCCCACGTGGAGTGAAACGGCAGGGTGGCCGACCTAGACGCAGGTGGAGGGACGAGCTTGATGCCCATGCAAATGATTGGCCAGCACAAGCAACAGACCGCGAAAAGTCGAAAGAGGGGAGGAAGGCTTTTGCCCAGCAGTGGGAAAATATAGGCTTATAATAATAAAAAATAAATAAGATGTTACAAGTTGAAAAAATGCAATAATAATGTATGCTGCCCTTTTTTATGCACGAGAAAATCCTTATGCAAAAAACGCGTACCCATGAACACCAGCATAACTTAATCACATTACTCTTTCTCTATCCGTAAAGATCTACTCACGTGTCACAGCAGATGTGGATTACGCGGCGACCCCACAAGCAGTGCCCACGCCTTCCGAATAGCAGGAACATTCAACTCCCCTATTCATTGTGGTCAATGCCACAAATGTTATCTCTTAAGTTCCACTCACGTGATAGGCGTGATGCTTGTAAGGTCCTCGCCCACCGTGCGGATGCACCGTGCACAGCCACAGCGCGATACCCACGGACGACTTAATCATGCTACTCTTTAAATTGGCAGGCGTACTTCTATCTGTGATTGCTTAAGGCGATCTGCGTCACCCCAAAATCAGTGGTATGCATAATGCATTTACTCCTGTTTAGGAATGGGTGTGAAAAGTCTACTCACGTGTCAGGCGTGATGCTAGTAAGGTCCTCGCCCACGGTGCGGATGACGCGGCGGCCCCACAGCCACAGTCCTAGCGCGATGCCCACGCCCCCAAACACCAGGATGGCGAGCGGCGTCTCCGCGCGCGCGTGCGCTCCACCCTCAGAGTACAGCAGCCATAGGGCGACGAGGGGACCGATCGCGTTGCTGGAAAATGTCCTCAGTTGCTTGTTACGTACATACATAGAATCGAGGAACTTCCCAGTCGAACACTTTGCGGCGATATTCGCTTACACACAATCTGAGCGCATGCTACGCATACACGGGCGGAAAGGAGCGCAAGTGAATGTCACCGAAAAGTGATCGACTGGAAATTTCATCGACTGTACATAAATACATATACACTCGCGACGTCACGACTATTATGCCCTAAGGGTTAGGCAAAGACTAGGCAATGAGGACCACAAAATGCCATAGTCTACCTTTCACCAAATAATAACTGCACACGTGCTCAGCGTAATAGGTGGTGAGCCCATCGCTGATCTATACTGTTGCTATGTGCATTTAGCGTGTCGGGGGTGGTGGATACATTGCTCCAGGTCCAGTATCCTGATTTATCCTACATCATAACAATTTACCACAATACCTGACATCATTCCCTCCATGCGCGAACGCCCCAAAGGTAGCCGTGAGGACTTGTAAGAAGGAGAAAAGCTTCAAGGTATCAGGGGGTGGTGGCTGCGGCGCGGCGGGCGGCGGGGAGGCGGCGCGCAGCAATGGCGCCGCGCTCGAGTTGGGCGTGATGGCAGGAAGGCGGGCCACGTCGCACTCGATGGACCAAGCGCTGCCTTCGGGACCCTGAACCGGATACAATACATCTTTATTAATAGCCTATAAACGTGCCACTAATGGGCACAGGACTCTTTTAGTTTCAAAAATTCATTAGGTTGCTACTCTTATGTATAGGGCAACCAGCGAGTTATGTGGTGCTCTTCCCCTTGCATACTCGGTAGCATACCCGGAGGTGGATCGGTAGGTTGGGACCACGAGTAGCAGGCTGGGCACAGGCCTTACGACATGCGGAGATTGGGCCATAACCCACCACGCTGACCCAATGCGGGTTGGTAGGTTGATCAGTTCAATTCAACTATAACTAAACCGGAAACCGGCCTCGATGATCACTCGGCGCGATATCCGGAGATTCAACTTCCAGTCGGGCAGAGTGTGTTTTCAGCCTGCATTAATTTGACAATTAGCTCGGTGATTATACCTATACTTAAGCTAATACCCATCAAGTACTAACATAATTATATAAGTTAGCATCATCAATTTAACGCGGCGCGTTTTTGTTTTACTTTTAGTGAATGTTGAAAAAAAACCATTACCTCTAGTGGAAAATAATAGCTAACAAATTTAATTACATTCATCAAGTTGATCTTGAAAGCTTCTTTGTGTTTCCAGATTATGCACAGTGTACACACAGCTATCAAAAAAAGAAGAAAAATATACCTACTAAGATATATTTCACGTTAAACAATTATTAGACCCACATTAAATAAAATATTTTCGTACCTTGTCCATCCTCGGAGGAGGTGTTTCAAATTCCACCATGGCTGGTGTGGCTCTAGCCGCTGCCAGTCTGTCGAACTCGCCGCGAGCTATAGTATCACAAGAGCCACCAATGAAGCCATTCCTCGAATCATAGCTCTCGCCCATCCCAGCGAGCTGTGACGAATCCAAGCTCTTACAGCAACTGAGCGTCTCATCTATGTATTTGAGGGTATTAATTTGAGGGTCGGCATCGATCAATTGCAGTCTGGACTTGTTCGGAGGACTTAAACTTCTGGAGAGTATGCTGCAGTCGTCCATGGTGGCTAGCAAGGCTCGGTTCCTTGCATTCATCTCCCTCACTCCGACGGACACTCTGTCAGCGTCGCTGAGTGTCACCATCTCGGCGCTCTCGGCTATCGCTTCTAGAACCTTCCCGTCTTCGGAGAGCAATGAGGTCGGGCGTTGCGGAGGATTCTTATTGGAATGCGTTGGTGTGTTGGCTGGTGTGGTTTCTGGAATCGTATAACAGTTGAAAGTGGCTATGTATGTGTAGACTTCTTTGTCGTGCGAATGGCATAACTTTAATTTGCTTTGGAAAGCGATGAATATGCATCAATATTTTTTCTTTATACAAAAACAATTAAGGTTGAGTTCCACCCATGAAACTGAACAACTTTCCCCAGGAAACCTATGTGCAAAAATGACAAAAAAAATCGATCTCCCATACTATTATTGTCGTCATATGATCGGACATTTTTGTATGGGAGGTCGAATTTTTTTGTCATTTTTGCAGATAGGTTTCTTGGGGAAAGTTGTTTAGTTTCATGGGTGGAACTCGCCCTTAATTGTTTTTGTATAAAGAAAAAATAGGGTTGTATATTATCTAAGATATATGTCCAGTGGTGTGCCTACCTACCTCAATACCAGATTTTTTAGACCTGGTACCGCACGAAAGAAATAAAATTTCATTACAGTGCGAAACCAGGTCGGCTCCTGGTACCCCACGCACCTTGTACCGCACCCTGAGCTAGCTTCGCGCGGCTAGTGTTGGATCGCATTCGAGAAAAACACACGCGTCGATATGGCGTCAAGACCGAAGGAAAGTTGCTGTAAAAAAATAGATTCAAACTACGATGTTCATGAAGACAGTATTGAAAATATTAAATCGAATTTATAGATTGATTTACCAAAGAGATTTAAAAAAGGTGAGTCATCAATACCTACCTACTATACACCACATTCAAAGCAAAATCATTCATAACAAATTTATCTTTTCAGAACCCGCACCAAAACCAAATAAATATAATTTAGTGAAAGGTATAAAGAAGAGAAATTATGAAAAACTTAGAAACTTTTAAACAAGTCGCCAAGCTGACATAAAAGTAAAAAAATATATTACTGAATGTGTGGAATGTAGAAGAAATTTCTGTGTGAACTGCTTCAATGAAAGACATGAATGAATGTAGTTTTTCCTCTTCTCTCACGTTTTCTCTTACATTAAAACTAAATTAAAACTATCGATATTTTTATTTCACATCCCTAAAATATGTACAAAACTTCCCTTATTCAGTGCGGCACAGGGTGCATAAGACTCTGTATTTTATTAAAGCTATAAATTTTAAACAAAACAAGCTGTTGACGAACGCCTTCAGGTTTATGTCAATCAATTCATTATTGCTAATATTCAAAGCAAAACAAATATAATTTTTTTAACATGAAGCCAAAAAAAGGATTTAAGTTTATTAAACGTTACAGGGTTTAATAAGCCCTGTACCGCCACAATGAAAGTTTTATGACCAGGTGTGCGCAACGCCTGGTGCCGCATTAATGGAAAGAATAGAAAAATCACTGCCGCGTCGAACGTGTTAAAACCAATTTTCAAAGTGAACATTTAACACCGAGCATCAGAATGTATGTGGTGAATATGGATGACAGACGCGTGCGTCTTCGCTGCTGTAGTATGATAGGATCTGCACAGCCGCGCGGTATAAAACACCTTTATGTCAAAGTGCTCTAATATTTCGACAGCAAACGTTGAAAAGAGATCTCAAGCAAACTACCGTTCGACAATCCCAAGGTAAAGTTGACGGGCGGCGCGACCAGCTTGTTCCGGTAGTAGGGCACCACGAAGGCGCGCACGCATCCTGCCACCACCGCCCCCAGCGCCACGGAGCCTCCGAACGCGGCCCACAGTGGGATCTTGTCCATCGCTAACACTGTAACATACGAAATCATTGTAGATACTGATGTGAGATCCCCTACCAGCGTGGCGGATTAATAGTATGGCTCAATCTTTCCATGTGGGACATTTATACGCTAATGATGATGATGATGATGATGTAAGGTATGTTTGGTTATTTAACTTTGTCGTTCGTAGTCGGCAATTCGGCATTCGGCAACCATTATGCCACCAACCTAGGGCATTTTGTGGTTAGCGCTGGGGACATTATCGGGCTAACCAAAGTACCAGACAGTCACAGAATAACTAATGCCGCAGTGCCCGAAGGACTCCAAGCATTATAAATCCTACCCTCATTCCTAGTCAGGAATGAATTGAAGAGAAGTATAGTGCGTCAAGCGAGAGTGAGGGTCGGGAGGGGGACGTACCAAGTAAAACCCCAGCGATCGAAGGTGTAACTGACCAAGTTTTATCCAAGTGGCCCACCAATAGTGCATCTACCTATGTTATCTATCATTTACCTAGGTCCTCCTCATACCCTGTTATATATACCTCGTGAGTTATCTCGCGACCTCATAGTGTGGGAAGACATTGAGAGGATGATTTTATTTTATTTTATCTTTATTATTTTTGGAGATTTTTGTCTTTTTTTTTTATTAAAGAGGGAGGCAAACGAGCAAGCGGTTCACCTAATGGAGAGTAATCATCGCCGCCCATGGACACCCGCAAAACCAGAGGAATCGCAGACGCGTTGCCGGCCTTTAAGGGAGGAATAGGTTTAAGGAAGGAATAGGAATTGGGAGGGGGGGTGGTGGAGGGGCCTCCGGAACCCTCACTGGTCGGACGAAACACAACAGTACCAAGTGCCATTATTTCACGCCGAATATTAGTGAGAGGGTGGTATTACGCCGGGCGAGCAGGCCCAATGCGTGCTGCATCGCAGCGTGGCTCTACCACTCAGTCAGTGTCACTCATTTTGCACCACCCAGGGGTCACGTGTAGGGTCTCAAGGGTAAACCTACGGACGCGAGTAACTTTAACATTTCAATCTCATTTAACATAACTCTTGACATTTCAATCCCATTGAAACTGTACTGTAATCTTAAACCTATTAAAATTCAAGGTATTTTGCCAGTTTATTCAGCCATTTGTTTTGGCAGTTCTTTCGTAGATGTGACGCAAAACTCATAAATAGGACCCTTTTCTTTTGATTCTGTCCTCTTTGTTCCTTGTTGCCGGTCCATAGATTCACTTCGGGCCTCCTTCTGGTGACTGTAACAAAACCATCTTCGCTGTTTGAGTCCTCTTCTCGATTCTTCCTCTTTTCCACCCTTAATTAGCCCCGTGGCTTGAATTGTATTATTCAACCCCGCGTTATCCAGGTCCGCTACTTTGTTCGCATCTCGTTCTAATAGTTGATTTAGCCCCTTTTCACACTCCCGTATGGCAGGATTCATCTCATCCCCATCACTCACAATGAATCATTTAACTAACTTGATTTAACACTATTGTCCGTTCCCATATTTTATATTGAGGGTAGACATTTAAAATGCCACGTACAACACTAGCGGGTTGCCTATTGCCCCCTCTTCACGTCGGCAGACGCATCCGCAGACCTCATCTGCTGATGCGTCGAGGCACCTCTTCACGTCGGCAGACGCAGACGTCGTCGAATGCTTCTTGCGGATGCGTCGGCCGACGTTTAGAGGGGGGTAAATTGCGCGTCTGTGGTAGGTATTTAATGTCTGCAGATGCATCTACCTCGCATCTCGCATCCGACTGTTGTTGGTTTTTGTGGCACGCATCAAAGGGATTCGGCGCCAACGTCCGGCGCGTCTGTCCACACGTCTGCCGGCGCATCAGTTTGATCGAAGTTGCGATTGAGAGTGCACGCGTGCTTCTTGTGTTTTAATTCTCGTACCTACTTTCGTTTTGATGGGTGGTCAGTGGTGGTGGTTTGGTGGACGTGAATAAGTTTTGTATACACGTTCAGTGACATGAACAGATGAAAAACGTTTCCAGGGGTAACTAAAAAGTAAAAAATAAATTATAAGTAAAAAACCTTTTTAAAAAACAAGCTTTTATTTAAATGCGCTAAAAACAAAAAAATAAACTTTTACTTCAAAACTTTTACTATCAACAGTTTATAACGTCATTAAACAGTTTTATATGATATAAAAGGCTGTCGTGAGATTTACTATATGTATAAGTAAGTATGGCGGCTGTAGAAGTAAGGTAGCGCGCGGAGCCCCGGTGTGAGCAGTTAAGGTGCTCGCAGGATATTGTGGGAAGACATTGAGACGATGATAGATGAAAGTAATGATTCGCTACTCACATTTAGGCCCGTCGTGCACCACACTGAGCACGTTGACAGCGACAGTGGCACCGTAGAAGTAAGGTAGCGCGCGGAGCCCCACTGTGAGCGGTTGAGGTGCGCGCAGGATGAACCGGCGGATCAGCCAGTACAGCACCGCTGAGACGGTGCCGCTCATCGCAGGAGATATGAACCACGATAACACTGCAATGCGAACGACATTGTTAAATATTTTTAAGTGTAAAGCTTGAACTTTCCATTAAGAGAACTGAAAAACAAAGGAACGTTTTTTGTGTCCTGCCTGGTACTTCTCCTACTTTAAGTGTGTTGGCGCTGATGATAAAAGCACGAAATTTTCAACTATTAAGGAACTGGTTGACGTTTTTATTTCAATAAACTAACCGATTGCTCCAAGGGTAGACCATCGCACCCCCGCCGTGCCTTTAGCGGTTAGAGTGAACCCCACAGTGGCGCCGACGACTGAATGGGTCCCGGAGACTGGAAGCCGCAGCGCCGTGGCCAGAATCAGCCACGTGGCACCCGCGATCAAGGCCGCGAGACACCCCGCTGCCAACAGGTGCTCACCACCGTCTGCATACAGCGACACATCGAGGATGCCCTTGCGCATCGTATCCGACACCTTATATCCTAAAAGAAAACAAGAGTGTTATGAGAGCTCTGGCTGTCGTAGTGTAGAGGGGGTGATTTGCGCGTCTGTGTTAGGTATTTAACGTCTGCAGATGCATCTGCCTCGCATCCGACTGTTGTCGGTTTTTGTGGCACGCAGTGCCAATGTCCGGCGTCTGTCCACACGTCTGCCGGCGCATCAGTTTGATCAGAGTTACGATTGAGAGTTCACGCGTGCTTCTTGTGTTTTAATTCTCGTACCTACTTTCGTTTTGATGGGTGGTGAGTGGAGGTGGTTTGGTGGACGTGAATAATTTTTGTATACACGTTCAGTGAGATGAACAGATGAAAAACGTGTACAGGGATAACTAAAAAGTAAAAAATAAATTAAAAGTAAAAAACCTTTTTAAAAACAAGCTTTTATTTAAATGTGCTAGAAAGAAAAAAATAAACTTTTACTTCAAAACTTTTACTATCAACAGTTTATAACGTCATTAAACAGTTTAATATGATATAAAAGGCTGTCGTGAGATTTACTATATGTATAAGTAAGTACATATGCGTATATAAACAAGTAAATTACGTAAATAACTTGATGTGATTTATTTTAACTATTAAAATTGCGAGTGCGAGCGCGAGATGCGTCTGCCCGGAATGAACATAGACTAATCGACCTGCGGACGTGTGGACAGCTCGTGGAAATTCATGCGGATACATCTGCCAATGTCCGCGGACGCATCTGCCGACGTCAAGAGGCGCCTTAAGACACAATAGAAATTGAATTGTTAACAACCTCTAGAAGTCTTCGTGACAGACAAGGGGGTAAGAGTGGAGAAGGCACGGAAGTGTGCTGATCGTAGCGAATGGAAAGCTGTATAGTCTGCCTATACCACTGGGAACAGTTTTTTTAAATGTATAGGCGCAATCGGGGAAGTTCCCGGTTGACCACTTTTGGCGATAATCGCTTAGGCAGTTGTCCTACCGCCCCGCGCCGACGATAAACGAGAAGCGAGTCGAGCTAGAATTTGAAACGAGTTGGCAAAAAGCGGAAAGCGAGTGTGTTAGTTCCGATAGTTTTGTCGCTGGGCTATAAGCGAGTGGGCTATAACACATCATCATCGTCGTCTAACCTAGACAACAAATGATTGTTTGATATATAAAAATACGTGTACTTTCAGATGCGCACTGCAGAGAAATGACCGCTGCCGCTGCGTGGTTTATCTCTCGGCGGTGAGTTCTGATCGCCGAGCAAGTATCGCTAAGCGAGAATTATCTTTAATAGTCTTGTCACTCAGAGACGAACTAACTAGTGGAGCGAGTCCTCGCCGGCAGTATGAACAGTCAGCGATCAACTATATGAATTTGGTTCTCTTTTGTTTACACGGAATGTTTAACTAATGTTATGCTCCATTGAAACCGCGCGTATGGTCGTTCACCGTCGCTTTACAATCACAATCCGCTTCACGTGTCTGTACCAAATAGACGACGCGGTGTGCAAGGGATTTTGACCTTTATCATAAATTAAAGTTCTTCCAGCTTCATCCTACTAATATTATAAACTCGAAAGTTTGTAAGTATGGATGGATGTTTGTAAAAACTACTGGATGGATTTGGATGAAATTCGGCATACAGGTAGTTTATAACCTGGATTAACACATAGGACACTTTTGATCCCGATATAATATTATTAACGCGAAAGTTTGTAAGTATGGATGGATGTTTGTTACTCTTTCACGTAAAAACTACTGAATGGATTTGGATAAAATTCGGCATACAGACAGTTTATAACTTAGGATTAACACATAGGATACTTTTTATCCCGATATTCCCACGGAAACGGGAACCACGCGGGTGAAACCGCGAGCGGCCGCTAGTACATTCATAAATGGTCGGTTGAAAAGTCTTTTGCCTATTTTTACCAAGTGTGTAGGTAAGGCGGTGAAGTGAAGCATACAGTCGACAGATTTCCGTTTGCTACGAACCGTACATTTACAAAGATTGCACAAAGACCAAGTTTAATGAACTGTGCTACGAGACTACGACGTAGATAGTAAAAGTCAAATGCTTGGTCCGTAAGTCCGTAGAAAAATGTAAAAAAATCTTACCGACTTTTCAATTGTTTTCTATACTTATTAATTATTTTATCCGTCTAACTTACGTAATTAAACGACTTCTAAAAGACAGTGTCGAAAAAATTTCCACGAGCAGGATTCGAACCCGCACTCTTCTGGCAATCCGTGCCAGGTGCTCTTTCCAATTGAGCTACCGTCAAACTTATCCAGCCCGCCGAAATTTACTTTGTAAGCCAAAGGCGCCAATTCAATGTTAACAAACTACGTTATCAAATTATATTATATTTTTCGACACTGTTTTTTTTAATTTGTAATTTGTTTGCAATAACATTCGCGTTAAAATTATTTAAACAACAACATTATAGACTTTACGATTGTTCCCATTTTCTTACAACTTAAAACTTTGAGACTGCTTCTAGAATTAAAACGACTTTACTACGGACACCGTCGAAGGAG
This sequence comes from Scoparia ambigualis, assembly GCA_963921215.1. Taxonomy (NCBI): domain Eukaryota; kingdom Metazoa; phylum Arthropoda; class Insecta; order Lepidoptera; family Crambidae; genus Scoparia; species Scoparia ambigualis. The sequence continues at coordinate 25,029,294 of OY992503.1, forward strand.
ATCGGTATTCGGTACATCTTCCAATATAATGTAGTAATTTTTTCTACGAATAATATGTTTATCCTAAAATGCCACTAGGAAACATTCCATAGTCGTAGCCGTAGTCATATAAATTCTTTATTCAAATTAACTGAAAAATTGAGTGTTTTCGAATAATCAAAAATATTTTTTATGAATCCACCTTTCGACTCTACATTCACGAAAATTATGGGCAACAAAACAGATAGATTATTGTAGGTTAAGTAAGTAGTTAGGTACACTTAGTATACCTACACCGAGTCACGGTGATGGCACAGTGTTACTATTCATAACACTGGTAATAGTGTGGTTCCATAGTTTCAGACCAACCCACACGTTATTTGACTTATGACAGTAATGGCACTGGATGTTTGTAATTTATGTACACCTCTGAATGTATGACTTTTAATCTATTGACTTTATAAGAAGACAGAATAGATAAAGAAGATATAAATAAGATATATAACGTAGATATTGCAAGAAAAGAAGCTTAAGAAAGAAGATAAAGGACCGACGCAGGACGAATGGTCTATTGAAGAGACACAAAGCGGTGGTGGGTGGTGGACATACTTGGGGGAGCCCTTTGTCTAACAGTGGACGTCATTCGGCTGATGATGATGATGATAATGAATTATGTGTTCAAGCTAACTTTACAGATCAACATGTATAATGATGATGAACAAAATGGTTGATTACTCACCAATCAGCACCGCACCAGCGATCTCGAAGATGGTAGCCAAGATGCAGGCCTGCGTGAGGGTGAGCACCTTGGAGCCAACACTGGTGCCGAACGAGTTGGCCACATCGTTGGCGCCAATGCCGAACGCCAACACAAAAGCCACCAAGAAACCGCAAATCACCAGCCAGAACAGGTCGTCGGAATAAGGTTCCATAGTTAATTTTTTTTTTATTTTTTAATTTACAGTAACAAATTAAAAAACATCGTTTCGCAACTGTCGCGAGACATTGCAATGGAAAATGAAATAGCACCTACACGACTTTCATTTACTTTCATTTAGGTAACTAATTTTAAATTTACTCTATATTTTTTTAACAATAAGCTTGGCTTGTTCAACACTATTTACGTAACAACAATCCTTATGTTTTTCACGTGAGAGACAGTCGAAACACCCTTCCTTCTATATAAAAATAGCTAAATACAAAGTAAGTAGATATAGAGAATAGACAAATATCTAAATACTATACCGACAATAATTACGTTTCCAAAAGTATTTCTTTATTATATAATTTAAATATTTAATTCAAAATGTTATTACGTAATAATTTAATTCAAAGTTTAATTAATAGTTGTGCGTCACAATGTTGGATATTTAAAATGTTTTTCGAGGCGGTGATGCGATTTGTTTAATTTTGGCTTCATCATTTCTGCAAAGGAACCAAGAAACATATCCATTAATTTGTGGTGCACACGTCCTTCTTCAGGGTAGGCGATATTAATCACACAATTAGTAAATAAGGATCAGAATCGTACGAAAGCCACATGGCCCTAAATGTATTGATTTGCCGACGCCATTAGCAAAATTTCGCGGTAAAATCCAACATTCACCAGCTCATAATTTATTTATACGACACCTCTTTCCCAAGAGAAGTAACTATAGCGAAAAAATTAATTATTAACCTCATACATTTATCGCTAATTAATCGCAATCATGTCGAGCTCTTACGGTCTTTCTTGCGTGTATTTTTAATGAAAGTGCGACAGTTTTTTAAGTAAAAAAAAATAGAGTGTGTCTTCGGAAATGTTTCGCCTTGATAATAACAATGTTTCCATGTACTCACTTTTGTCCAGTATAGGATTTTATGGTCCTAACCGTTTCTCAAGGAGTCAAAGCACGGGGTATCTGTCGCCTTGAGCCTTACAGCTGTGGACTGAAGTCACTGTGCGTCGTGTCAAGGCGGCTCGTATTGAGCAGGCGCGAGGGGCACCCCTCCTCGCCTGCTACCCCCCTACGTCCGTCGCGGCGCACAATATAAAATGTTTGCTCCATACCAAAAAGAACCCCTAACTCGTTATAACCGGCTTAACGGAGTTGTGTATACCACGGCAAAAAAATAATGAGTACTTACTCCTATTTTTCGACTTGCCTCTTCTACCTATTACGTGCTATTTCGTAATCACACGGAGTAGTTACCTAAACCTATCCGTGTGAGTACGTATTATCTGGATAGTACATGTTCTTATGTGTAAAAGTCTCAGAAATTAACCTTTTATCATGTTGACCTTCATTGAAATATTGTATAAAGCTCTCCATTAAAATCTAAATTGGATGTTCTAATAATATCTCAACATTACCCGTCATTATGGCCATTATAATATTATAAGTTGTTAGTGCGCCTGAACCGATGATGTGTCTGGGAGGGCAGGTTCGAATCTCGATTATAAAAATACAAATTGTAATTGATTGTGTTCTCTCGTTATTTAAGTAGTTCAAAAATCCCCCACACCAAAGACTACAATAGTGGTCAACCAATATACATCGCGCAGTCCATTAATTCCATTAAATTAACTCAAATTAATTAAAGCATTAGATACAACAAAAGGTCAAGGTACAGATAACCTACCAACCCGCATTGGGCCAGCGTGGTGGGTTATGGCCCAATATCCCCACGTGGTATTGTCCACGTGGGAGGCCTGTGCCCTGCAGTGGAACGTTTATAGGCTGATGATGATGATGACAGATAACCTACCACCTACCTAAAAAAACGGCTAAACGTATTAATTAACCAATTCATCTTCTGTTTAACATTTCTCTGCAACATGGTGTCTGTCCAGCCATCTGGAAATCTGCTAGCTTTACTCCTGTTTTTAAGGGAGGCTCGAAGCGAGATGTGTCAAATTATAGGCCTATCTCTATTCTGAGTCCACTTTAGCTGTCCACTTAAACTTTTTGAGAGGCTTAATATAACAATCTTTATTCACATATACACAAGGACATAATTCCGCAGCAGCAGCATTTTTTAAGCACAGTTAGTTTTATTTACTCTTTATGGCTTTTGTCCGGCCGTTCTACTATTGCTAATGTTGTGGTTAACACAACTGAACTATTACAAAATATAGATGACAATAAGCAGACTGATGCGGTTCAGTCGTGTGCAGTGTGTGGTTCGGTGCATACCTACGTTTATTAAAACACGCGCCAGCGCGGCGCAAGCCGCAGCTTGATTTCCGCCATGAGTGAACCCAAACTTGTGGCGAACGAACTCCTTGCGTTCTTGCAACAAAAGCTGGACGTCATGGATGAGGTGAGCGCTCTGCAGATATGCAAGTCCAGCTTCAGCGAGGACGACGTGGCTGACGCTAAGAAACTGCTGTACCAGTCACTCAACAAGAGCGACCAGATGGTGTCCCGTAGACGAGACGGGACTCCGAAGAGCTTGCAGGAGATCATCGACCTGCTGAAACAGACCGACCCCGATGACATGCCGACGTTCGTGGCGAGGGACCTCAACAAGTTGCCTCCTGTGACCTTCGACCATGTCGACGTTACCAGCCTTCTTAAGGATATTGTGATCCTGAAAGCAGGCTTGGCGGAGGTACTGCGAAAATTCCAGGCATCAGAAAATACCGTGTGTGAATTGCGTAAAGAAGTCAATGATTTACGCGAATCACTCGCGGTAAGTAGGTCATCGATCGCGGGCTCAAACGTCAACATTCGACGTGGGGCTTGCCTCGATACGAGCACACCAACATCGAGTTGCAAGTCTGCAGTTTCGACGTTGCTGTCTACGCCACGACCCGAACGGAGCCGAGCGCAGGCGGCGCCCCCCGCGCCCCTCGCCGCTGCCGGTGTCACGCTGACGCCGCCGCCGCCGCCCGCGCCGTCTACTGCTGCGCCGCGCGTGCCTGTAGCGCCGGCGTGTGCGCCTGTCAGCTGTCGCAGGGATTATGCTACCGTAGTAACAGCTACAGCCGTGGCTCCGCGAGCCGTTGTCCCGGACCATATTGAAGATGATTTCACTGTGGTCCGGCGCAAGAAGGCGCGTCGTGTGAGCCAGAACCGTCGCGGCACCGCACCGACAGGGCCCAACTTCCTGCTGCGTGCTACGACGCCGACCACGGCCATGTATCTGTCTCGCCTGCACTACACTACTACCGCGCAGGAGATTGCAGACTACATCCAAACGAAGACCAACTTCCTTTTGCGGGTGGAGCAGTTGGAGTCGCGCCACAACACCAGCTTCTATAGCTAAGCATTTGTGGTCCCATCAGCAAAGCTGGATGCCTTCATGAAGGAGGACTTCTGGCCGAAGGGAGTGGTTTATAGACGTTTTCGTGGAAAAATACCTATAAGTGCCACCGATACGACACAGAAAATGTCCTAATATTAATTTACTAACATAGTAACTATAAGTTTTCATATTTACTAACAAAATTTTATTATTGTATGTATGTTAGTCTGTAAGGTATTTATCTATGGGCCTGCGTTGCCTGATAATAAACGAATAAATAAAATAAAATAAAAAAAATATACGGATTTTAGGAAAGCCTTCGACCGGGTCGTTCATAAAATTCTATAACAAAAAATTGCGTTCAACGGTATCCACGGTAATCAGTGGAGATGGTTTAAGTCACACATTAGTAACAGAACTCAAAAGATGGTCATTAACGGTTATGAATTTGAAACCATAACTGTAACCTCAGGCGTCCCACAAGGTTCAACAATTGGTCCATTGCTCTTTGTTATCTTTATTAATATCGTTAGATATTAACAACTGTTTTAAGAATTGCAACTTTTTATTATACGCGGATGACCTTAAAATATACCGTATCATTGAAAACCCTAATGACCAATTGTTCACATTGTTCCAAGAAGACTTGAACCGATTAGCGGAGTATTGCAAGTGTAAAAACTGGAACAAAGTTTGTCAAATGTAAAAGTATATGTTTTACTAGAAAAAACAGGATTAGTAATTTTAATTATTTATTGCCAGACATGAGCCTTGATAGGGTACACAGTATTAGGGACCTTGGTGTTATTTTGGATACGAAGTTAGCGCTTGATAAGCATCTCGAAAGCATTTGCAACAAGGCTTATAAAATGTATGGTTTTGTCATACGTGCCAGTAACGATTTCAAACGACCGACTACATATTTCCATCTATACAAATCATTAATTCGCTCACAATTGTATATTACTTCGTCGCTTTACCAGTCTAAAGGCCAAAATCCCTTGCACACCGCGTCGTCTATTTAGTACGGGCACGTACCCGGGCGGTCGGTGCGCTTCATACGAAAATCGCTGTAAAGTGGTCAACAAGTCGAATTATAACATAGGTACGAATGTATAACGCTGCACAACACAGAGTACATATATCATTTTCTTTTCTTTTGAATTTCACAAAAAAAAATAAAAATTCAAACTTGAATGCAATTCTTGCCTGCATCCGCATCCTTTAACACATGACGATCGGTCAATAATCTTAGAAGCTACATCACTTTTATATACGGAAATACCCGTTTTTCTACAATTCCAAATCTAAACGGACCACCTACATGTCACAATTATTTACCGATTTTCAAAATTTTTTCGCCATTTTGTAGCTAAACTCGTAATACCCTAGGACCCTGTTTGTATTTTTTTCTTAAGTCAGGTTTTTTCCGAAATATTTACAATTTAGTAAACAAACACCACCCCAAAAACCGGATATTTTTTACATTTTTCAAAATACCCAATAAAGTTACCAGCTGTTTTTCAAAATTCAAGCGCTGTGAGCGTGTCTCGATAAATTCCTCAACTCTTGGTAGGTACTATTCCCATTTCGATCCTCTCAAAATCCTTGGAGCTATGGCCAAAAATACGTCTCAGGCGATTTGCATCTGATAACCATTTTCAATGGTAAAACAGTACTGCCGTCTATAAGCTAAAAGGCCGCTAAATGACATTTGGACATTTTTCACTTTTTAATGCCATAGTACTTAAAAAAAATCTCTATCGATCTGTCTAGGAACGGTTATTCTATCTATTACCGTTAACAAGATATTTACTCATTTATTGAGTCATTCGTCAACACACACATGTGCGAGATAGCACCATTTGATTTTACCTATTATTTGTGTCGTCAACTCGCACACTTGTTAAAAATCTGTACAGTCAATTGCATAAAGGTTTGAAAAAAGTTATAATCCTATGTTTAATACCAGACAGCTGTTATGAAGAAGTACGAAATAAAACAAAAAGTTATGAAAAGTATTATAATCAATAATATCACACAAGCATTTGGCTTCTTCTTATCTAAATAAAATAAGAAATGGACGTAACAAACGTGTAATAGTAGATTGTTATACAAGGGGCTAAAATGACCCATTATATACGAGGTAGTTTTACTCCCGAGCTTTAGCGAGGGAGTAAATAGTAACCGAGTTTTAATGGGTTTTTAGCCCCGTGTGTTACACTCTGCTTTTCACTACGAATGCGAGAAAATAAAACAATCCAATACAATATGAATTGGTTTAATTTATTAATAAATAACCCGTTAGTTGCTTTTACGACACCCGAGGGAAGAGAGGGGTTGCTAGTATTATTTTGATAAGCCCATCGCCGCTCTATGCTGTTGGATAGTATGTGCAGTATTTCCATCTCTTCCCTTGGGTGTCGAAAAAAGGCGACTAAAGACTGCACATACATCCTACAGCATAGAGTGGCGATAGGCTCAACAAAATAATACTACCAACCCCTTTCTTCTCTTGGGTGTCGTAAAAGGCGACTAACGGACTAAAGACTGCACATACAGCCAACAGCATAGAGCGGCGATGGGCTCATCAAAATAATACTACCAACCCCACTCTTCCCTTCGGTGTTGTAAAAGGCGACTAACAGACTAAAGACTGCACATACATCCAACAGCATAGAGCGACGATGGGCTCATCAAAATAATATTACCAACCTCTCACTTTTCTTCGATGTCGTAAAAGGGGACTAACGGACTAAAGACTGCACATACATCCAACAGCATAGAGCGGCGATGGGGTCATCAAAATAATACTACCAACCCCGCTCTTCCCTTCGGTGTTGTAAAAGGCGACTAACGGACTAAAGACTGCACATACATCCAACAGCATAGAGCGACGATGGGCTCATCAAAATAATATTACCAACCTCTCACTTTTCTTCGATGTCGTAAAAGGCGACTAATGGACTAAAGACAACGCATACATCCAACAGCATAGACTAACCTTATAAACCTTTTTTTCAGTCTGGCAACCCCGCCGCTAGTACACGCACTTAGCTACACTCCCGTTACATTATTAATTAACTTTGTACAAAACGTTTTTACCAAGCACTGCGTATTTAAGAAGTGTGATATATCAAGAAAGAAAGCTTTAGTGTCGTTATCGGCGTTTTTTACCACCTGTGGAGCCTTTGAATACATACAGATAAGTCTTATTTATCTACCAACATTTTGAAAAGCACACAAGTGCAACAAGAATTACCCTCAATTAAACTAACATCTTTAGTGTCAGTATCAATTGACAGTGTGAAATTTGATTTTGACAACTGTCAACAAAGTGTCAATTGGTCAATATTATTTGCATTTGACAGTTGGAATAGTGTTACCACTTTCTGAAATTTGCCTGATAACTGGGACAAGAGTTACCGTTTCACAATATCATCATCAACAACAGCGTAATTCGATCACTCATTTTCGTATATTGCAAATCTTTACTCAAGGGCAAAATTAATTGCTTTGTTTGTGATTGCACTACTAATGACGGTGTCCACTGCAGTGTCTGTAAGAACCACTTGTGTTACTCCTGCGGAGGTGTTACTGAAGCTGGATATAGAAGACTAGGTATGGACCGCAGAGGTACATGGAAATGCCCAAAATGCAAGGTCTCATCGGTCTCCGTCCCGTCACCCAAGAAACCTACTACTCCTACAACTGAGGCAGCTTCGATGGAATTAGTCCTCGCTGAAGTTCGTGAGATGAAACGCCAGATCGTAAACTTGTGTACGGTGGTGGACGAGTTTAAAGATTTAAAAAAAGAATTATCCGAGTTGAGATCGTCTTGTGAATATGCCTCAGCAAAACTGGACGAATACGATGCAAGGTTCATAAAAATCGAGCGCCGGATTGGGGAGATTGCTGACCTGCAGGACGTTGTAGTGTCTACACAGAAAGCAATGTCTCAATTAAAGGCAGAAGCAGAGGCCACGGAACAGTGGACACGCCTAAGTAATGTTGAGATTAGGGGTGTCCCTCCTAAAAAAGATGAAAATCTATTTGCCGTGGTCGATAGCATTGGCAGAGCAACCGGCTATCCGATACAGAAATTGCAGATCAATTATATTTCTCGCGTTCCTACGTACTCCAAGGAAAAAAATATAATTGTAAGCTTTATAAATCGATACGTAAAAGAAGAGTTTGTTGCCGCTGCACGGGCATTTAAAGTATTGAAAGCATCTGATATAGGTCACAATAACAACATGCAGAGAATCTTTGTTAATGACCATTTAACTCCAGCAACCAAAAATCTATTAAACAAAGCTAAGAAAAAAGCTTGTGATCTAGGTTACAATTACAAATGGGTTAAATACGGTAAAATTCACATCCGAAAAAATGATTCTTCACCCGTGATAATCATCGGCAAGGAAAGTGATTTAAACAAATTAGTTTAATCTGCTTTTATTCTCGTAAGACTAGTTATTTTGTTTTTGTGTCTGTGATTTCTCTGTTAATTTCGGCTGTTCGCGCTCTAACTTTTTTGTCTAATAACTGCCCCAATTTTACTTTTTGCCTTAGGCTGTCGCGCTTTAAGCGATCAGTCTGTTTATTGATGTTATATGAATTAATTGCCTCTGCGCTGCACAGCGCTGGTGTTACTCGCTTATGTTCGCTATACATTGCTATTGTTCCTCGCTTGCTTTTGCTGTGTGCGGTGCTATATATATTATGTGTATGTTTCTTTACAATAATTGCTGGCTTGTTACATGTATATTACTGTATTAATTCTCAAGCAATCAAGACTTATCTACTTACTGCTGCTAAGTATATCTTGTGTACATTTTTTTCAATGATAATGTTATTAATAACTATCGTTTCTATTTATAATGACTACTTGCTAATTCTATTATGTGTTTATTATAATAATCTAAAATGGCATCGAATAAGATGGGAATAAATTTAAATATTGACTACCAAAATGTAACTAAGAATAACTAATTAACTAAGAACAAAAACTAATTCATTTTATCGTAACGTGTGTGCGAATAATTACGATGTTATTTTGCTAACCGAGACTTGGTTGGTTGACGGAGTGGCAGATACTGAGCTTTTTGACTGCAGATACGTTGTTTGGCGACGTGACAGGGACTATGAGGTTACACGGCAGAAAAAGGGAGGTGGGATTCTGATTGCCACACGTAAGGAACTGTCAGTTGTCCCACAAGTATCATTCCAGACGACCGCGGAGGATTTGTGGGTGAGTTTGTCTTTCAGAGCTGATCCGTCCAACGGATCGAGTGGTAACTTGCATATTTGCGTGCTTTATCTGATTCAGCAGAACCTGGGCAATTCCTTTTCGCAGCAGTTATCCAATTTTTTTAACAACTTAACTGACATCATGGTCAGGCAACCGGATGATAGGTACTTGGTGGTGGGTGACTTTAATATGAGCAACATAGTCTGGACACATACAAATTTAGGCGACTCACTAATTCCGAGTAATTACGTTTCGCGGGATGAGTGTCTGCTAGTAGATGAACTGTCGACTCTGGGCCTTAAGCAATATAACGGTGTCAGGAATAGTTTCGGAGTTATATTGGATTTAGTTCTATGCTCTGACTCAGTCTCTGTTTTTGAGTGCAAAGACCCAATCTCCCTGCCTGCTGACCCTCACCATGGTTCTCTTAACCTTCGGGTTGATTTTACAGATTTTAGTTTACTGAGAGCGGCACCATTTGTGAGGTTTTTATTCAATAAAGGCGACTATAACTCAATTAATAGTGAGCTCTTGAAAGTCGATTGGGTAAATAAGCTTGCAGTCGGATCAGTGAACGACGCAGTCAATTATTTCTATGATACTATTAAAGTATTAAGAGATTCGTTTGTTCCGTCCAAACGCATATCTAGTAATTCATACCCAAATTGGTATTCACCATCTCTTAAGAAAGTGTTAAAAGAAAAACATAAACATCTCAAAAAATTTAGGAGATATGGCAACCGTTCTGATGAGGAATCCTTCAGACAGCTCAGGGATCGTGGAAGAAGTCTGGAAAGCGTTTGCTACAACAAATATATTAAATACATTGAACAATCCATCCACGACAATCCGAAGCTGTTCTGGTCGCATATAAAATCTAAGAAAAAGTCTGCTACGCTACCTAGCTGTCTCAAATACGGGGCTGATACGTGTAACACTGGTAAGTCCATATGTCACGCGTTTTCTGACTACTTCCATTCCACCTTCCTAGCTCCAACCTCTCTTCAGCCTCCATCTGATATTGATACACCTTCGGAAAGTATATCATCGCTCAGCTCCATATCAGTCGAAGAAGGGCAAGTTCGGCGCCTACTTTGGCAACTTGACCCGGCCAAATCATCTGGTCCTGATCGGCTTCCGGCAGTCTTTCTTATTAGGTGCTCTGACACTATTGCCCTCCCTATCACCATCCTCTTTAAAAGATCACTGACAGAGGGGATCGTGCCAGATGTTTGGAAAAAGGCATTCGTAACACCAGTTTACAAAAAGGGAAACAAATCTGATATTACTAACTACAGGCCGATCTCTAAGCTCTGCATCGTGTCCAAGGTCCTTGAAAAAATTGTATATGAACAAGTCTACTCAACATTGACACATACTTTTTGCCCCTCTCAGCACGGGTTTCTCAAAAGACGCTCAACTGTTTCTAATCTTGCTTTATTTAATAGTTTTCTTACAAATGCAATGGATTCGGGGGGGCAAGTTGATGTAGTTTACACCGACTATAGCAAAGCTTTCGACAGGATTAATCATAAAACACTTATCAACAAGCTTCTACAAGCTGGCATCTGTGGTGACCTTTTCAGATGGTTTACTTCTTATATTAACTGTCGATCGCAAGCTGTTGTTGTGAGTAATTATATATCGGGTTGGGTCATTGTCCCTAGTGGCGTTCCGCAGGGTTCCTTACTTGGCCCTTTGTTCTTTATTATCTTTGTGGCTGACATTAAAGAATGTTTCAAGCACTCTCAATTACTTTCTTTCGCGGACGCTATGAAAATCTACGCTCACGTGAGGACTCAAGATGATACAATAGCCTTGCAATCTGGATAGGCTCGAGACCTATTGTCGCGTGAACGATCTGGATCTCAACCCGTCAAAGTGTTGTTTCGTGACATTAATAATAATAATAATAATAATATTTATTTATTCATCCACAACAATATACACAGAAAAGTGAATTCCCTGCAGCCTGTAAAAGTTATTACTGTGCTACAGGCCACAGTGTCTTCCCTGGATTTGACAAAAATCACTGTTATGGTGCTAATATTTAAAACACTTACAAATCAAAAAAGATAAAACTATCACTACATTACCTTAAGTGTGGGTGAGTACTTGTAATTGCATGTAATTGTAAAGTTATGAGTTGAATTTTAAATATGAGTTTTATGAGTTGAAGTCGCAAACGTAATAATGTGCTATTTAACTATACCCTTAAAGGCACAATCCTGCACACTCAGTCTGCTGTGCGATACCTAGGAGTTGTGCACGACTCTAAGCTGATTTTCGACCTCCATATTGACGGTGTTGTATCCAGAGCCTCTAAGTCACTCGGCTTTGTTATGCGCTGTGCAAAGGAATTTGCCCAGGTGAAAACTTTAAAAATACTTTACTGTTCTTTCGTCCGTAGTATTCTTGAATACGCTAGCCAAATTTGGAATCCGCGATATGTTGTCTACATTTCGCGAATAGAGATGATTCAAAAAAAGTTTATTCGGTTTTTGTGTTATCGTACAAAGGACTATTACGACTCTTCTAACTACTCGGAGCTATGTAAGAAGCATCATATCTTGCCACTTGTTATACGTCGTGAAATCAATGACTTAACATTTTTATTAAAAATCGCATCAAGTTCAATCGACTGTCCTGAACTATTAGCGCAGATATTGCTGAGGGTACCCTTGAAATCACTGAGAAACAACTCCCTTTTGTTCCTACCCCCCGCTCACACAAATTATAGGCAAAACGAGTTTATGTGGCGAGCCAGTAGTCATTTTAATAGTCTTAGTAGTGATTACGATCTGGATCTGTTTAATACAAGTGCGTCATCAGCGAGGAATGCACTGAGTAGGCATTTTTTCGAGTCTTAAAATTTCTAAATTTGGGTTTAGGACTCGAGCTTTAGTATAGTTTAGTTTAATTTAACAATGGATAGGATTATCTTTTCCGTTTGATATAAGCGTGTTTGGTTTTGGGCAAATGTTAATTAACAAAAGAACTTAATTTATTTTTGTATAAGTATTTTTTTAATTAGGATATTGTCTGTATGTTTCTGTTGTTACTTGTGAGGACCTGTAATTGGCCATCTGTTATTATTACCACTACTTATACTGTTTGAATAAGCTGTTGGTCTTCCTAAGATATAAATAAATAAATAAATAAATAAATTAAAAACCTTATAAACTTTAATAATTAATACCTATATCAAAAAAGTTGTTGATCTAAGTAAACAGTAATAAGTCGAGTCTTTGTTCATGATTATTCTACTTATGACTAAATACTTTTTCGTTTTTGTAGGCTCATTGTCATGTGACAGACAAAAATTAAAAAAAAAATTACTTTTTCCCCTAGGGCAAAAAAAGGTATTTTAGCCTCGCTCTAGAACGCTACAATGACGGTCTTTTTGAGCAAGAGGAGTGAAAAACTTAGTATTAATCAACAATATCACAAAAGTATTTCACTATTTTTTTCTTAAAAGTTAAACATATAATTACACTTACACTTATAAAAAATCACAGATGAAAATTGTTTGTTTAAAATTTAAGTTATAAATCAACATCAAAAATAGCATTATAATATATGATTATATAACCTCTTGTGTGCTACGGCCATTTTTTTTCAATATGGCCGCATGCTACTTCCGTATTACTTCCTGTTTATATCCGGTCTAGGTATAATGACGATTTCCATAAAAATTTTATACAGAGACTATATAAAAAACTTATATCACTGGAATCCTTATTAAATAAGTTATTTGGCTATGTATAATAAATTATAGTTTGATTGTTTAATAAATTACAAAAAAAAAGATAAAATTTTAAAATCATACATCAATAATTTTTTATATCAATTACAAAGTTGCTGAATACATAGTTCCACAGAAATTTTTCTTTATTTTAAGTCAGTAATAGTGGTATTGATAATGCTCATCGATAACACATGTTTCTTTTTTTTGGTGTGATATTAGACACATTTTAGAATTTTTTAGATATCATTGATTTTATATAGAAATAAAATCTAAGTCTAAACCAAAAAACTTCGAAAATCGCTTTAAGTTAAGTGTGAATTTCTCCTATCTACGATAATATTATTGAGCAAAATTTATACCAGAATAATAGTTACTTCATAAAGATAAAGATTATTTAATTAATTTATTATCCTATTTCGATAAAAACGATAAATACAACTTCAAAATTACTACAAAATGCGACGTCCGAACTCAGATTATTCTCGCAGAGTGGAGATTTGTAATATTATGCATGAATTTATAATCCTATTTCGATAAAAACTATAAATACAACTGCAAAATTACTACAAAATGCAAAAATGTGCATTTTACGCAAAAATCACATTTGACATGTAATAGGCCTCATAAATGGTTGCAGACAGAATTTGAAAGTTCCATCACACATAACTGTCAAATTACGATTAGCATAAATCGCTTTACAATTTTCACTAGCGAAAACCAAAATTCTGTTTTTCAGCTTTTGAATTTTTCAGCAGATAAAATGTAGAAAGAGATGTAGTAACTAACAGAAAAGATCGATAACGTACGTTTATTTTTAGAGTATCTACCTCTTATCATCTATGTCACCCTGGTACTTTTACCACAGAATAAGTAATAGTACTACCGTACCTTTAGTTCAAAATAACTGTCGTGATTAAATTTATTATTGACATAGTAATTTGCAGCACCTAGTCCTACTCGTTTATTTCTTTTTTTTATAGCTAAAGGTAAGTAAGATCGCTAGGGCGCCTATCTACCTCTTTTCATTTATGTCACCCTGGTACTTTTAGCACAGAATAAGTAATAGTACTACCTTACTTTTAGTTCAAAATAACTGTCATGATTCTGATTATTGACATAGTATGTTGCAGCACCTAGTTCTACTCGTTTATTTCTTTTTTTTGATAGTTAAAGCACGTGAGTAACTTATGTGGTTAAAGGTAAGTAAGATCACTAAGGCGCCTATCTACATCTTTTCTTTTACTGTCATGATTTATTTATTTATTCAGGATAATAAACAATTGTACAATAAAGATTACTTAATTAAAATTACATTCATTTATGTTACTAATTGTACAACCAGCAACATTATCCCCTTTTTACTTATGTTAAAGATTTAGCCTCTAATTTTTACAACTATGATAAGTCGCTCTGAAAAGAAAAACAAAACAAAACAAATAGGTATCGATAAGAGCAAACAGAAAACCCATCATCAGTGATAAAAATGTTTGCAAAGTACATTTTAGTTTAGAATCAAATTACCTACCTATTAAATGTTTGTTATTAAATGTAAGTTTAATCAACATTAAATGACATGAAAAAAGGTAAGTATATAAAAGTTTTTAATTTTAATTTTCCTTTTTCTTTCTTGTGTCATACACTAATTCTTTGTTATAATCGATACATCATAGTAGGTATATATCAACATTATGACTATAATAATCACAGAATGTGGTCAACCCTAACTTTAACGACGCTTAACTCAATCAATAAATTAAACGTTACTAAAATCAAAGTAGGTATAAGTAAAGGAACTATTTATAAGTATCAGCTATTTCTTCTTGTTTAAGTTTTACTTGTTTTTCAAATATCATTGGTGTAATCTTAAAGAGATCGACATCAGAGAAATATATATTATAAGATTTCATAAGACGGTGGAGTGGAGCACGTTCTCCAGCAATAGTTTTACATGATTTGGGCGCGAATAAACAATGAAAATGGCCACGAATACCCCGTATACGTTGAAAGCGGCTAGGGACACGGTAGTATATTTGGTTTGTAATATCATTGCAATCAAATTTATTTTTACAAATTTTATACAGAACTGTCTGATCAAGAAATAGTCTCCTAGCCTCGAGCGACATGAGCGAAAACTTATGCAATAGGACATCATATGAGGACCTAGCTCGAAAACATTTATAATTAATAGTTTTAAGGAATTTACGTTGCACACGTTCTAGCTGATTACCATACTTGGCATAATAAGGGTTCCAGACAGTGCTTGCATATTCTAGTTGCGACCTGATCAGTGACCTGTACAACAGAAGGTAAGTGGATGCCTTTTTAAAGTTACTGCTGGCTCGAATAACGAAACCGAACATCTGAAATGCTTTGCTTGTAATGCTTGCAATATGAATATCAAAGTGTAGTTTAGAATCAATAAACAGTCCAAGATCTCTAATTAAGGAGACTTTTTCTAGACTGGTTTGACATAATTGATAGTTAAAGTTGATGATAGATACCTTTTTTGTGAAAGTAATAGTTTTACATTTAGTTAGACTCAAGTGCAGCTTATTACCAGCACAATATGCTGATAGGCGATCTAGGTCTTCCTGAAGCCCTTCACAGTCGTTCACATCTACAATTTTTCGATAAACCTTAAGGTCATCTGCATAGAGTATAAATTGAGAATTTAGGAAGCATGTATTTATGTCATTTATAAATAAAACGAACAGGAATGGCCCCAAAATGGAGCCTTGAGCCACACCAGACGTTACATTCAACAGATTAGATGAATACCCGTTTATTACAACTTTCTGAGTTCTATTTTTAATGTATGAAAGAAACCAGCGCAGCAGATTTCCACGTATGCCATTGTAAGCAATCTTCTGAAGTAAGATGCAGTGATCGACCTTATCAAAAGCTTTACAGAAATCTGTATATACTGCATCCACTTGTATACGATTGTCATTTAATTTATTATTGACGTAGTAAGTTGCTAAAGCACCAAAGTCTTAGTTTCTATCGACTTCAATATTACGAATCTTTAAGCTCCTATCTATTTTTTATCGTCTGTGCGCTTCGAGTAATAAAAATATAATATTTTAATTACCTATTCTGAAGCGCACCTAACGGGTGCGCTTGGAGGAATAGTTTAGGTGCGCTTGGTCTGGTGCGCTTCAAAATGGGCGGGCAAGTCATTACATTAATCTTGTTTCCAATTTTTTATTCGACTGTACTTTGTACGAGTGTGCGAGTTGACGAATGACTCTATTTATTTTAAAAAAGCAGCTAAATACATAAAAAAATATACTTTACATCGCATAAAGGTGGCTAAACAACACTACTAGATTAGAAGGCAGCTAAAGTACTTTAACGTTTGGATTGATTGAAAACTTTTACTATCAATGTAAAGCTAAAAAACAGTTTTTAATTTGCAATTAACTAAAAGGCACATATAAATATAACATATAAATAAACATAACTAAAAGGCGGTTATACGCTCTTACCTAATTAAAAAGCAGCTACAATCATTTAGCGGCCTTTAAGCGTTGTATTGTTACTACTTTTACAATAGATAAACTATTATAGAAAGCCATGTTAGTACGTACGCAAAGTTAAAATAAATATCTTTTTCTATGTCTTGCGTAATAAAAAAGCCGTTAAATAGCAAACATAGCTAAAAAGCGGCAAAATCCACAAGCCCCCGCATCCCTCATAGGGTTTTTTTCCGGGTTGTGGGATATAACAGTACACCAAATTTCATCTTGATCGGTCTCTGGGTAGTTCAAATTAATCTTCCTTGTAAGATTTGACACGAACAGGTAGGCTACTCTTGAAACAGAATTGCATTAATCAATTTCCAATCACAAATCTAAAAATTGTCAAATGGCACTTTTGTAAGCGGCAATAGCGCCACATTGGAATTAAATCGCGTGGAAATTGATTGATCAAAATTATTATCGAGATGGCGTTCCGGAATTATCTTTACATAACCCACTATCGATACATATTAATCGCATTGGAATTGTATTAAGATTGAGTTTGCGTTCGAGAGTAACCCCCCAGGTCGCATGGACAGTCTGTGCATAAGCTACTACTAAAAATTGTTTTAAATTATTTGTTACAGAAAAAGTACAATAATAAGATTTATGTTTACATTGGAAAAATTCACAATGCGCGAATCAGTAGCGGTGAAAGAATACTACCATCCCCTCTCTTCTCTTGGTTGTCGTAAAAGGTGACTAACAGACTAAAGACTGCAATTTTTTTTTTTTTTCGGTAACGGGTAAGCGCTTGGCCTTTATCTCACCTGATGGTAAGTGACGATAAGGCCGAAGGTGGAAGCGCGCTTCACCCGGAATCCTTAACCACTGAGGAACTGGCTATCTTATCTTAAACTGCCGGAACACACCCAAGTAACAAAGTTCTCCTGTAGTGCACAGTTTACAGGCTTACAGCACTAGTACCTCTTTTTTAGTGGTTCCAGGTTTTACTACCAAGCTTATAACAGGTTACACGGAGTTCGTTTGGGTTTATAGTACACCTGTTCTTATAAGTTGCCTTATAGTCGTGTATAGAAGATGACCTTTAAAAGGGTTGCATAGGTGTAAATACACTTGAGAAAACTTGCTCCAGTAAGTTACACTTATAATCGCCTACAAGAAGTAATTATAAATCCGCTATAAGTGTCATACGCCAGTAATAGTGATTTATAGACTAAAACCATCTGCACTTGTTACTTGACCTTACAGGAGTGTATAAGTCAACTTTATGTGGCAATTATAAGTGAATTAGTTCTACAGTGGTTTCTTGTAAGAGTAAGTGAACTTGGTATTATTGTGGACTCTCGAATGCTGATAAAGTCTTAATTTCTCTAAAAAGGTTTCTTGTAAAACTATTAGTGTCCAAAGATATCTTCGTGAAGTCCATTTAAGAAGACAATTGCTTTAAATATTTCTCGCATCTTCACGGCCATTTTGATTTCTTTTGAGTCATTGGGTTTTATTAAATTATTACAAAAATGGATATAAACAAATAAAAATATGACCATGATAGTTCGATCAAAGTCACAACTAAAACATAAAAATAATAAACTCTTAGTTATTAAAATTAAGCATAAGACATTGTATGCGGAACCCTATTTCGCCACAATATGGCGCGACAATGCTGTTAGGACTAATATTATTTTTAAACACAACTTAGTTAATACGCCATGTTCAAAAGGCGAACAAAAATTGAGATGTAAAACACATTATACTTCACCGAAAATACATACGCGTTTGCCGTGCAATCATGTATGCACGTATAATATTACGTGCAAAATACTTGTTAATACATTTTATATAAAATAGATGAAGTTACTTTTATTTTTTTTATTTTTCTTCACAACTGCACAACAAAACATCAATTCACAAATGTTTGAAGTAGAAATAGAAGTGCGGAGTACGTTACAAGTCTGCCTGGTTCTATTAGATGCTCATAGTTGGCTTCGCGGGAGCAGATAGTTCCGCGTAGTCCAACTATAAGTGTATTATTGGTCTAAGTGGTGCTCGCCAAGTCTACTATGAGTGTTTAATTAGCAAAACTACGCGTATAAAATGGGCCCTTTTCTGTGGTTATAAACGTTTACTAGCCTGTTATAGACCTGGCTCCGGAATCACTACAAGACCTAATTTTGTTACTTGGGACAACACAACAATGCTATAAACGTCGTTGTTATGGTGACAGACTTAGATAAGAGGGTGGTAGCTAGCCAGGCGGACTTAGCAGCCCTACCACCAACCAAACCGAGCACACAAAGATGTACCCCCCGCTGGGAATCGAACCCGGGACCTCTGGGTCTGAAAGGGTGGCTTAGCCACTAGACCACAGAGGCGGTTACATTAATTTATGTTAATACATGTAACAGCATAGAGCGGCGATGGGCTCACCACCTGTCACGCTGAATACATGTGCAATCGATATTTGGAGAAAAGTGGAATATGGTAGAGGAATGCTTTTGCTGTCCTCATTGCCTTGTCTCTGACTAACCCTTTGGGGATAATAGTCGTGACGTGATTCAAACAAATAAATACTTAGGTACTTACACATTGCAAATTTAATATAGGTTTATGAAAATCACTTTCATGGCATTAAATCACCTTCGTTTTCAATTCGCCACGAAGGTGACGAAAGTTGGTTTATTTATAAATTCCAGCAAAGATTATGTGTATTGTTATATATTAAATACAATATAAATATCTCGCACATTCTGTTGTAAGTCGGTTAATTAAGTACCTATCTATCTATGGGAACAGCTATCCAACCACTTTATCATAAATTGATACCTTGTTAATTTGCTAACAACATTTAGAAACAATATAAGTATTATTTTCTTTATTTCTTTTAAAAAAAGAGCCAAGTTGCTCTTTTTATTCAAACGCACACAGCAACAAAGTACATAGTTCTCCATTCATGTACTTTCAAACAAATAAAAGCACACACCGAGGTGCCACTTTATGCCTTCGTTTGATCAATGTTAAAAATCCTATATACAAACGATCGATTTTAACACACCTCAAAAGGGATTAAAGTGACTGACGTGAAGACCCAATAGTTTGTGTACAATGGCGGACTCCATCGCTTTACCAGTCTAAAGGTCAAAATCCCTTGCACACCGCGTCGTCTATTTGGTACGGGCACGTACCCGGGCCACAGAATAATATTCCCGGGCGGTTGGTGCGCTTCATATGAAAATCGCTGCAAAGTGGTAAAGCGACGGTGACCCCGACCGTACCTACAGGATTTTAACATTGAACACGTATGCCGTGTCATTTTATTGCTTCGTGCATTTTACCAACACCTTAAATTTACAGTGCAGAGCGCTATTAAAAGATAAATTTTATTTTATATATGCTATATTTGGACGTGTGCGTTTGCCAAGTCACTCTTTTATTTAAAGAAATACTTACAGAAAATAATACTGCTAAGGTTACTATAAAATGTTGTTAGCTAACTATCAAGGTATCAATTTATGACAAAGTGGTTAAATAGCTGTTACCATAGATAGATAGGTACTGAATTAACCGATTTGGTTTCCATTCGATTCGTCACAATCAGCGTTGCGAGACATGTACATTTTTGTACATGTACCTAATGTTTTTGATGGGATTTTATTTATTTTTGTAGGAAGTCATCCTATCTGTCGTTTCAGGTGTATATATTTTGTGCCTCAGCTGCGGGCTTCCTCAAGGCCCACTTATCTGTCTCTGTAGGCTATTGTCAGAGGGTTTGATAAATTGTTTTTGGCAAGTCTGGACGATAAATGCATCTAAGTCTATTATATTCAGAAATTGCAGACTATAGAAAGAAAGGGCAAGCTCTTTAACTACAAACAACTAAAGTTGACATTGATATACAACGAAAGTGCCACTTACGCTTGACCGCATGTGAATACTAAAGAGCCAATGTCCATCAATGCACTACCTTATCTCTTATGTATAGTAATAGAATAGGCTATAGGACGTACATATTGGAAACTCATTAGTTTTAAGGATGGTAGAGCTGTGCCCTTGTTTTGCTCGACTTGGCGGGGCACTTCCGTGCCCCCAGATTCTAGTTTTTACGCAACGAAGTGACAGGGTGTTGAAAATGGAAAAGGACACAACTCTAGAAAAGGATGGATGACCGTACCTTTTTTGCTTTTTCACTCGACTAGCCGGGAGCACTGCCGTGCCCCAGACAAGAAAGTCGGAATTTCAGAGTTTTCCTAGCTTTATAGACAAAAAAATAGCTATGTACAAAATTTTGAGCTTTTAGTCTGCTAGAAGTACCTACCTTAGAATTTTGATGATCAGTGAGTCAGTCAGTGACAAAATGAAGCAACTTTGACTTGCAATTCTTAAAATACTGGTTCAAATTTAATGTAATTTAGAAACATATCTAGCTGTGTAATGATTCCTTAGCTATAAAAATTTTACTTCTAGTAGTCCGCAACGAAGTTAAAGGGTTCAAAAATGGCCCGAATGGTTTCGAGAAAAGGATGGTGTGGCCGTGCCTTTTTTTGACTCGACTGGGCGTAGGCACTGTCGTGCCCCCAGATTATGAGACAAAAGTTTTTTTTTTGTAAGTATTGATATAGTACTTAATTACTTTTACTTTTTAATGATAATTTATGTATGATTCTGTTATTACGTATTAATTGCAATGAATGTAGATATCGATAATGAAGAATGATTATATTTTTATAAGTGAGATCTAATACCTGAAATTTTAGTTTCAGGAATATATTGTGATTAGCCGTAAAAAGCGCAATTTTTGGTGAAACTGTTAATGCTAGTTTTAAAAAATAATTATTACACAGTTAATTTTTTGGAATGGGTTAGCATTTTTTATTTTTAATGTGTCATGCTTGGAATAGTTTTGTGGCAATAAATTACTCGCTTTGCGAAACTTTGTTGGATTTCGTATAATTTTGCAGGATTTATAAAAACTAATTCAGTTAATGCTAGCCTAAAACGCAGTTATATGAAAAGGTTTTATAATTAGCCGCTTTTAAGATATGCACAGCTGTATTAAAAGTTATTAAAAAATAATGGAAAAGAAGTTGTGTACTTATGTGTAATTAGCAGCTTTATTGTTACGGATCAATATTTATTCATTCAGTTCTAGGTTTAACAAACGCAATAAATTTATACTGCTTTATAGCTAAGTATCTAAATGTTGATAACTTCCTGTCTCAAAAAATACTTCTGGCAGATAATCGATAAATCGATAACTTTATAGCAGTTATAAACTTTTAGCCGCCACTTATTTCTGCACACATGAAACGATCTTTAAAATTTTACAAGGTTAGTAACGAAAATATGTATTTAGTTTCATGAATATCATTATTTAACAAAATCAACCAATTTCATATTTAAGTTGAAAAGAAAACCTGTCTTTTGGTATACGGCAACATGACTAAATGTTTATAATAAATAAATGAGTAGCATCGGTTTGAAATTTTTTCCGCTTTTTTCGGCTCTAGCTCAGAACTAGTTTTTGTCATTTACGAGTAGCGGCCTTTTAGCTTATAGACGGCAGAGCAGCGAGCACTCTTTCTGCGAATAATTACATGCGCCACCGGCATATTTCCTGTAGTTTTCTTACATTTTATAACACATTTGCTCGTAAAGTGGCTCTTATTACACCGATTTCAGCATCGTATTGTAGCTTATTACACTTTTGATACTTTACAGGAGAAGGAAATTAAACGTTGACTTACACTATTAAATTTACAAAAATCTTTAGGTTTATTAGTTTAGTTTATTTATTAAAATTACAATTTAATTATGATTGTTTTTTCTTATACTAGTTCTTCCGTACTCCAAGAACAAAAACGCAATTAAACCTGAATTATAAAAAAGGAGCAACATCCGACCTTAATAATGAAGGTATTTTCGACATGGTCGGATAATAACATCCGCTGTTTTGGTTCTAAAAAACATAAACTATTTACTTAGAATAATAACGCTATAGAAACCAAGTTCGCGCGCCTATTTTGAAGCACATTAATTGGAGCCAGAAATGGCACCAAACGCCGGACCGCTCCGTAGTGTTCAATGTCATAGCGCGCCGAACGTGTCTCGCGAAAACATAAAAAAAATGACGGTTTGTGCAGTTAAATTGTGTCACAACACATCTGAAAAACAAAAGAAATGTAATAACATCACTTTTCACATGTAATCTTTCTGTATTTCATAGTATCTTGTAGTTAATTAGGTCAAAATATAAACGTACTGCAGTGTGATTCTCTAAGTTAAAGCATCGGTAGCAGCGGCTGCCACAGTGCTGTCTCTTTCATATTCATAGAATTGGAAAGAGACAGCAGATCACGGCCATGCGCGCACGTCACGCGTGTGTGAATCGGTTTAGTGCTTCATTTTTGACAGAGCGCTTGTATGAAGACTATCTTTCTTTAGCGTTATTATTCTAACCGCCGTACTCAGAGACGTCAATTAAATTTTAATGACAATTAAGTCTCTTGCTGTCACTTTCGTATGTATAGTGATAAATAGAGAAGGAAAGACATTTAATTGTCATTAAACTTAATTGACGTCTCTGAGTACGGCGGTTAGACTATTTATTAATTAATGATTTTAGAGCATATGCATATCCATCCAAATGGTTCGAAAACAAACATAAATCCAGTAAATAGTATGTGATAATAAGATATTTTGGTCCGGAGATATTTGACCTTCTTACAAATACACATCGGACTTTTCATTGAAAATTAAAGTTTTTGAGATAATACAATTTTAAAAGAAACGCAAAAGGAAGCAGTGTATTAAACTCAAGAAAAATAAAATGTATATAGTAGGTAGGTTTATTAAAATAAATGTAATAGAACAATAATTATCATTTGAATGCAGCTCATTCTTCATCGCCGCCTGTTTAATGATGATGCAGTTTTTTTTAAAGGCGAATTCATCATTTATAGGTAGAATTGGCGAGAGGCTAGTGCGTCTTCCTTCGGGTACGCGCGCGTTCTGGTCACTCGCCAAAGCTATCTTAGGGAATTTCCGTCAGCTGCCCCTACAACTATTGCACAATACCGATGACTGCCTGCCTAGCCCATACTGCAAAAGAGACAGCCGATCTCTTGGGCACTCTTTTCGCATCAAACTCGACCTTGGACGATGGAGAAAACTCTCCACCAAAAATACCGCATTGCGCTAGTTCAATGCCAAACGTTCGGTTCCTACAAAGGACAGTTCGTAAGGCTCTTTTTTCCATTGTTAACCATAAGTCGAGTGGGCCTGATGCAGTTCCTCCCATTGTGCTTCGAACGTGTGCTCCTGAGCTGGCGCCGGTTTTAAAGCGCCTTTTCCGGCTCTACTACACTACTGGCGTTTTCCCGAGTTCTTGGAAGACAGCCCTTGTCCACCCGATTCCAAAAAAAGGCGATCGCTCAGATCCGTCCAACTACAGGCCAATAGCCATCAACTCTTTGCTCTCCAAAGTAATGGGAGTCCATTACAAACCGCCAGCTTTTGAGGTACCTAGAAGAGAATTAGCTACTAAGTGATCGCCAGTATGGTTTTCGTCGCGGTCGTTCGACTGGTAATCTTTTAGAGTACCTTACTCACCGATGGGCGGAGGCAGCCGAGAGTAAAGGGATTGCACTGGCAGTTAGCTTGGCGGCTTCCTGAGAAATTGTGTTCGTGGGTCGCCAGCTTTCTTTCTGGGCGTAGCAACAGAGTCGTAGTCGACGGTTCGTGCTCTGGCATGAAGCCCGTGAATGCTGGAGTCCCATAGGGGTTAGCGTTATCTCTTACTCTGTTTCTTCTGCATATTAATGACATGTTGCATAACAACAGCATTCATTGCTATTTGAACGATAGTACAGGGGATACGCTCTACACCGGACGAGCTAATATTTCACGAGAAAGCGTCATCGAGAGCCGGAATAAACCTGTGACTGACACCGAGAACATGCTAAGTCATGTCTCGGATTGGGGCCGACATAACCTAGTCCACTTTAACCCTTCCAAAACACAAGTTTGCGCATTTACCGCGAAAAAACATCCCTTCGTCGTACCTCTAAACTTTGAGGGAGCTCTCCTTGGTACCAACCCGACTATTGGAATCCTTGGTGTCGATTTTTCGAGTGACTTTCAGTTTCGGGGTCATTTGAAAGGTAAAGCTAAATTAGCTTCGAAAAAGCTGGGTGTGCTAAATAGAGCGGGTCAGTATTTCACGCCGGCCCACCGCTTACAACTGTACAAAGCACAGGTCAGACCACACATGGAATACTGCTCCCATCTTTGGGCTGGAGCAACCCAGTACCAACTCCTTTCATTTGACCGCAATCAACGCAGTGCTGCCCGAATTGTCTATTTCAGGTCGGCTCAATCCACTGCCTTTGGAGAGACATTGCGTCTCTCTGTATATTGTACCGCAAAAATCATGGGGAGTGTTCTGAAGAATTGTTCGGCTTGATCCCTGCCGCTGATTTCTTTCACCGCACTACACGCAATCGACTGTCATTCCATCCATCACTTTGATAGATGGCGGTCTACTACCAGTACATTTTTCACGAAACTTGCCTCGAACTACAGCTCTCGGCGGCGGTATTTCCGGACCGTTACGACTTAGGGATCTTCAAGAAACGAGCCTATTCCTTCCTTAAAGGCCGACAACGCGTCTGCGATTCCTCTGGTTTTGTGTCCATGGGCGCGGTGATTACTTTCCATCAGGTGACCCGCCTGCTCCTTCTTTTATAAAAAAATGACACTGTCCGGCGCTGCTTGCCGGCGCGGCGCGGCCGCGGGTTGGTCGGTGCTCGTCGCATGTTATCGTTTTGTCTCTTTCTAACGCCCATTAAAAATAATGCTATCTCTTTCGCTCTGGAAGTTGTGTGGATTCCCCGAACCAAAAGGTCTGATGTTAACTTCTTCTTAAACTCTAAAAAAAAATTGAGAAATATCTTACATGAACATCAGACCATCAGAGACTTTTAAATCGTTGTTTCAAGATTACTAAAGGCAAAAAGTCGCAAGTAAACATCAGTTGTTTTTGCCCTGAAGTCATGTGGACATCCGACTTTTTTTCGTAAGCTTAACTTTGTGAATAAAAGAGATAGCGAAGTAATAATTAGAGAACAAAAGTGATTTTCGTAAAAATTGGACATCCGACCAGTTGACTCTGATGTATAGGTTTGTGGCTGTGGCCGGTGTGGCTAGTGTGCGGGGTGACCCTTTGGTGTACTTATAACGTAACTACCGCTGAAAAATAAGCTAAGTAAACATTATTTATCGAAAATATTAAACAGAGCAGGTTTCTTTGAATAACAAGCCATCATAATTTTTTATAAAGACAAGACCTCATGATAAAGATATTTCACAGCGTTTTTATATGCGCTTTGGCAAAGATCCAAAGTAGAAGAAACCCATCTACCTACTAAACAACACATTATTTTACCTTAATAGACTATACTTACGGTAGATTGTATTTTTGTACGCGTACCTATTGGTATTATTAGTCTATGGTGTAGTGGTATTGGTAAATGACGCCGGTATTAAAAGGGGTTAACTTTTCTACTCTCATACCAATTATCCAGCCCAAGTTAAGCTGCTTTTGAAAATTGTTTTTATTGGTTAGTTAACGGATAAACTTATTTAATACACTTAGAAAACATCCAGGCCCGAAATCAATTTAAAAAAAAACAGTTATTTCTAAATTAATCCGACCAGGGAATCGAACCTGGGATCTCAGAAATGGCGCAACCGGCGTGCTAACCACTCGATCACGGAGATCGTCGAATTTTGTTAACCATAAAGCATACTCAGTAAAACTTTGCATATCTAAATATACCTAGTTAGTTAGTAGTAAACATTTAAGAAAACGTATTTCCTATTTTAATGTGACTTTAAACTTTTTTATTTTACGTTTTAGACAATGACCTTTTATAAATAGACTAGTTATAGGTACGTGAATGAATTGCATTTTAAAATGGCGAAATGATTTCTAAAACGTAACACGTTGAAAGGGAAAATCATATCATTAGCCTATTGTTAAAAAGAGATAGACAATACTTTGACTTTTGGTAGTTGACCAATGAGCTCATAGAATTTATGCGCTATCTCGGCCGCCATTGTTTTTCTCTTTCACTCTTACAGAAAACATAGTATACGCTCCTCACTCGGCAACATGGCAAATGTCATCACTTACAAATTAAATACAATACTTGCGAATGAAATAAGACATTTTTATTGTCTCTTACGGTTGCAGTATAATTTTTACAATTTCTGGATACACAGGAAGGCATTTTAACCAATTAACAAATCAAAAACTTATAAAGGTAACGATCGTGTGTAAATCGTGTTGACGTGACACTGACTGACGTGTGACTGGACTGACTGAGTGAAACTCGGGCAATTACCTTGATTTGTCCTTGCTACCTTAGATTATAACAAAAAGGATACGGCATTAGCGTCTCGTGAGTGAGCCGCCAAAATTAGGCCTAAAGGCACAATTTCACTTCAATCACAATTTGCCGAGCGAACAGGCTACATCGCTCTATTGCGGATATTCTACTGTGTGAAAAAGAGAAAGACGCTACTCCGCAGTAGAGATGGGATTTTACCGGGTAAATTCCCGGTAAATACCCAAAATGGGTAAAAACGCGGATAAATACCCATTTCATGGATAAAATCATGATATGGCAAATATCTTTAACATTTTATGTATTTTTTACCTAAATCGAGTAATGTATTCAATACTTAGATGTTTTAATCTAAAAGTCAATATAATAATCTTCAGTTATTTTAAACAGTGTTTATCGATACTTTATTTTATTTTATAGTATTTATTTGTGTCATCATCATGAGTTAGTTTGTCCTTTATTCTGCTGACCCTTGTGTAATAGCGTTAGTCTAAAGCCGAGCGTTTCAAATTCAAAGAATATGGTATTGAGTGAGTGAGACATAGAATTGAAACGGTAAATTTGGCAAACTCGCGTCCATGCTAACGGCTAGCTCGCTCGTGAACCATGTTACTAATTATTGTTCTTTTATGCACATGTTTTTGTCATAACGTAGAAAACGTTTTGTTGATTTTTATATAAATAATTGGGTTGGCTTTTGAATCGAGTCGCCTGAATTTGAAGAAACTAACACTGTGGGAGGGGGGGAGGAGGGGGGGAGGGGGTTTAACAACCCCTTAGACCCCCTAAGGGGTTGTTAAATAAAGGTTTATTATTAACATTTTAGCTGCCGCAGTTGCGTTAGAATATTAAAAAAACCACTTGAAAGTTTTGTCAAAATCGGCCATAAACACGAAAAATGACACTTTTTAGGTTATAATAGTACCATCACATTCTATTAATTCTTACAGTCGGCCAACGGGCATGTCTAGACAGCGCAATCGTGAGGGGTGTACGGGGCGGCGGGGCGCGTCGCAACTGGGGCTATCCATACACTCCACTGGGGACACAGTACGCGTAAGGAGTGGCGCATTGTATTAAAACGTGTGTAGTCAATATTTTTTTAATGAGAATTGAAATGTAATATTTGATGCATATCATGCGTTGCGATGCGTTTAGTCTTTTTCAATGTTTTTTATATGGATAAACGCCATTTTAGAATTCGCTAATATTTAGGCAAGATTTAATTAGCTATTAAAATCGAGATCAAAAATGGTGGACACAAGTTTTGATATAAAATCAATATGGATATTATTTTTTTGGTTTTCGGGAGTGCCGATTTCGTATACAACATTACGAGTTCCAAGATGGCGGACGTGACTTTTTTATGTTAAATCATTATGGGTATCATTTCCATGTTTATCAGCGGTGCTGATTTCGAATACATCATCTATTTCGAGATCCAAGATGGCGAACGTGACTTTTTTATGTAAAATCAATATGGGTATCATTTCCATGTTTTTCAGCGGTGCCGATGTCGAATACAACATCTATTTCGAGATCCATGATGGTGGACACGACTTTTTCTGTCTCCCTTTCTGCCCCCCCCCCCCCCCCCCCCCCTTCCGTTTCTTTAAACCCCAAGAAAGTACAAATGAAACCATTTTTTCATTCCATCTATTCGAAAAGGACGACTTGGTCCGCCTTTAAGTGCACCCAAAGGTGGTGTTTTCTTTATGAAACTTTTAGCGGGCAGTAATGAGTTTTTAATCCTCTTTATAATATAAAATATAAATATAGCCTATCGCCGCTCTATGCTGTTGGTTGTATGTGCAGTCTTTAGTCCGTTAGTCACCTTTTACGACACCCAAAGGAAGAAAGGGGTTGGTAGTAGTACCGCCCTACGGAGAATCGTTTTTGTGACAGGTACTGTCATGTGTAGTAGTGACTTATTATTAAAATAATACTAACAACCCATCTCTTTCCTTGGGTGTCGTAAAAGGCAACTAACGGACTTAAGACTGCACATACATCTTACAGCATAGAGCGGCGGTGGGCTCATCAAAATAATATTACCAACCCCTCTCTTCCCTTGGGTCTCGTAAAAGGCGATTAACGTACTAAAGACTGCACATACATCCTACAGCATGAGCGGCGATGGGCTCATCAAAATAATACTACCAATCCCTCTCTTCCCTTCGGTGTCGTAAAAAGCGACTAACGGACTAAAGACTGCAAATACAACCAACAGCATAGAGCGGCGATGGGCTCATCAAAATAATACTACCAACTCCTCTCTTCCCTTAGGTGTCATAAAAGGCGACTAACGGATTGAAGACTGCACATACATCCAATGCATAGATCGGCGATGGGCTCATCAAAATATTTTTTTCTCATAGAGGGTGATGAAAAGTAGAGTGTATTACTCGGGCGCAAATTATATCATTGGTTTTAGATCTGTTTTTAGGCTTCCGTGCTTCAAAAGAAAAGAAAAACGGAACCGTTAAAGGATCACTTTGTTGGCGACGCAAAATTTAAGACAAACTCTTTGTTCGATAAAAATATTTTGGAAAAGTCAAAAACTATTTTTGGAACTTGAAAAAAACGTCGTTTTTTGACCGATAAATCGTGTTCTTCCCAGAAAATTCCCGACATCTCGAGAACGGGGCCTAATTTAAAAAATAAAAATAGCACCTCGGTATTGAATTACAGAACATTTTAACATAGTAGGGTGGGGGTGGCATTAATGAGCCAGGAAAAATTTAGAGCGTCATATTTCTGCATCCCTATACACGACAAAAATGTTATGTGTGTCAACGGTATGGAAATTTAACTGACTATCTAATGGCGTACTCAGATTTGTTCCAAAATCATACTGAAATGAGCCTATAGCTTTTTTTTTTAAATGTGAGAAATGGCTCATTGTGTACACCCAGCGGCACACAATGGGTATGGGGGGTGGTACACAATGGTTTGGGGGGCACACAATCAGCCAGCCATGTATAAAAGTATTGTTTTTTTTTATATTTATTCAAAAATTTACGATAAATACACAATATTTAGATTAAAGTTATTTATTGCAATCGTTTGAGGTCTTTATTATGTTCTTACAAGGTTTGGTTAACAGTAACTTATAAAACATTATCTTAAATTTTTTATTAATATTATAACATTTTTTTAACATGACCTTGGATAAAAAAAATATCATCATCTTGATCAACTGAAGTACTGGTGGAGACCCGCCGATGATGTCTACTGCGTCTTGTCATCGTTATCTTCAACGGCAGGTCTATATGTTACACAGCTTGGCAGAAAGTCTAAAAAAAACTTGTCAGCACATTTCGACTATGTAATCGTGAATGGTCAGCTCCGGTTCGTGGTTGAAAACCCTGTTTACTCGATAATTTGGCTCAAATCGCTGCGTTTCACCTATCTTAAATTTTTGACGTATCTTTGTAGTGTTTGATATGGAATTGCGCATTCAATGGCCGCTCTTCGAATACTATGTTGACAATGGGCGATTTTCCGAGATCACAAAAAAAAAGAAATTGGTTCGTAAATGACTTCATAGATGGCGCTTAGCATAGATTAGTATGGCGCTTAGTAAAAGGCGAGTCCATGAAGAACACGTGTATGGCTACGTAATATTTATTCCATTCCAAAATAGAAATAGGTCCTGGAGATCCTGAATAAAAATTTGTAAGTACAATTTTTTTATTTTTTTGATAGACAAGCAAAAGTGTAGAATTTATTACAGCCCTTAGGTAGGAACGAGTCGGCTTTCATAAAACGCCATCTATCGAGTATTTTTGAACTAATATTTATTTTTTTATTTGGACTGTCAGAAAATCGCCCATTGACATGAAGGTCTATTGCGCGTGCATTTGGGTAGCGGTGGTAGATAGTTCCTTTTTCCTCACGTTCTTCGCGGTTCGACCCATTCTGTAACATTACAACAAGTAAATGCAAATGTGTTTCCATAATGTTCATCGTGCATTAAGTATTTTTTGAGTAGCAGTATACAATGGGTCAGGTATGGCACACAATGAGTCAGTGGCTCATTGATAGCACACGAGAAATTACCCATTGCGTACACCCCCGGTCCCAAATTATTTGAGGTGATGTAGCTCCACACAGAAACATGTAGCTGCTACTTAAACTACTGTAAACTTAGATTAAAACAAAAAGGGAAGATACGACATGCTCCTACTTGTAGTCATTCAAAATATAGTCCTACTCAACTACTTAAGCAAACTCTCACACACGCACACCTATAAAGTGTAAATCGAGCGAGCGAGACAAAGCGGTAAGTTTCAACGCAACAGACGAGTACGTACGACCGATTCCGACGCCACTGCGGAGTAGCGTCTTTCTCTTTTTCACACACACAGTAGAATATCCGCAATAGTGCGATGTAGCCTGTTCGCTCGGCAAGTTGTGACTGAAGTGAAAATGTGCCTTTAGACCTAATTTTGGCGGCTCACTCACGAGACGCTAATACCGTATCTTCCCTTTTTGTTTTAATCTAAGACTGTAAAAGAAGTTTAGATAAACGCTTTCTACGTACAAGTTATTCACAAAGTAAAATGACTTAAAGAAAAGGTATGAGAAAACAAACGACTTACGTTTTTTTTTTAGCTGTTAGATCACGAAAACGAAAAACTCTCGATGACACACGCGTTCCTCGCCGAATCTTGCCATGACTGGGGAGCAGTGCGGAGGTACGGTAGGGGTGCGTTCGGAAACGGGCCCGTGCATGCCGAAAACACGGAGCGGCAACGTTCGCCTTTCCGAATTAGATGGGTGGCTCATTGTGTACGCGTGGCTTATTGATGCCAACCCCACCCTACACTTCTATATTAGTGACGGTGAGGCTGTAGAGGTGCCCTTAGCCGCGAGTTTGCACGGCGCGTGATAGCTCAAAAGACGCGGAATTCGATGATCTAAAAATATTTTGAAAAAGTTGGTTTTAAAAAAAAAATTGTTTTTTGGTTCTAAATAAAAATAAAAATTATCGAAAGAAAAATTAGGTACGCGTTCTTACTGAAAATTGCATTCGATAATCTATAATTTGTAGGTACATACATTTACAATGCCCTTTCAAGTCGTGTAGAGCACGAGATCTAGGGATTTTTTTAACTGCTTTCGAAACTTCGGAGAAATTCGTTTTAATCATGGACATGTTTATAATTAATACCTAGGTACTCCATAGGCTGATGATAAAGATTATAGTATTATATAGTATAGACAGTATAGATATAGATCACAGACATATTATATGTCTGTGATAATAGTCAATAGTCAATAGTCAAAATATTTATTCAATAAACTCAATTAATAAGTACTTTGAAACGTCCAAATATTTTTTAACCTACCACCCATTCAGGACATCATTTTTGAACTGTGGCAAAGAACGGGCGCAAGAAACCACAGCGCACAGAAGCAACGACATTTACAAAAAATATATATATATATATTATATGTCGTTACCAGGTCACAAAATACAAATTAAGAATTTGAATGTAAATAGTTTAATTAAATATGGTGCTCTATATAAATTAATTATAGGCAATTAGAAATAGCTGTTGGAGTAGGTACTTGGAGCATTTCAGACCCAAGCTGTTTTGTCTTCTGTATAATCCGACACTTTATAATAAGCTTTTTTATAAAGCTTTTCTTTGATTTTGATTTTAAATTTATCAAGATCTAATTTCTGAATATCATTTGGTACTTTGTTGTATAATCGTACACACAGACCCTTAAAAGAATTATTTATTTTATGGAGCCTAGTATTTATAGATATAGATATAGTATAGATTATAGTAAGCAAAATTACCACTAAAAGTTACCGAAGCTTTGGTAGTAAGAATAGATCCCTTTGTCCACCGTAAAAAGAAGAAAACTGAAGACAAACTACTGAAAAAAAAAACAACTGGTTTTGACTTTAATTGAATTTTAAATCCCACTTCAAATTTTTCATTTAAATTTTGTAACTTTATCAAATTATATTCTAATTCATAAAATGTAACACATAAAAACCGATCAATATCAAATAAATATAATGTTCTACAGAAATGTTTGGTCCGCTGCGGAGTTGACAAACAGTTGGTAAGCAAAACTAACCTGTAACAGTAAACTTTGTACACATTTTACTTTGATACGCAGTTCAAACACGATTTAAGCTTACCAGTTGACCTGTCTATGTAACATTTATGAATGTAATATTTATTTTCCTTGTTTTTTTTTTGAGCAAAAAAATTATGTATTCTTGTGCAATGTTGTAGCAAGTCAGTACTGTTGAACCAATGCCGCGCGCCCAGAAGCCATGTCCGCATTCAGTGCCGGACCGCGTTTCAAAACACAAGACGCGGTGGCCGACGATCAGGTATCGAGGCAGACCCCCTTGAACACCTACATATTGAGTCCGGACCATTACACGCTAAAGGATTAGTGAAACCATTTATTTTTGCTGTTGGGGTAAGTTATCTTAACAGTTGTTGTTACGAATTCTACATAACAATGTTCATTCAAAATCGAATAACCAAATCAATAACTTTAGTAACTATCACATAGGGGTGAAAGAATACTACCACCCCCTCTCTTCCCTTGGGTGTCGTAAAAGGCGACTAACGGACTAAAGACTGCACATACATCCAACAGCGTAGAGCGGAAATGGGCTCGCCACCTGTCACACTGAACTGTGCAGTTGCTATTTTGTGAAAAGTGGATTATGGTAGAGGACTGCTTTTGCTGTACTCATTGCCTAGTGTTTCTGACTAACCCTTTGGTGATAATAGTCATCATTATAATATGTATGTATGTAATAACTTTAGTTCAAACTTATACCTGCTTAGTTTGTTAACTAGTAGTAGTTTGTTTCTTGTAAGTTAGAAGTTGTATGAATATATTTTGCTAAATACAGGTAGTAATTAGGCCCTTGAATACAAAATAAAACTATAAATTTAAAGTTAGAAGACAGTTGTCGAACTAAAAATAAATCTTTGTTTTCTGTGAAGCTATGAATAAATGTTGCAAGTCTCTAAATCTCTAAATCACCATAAATTATAATTTATAGAGACAGTAATATTGCAAGTTAATAAGGTGTTACTTTATAATGATTCTTTTCAGGTGTCTACTGCTAGTCTCATGGGTTGTGTAATCTGGGAATATGAAACTCTACGCATTCACACATCTACTCTACTCAAAAGACCAGGAACATGGTTGAGTGCCCAGCAGAAAAAACTTATGACACATTTTGTAAGTAATAACTTATATGACCACCTGACTACATGAACTAGTCTGCTTTTTTCGACATTTCAACATCTTCTTAAAGTATATTTGAGCTTTATTATTGCAAAAAATAACAACTATATAGTTTGTTTTTTAAACTTTCAGTGCTCGGCCAGACTGCACGCGCGGGCGCGAGCGCGGCGCGACGTACAAACATATGCCCCGCGCCGCGTGCCCACTATGGACACTCCAATAAGAATCCATATGTTTGAGTACGCCGCGCCGCGCCCGCGCGTGTAGTCTGACCGAGCACTTATATAGTCATTACTAGAATTATGACAAAAAAATGAGTTTTTACCTTGCGTTCTTTGTATTGAGTCTCCAATGATGACTTGACGACTTCCTTGGTCGAGTGGTTTGTACACCGGTTTTCATGGCGTCGCCATCTCTGAAATTCCGGGTTCGATTACTGATCAGGTTAATTTAGAAATTACCTCTTGTTTTTCTAAATTGTCTTGGGTCTGGGTGTTTTCTATGTATAATAAGTATGTATTTTAAGTATGTTTATCCGTTGTCCAGTAACCATTTAACGAGTTTCATAACAAAGCTTCTCTTAGGCTAGATAATTGGTGTGAATGTAGGAAAGTTTATTTATTTATTTATGTAAGTAATGATATTTCTGCCTCCTCTCTGTGACTTTGCGTGCAACCATGCCAAAATATCATCAGAGACTCAACACAAACTAATTACATTCTAAAAGTCTCATTTTTATAAATGTAATCAACTTGTTTGTGGTTTCACTTACACTGATTATGCAATAAATATTTTAATGAACAAAAGCTTACCATTTAGAAAAATATTATGAGGAGAGAGGATATTTAGAAATGATAGGACAAGTAAAATGTTTTATGGTTTTATTGAGTTCCATTATTTTACTGAAGCTCTCATAAAAAAAAACTATTGAGTTTGCTTTTAAGGCAGTCAGTATGTATAGGTACATTGTTTGAAAGCATTATTTTAATATAAGTAGATATTTAATAACATGTAAAAACTGAAATTATTAAACGTGTGAACAGGATTACTTCTATTGCAGAAAACTGAACCGGGTCCTATAAAGAAATGGTGGCACTCACTAAGAGATAGTGAAAAGGTGTTCTATCCAATTTTGGCTGCAAACGTGCTTGTGTTCGGAGCATGGCGAGTAAGGGCGCTACAACCCACCATGGTGAAATACTTCTGTTCAAACCCCTCTGGAAGTAAGTTTGATTGAAACATGTTTTAGGGAAAATAACTGTTACAGTCTGATTCAAATAGAATGGCGTCCGTGAAGTTAGTCACAAGACGCGTCGCAGTAGCGAATTTTAGGTGTCACCCTCGCCCGCTAGCAGATCACAACCCGCGGTGGCCCTTCCGCCGCTCGGCACCTGCGCACTGCGGCACCCGCAGCTAAATTCACAACCGCCATCCTAATAAAATCAAACTTGATTAATTTGACGACCTCCTTGGTCGAGTGGTTTGTACACCGGTTTTCATGGTGTCGCCATCTCTGAGACCCGGGTTCGATCCCCGGTCGAGTCAATTTAGAAATTATTGTCTTTCTAAATTGTCTCGGGTCTGGTTGTTTTCTATGTATAATAAGTATTTTAAGTATGTTTATCCATTGTCTAGTAACCATTTAATGAGTTTTTTCGAAGCTTCTCTTGGGCTAGATAATTGGTGTGATTGTAGGAAAGTTTTATTTATTTATTTTATTTAAACTGTACTTTTTGATAAAATAATTGTTATTATTTCCATGCCAGATTTAGTTACATATTAAATTAAACAAAATAGTTTAATAAACATAGTTGTGTTATATTAACTCACCAACCTCCCTATGTGGAAAAACCCAACAGTAACATATAGGCTGATGATTTTATATTAATGTATCTCCCTTGAAGTTGTAAAGAAACCTATATTATAAGAAAAACACTTTTCTAGATCTTTCAATTTTATTTAATCTCTGATTTATCTTTCAGGTGCAATATGTATGCCAATGCTTCTGTCCACATTCAGTCACTACTCTGCTTTACATTTGGCGGCTAATATGTACGTGTTATACAGCTTCATGCCAGGTAATGATACTGTTACCTGACTGACTACCTTTTAATTTATATACCTTCTTAAAGGACAATGCCTATGGTGCATACATTTGAAAACCTGACATTGAGGTAGCCTAAATAAGTGATCTTGATAGCTAAATCCGATTGCTGATTGACTGATATTTTATCAAAAGCTAGAAAAAATTAAAAATAAACTTTTTTTGTTGTTTATAGTTTGACATTAAGAGGACCTATTACATCTCGAATGTGATTTTTGCGTAAAATGCCCATTTTCGCATTTCAATAGGATAATAAATTTGTGCATAATATTACAAATCTCCATTCTGTGAGCATAACTTGAATTTGGACGGCCGGCGCATCGCATTTTGTAGTAATTTTGCAGTTGTATTTATCGTTTTATCGAAATAGGATAATAAATTATTTATAAAAACTTTATTCTTCATGAAGTAACAATTACACTGGTATACATTTTGCTCAATAATATTATCGTAGATAGGAGATATTCACGAATTTCGAAGTTTTTTGGTTTAGAATAAGATTTTTTTCCTATATAAAATCAATGATATCTAAAAATTTCGAGGCCGCTACGCACTATTCGACTATATAAGAGATAAATTTATAATTTTTTTATTTCACTTGTTTAAATTTTTTGAGCTCATCGATTGAACAGTAGTTCAATCGATGAGCTCAAAAAAGTGCCTTCGCGCACTTTATGAAAATCTTTCTCTGCAATTTTGGGTTTAATTAAAAAGTTAAGCAAAATTTACAAAAAGCGAGGCCGCTACGCACTATTCCAATAGCTATTTTATACTATTCAATAAGTCATAATTGTTAATGTATTTTTGTTTCTGAGATCCATAACGCCAAAATTGGCCATTTTACGCAAAAATCACAGTGGAGATGTAATAGGCCTCTTAAAACTATTTTTCATTTCAAACATTTTATTATGAAGCATCATCTTTATACACGCCAGCAAGTCACCCTACCTAAAACTGTCGAATTTCTCTTATATTAACCCTTAAATCCGATCCATAAAGTACAAAATGTATTGACGAAATTTGACATGACCTGCTGGCGTCTACTCGTCATTGATACCACTGTGATTGTTTGTCACTTCAGCTGCTATAGCGTCATTGGGCAAAGAGCAGTTCGTGGCAATGTATCTTAGCGCCGGCGTCTTGAGCAGTTTCTCCAGCTTCCTGTACAAGGTGGCATTCAACCAGCCCGGCCTCAGCCTCGGTGCAGTGAGTAAACACCCATGGCCTTTTCTGTTGGTTATAGAAAACTTTCCTAAATCAAAAGTGTGTATAAACTGTCTCTTATCATTGAAATCAAGTCATTATCTCTAATAACACAAAATAAATGTCGAAATGTTGGAAATTTTTGGAAACTCGTCACGGAGTACGGGGTACACGCGGACGTAGTCGCGGGCGAGCCGCTAGTACAAAATCTATATTAATAAAAATCAATTGCCGAAATGTTTGTACTTCAGAACGGCTGCACCTATTTGGATAATTCTTTTTTTGTTGTGTTCGTAATTGATAGGACAAGGTTTGTTGTGAGAAAATGAAAAAAGAATAGTGTAAAATTGGATTTAAAAAAATCTCCATATAGAGTGATTGTGGGAGTGACATAGAAAACAGCAAATAGGATTTAAGTAATGAAGACAGTTGGAAGATACTCAAAGTAAATAAAAAACATATTGATACGACATGCGCGTGATGTTTAAGCGCAATACACACCAAAGCAGCTGACCCGTCGACTTTTTGTCGGCGGGCGTTGACGGCTTATAACTCAATGCAATACAGGCCATCGGGTTGTATCGGCGGGTCGGCGGCTTTGCTGTGTGTTTATATTTGGGTGTTTCATGCCCGTTTTCACTATCAATCCCTAATTTATTAAGTAGTCTTATGAATAAAAATGGCCAAATGTTACATACACCACGGTTTAAAGTGACGCTGTCTCGTTTTTGTTAAAGAAGACAAAGACAGATAGAGACAGCGTCAATTATTTAATCATCAGTATAACTTTTATGAACGTTTATTAATAAAAGGCTAAGGTCTTATGGGATCACTTTAAGATAGGGACCAGATTTCCGGTCCCCTAAATGTGACAGTTATATTATTTTGTAGAGCACGAAAACTGTATACTAAAATGGATTCTGAATTAAATTGTTTATTTGAAGCTTTTCATGCAATTGAGACAGTGGAAACAGTGTTGAACTCTAGTGTATATGCGGCCTCATATTTATCGTGAAAGACAGGATTAAGTATTTTCAGCCCCTACTCCTTTTGGGTATCATAGCATGTTGTCCAAGTCGCATTTCGTCCAACTTTGAAAAACCATTTTAAATTGTCCAAGTCGCAGTTTGTCCAAGTCGCAATTTGTCCAAATCGCAGTTTATTCAAGTCGCAATTTGTCCAAGTCGCAGTTTGTCCAAGTCGCAATATTTTGTCCAAGCAATTTTGGTTTTAGAACACCATCAGTTCTAGTAGCTACTAGATCTCTTCATAACTAGCTAGTTATGAATGAGATTTTAATCTAAGTAAGTAGTATCCTTTTTATTATATATTTTTTCTTGCACTGTTCCCTAAATTGAACGATAATCATTGCAATCCGATTTCTATTTTCTGGGAACTACATGATTATTTCATCTGTGACATGAACAAACATACTATTACATACATACAAACACATAATTATCTGCGGGTCTTATTGATAACCTCTTTTTAAGATATCTGTTAAAAATTAGACCAAATGCGACCTTGCCAAAATGCGACTTTGACCAAATGCGACCTTGCCAGAATGCAACTTTGACCAAATACGAGTTGGACAAAATGCGACTAATGCGTTTAGACGAAATGCGACTTCGACAACATGCTATAATACCTCCTTTTGATTGATTGTTTGTTTGTTTCTTGTTACACCCGCAGTCGGGCGCGATCATGTCGGTGCTGTCGTACGTGTGCGTGCAGTATCCGGACACGCGGCTCAGCATCATATTCCTGCCCATGTACACGTTCGCCGCCGGCACGGTGAGCACACTCATCACTACATGTAAAAAGCGTACCTAGCTTCTCTATGGCATAATCATCACGACGATGTAATTTTATAGAAGACATATCAACCAAGCAAATGATAAATGTTGGTGCCCAAAAGTGTCGCATTTAAGATAATAAATTAGATGTTAAGATGATAATGAAGATGGCACCCTTGTCATCCCGTCAGTTTATTTTTTTCTCTGCTTTACTAGCTGTCTTCGCAGATGGACTACGCCATCACCTAACATCAGGTGGAACTAATTAGTGTTGTTGCGATAGCGATAGTTTTACTATCGCTAATTGACCTTGAAAACAGTCGATAGCGCGAATAGTCCTATCGACATGCTGCAAAAGTATCGATAGTGAAATTTAGGCGATACCATTGAACTTTGTCGATTCTATCTAAGTATGATAGTAACGGTAGTATCAATGGTAATCGATAGCATCGCGTCAAAAAAGTCGATACTATCTATGACTATCGACGCGTATCGATGGTTTTGCTTCAGTAACTATCAACTGAAAAAAAACGACACCTGGTCGGTAATACAGCGGCCCAAATATACAGCATGTTTAATGTATGAATGAACTCAGAATGCTTGGATAAACTCATCTATATTACCTTTTATGAGCAAGCAATAGTATCGTAAAATGTTCGACTATCGATAGGGCAAAACTGTCGATACTATCGATCGCGATTGTACTGATACCATCGATATTATCGATCTTTTGCAACAGTATTACTTATTTTTATCAATCAATAGTATCGTCAAGGGTCGATAGGACTATCGATAGTATGACCGTAGTAGAATAAAACAAGTACGCTGACTTGGCCCCCGAGCAAGCGATAATTGCCTAAACTGTAGGGCTGTCGCTTTACGAGCGGCAGCGGCGGGCGCAGCGACGAAACACGCAGGCGCGCGCGGCATTACGTGCGGTTCAGCCGCGACTGGTAGGTATCGTTAGCATCAATAAACTCGCCAGTGTGTGCGTGCGCGGACGCGTACGTGTACGGGATGGCTCGGCCGCGCTCACATACAAGCCGCGCTCAGTGCGTATGTATGAAGATAGCATACTTGTTTAATTCTACTATGGTAAGACTGATTTTCAAGGTCACGATAGTATCATGTTTACTATCGATATACTATCCCTATCGCAACAACACTAGAACTAATATTTAAAAAATGTGAATGTTTGTATGAAATGTTTACTACTTATTTTTGTTGTTTCAGGCCATAAAAGCGATAATGAGCGTTGATTTAGCGGGCGTTGTGTTTGGCTGGAAGTTCTTTGATCATGCGGCACATCTTGGTGGGGCCTTGTTTGGAATGTGAGTAGAATATGCAAACAATTCGGAATGTGAAAAAAAATCATGAGCAAAATTCGAACCTTCGAAAGCACGGGTTGGAGAGCAACCATAGCACCTGTCCCGTTATGTCAGGGGGTGCAGATTCGAATCCTGCGCGTGGAAATTTATCCAGCACTTTTTCCGAGTAAAACTAAAGGTTCAGTCCCACTGCAGGGCAAAGGCCTCCCATCATTAGCCGCGTCCACACCGGCCAAGCATGGCTCGCGAGCCGTTTGGCTCGGACTTCCTGCTCGCGAGCAGGAAGGTTTGAAAGGTTGCGAGCGGTCCCCGCGAGACAAAGTGAGCCAGTGCCACCTTTCAAAGGAGATTGACCATATTGAACCAAATAAATGGGAATACTTTTATTTCTTTCCTTACATGAAGAGATATTTAAAAAAAATATCCACGAGGTTATATTGTACCTAAAAACTTATCTTATGGCTTTTTGGTGCTTTAACTTTTGATATATTTTTTAACGCCATTTTCGTATACGTTATATAATATTATTATCTTACTTATTGCCTTCGCACACGGCGTAGTAAGAAGTTTGTTATTATTTTTCGTTAATGTAAAACCTATACAACAGATTTTTTTCTCAATACTCCTCGGATAGATTCTGAAGCGCTTTGGGTTACATACTAGTATTAGTATAAGGAACATTATGCACTATGATTCAATGTTGGGCGGCACTCTTGGTCCAACGTCCATACAAAAATGGCCAATCTCCTTTGCCTCGGGTGCCACGGCTCGCGAGCAGAATGTCCGAGCCAAACGGCATCCTCGCCGTGCTCGGCCGGTGTGGACGCGGCTATTGAAATCCAGGGAGGGATACCGTTATTTATTTTATACCGGTAATGTACCAAAAAATTGTGTTCCGTTTTTGTTCTGTTACAAATTACCGGTATTTATAACGTTACCAATAACGTTATTATCGCGACGTTGCCAAGTCGCTTACACGTGGCAAGTTGGCAACAGTGTAGCGCCGAGTGCCGACCG
Source organism: Scoparia ambigualis (assembly GCA_963921215.1). NCBI lineage: Eukaryota > Metazoa > Arthropoda > Insecta > Lepidoptera > Crambidae > Scoparia > Scoparia ambigualis. Next base: position 25,071,080 of record OY992503.1, read on the forward strand.
ACAGATGTTTTGATTTTGTTGCGATATTACTCTAGCGCTCTAAGTTATTAAACGTATTATTTATTACTTGTGCATTGTACAATAATGGGACGTAAAAAAGAAAATAAAGTGTACAAAAATACTTTAAAATTAATAAAGAAAAACTTAATTCAAAGTGCTCTATATGTAATAGAACATTAAATGTAAATATTTTCATTTCTAGGTACTTGTTATCGAATCTTTTGTCATTACCTAAACTACCTATTTATTACCTACATATTTGTGTATTGGTTATGAGCTGTAGTTGGGCGTTTTCGCGCGAAGATGTCCCGGTTACAAAGTGGATGTCATTTTAGTTTATGTTATAAAATTATGTTATTTAGATGTAAAAATATTCCTTATATTTCAAGCTACCGATTGAACATAAAAGTTTCTTAGAAAAAACATAAGAAACGTGTGAAAAACGGATTCAAATTTGGTGCAACACCATTTTGACTTCCACTTTGTAACCATACTGTTTTCTAATTAACAAGAAAACTATAGTGTTAAGATTTGCATTTTTACTGCATTACATTAGTTACGCATAGCTTGATAAACTAGACACAAACAGAAGCGCTAACAGCTATAGTTATAATTTTATGGGTGAAATAAGATCCACTTTTCACTTAGTGGTCCATAATGGACACTGATTTTCTTTGTCATTGTACTCAGAACGTCCAATATAACTAAATAAATATTATATAGTAGATGTTTAGCATCTACTTTTGCCTTAGCATAAAACAATTAAAACAACATAGTAATATTTTTAGGAAATTTTTAATTTTAGGGTATTTGAAAAATGGGATAGGGTACAAAATTGAATATGAAGCTACAAAATGGAAATACCTATAAAGTCACAATCACAATGCAAATAATTATTCGAAGCATTTGTTATAAGTGTCGTGTAACAACATTCAAAATTCAATTCAACACAATATGATATATGTGTTTATTGAATGTTGCAAATACAATGGGCGATTTTCTGACAGCCCAAATTAAAAAATAAAAATTAGTTCAAAAATACTCGATAGATGGCGTTTTATGAAAGCCGACCCGTTCCTACCTAAGGGCTGTAATAAATTCTACACCTTTGCTTGTCTATCAAAAAAATAAAAAATAGTACTTACAAATTTTTATTCAGGATCTCCAGGACCTATGTCTATTTTGGAATGGAATAAATATTACGTAACCATACACGTGTTCTTCATGGACTCGCCTTTTACTAAGCGCCATACTAATCTATGCTAAGCGCCATCTTTGAAGTCATTTACGAACCAATTTCTTTTTTTTTTGATCTCGGAAAATCGCCCATCAAATGTGTGTCTTATAAACACAAAACTATATACAAACACATAAATAGGTATTTTGCTAATATTTTGTTAAAAAACTATGATGAAAATGGCTGAATCAGCTGAATTGTTAAAAATAAAGTAATGTAAAATTGTTAACAGCTGATTCAGCCATTTTTGGAGTCGGTGCCAGCCAAGGTAATCATAAACATTAAAAGACATACTGTATTTTTATTATATTAGCCCATGTTGTCCCATTGCTGGGCAAAAGCCCCTCCCCCCCCCCCCCTCCCCTTCCAGTATTTGCGGTCTTTCGCGTGTGTTGGCCAATCCTTTGCGTAAGCATCAAGCTCATCTCTCCACCTCCGTCTGGGTCGACCTTGCTGCCGTTTAACCCCATTGTCGTTTTTATTTGTAAATATGTTTAATTAGCCTTTAACAGTTGTCGTGTTCATTGGTAAATAGATTTTATTAGGTATTGCTACATTGTCGTATTAAGATGGCACCGACTCCAAAATATTTTTTAAGATTATAAAATTGAGTAAAATAAAGGTTAATATTGCAAGTAAATTGAACAAACTAAACTACGCAATTATTTTTTATGTTTTAGTGCATTTATTTCAGTTAAATTTTTTGTAGTCGGTTTTTTTTTTGTTAATTTTTTTGTTTATTTCTCGCTTTTTAGTGAATCGTTCCGATCTATTTATCGAAAGCGAATATTGGTAAACCTACAAAACGCGCTACTTGTATGAGACAGCGCCGTTTAAATGCGACAAGCGAAGAAAACGAGAAACGCCTATCACAAAGTAGGAAATCAACATCCAAAACAGACGGCAAGTGACCCGGATTTACTCGTGAACGCTGTATTGTATAGACCCTCGTACGATGATGACTTGCGAGTTACTTGGCTTCACCGTTAGGCAAACTAGAGGGACGTTTTTGACTTGCTCCAGTCGTAGATCGTAGCCAAGTCACCATTGATCTGCTCAATCGCTTCTGAGAGGTTCTCAGCCGAGGCCTGAAACTAAATTTGTAAGTCATCGGCATAAAGATGTTAAGAAGAATTTAGACAAGAAGTGAAAGAAATAATAGTGTGAACAGTGTATTTTTAAATCCTAATAGAAATGTTTCGGAAGGAGTGATAAAAAGTGGCCTATGTCACTATTGTTCTTCAGCTATCTATGTGCAAAATTAGGTCGATGTGCAAGTGAGAGACGTACAAACAAACAAACACGCTTTCGCATTTACAATATTAGTTAGGAAGGATTTATTGCCGGAGTGGATCTCATTTGACCTATGGCTGAAAATACAAAAATCGCTATAGGATTCCACAATCAGAACTGAGTTCCGGTACCTGCCTTCTTTTAATTCGTCATAGTCGCTTAACTATCTTAATCGAGATATCTTATCGCCACCCGTAATTGAGGAGTTCCAATGACATTCTGTGGTCTTCTTCATCAGTTCTACTTCATCAAATGATACTTTCTGAATGCAAATTCTTGACTTATTGCTGAAAATATCAAAATCGCTATAGGTATGGCTACAATATTTGAGGAGTTCCCTCAATTCCTGAGGATTCCATCATCAGAACTGGATTTTGATAAAATGGAACCAATCTGGATATATCCTTTCAAATAAAAAAAGAATTTTCTAAATCGGTGTATAAATGACTGAGTTGGTTCTAAGGTAACAGACATAAAAAAACATACAACCGAATTAAGAACCTCCTCCTTTTTTGAAGTCGGTTAAAAATAAAGTAATGTTAAATTGTAAAGTAAGGCCACTTAAAAGTGTAAGCATGATTAATGAAACTTAATCAGTACTTATACCCACTGACACCACACACATCACCGAGACAAAGTAGGTGTGCAAAGCCAAATGCATGAAATTAAAACAATTGTCTTTTACAACACCAACTGTTATTATATTTACAGTACCTGGTTGGCGAAACATTTATTTTTAAAATAAAATACAACATGTGAATTCGACTTTATGTTTCCACTTTGTAACTTCTATTCCATCCAGAGGTTCCATCCTATATGTAACCAAACAAAGTGGAAGTAACGCTCCTCCATTTCGGCCGCTAAAAACTGTAATATCTCGTAAAGTGTGAACCCAATGGTTTTGAATGTATTTGTATGCATTGTAGTATAATCAAACTTGCCTTTCAAAATAGGCCTTAACCGCAATTCCTTGAATAACTTTTATTTTAACGGTTACAAAGCAAAGCCAACTTTTTGTACCTCTCTCAAAGAGATTTAAATAGTAATAGAGTGGCTATTGGACACTATTTCATACAAAAACTTTGAGCTCGTGCTAAAGTTACGCCATCTAACGTTGAAAAGCAAAACCTTATATCAAGAATATTAAGAAGTATACTATGAACAATTAGAATAAGTTTCACCTACCCCACGTTAGGTGTCGCCCTGCAGTAGGGATGTTCCGTTAAAAATTCGACGTACCTATCGATAAGTTTGATGAAGATTAACCAAAATCGGTATAATATACAACATTGGAACAAGCAAGTTACAATTAGGGAAGGAAATGATCGGGTGTTTTAAATGATTATTTACTAAGTAATAAAGTGTAAAGTTATTAAAAATTCAACATACTTAACTAATAATAAACAAAGAATAAATGAATGAAATAACATAAGCACCTAGCTAGTACCTACGAACAGCATACTGACAACACTGATTTTTGAAGTAAACCCACCCCCGCGATTACTCATCATAAGTACGGATTATTATACACTCCCGTATACCAAAATCAAGTCTACTTCAAAGCAAATTAATGTAACATGGTTGTGTGATTGGATTAACGAATCAATTCATAGGAATGATAAGGTAAAATGGCTTACTTTAACAGATTAACACGAGTTGATCCATATAGTGATTCATTTTAAAATGCCTAAGTATACTTAGATATTATAGACCACATTGCGTGTTGATGACAACTCGCAATCGCAAGTACAATTACGAGCTAAAATATGTAATCAATTGTTACTCTTAAAACAATGGAATAAGAGTCAAAGGGTATATTGGTGCTCGTGACTGTACCTATCAAATTATTTTTGTCGATCTTAATCTGTTACTTTATATTATATTTATAATCTGTTACATAGATTTATTTGATGCATTAGCATTAAACACCAATGTCATAACGGATGCGTGTATATGTTTAATTTGGATATCCTATTTTCTTATGTATCCATTCAATGTTTTTTAAGTTTAACCTTCGATCAACAATACCAACTAGATAACGCGTCACGTACCAAATCAAAGCTAAATTCTGTCCACTTGAATAATACTTATACAGCTACATTTCTCTACTAACGAACTGAGACAAAAGTTATAAAACAGTTTTAAGTTCAACCTTATTACAACCATTTCACCCAGTAATAAAATCACAAATCTTCTAAGTATTATCATATACTGATCCGTTACACAAATGTTGGCGCGTCTATTGGTCAACGTTGGCCAACCATTTGTAGCGTGTGGGTTAAAATCGGTAATTGTGTTTAAAATTTTATATTATTTGTTAGTTTAAAGCTATTTTTTTATATTTTTTATTTACATTTACATAAGTAGGTACTTATCACGTACTTACTTAATGAGTAACTAAAAACTAAAACAAATTAACTTAAAAACTAAAAACCTATAAATAACTTATAAATAAAAAATATCTCTAACAAAACCGCTGCCGCGCGGCAAGTTCCCCAAATGGCTGGCAGCGTTGCCCTTTTGAATGGCGTGTTTAAAGCTTATAACATATTTTATCCTACATGTAGGTAGGTACTTACCGAAACTAAGACACTCCGGCCGTTAAATTGCTTTTTCGGGCATTATTTATGCAACTTTTAAATACACGGCATTGTGAACGTGATTACATTGGCCGTGTTTCAAGCAAACTAAACAAAATAAGAGCTCACTTTTTAAGTGCGCTGTTATTTAACGAGCCGCGCCGCGCGCCGACCTGACATCTAGTTGGTATTGTTGATCGAAGAGTTTAAAATAAGTAGTAGTAGTAAATAAACGATCATCGCACGATACTTTTACACTGCATAACATTGCGTTTGGGACGCAATGATCATTGAGTCAGAATATTACTACTTACATAAAACGTATACTTACGATATAAAAATATGATCTACCTTCTTATAACATTATTCGATAAGTAAAACGACATCACTTGAACACCACTAAATCATCTACTTCCGCTTCGACAAGTGTGGTGACATCCTAAAAGTAGATACTTTAGCTTTTCACCACTAGAGGTCAGCATTGGGCAACGGTAAATGTTCTAGAATAATTTATTGGAAATTATTATTATAGTCTGATTATTGGGTAAATATGCAAAATATTTACGAAAATAAGCTGTAATCACATTTAGCCTTTTTTCCATATCGGGATTTGCAGTATCGCAATACGTAATTTGGTATATTTTCTATTGTTTACGTCAAATTTGTTCACGCACAAACATGACTGCACTAGAGGGCGCATAACATCATACTAAGCGACTTGTTACCACTTGGTAATAAGTTGTGGATTAAAGTTTTGATCGCTATGTCCTGTCTATTAGTAATAGTTTAATGTCTTTGACCTCTCTCAACGAAACCTGAACCGACAAAACATGATTCTTGCCAATCCAAGTAAAATATGTTTGCCGGAATTGATTTAGTTTTACTAAACCGTAAAAAGTGACATTCATTGGTAGTTTTTATACAATTTCTTTGCAAAAAGGCGGTTACAAAATTGAATTCCATGTCAGCACCAAAATCCGACACGAGTAATTAAATGAGTTTTAAAAATAATGTACTTGTATTTTCAATAATTTACACTCCATTTCTTAAAATTCATTATTATATGCATCAAGTAAAATACTTCGCGACTGCATAGAGCTAACAATAAATGAACAATAATGTTCTAAACTTCATCTAGTCAGTGTGGGACATGCAAAAAATTATCATCATTTAAGTTAAAAAACTTAACCAAAACACACTGTGTACGTTACACTGTTAATTACGCTATAAAAGAATTACGAATATTGAGTGTGTAAACGCGAGCAATCGCGAATTGAAAAGAGAAAGAACTATTGGTAACGTTATAATAACGTTAATTTTTAACGGTACTAATAACGATACAAAGGGAATCGCCAATTTCGGCCTTTTTTGAACAAGTTGCTCAGTAAAAAGTATTGTTACGAATAAATATAATAAATTCATTAATAATTTTTGGCGCAACACTTATCGCAGGAAAGTGTTCTTTAAATAAAGTTGTAATAAAAAGTATTCTCGCCAATTGCACGCACAAAGCACCGCCATTTTATAGTTGCAGACGTTGCAGATGCAGCCTTGCAATGCAAGCCCAATTTTGGGTTCCCACACAAACGCTAATACGATAACATTAGTTTTATTAATGAGTAATCGATTTCTAGTACCTACTGAAATTAGAAAATGTTTTTTTTTGTTAAGAACTTTTACTGATCAAGTGGTTTGGTACAGATTTTATAATAATTTCACTGTAATTAGTTTGCCTGGCAGGCCGAAGAACGGTGGGTTGTGCTGTGCTCACGTTATGACAATAATGTGGTATTTAAGCTAGGCAAGGCACGAATATAATACTTATTACACCACCTGCCCAGTTTCTAGACAATATTTTAATTACATACGATTCTAAATAAAACCATAATATACGAATTAATTTGTTTTATTTTATCCGCTAATTAGATTTTTAAGTATCTCTTTCTTACTTAACTTATTTTGAAAAAAATAATATTGTTTTTAAAGTTTTAGTAACAAAATACACAATATTACGCAGCATGCTATATATGGCATGTTTGTACAATTTGCTGCAACTTTGTTATGTTATTTATTTTCTTTTAGGTGTGAAATATTTAAATAGGAATTCATTTAATAATATAGTTAATGTCCACGCCAGGCCAAAGCACCCTAACAAACTGATCAATTCCCTTTTGGGTCATCATCATCATCAGCCTATTAGCGTCCCACTACTGGGCACAGGCCTCCCACGTGGACAATAGCACACATGGGGATATTGGGCCATAACCCACCACGCTGGCCCAATGCGGGTTGGTGGGTTAAACTTAAGGAAAGGTATATATAGGTAAGGTACGTAGGTTAAAATTTTGGGTATAACGTTACATTAACGTTATATTAGTAACGTTATATGAAAAATACCGGTAATCCGGTCCCTGTTGAAATCAATTAGTTTTCGCTACAATTTATGGATAAAAAATACAGAAGGACTAATACGAGAGATAAAATAAAACGTATTTTATTACAGGGCATGGTGTCACTGGGGAGGCTCTTACGTTTGGGCGAAACGAGACAAATTCCTACAGTATTACCACGCGCTGAGGCGAAGCGACACCGGCAGATAGAGAGCGAGACCTATACGACGAAAGCATGTGTGACACAAAAATAAAAGATGATTATATAAGTTGTTCAAATACAATCAGATCTATTCTTGTCGTTGTTGATAGAAATATTTAATATTTTAGTTGCATAAATTTTATTGTTTTGTAAAGTTGCTTTTGGATTTTTCCTAATACACGCTGTTTTCAGACCAAGTATGTGCTGCTGAGCAAGTTATTGTCATAACTTGTTCAGCAATAACTAATACTTCATACATTAATAAAGGCTGGAAACTGAAAGATGGAGGTTCAGTGGAATACGTGGACTGAAGTTACAGCTAAAATTGTTACCAGACCGCCTGCGACTTTGTATTCCGTAATTGTATTGCTTAAAATAGAACGTGGTAATAACTCAAAACCTCAAAAACATTAACTTATTTTTTATATTACTTCCACCCGCTCTCCTCCCTTGGCGGCGACTAACGGACTAAAGACTGCACGTACATCCAAGAGCAAAGAGCGGCGATGGGCTCACCACCTGTCACGCTAAGCACATGTGCGGTCGCTATTTTATGAAAAGTGGACTATGGCAGAGGACCGCTTTTTCGGTTCTCATTTCCTAGTCTCTTGACTAACCCTTCGGGGATAATTACGACGACGTGATTATATATATGTATGTACTAACAGTTCGCCCGCGAATTTGTCCTCGTAACCACCCCCCGTGTCCCGTGAAGAATTAAAAAAAAAAACTTGTCCGCGGTGAGTGAAAGTACCAAAGTCCCATCTCTCCCCTCCAGTTTACGCATTTCAGTTTCTCATGCAACTTTCCAAGTCGACATTTTTAAAAACCAATAAGTCAATTTTAATGAAACTTTGCGTGCTAAAGTAAAATACAGGGATCTAAATAGTTTGTTGAAAACATTTTTAAAAAACATTTATTTAGCTTAGTTATTGCGATTTAAAGCCCTAGAAAGTTTAAAATCGCAATACATAACTCAGATAAATTAACGTTTTTTAAAAATGTTTTTAACAAACTAGTTATTTAGATCCTCGTGTTTTTCTCTAGCTTGCAGTTTCATTAAAATTGGCTTATTGGTTTTGAAAAATTTCGACTTTGAAGTTTGTATGGAACCGAAATGCGTTAACTCTCTTAAGGCCGACAACGTATCTGTGACTCCTCTGGGTTTGAGGGTGTCCATGGGGCGGCGGCGATTACTTCCCACCAGGTGACACACAGCTCGGGTGCCTCCTTTTCAAAAAAAAATGTGACTCATATTTTGTATTAGCGGAATTGATTCTACTCTCGATTCTGAACAAATTAATTTGAGGTTTTGAGCTATCTAACAAACAAACTTTACCTGTCTGTAACATAAGCTGTCATCAGTTCAAACTAACGACGAGTCCAACCCCTTGTGTTACTTTAGTACGCTTTTTAAAAGTCTTATCCTGTCTCTAAGACATTATGAAATGTAATTGTAAGTACCTATTTAAAACACGATAGACAATTTTAACTTAAAAATATAGGGAGATCATAGTAGCTTTATAAATGACGACCAATAAAAAACAAAGTTTGTTTAAAACTTCACGTATTTTTATTTAAAATAACATTATTATATTACAGAAAAAAAAATTACTATTTGTAAAATGCCCTGTCATGTGATTTGTAGTCGTCAATGTATGTATAGTTTTCTATCAAAGCCTTTTAGTTCTTAAGTATCTTCGCGTGGTAAGCCAAGTGCTCTCCGATGAAGGAAGCGATGTGATAATACGAATGGTCGTAGCCTTCACGCAGGTTTAGTATGACGGGCACGCCAGCGGAGCGACAGGCCTCCACCAAGTGCTCAGGTAGAAGCTGCTTTTTAATGTAAAACTCGTCTGCGGCACCCTAAAAGAAAAAAGTCCATTAATTAACACTTAGAACGCAGCATCACTAGACTAGTGAAATAGAAATATTATTCATTAAGCACTGATCAGTGCGCGGCCGATTTTCAAGGTTAAGTGATAGCTTATTATTAATAATGATAATATACACTTTTATTACACCCAAGAATACAGATACAAATAAACTGAAACAGAGATTACTTGTAGAAATTGCTTGTTAGCAAACATGCAATTTCTTTTAGGCAACCTAAGTGATAAAAATATGGTTAAGAGTTTCTGCGCTGTTATTCTGTAACGATTCCTTGTTTCAAAACCACGTTAATTCCTTAAAATATTACGATATCTTCCCAAAACGTATGCGTTAGACGTTTGTGCGCGGTAAGGTTTAGGTGTGGAATCTAAAGATTGCGATACAGAATCAGGGTCCTGACTATAAAGTATTTCGTAGACAATAAGATTAGTAAGCAGGTAAGTATTAGTATGGTTTCTTTCTAATTTTAATATGTTAACTGCCTCTGTGGTGTCATGTATGTACTATAACAACAATTAAATATTGTTGTTGACAATTAAAGGAAAGATTGCCAATTCTACTAGTAGTTTAGGAAAATGGAAGATCAAAGCATCAATTGTTAAATAAAAAACAAGATAATGACGAACTAATACGCGTTAGAACTGCCTTGTATCATGCAAACTCATACAAACTGTTACTGCTGTGCCTTAGGTGTGGAGCAGGCCTAAATTATCATATCATGATGTTGCAATTTTGATATGATAAATATGATGTCATGAATTTCACATGATGTCATGATTTTCTTGATGATCATGACAAGTAATTGACAACATGATTATCTAATCATAATCATGAAATTATAGACAGAATTTATAAAATCTGATCAATGAAACAGCTGTTACACTGATTATTGTACTGTCAACTGTACAATGACAAAACATTTTCGTAAACAGAAACACATCTAACTATAATATTATTTTACTAACTACAGCGGGTTTACGCATTTCGGTTTCCCATACAGATTTTCAAGTAAAACATTTTACAAACCCAATGAGGCAGTTTTAATGTAACTTTTAATGCTAAAGTAACAAACAGATTGAAATAGTTCAAAGATGTTGCTTTTAAAACAATAACATATAGCTTTAAAGGTGGGGTAACAAATCTTAGCTAATTTCGCAATTACGAAACACTCCATTCATTCAGCTCCCTTATTCTAGTTGGTTGTTGGGTATTTTCTATTTTAGCAACAACTCTAGTTGTTGCTAAAATAGAAAATGTGTGAATATATATCACTTAACAAACAGTTACCTGATCTATCATCAAAGTGATTGGCGGGCCATTGTATTTCTTAACCAGTTCCGTCGCATCCCATTCATTCCATTTACTTTTGTCCTCTCCAATATAGCCGTTAAATACTTTGTTGCCCCAAGGACTAACAGTAGGGTTGCAAATAGGGGCAAAGGCACTAACAGACTTGTACAGACCAGGGTTTCTCAACGAGGATATAAGTGCACCATGTCCTCCCATACTGGAAACAAAATTATTTATTAAATAACTTTCGAAATAGCAAAATAAATAAGTTCATTGATAAAATTTTGTAAAATTTTTTTTTTACCTATGCCCCATAATTCCAACTTTGTCGGCGTCCACGTTGCTAAATGCAGATTGGATTAAATTATACAACTCCTTGTTCACATAGCTTCCCATTCTATAGTTAGTGGTCCAAGGATCTTTCGAAGCATCCAAGTAGAAACCAGCAGAGACTCCAAAGTCCCAGGACTCATCGTCACCTTCAACCTTTACACCTCTAGGGGAAGTGTCAGGGCCCACCACAATTATACCCTGCTCAGCAGCATACCTGTAAATATCAAATCAATTATAATATGCCGCATTATCATTTTACAATTATTTCCAAAAATAGACATAAACCAATCATCAATCAATCATTGTTAATGAATATGGTGTTCATGTTGTATTTGTTTTTTTTTACAATAATTAAAATTACAAACGAGGTCAAAAAAATCATAAGATAAGATAATTAGATAACCCATGCATGCCATTACATAATTTTGCTTTGCTATAGATACCATTTTCATAGCCTATTTTTGAGAGGTGATTTAACTTTGGTTTTGATCAAACATTGACCATTATTTAATTTTACCACCTACTTCATTGAAAATATGTATAAGATATTGTTACTTTACAAGTAAAAATTAATCATAATATGCCACCAGTTAAAAGTAGGCAACCTTATTTGGCTGACTGTCTGCCAGCTCTTACAAAAATTACAATAAAAAAGTTGTAAATTATCACAAACCTTTGGAATCCCGATTTAGTAATGAAGTTCTGCTCAGTGCAAGTAAGCCCAGATAGATAGAAGACCAGCGGCAGTTTGACATCACCTTCTGCTTGTGGTGGCAGATAAATAGAAAACTTCATTGTGCATTTTAATTCTGAAGATTCGTGAGAGTATACCTTCTGGTAACCCCCGAACACTTTGTTGGATGACACGAGTGTTAGTTTCTCCATTGCAATCTGTAAAGAGGAAAGAACCTGAAGTAGATGGCATACAGTAGAAATTAAACATTATCATTATTTGCCTATGTTTGCTTACATGAATATACTAGGCTCTATGGAAACTGAATAAACTTTTTTATGTAGCTAATAAACAAGACCTTTTCTTGATACAATACGTATTAGAAAAACTAGCCATGTCATTACCTATTTAACTTAGTACGTACATAAGCTAAATAATGATCTAGCACGTTTTTATAAAAAGTCAAGGTCAACCTAAATTATGGTCAGGTATTTGTAGTAGTACATAATAAATAAAACTATGGTTTACCATAACGCATACCTTGACTTCGCCCAACGACTGCATGTTAAAAAATAACAATATTTCGGAAGATAAGTGATCCAGTTATCCTAAAAAGGTAGGTACTTACCTACTCTCTATTTATTCGGCATTAATATAATACTTCTGAATCTTAACTTTTGTCTGTATCAACTTCAAACAATTGACAGAAATACATTTTTTTTATTAGCAGGATTTAACAAACTCTAGAAGTAGGTAGTTAAGTAAATAAATCTAGATTAATCTTTAAATAATTGGTCGCACGCAAGCCGCCTTTACGAATTTGCCGATATTACATTACTTAGTCACAACTCAACTCGACCCGAATTTAATTAATTACTAAATGCATATAACTTCCTCCAAGGTGGCAGGAACTAAAGATATGTGTATATATGTAAGTAAATTATTAAACTATTACAAAATAAAAAATTCGTAGACTCTACCTTTCTACTCCTGCTTCGATGCCGGCCGCAAAGTGACAGACAGGTTGTGAAGAGTGACATTGATTTATATGAGTATCTGACAGGCTACGTCAAACCGTACGGTCCGGTCCGAGACACGATCAATAAACAGATAACATTTATACAGCTACGACAGCCTTATGTATGTGTTAGATTAGATAGCGCCAGAGCCAGAGCGCTTTCTTTTGGTATTTACCTTACGCTGTGGATCTCAGAACAATAACTATTGTTCTGAGCTATGGATAGCGTCATAACCTCGATAATAACTAAAGCATAGGAGTCCAAATAAGACTCGTATAGTTGTCCTATTTTTTCAAATGGGCCATAAACGTTGAAAGGAAAGAGACAAAATAAGTTTCCAAAAACGTCATTTGTAAAGTAAAAATAAAAAAATCAGTTAGGTCAGTCATAGTAAAGTGTGTTTTTCTGCAGTTTCCCCACGGATGATAACATGCGGCATAAATTGATAGCTGCTATTTCTCGTACCAACGAGCAATACAAAAACATAACCGTGTTTGCACGCCAGCAAGCTAATATACAATAAACACTGCGGGCTCCGGTGGTCCCACGTGAGCTTATCGTCGCAGATGGATTTCGCCCACCTCGCTGGACCAAAATAAAACACTGAATATGCCATTTTGCTGTTTTTGTCATTTTTTGACAAATAGATATACCGTGCTCGACTGTATCAGAATTGAAGACCCTTTTTTAAATATCTTCCTTAATAACTAACATACAGAAGTGTGAAAACACTGAATCCGCCACTAAATTCAATAAAACTATTATAAAACACTGAAAATCACATGCGCAAATTTAAAACACGGTTTATCCATGCACGTTCCGTGTTTAACGCTAGCCAAAATAATAATTTACAAGAAATAAAACTAAAGAATATTGTTGAAGAGGATTAAGGAACATGTTTAACATAGAAAATTTGAAAGATGAGTATAAAGAAGTAAATTTTTTGCAAAAACGATACAATGGGCGATTTTCTGACAGCCCAAATTAAAAAGTAAAAATTAGTTCAAAAACACCCGATAGATGTCGTTTTATAAAAGCCGGCCACCAGTCGTACCTACCTAAGGGCTGTAATAAATTCTACACTTTTACTTGTCTTCCAAAAGAATAAAAAAATAGTAAGTCCTTACCTATTTATATTCAGGACATCCATAACCTATTTCTATTTTGGAATAGAATAAATATTACGCAGCCATACACGTGCTCTTCATGAACCCGCCTTTTACCATGCGCCATACTAATCTATGCTAAGCGCCATCTATGAAGTCATTTACGAACCAATTTCTTTTTTTTTTTGATCTCGGTAAATCGCCCATTATAGTGCAATACCAGCAAGTGAAGATACCATAAGAGGGTTAAAAAATTAAAAAAGACAAGATTATTAATAAGGTGGTGAGGCTTGTGCCCTCTAACAGGGAGAAGTTCTGGAATGATCTGGCAGATTTAGTATCTGAAAGACAATTAGTGGAGGAAAATTGGTAAATAGTAAGCTATTCATCATTTTCGTCCACAAATCTTCCTTCAGATGTTTTTTACGGGACCTTTGTAATTTTAAGCATTTTATAATTTTATAAAATTCTCTTTAAATAAAAAATATATTTCTAAACAAATATCTTTCATGAATTTTTTTGTTTTGTGCCCTATTATAAAAATATTATCTTTATTCATTAATAATCAATATTAATCGCTACAAACATTCAACATACCATTTTATAATTATTAATTTATCATAATGGGCGATTTTCCGAGATCACAAAAAAAAAGAAATTGGTTCGTAAATGACTTCATAGATGGCGCTTAGCATAGATTAGTATGGCGCTTAGTAAAAGGCGAGTCCATGAAGAACACGTGTATGGCTCACGTATGGCTACGTAATATTTATTCCATTCCAAAATAGAAATAGGTCCTGGAGATCCTGAATAAAAATTTGTAAGTACTATTTTTTTATTTTTTTGATAGACAAGCAAAAGTGTAGAATTTATTACAGCCCTTAGGCAGGAACGGGTCGGCTTTCATAAAACGCCATCTATCGAGTATTTTTGAACTAATTTTTATTTTTTAATTTGGGCTGTCAGAAAATCTTCCAATAACATAAAAATAACGAATTCCTATACAGTTTTTCCAATAACTACCCAGTCATAATTTTAATATTCTGTGTTACAATTTGGTAACTAGTTGTCATTTGGAAAATAAAAACAAATATTTACACGGAATATCCAAAAATATTAAATGAATCATGTACAGAAAGGTAATAATAAAAAACAAATTATAAGCATAATTTATTACATTATCACCTTCTAGAAAAAAATAATACTACAAGTCTATGAGCCCAATATAACCCTTGTACTACATGTTTCTTAAAAGTGTCTCTGGTGTAAAGTTAGTAGTATGGCGCATACAGTGTTTTATTTTGGTCCAGCCGCGCAGCTTCGGCTTGCTGGCCGGCTTCTCCCGCCCTGCTCCTCACTTCACGGGCCGCCTCGCACCTCCGTACCTACGCGGGCTTAAATTACACGACAGACAAGACTACGTGGAGACGGTTTATATAAATTTTTCTTATATGAAATTGTAATCGTTATTCTGCTATTTGGGATGAAGACGAATTCAAAAGTCAAAGATCATTAAAATCGGTATAGCCGTTCTTGAGTTATATGTGGTACTGACACGACTTTGTTTAATATTATATAGATATAGCTTTAGGTATGGAACAAGTTATTATTATAACAAATGAAGCATATACGTAATGTTGTAATAGGTAGGTAGTGTATTTCAAGTAAAAAAATATATCAAATGAACGTTAAATGCTTTTAATTATATTTAATGAAACACACCCGTAGTAATATTTAAAGTGTTTTATTCTAATTTCTTTAAAAATAAATGATAATACACATTATTATGAGATATGACTAATACTGCTGTGTTTTATTTTTACTGTCCCATTTTTAGTAGCTCTCTGTTAGAGAGTTTAGTCTTTTAATGCTAAACTAAAATAGTCAGAAAATAACAAGGGGCTAATTGTCTATCCTCAACATCCATCGAAATCGCCCTCAAACAGAAGTAGGTACATTGCTTCGCTAGTTTGCCTATCTGAAACTGTTTTTAAATTTGAAAACGACCGCGACAGATTCCGAAGTTAGACTATCAGCCCACAGGTTATTGTAAAGTAACAGCTTCTAGATGAAAGTTTTCATGTACCCAGGCCTTGGCCTTCGGTATTTTAATACCAAATTAGGGTAAGTATCAATAGTTATCTTTAATTTTTTATCAAATCTTTTTCATAAATAGCAACTTCTATTAGGTAAGTAGGTATATGAAAAGTGTTGAATTTATATATGGACAAACAGCATCTTTCGATATCGATAAAATGTCAAAAGGGATTACAGCACAATGAAGTTAATGAAATTGTTTGTTGGCAAACTTAATATTCCGAGGCCATAACGTAACGTCCCGGTCCATGGTGCCTTGAGGTTGTGAGTAGGTACAGATGGGCGGGTAGGTAAAAATTGGGGTGGGTAAAATTGGGAGGAAGGGTAAAAATGGGTATTTACCCATTTATACCGGGTATTTTTATTAAACACCGGGTAAAAATTGAATACTGTCTATAATACTATCCTTAAAACGATCTACGATGTTAGTTTCGTTCAAAACACAGTTGATTATATTTTAAATCTGTAATCAACATCTATTTTTAACTAAAACACAACAAAATGGCGCAGATCTAGCTAGTTGAAATGCACTTCGAATGAACATGTTCGCGTACGAAAAATACCACGTGGGGTGGGGGGCGAGAGGCTGCGTGCGGTATTATGGAAACTGCTAGAAACCGCAAGAAACTTCAAAGGCTGGTCAGGTAATGCGTTTTAAACATGACAAAAAAGGAATTGGTGTTTTTGCCATTTTTAATAAAATAATTCATTTTGTGAATTTTAATTGGAGTCTTTGAGTACCAAATTTATTTTAAAGCAATAACATAATAAAATTGAAATCAAAAACCATTAAAAATAACGATTATTTTTATTTTCCTTTTACAACTGAAATGAAATGTGCGTGTTTAAGGTGCAGTTAAGTCCAACGACTATCGATAGCATCAAGTTATGTTATGGTTCCGATAACGCGCATAAAATAAAATTATTATTATTAATATATTAATTATTAATGATGTTGCCCAACCAACTCACAAGCCAACTCAACATAATACAGCCCTGAGTCCAACCGCGAGTGAGCCTGGCGAGCGCTGCCATCAATGCCCCAAACGCAAACAGAGGGTGTAGGAAGCAAAACAGTCTCTGGTTTGGGAGCAACGCGCAGGTGGGCAACAATTTCCTATTGGGGATCCGAGTCCCCTCCCCTTCTACTAGCACGAGGCGGGAGATGGCTTTGCGCCAACGGATCCCAAGCACCACCATAAGTGGAGTGGATAGCCGAGCCGATGGGAAAGGGGGTGGCGTCGAAGGTGAGGAGTTTACCCGATCCCTGCCACGAGCATGGGCGCATACAGGGTGGTGACCGAACCACCCTAGCGTAGGTTATTGGTGCCCAATGGCACCCGCTGCCGGCCGATTGTCGCCTCCAAAGGCCCTACCTCTCCTAGACCTTCTCTCAGAAATCAAAAATCAAAAAAAATCAAAAATCTTTATTTCTTTAAAAAGGACTTACATAACTTATCAAGTTCACGGAGCCTCCTTTTAGACTTAAAACCGTCTGTTTCAAGAGGCAACGCTCTGCATAACTAAAAATACAAGTGTGTTATACTAAATATCTTATCTTTACTAAATTCTTATAACTAAATTTTGCTTTTAAATTATACCTAATTGTTAGTCCAGTTTTATATTGATGTGTGTACTATTATGTGTAAGGATGTGTTGTGTAGTGTGTTTAGTATGTATGCGGGATATATTATGTATGAGGGGCGAATTTGGATGTAAAAGGTTGCATAGGAGGGTGTACTGTGCATGAATGAATGTTGATGTATGAATTTTTGTACTTTAATTTAGTTTCTTTTAGCTATCTCATGTGTTAAATAATGCCTCAGTTTCAGCGTACTCTAAATCTTGCAACCAGTTTCTTATTTTAGATTTACATTCGGGAAATGGTTTCTTATGTATATCCAGTTTTTTATTTTATTTTATTATATATTTGGGAAGATAGGAACTCAAATTGTGCTCTAGCAAACTCAAACCTTCTCTCAGAAGGGACAGGAGCATGAGTAGCAAGATAAGAAATGGCCCCCCGATCGTGCCCTTTTTTAACTGTAATTATTATTATGTTAAGTGTTAGATTAAAAATGAAAAAAAACACGAATTCCTTTTTTGTCATTTTTAAAACACTTGACCTGACCAGCCCTTGAAGTTTCTAGTGGTTTCTAGCACTAGCAGTCACCTTATATTTTGCGCGTGCGACGTTGCCAGCTTGCAGTAATAGGGAGAATGATAATTACATTACCCACTTTATACAGCGTCATTTGAATTATATGATTTTTATAAAATAAAATATATATATATGTGGGAGATTAAGAAAAGAGAGTAATGATTTTGATCAATTTATATTCATAAAAACCAGATTAATTGGCAGGCAATAATATACACACATTTAGTGTTAATTATAATTACAGTAATATCAGTTTATTAAAATAATAAGCCATTTGGAATTTTACATGATGAAAATTAGTACTTACTACTATTTCTTGTAACATACACAGTTAAGTACTAAAATACATAATTTAGTTACACCATTATAGCATACCTCAATACTATGTCGACAATCAGAGCTCCGTCATGCTCCGCAGTTGAATACAGAATGCCCCGAAGTTGCTAGCGCATGACCTTTTTATACTGAAGCACAAACAAGTCGCTAATGACGCATGGCGTGGGGAGCGTGGCAATGGGCAAGCACGTGTTTTCTTATTCGTATTAATTACTGCGGTGAATTTGCTTTCTTCAAACATTTGTTTTTAATGCTAACATTAATAGTAATCTACATTTAAATGCCAATCTCCCACATATATGTCGGCAGATGGCCAGAGCTCCTCGTGCGACTCAGACATAGTAGATTATGAAATAGAAATGACTTATTACAACAATTGGAAACAATTTATTTTAATCACAAATTATGACAATTAAATAATAGCAAAATTTAAAGGCACGACGGTTCGTCAGACAAGGCGATGTTCGCGCGGTGCGTGCCGGAAGCAAAGTGCCGCTCGAAACGCGCGGCAGCCTACACGCCCCGCTCCGACGTCCCGAAAGCGCGCGAAACATGCGCCATCTTGTGACGCTGTCATGCGCTCGCGCGCTTGTGCCTTGTACTAATCAAATGAGCGCTTTATTTTTCCTGGCGCCGACATATATAAGGCCAGCGGCCCGGACGGGATTCCAGCTAGACTACTTAGGGTCTGTGCGCCTGAATTGTCTCCGATTCTAACTCGTCTGTACCGCCTTTCTCTTCTTACTAGAGCGGCCTCAGTCCTGGAAGCTTGCAAATGCCAATCTGGCTTTCGGCGGGGCCGTTCCACGGGGGACCTTCTGGTGTACGTTACTCATTGCTGGGGCGAGGCAACCGAGAAGCATGGCGAAGCGCTTGCCGTGTCGCTTGACATATCGAAAGCCTTTGATCGGGTCTGGCACGCTTCCAGCGTACGGCATCTTTGCTGATTTTCGTGTCTGGATTTTGGACTTCCTAAGTGAACGGTCAATCAGAGTAGTCATTGATGGCTGTTCCTCCGACCTCATGACTATCGATGCCGGGGTCCCTCAGGGTTCCGTTCTCTCTGCTACCCTTTTCTTGGTGTATAATAACGATCTGCTCAAGCCGGGAATTGTTGGGTATGCAGACGACAACACGGTCACAAAGAGGTATCTGTCTAGCGCAAGGGTCGGCGGAGAGGAAGTTCGTTTAACGGAAGGAGTCCTTTTAACCTGGCTCCTACTCTCCGGGGTGTAGATGTACCAATTACCGACAACTTCGATCTCCTCGGCATGAAGTTGACCTCCAATCTCAACTTGGGCGACAACATCGCAATCAAGGCTCAAACAACGCTGGGTGTTCTAAATAAGGTTAAGCGATATTTCACGCCGGGACAGCTTCTAACTCTATATAAAGCACAAGTCTGGTCGTTCGTAGAGTATTGCTGCCACCTTTGGGACGGCTAAGCAAAATATCAACTTGCCGCGCTCGATTCAGTGGAACGCAGAGCCAGGAAACTTATAGGTGACGATAAACTTGTGAAAACCAAGCTTCTCAGTCTCGCTCACCGTCCATCGCTCAGTTGCATGCTTGTCGGTATTTTACAGGTTGTACTTCGAAGAGTGTGCTTTTGAGCTACACGAGCTCATTCCACCGTCCCCTTTCTAGTATCGGGAGTCCAGACGTACGGCGGGTTACTTATCACCCTTTTGATATTCCACTCATACGCACCAAGCGCTATTCGTTTTCATTCATAATGCGTACAGCCAAGGTATGGAATTCCCTGCCGGCGTCTGTGTTCCCGAGTGCATATAGCCCTACATCTTTAAGGCCCGAGTGAATAGGCTGCTTCTGGGTAAGCTCGCTCCATCATCGACTTCTTCTTAATCCTACGGATAAGAATGTGACCAAGAGCAAGCCCATCTATTATAAAAAAGTAGTTTTTAAGGAACCGGGAATAGGTTGACTTCGTAATTCGTATGTCAAATACCTAAAAGAACAAGGAATACCGGGGTGCACGTCCCAGACATGATAATATAATTACAACAGTAATTGAACTAGAAATGATAACTAACGTATGAACATTTTGAATATCTTAATAAACAAAAGTCGTGCCTCAGCTCGAAAATGAATAGAATTCCACTAAGTATTAGGCTTAGAATGACTTAAAAATATGCTTTAGTCGGTATGTAATAGTATCTATAACCAAATTCAATAATTGGTTTAAATTAAACTGAGCTTAATTTTGACCCGGTATAAATTAAAAATGGGTGGGTAAAAATAGGTAAAAATGGGTATTTACCCACATGTCGGGTATTTACCGGGTAAATGCCCATCTCCGAAAAATCGCCCATTACCGAAGTTCGTTTAGCGATCATACAAATAACCGACACTTTATTTAACTAATGTAACATTTCACCGAATTTTAAGAGTATGTAGATCAACGCCTCGGTGGCCGAGTGGTCAAGTGCTTGGCTCGATATCCGGAGGTCCCGGTTTCAATTCCCATGTCGGACAAAGTCCGTTTCGAATTTGTCAATGGGTTTGTGATCACTAACCCGCATTTGGAAAGGGTGGTGATTAAGACACCCAATACCCATCAATTGTAGCGAAGACTTGATATCAAAGATGGAGGCTTTTACCCTGCAATAGGACAGTATACAGGCTGTACTTTCCATTTTTAGGTCAAAAGTCAAAAGTTTGGCTACTGAATCATTTAAGGTCAATATGGGTAAGTGTGTCATACTTTTTTCAAAGTCCATTTTGAACTTAAAAATCATGTAGTTTAGGGTATAATTTCTAACTCGCTGCATAAACAAATTAAAATGAGGTTCATAATTGACTGAAAACAAAGTGTTTTACGCAATATTGTCCATTTAATCATTCGTTTTTAAGGTCTATTATAAAGTGCTATGGTAGACACACTTCCCCAACAAAGTGAGGCAAGCGTGACTATATTATTAAAGTACAATAGACAGTTATTTTTTATTCCAAAATACGAAGTCTCTTCTACTTGATCGTGGGATCCAATAATTTATCGACTAGATTACCTAATATACTTTGTGAGAATAGTTTAAGGGAGCAAAAATTATGAGGTAAGTGTGTCATACTACATTGGGCAGGGATAAAAAACATTTTTAAGTAAAAATTTTAGCACGTCGAGCGCTAGTATGCGGGTTCTTGTAACAGATAAAACTACTTGATCACTGTAAAATCGTTTATTGTTCAGGTTCACAGGTTTCAATCAAAGTTATAGGTACAAATGCTTTAGAATAGATGCTTAGCCGTATGGCGCGAGAACGGAGATCGTAACGCAGTCTCTCTTGCGGCAGCCATTGCTCTAATAGCGCGCTGTTGCGCTTGCGGTTAAAAGTGGAACTAGCACGTTCCATTACACGCAAAAGGCGTGTGGCGTTAATGTGTTAGGCGACACGATATACACTCCCCCTCGAGTTTGTGAGAACGTCCTCGCTCATAAACTCGCATAAAAACGAAAAGAAAAAAAAACATGTAAAACACAAAATATTAACATACAGGACAAACATGTTTGCGTGGACGTCCTCTTTGTCTTTTAGGAACTACGGGACGTGGAGGCGCATCGTCATTGTCACGACTATGAAATTTGGTTAGCTCAGAAACATGAAACTTGCCCAAAGTCTCCTCAGGAGCATCTAAATCTGCAATAAAATACGCTGTTGGACTAGCTCTTTTCACAATTAAATAGGGACCATCTCTCTTTGGAACAAACTTTGCAGTAATATTCTTTGATGCGTTACTAAGGACATGAGACTTTAATAGAACCTGATCACCGACGTTGAAAACTTCACTAGGTTTTCATGATTTGTCTGCACATTGCTTTCGGCGATCCTGCTGTTCATTAACTCTTTCTCTGATAGCAATAAGAGAGGAAACAAACTTTTTCAAATACGGAGTGATTTGAGGAACAAAGTTATCTTTATTAAGAATGGACCTTATGTCGTAATGCACATCAAGTGGCGAACGAAGTTCCCTAGCAAAAGTAAGGTAGGCTGGAGACAAACCAGTGGTCTGACAAACTGCCGAATTCATGGCAAACCTTACGGCGGCAATATGTTGAGGCCATGATGGATGATCTGCGTCAAGAAGACGCGACAGATGAAACTTCAAATCCCTATTCTTACGTTCAGCTGGGTTGGCTGAGGGATGATAAAGCGGCAATAACTCTTGTGAGATACCCAACACAAACATGCACTGTTACATCACTGCTGAAACGAATTGGACGCCATTGTCAGACACAATGCGTCGAGGAAGACCATATCGTAAGAAATACTTCTCTATCAAAGTACGAGCGCACGCCTCTGAGGTTGCTTCCTTCAGAGCGTAAAGCTCGGTCCAGCGAGTTGCGGTATCTTCGACCAATAATATTCACCTTTCACCGTTGGCTCCTGTGGGAAGTGGACCGAACAAATCTATGGCCAAAATTTCGCCCCTTTGGTTCAAAACTGGAGTCTGCAAGAGACCTGATGGTTTAGTGTTCGAAGGTTTATATTTCTGACAGGTAGCGCAGGTTTTGATAGCAGGCTATGATTCGTCGCATACCTGGAAAATAAAAACTATTTGCGACTTTGTTATAAGTCCTATCTACTCCGTGGTGTCCACCGGAGTCATGACACTCTTCCAAAATGTCTGGATGAAGAGAAGCAGGAACAACCAACTGCGGCTCCTCATTGTCGACATCTGGATTGTACCTGTACAACACACCTTGTTGCAAGAAATAGCCTCTTTCAGACCAACGTTTCAACCCAACAGAATCTGCATCAGATGTATCCTCCAAATCATTAATTATCTTTTCAGTTCCAGGTCATCGAGCTGCGCGCGACGGAGATCAGCAGGACTACGAGCAGGTAAGTCTATTATAACAAAACAAACACCACACTGATCCTTTTTTTCTTCATTATTACCAGGAGTATACTGCAAATTGATGTTGTAGAATTGTAACTTTAGAGCCCATCGAACTAGTCTACCCGACGGCGACTTTAGGGTTAGGAGCCACCGCAACGGCTGATGATCACTACCTACAGTTATCTCGTGACCATCGATATATCCCCTGAAACGTTCGACAGCCCATGAAACCGCTAGAGCTTCTCGCTCTGTTGTGCTGTAATTTCTTTCGGCAGGCAGAAGCAACCGGCTGGCGTATTCTATAGGGCGTTCGTCTTTACCTTCACCCTGAAGCAACACTGCACCTAGCGCGTAACTACTTGCGTCCTTAACACAAACGGCTTACTATAATCTGCCTGAACGAGAACCGGTGCTGAAGAAAGACGCTGCTTTAACTCTTCAAAGGCACTAGCCTGATCTGAACCCCAAGACCATGGCTGATTCTTTTTCAGTAAGCGTGTTAACGGCTCTGCAATAGCGGAAAAATTCGGAATAAATTTTCTAAACCAAGAGCAAGTCTGAATGAAAGTTCTGAGATGGCGTACAGACGAAGGTGCTTTCTGTTTTAATACAGCACGGACCTTATTATCATCAGGAGATACACCATCTTGGGTGATTACGTGACCGAGATACTTTACTTTCTCTCGTGCAAAGACACACTTCTCTCTGTTTGCACGAAGTTTGAATACCCTTAACCTTTCAAAGACTGCTTTTAAATCTGACAGGTGTTTCTCAAAACCACCCTCACTTATGATCAACAAATCATCTTGGTAGGCTAGCAGTGTCACGTCCTTTAACGTAGCGCCGGATCGAAGCCTATCTATGAGACGCTGGAACGTGGACGGTGAATTTTTCAATCCGAACGGCATCCTTTTGAACCTATAAGATCCAAACGGTGTCAAAAACGTTGTTTTGTCTCTGTCCTGTTCACGGACAGACACCTGCCAAAATCCACTACGCATATCGATTGTACTCATAAAACAATTCTTTTTGGTCGACTGTATCAGCTCGTCTATCAATGGCATCGGATAGACGTCGGTTTTCGTCACCACATTGAGCCTTCTATAGTCTACACAAATCCTTACCTGGCCATTTGTCTTCGGTACGAGAAGTGCTGGGGACGCCCAAGCAGATTCACACTCCTCAATTATATCATCAGCTAACATCTTCTCGAGCTCTACCCGCATGACCTCTTTCTTGGCCGGCGTCAACCTATAGGGCGGGACAGCAACGGGAGGCTGATCGCCTGTATCGATGGCGTGCTCAGCGAAAGGAGTCGGAGCTCCCCCTGGCTCAAAAATGTCCTGATGATCTACTAAAAGACGGGCAAGGACCTCGCGCTGTTCTTTAATTAGCGAAGTCGCCTCATCGTCCCGTAGCACCTCTACAGCTGCGCACTGAGATACAGATGACACTCTTTCAAACTGCATCTCGAACTTTTGTTTTTCATTTTCAGCAAAGTGCCAACTGCTTTTACCAAAATTGAAGACAAGGTTAAAAACGGTAAGAAAATCTATACCCAATAAGCTTTCATTATTATGAGAATCAGGCAAGATCAAAAATTTTACGACTTTTGTCTTATGTTTGAGTGTCACCTTTACCTCCGTGGTTAGTACATTCATTTCCCGACTAACACCATCCGCCAACCTAACAACTTGCGTCGACGGCACTAATGGGTGTCCTAACTTCGAGAGGTGAGCGTGGAGCGTGTGGCCTGCGATACAGCTTTTAGCTGCAGAATCCACGAGAGCAGTGCCACGGATCCCCAAAATAACAATATCTAACACAGGTCTACGATAAGGTACATTACTAACAACATTGGCACACTCAGAATAATTTTCAGAAACATCGTTACAATTCGGTAAATTACTATTCACAAAACAGTCATCTAGAAAATTTGTTAAGTTGCTGTCAGTACATTGCGGTATATTTAAGTCATCCAAACAACATTTTGAACAATCCGCTTTTGTACTAGAAACATTCTTACAATTTTTATTACAAAAACGGCTTTTAAAATTTTTAGAATTTTTACGAAAAACCATTTTATCATCGTCGTTACTACAACAACTTGAAAATAAATCATTAGAATGCAAATCCGAATCACAGTCAAAAACATTATCATTATAAACATTTAAGTTACAATTTTTAATACGAAAGTTCCCCACGGCATGCGAAGGGTTACCTTCACTCAACGCTCGCATCGCTCGCATCTGTCGCTGCTCAGAACGATCGTCGGCGGGCCGCGCCGACGATGATGACTCGCGCGAGACGCGCGAATTGCGCATATGCGCAGTCGGCGGCGGCGGCGAACTCGGCGCGGTTGCCAAGCAACGGCTGACGGAGGCGCCTCGCGTCCCAACTCGCGAGTTGTTTACGTCGTTATCAACGGAATAGAATGATTCGACCGGATTACACTTTTTACACTTCGACTTTATTACGTTAGCGGCACCACAACCGTAACACTTTATAGCTACTTCACTTTTAGGACGCTTTTCACACTTTTCTATCGTATGGCCGGACCGCTTACAATACGCACAATAAAGTTTCTTCGATCCCGAATCGACGGTATTGGCGTTCTCGGAGCTGGCTTCCGCGGGCTCCAGCACGGTTCTCGGCGACGATGAATGCTGCGGCTTACGAGTACTCGTTCCGCTAGGTACTCGCCACTTTAATTGTGACGTGCCACTCGTAGAATTCGTTGAACATTGTCTACTTTCTTTGACAGAATCTTCGATGTTTCGGCACTTGTGAAGTAACTCGTCAAAGTCATTGACCCCTTCTCGGGTTAACCTTTTTCGGATGCGTTGACTGAGAAGTCCGTAGGCCATATCTAACTGGACTTTTTCGGTCATATCATCAGTAGGTAACTTTGCAAAGAGCGCTCTTACTCGCGCTATGAACAAATCAGTATGTTCCTCCCCCTGATCTAGGGAAAACAATTGCCTATAAATTCGGTATGGCGGCTCATGGTCACCGAAGGCGCCTCGTAATCGGATGAGGGCGTCTTGCCATGATGTGGTGGATTTCTTCACACCTTGCCACCACACTGCTGCAGAGTCCACTAGTAGCATTGATAAACAACGGAGAGCATTTTCATCAGAGACGTAGACGCAATCCTTGTATGTACTTACGGCGTCGATAAAATTTTCTAGCGACTCTCCTGGGCGACCGGCGTACCTGGACGTGCACTGCGCAAAATTTCCGCTGGGCCTTGAAGTGTTTGAAGCAAACGACGACACGATACTGTTGAACATCTCCTGTGTCATAGTAACATTGCCGTCCGAGTTCGCAGCACTTTGGTCGTGCACATGCACACTTCCAAAAGACATCCTGCGTGTTCGCGGCATAGTATAACGACCGAACACCTTCTGAACAGTCCTAACACTGCACGACACAGAGTTTAAGAACGACCAACACACTTTTTAGTCACTAAAACGAGTTTTTACAATCTTTGGTCGCGACGAAAAACCAGTTCAAACCTGTTTAAACCGCGTTGGGCAGCCAGTTTAGCACGTCGAGCGCTAGTATGCGGGTTCTTGTAACAGGTAAAACTACTTGATCACTGTAAAATCGTTTATTGTTCAGGTTCACAGGTTTCAATCAAAGTTATAGGTACAAATGCTTTAGAATAGATGCTTAGCCTTATGGCGCGAGAACGGAGATCGTAACGCAGTCTCTCTTGCGGCAGCCATTGCTCTACTAACGCGCTGTTGCGCTCCTTGCGGTTAAAAGTGGAACTAGCACGTTCCATTACACGCAAAAGGCGTGTGGCGTTAATGTGTTAGGCGACACGCTATAAAATCTTAATTCGCTAAATGAAAGCTTTTCTGTGCTTGTACGTGTAGAAGATTTTATAATATGACAACAATCATGAAATACACCGAAATACGGAGATGGAGGCCATTGAATGTTAAAATTTTTAACATTCAAAGGGGGAGGTAGTATTCATCAATACGAACAACTTTTACTATGTAGCCAAAAACAAAATCGCGAAAAACAAAACAGCTGTTCCATACATTTTCATCCAGTGGTTATCGGTACTTTTTTATGGAACAACAATTATTTTTCCGCGGTTTTTTGGCTACGTACATAAACATACCTTCTAATTATTTAAAACAGAAAAAGTGAGAAAAATAGGTATAATTACCGAATGGATAATCGTGTTTTACTTAACTTTGGAAATTTACAAGCAAACCCGGGGGCATGAGTAGTTATATACGAGAAAATCGTTTCTAGTAATAAGTTCTAACTATCGATGGGAGTAACATTTCTGTTGGTTTTACGCCCAGATTTTATAGAAAATTGCTCATCATCCAGCAATAAGCAATTAGAAATTACCTATCAATAGTTTAAAAATAATAGGTTTGTAACCCCTGATTTGAGGCAAGTGTAACATACAGATACACTTGCCTCATGCAAAGTAGGCACACTTCCCCAGCCATTTAATTTTTAGGTAAAAAAATTTAGTGGACATAATTCTCTACTTATCAACGATTCCAACGAAATTACAAGAGTAATAATAAGTTTGGTTAGTATAAAAACTACATGTTGGCAAAAAATAACAAATTCTTCAAAATCACCAAAATTTTTATCGATTGAAGAAGCACGTGCTAATTTGAGTTAGTATTAAAAAATTGACAGATTTTAAAATGGCGACAGCTTCAAAAGTGTTTGACAATGCCATCTAGATTGACATTAAGTAAACTGAAATTTGTTTTAACCACAACAACATATTGTAGAGGATCCGAGTATACAACGACCTTTACCGAGCGGTTAATGGATGAAAAGTATTTTATATCAAATTTAATGTGTTAAAAAATATATTGCGAGTGGGTTGGCTGAAAAATTTCAGTCCAGTTTATGATTAAATAAATATTTAAATTTTTTTTTTTAAATATTACACTTGATTCGATGATAGATAAATTACATAGGTACCAACATGTTTACATAAAGATAAGCTCATTACAAACACACACACACACCAAACCAGTGCAATGTAAAAAAAAATATATTTTTTTTAATATTAAATTAATCATTAATGGTAGGTACTGGACTGAAATTTTTCAGCCAACCCACTCGCGATATATTATTTAGGAAGTGTATAGAGTGCCACAAGCGGCACTGTATCTCCATCGGTTAGGGAACCGTAAGTTTTGCGGTATAATAGTGACGCCGCCTAAGCTGCCGTAAAGTTTTTGTTAGACAACAGAAATACTAGCTGCCCTACTCCTGTAGGTCACGTGATAGGTTAGAAATTTAAGTTGTCTTGAATTTCGAGGTTATTTTTTTTATTAGACAACAGAAATCTAACTCCATACAAAAATATCATTTGAATACCTATTATGTCGTCTGAACATTATGACAAATAAAAAATATGTTACGGTTCCCGAACCGATTGAGATACAATGCCGCTTGTGGCACTCTATACGCTTCGTACTAGGATGCCGTCAAATTACGGCATCGTAACCGATCGTACTATGTTGCCGCTTGTGGCACTCTATTCACTGCCTACACTTTGTACTAGGATGCCGTAATGACGGCATCGTAACCAATCGTACTAGAATGCCGCTTGTGGCACTCTATCCACAGCCTATTATTTATCATATTAAATTTGATATAATAGTTATTTGTTATACAAGATTGCAAAGTTGCTTTTTAACCGCGTGCTCAATTTTGATGACCGAGCAAGCGAAGGATTCTAAAATTGAATCACGAGTGCAGCGAGTGATTCAAACATTAGAATCCTGAGCGTTAGCGAGGGAATCAAAAGAGCACGAGGTGAAAAATCTTTGCAATCGAGTGCAACACGTAACTTTTCATCCCACCTCAGCGAGGAAGGGATTGTTGAGGGAGAAAGCTCATTTGCGCATTATTAACAGTTTCAGTCAATTCTGTTGGCGTCAAGCAAACTTCCTCGTCGCTAGAATCACTCATTTTAGTTTTTTCACTTGTTTTCAAGTTTCTTGTTTTTAATATAAGGTTTAACAATGACGTGAAAAAATGCCGCGTAAAGAACCGCGTACAAAGCAAATTGAAAAAAGAACACCAAGAAGGTTCGGAGTCTGAGTTTTTAACAAATTAAAAAAAAGTTGTATGATATATTCGGCACCATAGAGGTAGCAGTAAATAGGTTTAATGTTTTTTTTAATTCACAAACTTAGTGCACACGATGTTCTAAATTCAATTTACTTTATCCTCTAGAGAATAAAAACGGCTTTTCCATTCAGATATTGAAGATTAAAAATACTCTTTCCGAGATGGTGGGATGAAAAATACTTTTCACTCCTCTTGCTCAAAAAGACCGTCATTGTAGCGTTCGAACGCTACGAGCCCTCACTCACTGCGGTGGGGTAGAGTTCTAGAGCGGGGCTAAAATAGCTTTTCTCGCCCTAGGGGAAAAAGTAATTTATTTTTAAATTTTTGTCTGTCACATGACAATGAGTCTACAAAAACGAAAAAGTATTTAGTCTTATGTAGAATAATCATGAATAAAGACTCGACTTATTACTGTTTACTTAGATCAACAACTTTTTTGAGATAACACAGACCACGCTTCAGCAAGAAAAAACTGCACAGTCTGCACATGTGCTTAGGTAGTGAGCCTTTAGCCCGTTAGTCGCTTTTACGACACCCAAGGGAAGAGAGGGGTTGGTAGTATTATTTTGATGAGCCCATCGCCGCCCTATGCTGTTGGAAGTATAAGCAGTCTTTAGTCCGTTAGTCCCCTTTTACCAAATCGAAGAAAAGTAAAGGGTTGGTTTTATTATTTTGATGAGCCCATCGCCGCGCTTTGCTGTTGGATGTATGAGCAGTCTTTAGTCCATTAGTCGCCTTTTACGGCACCGAAGAGAATCGAGAGGTTAATAGTATTAATTTGATTAGCCCATCGTCGCTCTATGCTGTTGGATGGTATGTGCAGTCTTTAGTCCGTTAGTCCCCTTTTACCAAATCGAAGAAAAGTGAAGGGTTGATAATATTATTTTGATCAACCCATCGCCGCTCTATGCTGTTGGATGTATGTGCAGTCTTTAGTCCGTTAGTCCCCTTTTACCAAATTGAAGAAAAGTGAAGGGTTGGTAATTTTATTTTGATGAGCCCATCGCCGCTTTATGCTGTTGGATGTATGTGCAGTCTTTAGTCCGTTAGTCGCCTTTGACGACACCCAAGGGAAGAGATGGAAAGACTGCACATATCTACTATCCAACAGCATAGAGCGGCGATGGGCTCATCAAAATAATACTACCAACCATTCTCTTCCCTTGGGTGTCGTTTAAGCAACTAACGGGTTAATTAAAATAAATTAAACCAATTCATACTGTATTGGATTGTTTTATTTTCTCGCATTCGTAGTGAAAAACATAGTGTAACACTCGGCGCTAAAAACCCATTAAAACTCGGTTTCTATTTACTCCCTCGCTAAAGCTCGGGAGTAAAACTACCTCGTATATAATGGGTCATTTTAGCCCCTTGTATAACAATCTACTATTTCATCCATTAACCTTCTTGGTGAAGGTCGTTCTATACTCGGATCTTAGACTAATATGTCGCTGCCAACAAAAGCTCAAATAGTTTTCGAAATATAAAGGGCATCCACACTTGCCCCCTAGTTATACTTCCCCACACTTATAAGGTAAGTAAATTAGGTATGTAATAAAAGTGGGATACTTACCTAAATCAAAAGGGCACAAAACATTAGTGCACTTTAAATTATTAATTATTTCTACAAAAATGTACCTTAATAAAACATGGATAACTGGGTGGATTCGACCAAACTCGAATTTATACGAGAATAACTTACTTTAGCGAGTGGAGTTGAAGCGAAGCTTGGAGAGAAATTATACTCAGGATGGTCAGTCGTAGAATGGATACTTTATTTTAGTTAATGATCATATATATTACAATTATTATATTTACAAACATAGGTTGCTTAACTTAGTCATTTACGCAAAAGAGAGAGGAACAACGGGTGTCTCATTCACCCGCGGTCGCTATGCAACGCGGTTCGGGGAAGTCGCGGCGCGGGGCATCGCGACGCGGGGAAGTGCGGGCGGGGAACACGCACGCGACAAAACTGGCGACGTTCGCTGCGCTCAGCGATGTTCTTGATACGGCAATTGCCGTAATATACGGCATTCAGGTATCTTAGCCCGAGTAACCCGATATCCCCGCCGAACGGTGGTATAGTGACTGTTTCTGAATAAGCAAGCTACTCTTAGAATAGTGCGTGGTAAAACGTAATTTCGTTTACTCCCGCATAACTGGCATAAAATTTATTCTAGCTTAAGTAAAATTTTAAACATTGAAAAAAGACGACAACCTCAGGCGGGAATCGAACCACGCACCTTCCGCATTCCGGGCGGCTGCCTTAACCACTTGGCTACCGAGGTCTGGCTTTCAACCGTCGAAATTTGTCAGTGCTTGATGCTTATGTTTTTAGTCAACATTGCTTCATCAAATCTTATTCTTATTATTCTAGCTTGGTCAAAACCACTATTATTAGTAAGCATTTCAAAATAGCAATAAGAATAAACTCGCTATTTTAAAATAATTACTTAATAAAAACACAAATTAGAATTTATGTACTTTATTGAATGCCAAACGTAACTTGGAAGTCCAGTACGTTAATTTAAGCATTAGTTATGCAATAGCAAATTATACATGGGTATTAGTATGTAGGTACTTACACAAGGCAATAATTTTGAACTTTCATCATCATCATCATCAACAGCCTATAAACGTCCCACTGCTGGGCACAGGCCTCCCACGTGGACAATAGCACGTGGGGATATTGGGCCATAACCCACCACGCTGGCCCAATGCGGGTTGGTGGGTTAGCTTTCATAACTTCATTTAACTAACATAGTTTTCTAATCTAAAGAAGTCAAAGAACTACTTTTAAAAGCAGTTCATTTAATTAAAAAAAAAGAATTTATTAAAATGAGTGTTTGATTAGAAAAAATAAATAAAAATCATTTAGAAACCCATCCGACCTAGTCATTCTATAGCGTAAGACATCGTGCTAATCATCAATTGTATGTATATTACATCTAAACTTCATAACCTTAAGGGAAACTTTACATCTATCGGAACAACAACATGTCTTACTTCGTATTTTGCTATGGCTTACTCTTGCCTAGAGTGACTACTACATACATCAAACTATGAAATTTCACATAACAAATAGGGATGAATTCAATTGTGTCTGGTTTTGTGGCAGTCAACGTGTTAAACAGTTTCTATAACAAGTACCTACTTAAATAAATCCTAAAAAAAAGATGACAATCAACAGTGCAGATACGAGTGAGGCGATGACTTTCCGAAAATCGAATTTTACTGCAAGCAATTCTTGCATTCGCATAATTTCCTAATTTTTTATTTTCTGTGCGTTTTTTTCCCGGAGGGCAATGTTTATAATATCATTGCCGGAGGGTAAATTTCTAAATTTTTTTTTAAGTTTATGTAATATAATATCCATTCTCAAATAGTCACGTAATTTACACATTCGCTTACATGATCACTACAAAATATTACTATGCTATTTTTCCTATCTAATTTCTATGCTATTTAAAGAAAGTAGGGCTTGGATCTTGAAAAATGGTGCACGAATTTGTATAAAACGAGTAAGTATTCCACTTTGTTATAAAAAAATCAGAGATTCTAATGCACATTTGCATTTTTTAAGGAGACTCTTAGTTTTCGAAAAAAGACCCATACGAAGAATCGTTAACAGCAATACAGCTAGAGGTTGCAATTACCGGCTAATTTGATTACCGGTATATTTACCGGTATGAATTTTTTGTTACCGGTTAACCGGTATTACCGGTAAATACCTATTTTTTGCTAATGTGTTTAAATTTTTTTTCTTAAGAGAGTTTAAGACACTTTCTATGACGTTTTACATTACATTTCAACGTAACGGTAGTTAGATGGCTGGTTTGCGCCCTTACTGATCACCTGAAGGTACTTAACTTAGGAACTACTTTTTAACCCCACACACCTGGATGGGATTCGTGTGGTGCCATTTTTTGAGCGGAATGCGTGTTCATGGTATAAATGATTATAAATGGACTTACCGAACGAAATAGGCGAGTGTTATACTGCGTCGCCGAGTCGTCACTTGGCATGCGCACGCCCACCCTCACTGCACTAAAGGTGACTTGGTACTAAATAAGCGAGAACGCGAACGGTACGGCGAGTAGGGCGTGCACCCGGTTCTACCCGGTTCCGAAAAGACCCGGTTTTACCCGGTTCTTTTAATCTTCAAAGAACCGGTTCTTAAAATTATATTACCCGGTTTTTTCGGTTCTTTCGGTTCTTATCAATGTCGTCAAATAAATCAAATTTTTCGATTAAGTAGGTAGGTATAAGCAAATTGTTAATTTTGCATGAAAAAAATATTAGTCTATTAGTAGTTTTTAAGACTGAGACATTTTATTACTGTACTGTGAAGTGGCGTGGAAAAAATATTAGACTGTTTTATTCCCATTGCTGCACTGTAACTTCTATGCTGTGCATAGAGTTTGTGCGGATAATTAATTCTCAGCTCATTCACTAGCTAGAGGATCACTCGCTGCTTCAGGATCGCCAGTATGGGTTCAGATCTAAGCGATGAACGGGTGATCTTCTAGCGTACGTTACTCACGCATGGGGTGAAGCGATGGACAAGCATGGCGAATCCCTGATATCGCCAAAGCTTTCGATAGAGTGTGGCATCGTTCCCTTCTTCCCAAGTTACCGGCGGCGGAGAGCGGAGGATTCGTGTCCTTTGTCAGGGTAGTTCCTCCGCGTTCTACAAAGTCAATGCCGGAGTGCCGCAGGGTTCTGTGCTCTCACCTACTCTATTTCTTCTGCATAATAATGACATGTAGTCCTTGGGCAATATTCATTGTTATGCGGATGACAGTACGGTGCATGAGCGGTACATGGGACATCATGCGGCAGAGCAAGCTGATATCGTGGTGAAAAGCAAGAACAGGCTGCCAAACTGATTCTGGCTCTCAATCGTGTCTCTAAGTGGGGATCTGAAAACCTGGTCGAGTTTAATGCCAGCTAAACCCAAGTTTGTGCATTCTGTCCAAGGTAAATCCCTTCCTTACTTCTCTCTCTCTTCAGAACTCTCCTTTACCCATTTCGGTGAACCTCAGCATACTCGGCATGAACATCAGCCAGGAACTGAATCCAAAATGCTACATCGAGAGTGTTATTTTAACTGTCTCCCTTAAGTTGGGTATTCTCAATAAGGTGAGGCGGTTTTTCACTCCCGAGCAGTGCTGTTTCCTGTACAAGACTCAGGTGCGACCGAGTATGGAGTATTGTTCCCATCTATGGGACCGGTCCTCTAAATTCCTCCTCGATGCACTTGATAAGACTGTAAAGGCGAGCGGTACGCATTATTGGAGATGCTGAGGTTACAGCCTCTCTTGAGGACCTCCAGCTGCGTAGAGACATTGAAGCAATGTTTTCTCTCAGTGTCTTCTACCGGAATTACTACGGAGAGTGTTCTGAAGAACTTATTGATCTAATCCCGCCCTCTCCTTTCCTCTCCCGGACTACACGTGCTGGTCTGGTCTTAGGAACCACACTCATACTGATCAGATGATCAGTACTCGTAGGTACCAAAAAATTTGGCAAACGCAAAAATATGAAATGATAAGTATAGCATAATAAATCACATGGACTTAATTAAATTAATACTGAAATAATAAATTGAATTATATTATTTTACGTTTTTCACGCCGACTAACTGTATTAACAAACACTAATAGAGAATATTAAGCTAACCAATTTAACCGGTAAAATACCGGTTTTGGATTATATTACCGGTAATTTACCGGCTGCCAAAATGAACGGTTTACCGGTAAAAGTCAAAACCGGTAAACCGGTACTGCAAATACAGCATGTTTATAAAGTGTAATTCATGGTGTTTTATTTTTATTTTATAGACAACAGAAATACTATCTGCCCTACTCATGTAGGTCACGTGATAGGTTAGAAATTTAAGACAATCGCGAAGCGCAGCATAGCGATTGTCTTAAATTTCGAGGTTATTTTTTTATTAGACAACAGAAATTTAGCTTCATACAAAAAAATGTTTTATAGCTGTTGATGGTTGGGGGGTGGGGATTCCCCCTTTTCCTATCTCTTTTCCCCTCCTTCTAACCATCTTCAATGACCTTTTTTACACATTTTAAGGTTAGTTTTAATGAGAACAAATGCTTATATCTCCATAACTATGTATCTCATGTAAGTGGGAATAACACTGGGGGGGTACCCCTAGACCCACCCTCCTCCCCTCCACCCCCCACTCCCCTAAATTCGTGCACCATTTTTTAAGATTTTTACCGAAAGTAGTATTTTTAACATAAAAAATAATAATAAGAACTTAACTTTTTTTATCAACATTGGAAAAAAAGATTGGATTAGGAACTAATGCAAAGAGATAAAAGCTTTGAAAAATTTGGAAAAAAAATATATTAGGAAACGATTCAATTGGGAAATTATATGAATGCAGAAATCACTTGCAGTAAAATTCGATTTTTGGAAAGTCATCGCCACACTCGCAGATACAATTCTATGAAGCAATTAACATATAAAAATAAATGTAAGTATGAGGTAATATTTTTAGTTCATCTAAAACACTTAAGAAAGATATACAATTTTATAGCACTTTTTGCACAATGCTGACCATTATGATTGTGCTAAGCATTTCACAGTGATAACTACTAACCAAGCATGCCATAGTTAACCTTTTAACCATAGTTTATGATAAAAGATATTACTCTACTAGCCTCTTCTTATTTGTTTTCCATGACAAATATGTGTTCCAGAACAAAGCTACAGACTGAACAACAAGTACTTGATATTGCAGAGGTATATAATAAAAATTTGCTAGCTGTACCCATGGCCAAACATAGTAGTTGGTTTTTAAAATATCAAAATAATTTGCCTCTATATCATTCTTTACGGTGTCAATACTTTTTCCTTGTAGAGCTCCCACAGCTGATAAAATAATTAATAAAAATGCTGGTGCGAACATAACTTGGTCAACAAACACTTTCTTTAGTGCCACTGCTTTACCACCAGTCCCAATGTGGTTGTTCAACAAACCATACCAAACTCTTAAAGCCGGTCCCTGTAATAAATAACAATAACAATGCTGAAACAAATAATAAAATTCAACAACAAAAGTTTTGCTAATGAAATGGGAAGAATAATGTTATAAAATGTATTCACATATATTTAAAACTTGAGAAGTTTGGTCTTTATAATGCTTTTAATCACATTTTAACACAGAGTGTATTTAAAACATGTCAATACCAAAAAAACCTAAGAAAATGAACTAAACATACTAAATTCGCTTTTAGCTCTCAACATTTCAGAAAAGCAGAATGGTAAAAGTCCCCGTCCCCTGCTTCGGTTCTGTTACTGTGGTACTGTTTAACCTAAAAACGTGTAATTTTTCATGATTATAGCCGATTTTGACAAAACTTTCAAGTGGTTTTTATAATATTTAATGCAATGGCAGCAGCTAAAATGTTAAAAACCTTTATTTAAGAACCCCTTATACCCCCCCCCCCCCCCACAGTGTTAGTTTCTTCAAATTCAGGCGACTCGATTCTAAAGCCAACCCAGCAGAATTCATATGCATTAATGCAGCAACAATAAATAAAATGTACTTACACCTACGAAGAATCCAATGGAAGAAAACCCAATTGTTCTCCTAAAGTCTATATGTTTGAGTGCCTTCTTTTCAATTACAGTTTGGGAAATAAGATCACCAGCTGCCATAAGAGTGCCGGTCTGCACCGCTTGCACTAAATAGGGACGGCGGTACAGCGCTTGCTGATAGAACTTGAAAAAACTGCGAGCCCTCATTATTGTTACTTGCATATTGAATTTCACGGCATTTCAGCAACCATGCAACAACTGAAATTTATTTTAGGTACATACATACTCCATAATTATTAAGGTTACAATCTTATATTAATTAAAAATTTGCTCTAAAAAGTACCCACTCAGTGTTGTTTATTTATAATCTATACTTTCTTTATTTTTGAAGAAAGCCGTGAAATTCAGAAAAACATTGCAATGTATTTGCTTGCTGCATTTATAAATAACAAAATGTCATGTACTGCTTTTTATTTTTTTTATTTTTAATAGTTCCATGAAGGAACAGGCTAAGGTCTGAGCCATACTGCCTAGTCATTAGTTTTTTATTTGTTTTTTTCCCTTGATGATAATGAGTGGTGATTAAGATGAATGATAAATGATGTTCCCCAAACCCCTTGAGTCCTCAGTAAAGATGTGGGACTTTACTGAGGTCTCACGCGGACTACTTGAGAGAATTTGAAAAGTGATGTTGCACTGTTTTGTTTCATTTGCCAACACTCATGCACGTTCACAAACACTTAACGGTTAATAATCCACTATTATTTTACATTAATATTCAAAAAAAACACAAATGTTAGAAAATAAAACAAAACTGCAGACATGACGCTTCACTTTCCCGCCAAGAAGTCTGTCATGTACTGTCACAATGTCAGTTTTTTTTAAAATATTTGTTCCGTGAAGGATCAAGCTAAGGACAGAGACCATACTGCCTAGTTATTAGTTTTTTTATTTCTTTTTTTCCTTGATGATAATGAGTGGTGATAAAGTTGATGAATGATAAAATTATGTTCACCCAAACCCCTTGCCTTGAGTCCTCAGTAAAGATGTGGAACTTTACTGAGGTCTCACACGGACTTCTTGAGAGAATTTGAAAAGTGATGTTGCACTGTTTTGTTTCATTTGCCAACACTCATGCACGTTCACAAACACTTAGCGGTTAATTATTAATCCACTAATATTTCACACTAATGTTCGAAAAAACCACAGACATATAATGTCTGTGGAAAAAGCACATATTTTAGAAAATAAAACAGAACTGCAGTCATGACGCTTCACTTTCCCGCCAAGAAGTCCTCATGCATTCAGAGAGAGACAGATGTCAGATGCGACCATTGGGGTATACCTATAGAGATGGCATATCTACGAAAAAAAAATGTCTATACCTAAACTTGCTTGAAACCCAAAAATGGCGCCTGTCCGTAGTGCTGCCCTATTGTGTAACGATATATTTATCGATACAAGTTTAATGTGACGATATTTTCTAAAAGCATAAACGGAAATAAGCTATTTAATTATAATAGTTTTAATGAAATTAAATTAAATGAAAACTTTATTTATCAAAATATAATATTTACTGGAACTAAGAACAAACCCATACAGTAAGTAGAATTTAAATAACATAATAAATACAATGTTAGGTAATTTAGGGATAAGCAGTCCAGAGCAGACACTTTACGTTTTATTTTATGGAACGTAACGACCTGTCCCACAATTTTCGGCTAAAGCTGGCTGATGTGGAAATTGAGCTAATAAATGTAACCCTTTCATTTCATTGAGCTAATAAACGTAATTATGTTCTAATTTGTGACTAATTTTTAGCCCTTAACATCCAGGCGCCAGTTTGTATGAGAACCGGGGTTGTCCTTTATAAAGTGTATCTTTGAAATGAATTACTTTCATTATAATAATTGTTTTAAAACGCATAAAAATTAAAACCAATAATTATCCTTAATATGCATAATGTGAAATGCCTAAGTAGTAACATGTTTCATGGTAGTGTGTTTCGGAAAAAAAATGTAAATACGTCAATATACTTTGCAAGCATGCCCTCAAAAATTGGGTATTTTAAATTATGGCTTCATAAATTTGTATTATCTATGTTTTGATGTTAATAGTAGGGTTTTTAAATTATGGATTTTAATGAATATGCCAAATTACAGTATACATTTTAACTGATAAGCATAAGGATTCTGATTTGCTTGCCGATGGGCTAGCGGCTTTGGTAGCCTACGAGTTAATTTTTCAACAATTAACATAATTTAGTTTATTTCACATTATTTGTGATTTTTTTTATGTGTATTGTGTTGGATGCTCTGCTCTGTAAACCAGCATGTTAAATTCATTAATAAATAAATAAAAATAAATAATAATTAAAGTTATGGATTTTTTTATGCATTTTATTATTAGGCTAATATTTGTGTTATGGATATGGGACACCTTCGACTATAAGATGGGACACATCCACTACACAATAAAACTCCTTTGTTCCCTTAGCAGACTTACGAGTACACTGCATGCACGGGATGAGATGCAGCTGGATCATTATTTTTAATTTCTAGTCCAGCATGGGAAAAGACATAGGTAATTAAATAAAAGATTTTAATGATTATTATAAACGCTATGTGGTGTCTCCGTTTTACTGGAGGGCGGGTAAATAATGCTAGGCGCAGTGGACTGTATGAGCGGGGGCGGTTATCGCATATATAAATAAATAGAAAGGGGCAGTTTGAACGAAGGAAGCGAAGGGCGGCGGTTACGGCCTTCAAGTGTTCCCCTGCGTGAAATAAGCAGCAACACTAACCTGGTAATCGGCGTCTTCAGCACCCTGGATTTTGGCAGCTAGCTACGGCGGCGGCGTGTGACACGGACTCGCGCGGGCGGCGGGCGGTTAGCGGCGGTGGCGGCGGCGAAAGGCGAACTAGCGGGAGCGGGCGTTCAGCTCAGCGGTGAATTCGCAACTGTCAGATGACAGTCAGAGGAATGCTGGGGCGCGCCGAGAATCGCTTGTGCGGACGGTACACCGATAACCATTTATGGTGCTACTACCCTCTCACACAAGGAAACAAATAAAAGCGCGCAAACATCCTCCCCGGCTTGAAAATACTAGGGATTTTCGAAACTATAAAGCGGTATAGAAGTCTCTCCATCAGAGAGGATGAGCGGAAATACAATTATAGCGGGTAATAAGCGGAAATATATGTACATAAATATGTTGTACATATATTTCCGCTATAAGTTAAGTTGATATGAAGCTAAGTTAAACAAAAATAT
This sequence comes from Scoparia ambigualis, assembly GCA_963921215.1. NCBI lineage: Eukaryota > Metazoa > Arthropoda > Insecta > Lepidoptera > Crambidae > Scoparia > Scoparia ambigualis. The sequence continues at coordinate 25,111,529 of OY992503.1, forward strand.
ATATAGGACTACATTGGGATTAAAATAAACTAAATAAGTGCAGATATAACCGTATTAACTATTGCGTAGGCAGTGGGCACAATTTCACAACAGGACGTTTGTACGTGCCAATTGTTGTCCGTACAGAAGCGACGCGAACTACTCCGTCTTTCCCTGGGAAGACTTGTTCTACAATGCCAGTAGGCCAGCGTAGAGGCGGAACATCGTCTTGGTGAATTAGTACGAGAGTACCGGGGCTAACAGAGACGTCAGGTGTATTCCATTTTTGTCTTAGTTGCAGGGTGTGTAAATAATCTACACGCCACTGCTTCCAATAACCACGCACCAAATTATCTAGCAATCTTTTACGAGCAGAGAGACTAAGCGTTGTATCCAGCTCACACGTGGGCAGTGACTGTAAAGGAGTAGTTTGCAAAAAATGAGCGGGAGTGAGAACAAAATGCGGCTGATCGGACAACAAGCATAGCAGACGCGAGTTTAAGATACATTAAATTTGCGTTAACACAGTTAGAAGCTCTTCATAACAAAGCAATTTGTTACCAATGGTGCGATATAAGTGAGTTTTAATTTATTTCATATTAGGCTCCCATGATCCTGTAAGGAGCGCGAGCGGGAATAGTTCTCCATTCAATTCTGCGATTACTAAATTCGTTTTGAAAAGCGGCTGATGTTTCATGAGACGGCAGCGCATTAGTATTGAAGACAATTTTTCGTCATGGTGCGACACTGCTGCTGGCGTCCCACAGGGTGGCGTTCTGTCTCCTCTCCTATTTTCTATATTTATAAATTCTATCACGCTACCTCTTTCTTCTTCCTATCATATGTATGCAGACGATCTTCAAATCTACACTCGGGCTCCTGTTGAGAGGTTGTCCGAAGCCATTAACACGACCAATGATGACCTGGAACACATCTCGAGTTGGAGTCGACGTCATGGTTTGCAGGTAAACCCCAGTAAAACCCAAGCAATTATAATTGGTAGCCACTGGTATCTGTCTAGAGTTAACTCTAACGCTTTGCCACCGATTGTTTTCAATGGAGTACAGATACCATTACAAAATGTAGTAAAGAATCTCGGTATCTGGATCGATAACCGTCTGTCCTGGGACCATCAGGTTCAGGAGGTTAGCAAGAGGGTATTTAGAGCCTATGGCTCACTCAAGCGGTGGAAAAATCTGTTGCCAACCAAAACTAAAATATTACTTGCGCAGTCCCTTCTTCTTCCTCTACTGGATTATGCCGACGCGTGTTACCCTGACCTCAGCGTTGTCCTATGTAATAAACTTGAGCGTCTGCAGAACCTTTGTATCCGCTTCATTTATGGCTTACGTAAATACGACCATATTTCTTATTACCGATCTCAACTTCACTGGCTATCTATCTCCCGAAGACGAGACTGCCACGCGTTGTCCCTCCTCTACTCCATCCTTTTTCATCCACATTCACCTCGCTATCTAAAAAACCATTTTGTCTTTCGCTCTTCTACTCTTGTCCGTGACCTTCGTTCCTCTAGTTGCCTGTCCCTTAATGTTCCTCCTCATTCCACTGACTTCGTAGCCAAGTCTTTTACTGTGCATGCTATCCACCTATGGAACTCCCTGCCAGAGAGTATCAGGCGGGCGAAGACTCGGGACTCTTTTAACCGACAAACCAAAGAGTACTTCCTCAGGCTGGACTCTTCATCCTAACCTTATACATTGACCTATCACTATGTAATGTATCTCCTCCATATTTAGTCCATTTAGTCTTTTTCTATAGTTTTCTGATATTCATCAAATCTATTTTTTATTAACATAGTATTTTCCTCCTTATACGTACTGTGCACTAGCCCGTGATTGTTTCTTCAACTATATGGTTTCTTTTGCCCAAAGGTTGCCTGGTAGAAAATGCTACCCTAGCATTAAGGCCGCCTTTTGTCATACTGTTTTTCTTTGTATTGTTTTAAATTGTTTTTATAGTGCAATAAAGTATTTTTCATTCATTCATTTCATTCATTCATGAGCGACAAAAAGAAACTAAGTATATAAATTTTCCAACTGTCGTTTTATATTGCGAAATTATCCAATAGCGTTGCCTTTAATATTAAAGACATAACAAGATGCGAGCCAGTGTGACAGTTGGAGCGGTGGCAGTCATCGATACGAAGATCGACGATGTGATGATGTCGCGGCAGCAGAATTGAATGTCCATTACCGAATATAGCAGATTTGTTCAAGTGGCCCCCACGCGGAGTAATCCGTCGCCATCACGAACAGATCAAGTTTAAAGTGGGAGAAGGTAAATTACCTTTATTTACATTTCTTATTTTCTTACAAAAGTATTAATGTCACAAGGAGCGGAGAAGAATATGTTCTGCTATTTCTAAATGAGAAACTTTCATCAGCGGAGACTAGGGTAATTTTATTTTTATAAAGCGTAAAACATAAATTATTATGCGTGAATAATTGTTTTCAGGACGAGACCTGGAGAGCGAGTTTAATAAGCGGATGCGTAACGGAAGATTAATTTTGGGTACATCTTCAGTTTGAGAATGCTCGAAAGGAACAATAGGCCATGCGGATATAGGGCTATAAGTCCACATTGGACCATGCCTCCACAAAAAGTATTTGAGAGGGCAAAAGGCCACGCGAAACACAATTACTGGAGTTTTCAGTCCCAGCTATATGAAAGAAGCGATCAGGAGATAAATTCTATCCTGTATTATACTATCACGGTTGGCAACAAACGTTTGCCAACGGTGCGGCGAAGAATGTATCCACGATAACGTGATAGTAGAATCAGAAAATGCGGATATATCTTTTATTGGATAGCGATTATGTAATATGTGGTAAACTTGATTTATTAGCTCAGACAGAACCACAGCGGCACTTAATTCGAGCCTAGCGAGTGATATTGTTTTTAGCGGAGCGACTTTAGATTTCGAACATACCAAATGCACTCATACGTCGCCATTAAGATGCGTAATGTGTAAATAAATGACACCGCCGTAAGCCTTCAGGCTTGCGTCACCAAAACCTAGTAGATATGCAGTACAATCTGTCGAAATTCCTAAATGCCGCGGTATTTGTAAATGCGATAAAAGTGGTAATTCATTTTGAATTAAAAGCGGTTGATAATTGGTTGAGGCGGTTCCTCATCCCAATCCATTTTAGCGAGCCACAAGTCTTGTAATAACAATTCGGCATAAAGTATAACAGGCGCGACTAAACCTAATACGTCAAATAAGCGGGTTATTAAAGAAAGAATTGGCGTTAAATTATGTTGGGCTTATTAAAATAATGTTTGGCGTAAAGCCGGACGCGAAATGAATTTACGTTCTATCGACGTTAACCGACGACATTGAGCCGAAGTGTGCGAGTGCCCTAATGTTGTGTGACATTGATCGCCTTAAATGGTGAGGATTCAATAAATCGACCAGAAGGGCGGCGCGTTACCGAAGATTGGTATGACCTTTTACATTTGCGATAGTCCGAACTTACATTATTTTTAAACGTACACACTTGCTTGAGTTCTGAAAATTTAAAATTTTTATTTAAATTTTCCTTTAGTAAAGGACCAAAGGACAACGTCGTATTAGTCAGTTCCATTGTAGATATTTCTCCAATAACAATATAACCAAGCGTAGTTTCAAGCGCATATGGTGTTATCTGAACAGCGTTCGTACGATCAGCTGATCGCGACGGCGGCGGCGGCGGCGGTGTGGAAATAATTTTAATTCCAAGTATTATATGTGGAAACAATTGAGCGCCAAGTATAACATGAATTTCACCAGGAATATTCCACGAATCGTCAGCTAACGGTAAGTTTGCGAAATTATTAATAAAGTCTGAATTAATAATTTGGGTAGGCAGATAATCTGTAATTTGATTAACTACTAAACATAACAAGCTGCATTGAGCATCCGTATAGCGCGATTTAATCCTGAGCGGAACGTATCCTAAAATAGGTGTACTAATCAGTCCTACAGTTTTTATGTTAGTGTTAATGAGCGGTTTAATTTTTAAGTTTAATTTCTTACAAGATGCGAGCGTTATGAGATTGTTTTGTGAAGCACTATCTATTAAACACCGTATAATAGCGTTATCATTATCAGAAGTAGGCACATAAACTTGAGCGGTTGGCAAAACAGTCGTATTATTCTTAATCTGAGTGCGCGCGTAGCTATCATGAACTGCGAACGCGCCGGCTGTGCCGCCGCTGTGTAAACACAAAGACTCGCGCGCCGTCGGAGCTGGCGGTGGCGAGACGTCGGAGCTGGCGGTGGCGGGCGGGCGCGCAGCCAGTTGGATATCGCGCGGGCGCAATATCGAACCGGTTTCCGTATTAAAATGTAAAAGTGAATGATGACTTTTATGACATATGTTACAAGTATTAAGCGATTTACAATAAGACGTTGAGTGTTTTGCGCTTAAACAGTTTGTATTCGCGGGTCAGAAGACACCGCCAAATACAGCAGAGTAAAGAAGGTTAGGCGGGAGGTAAAAGGAACTTACCGGGAGCAGGCTTGACGAGGTCGCTGGAACCGGGAGACGAGCTGACCACGGGCGGCGAGGTAGGTTGGTTTCCTGGCGCACAGTCACTACACTACACAATAGGCATTCAGGCGTTCTCGTCACTTAAGGTCCAGGAGTCACTATAAACCTTTTCGGTCAGGCTGTTGCGTGCGCGGTAGCTAGCTAGCCGAGTCGGCGCGGTCTGCTCACGAAGCGAGCGGCCGCGGGTCGCGCAGCGGTGGCGCCGCGGCAGATAGGCGGACGCGGTCGTCAACAACCGCTGAGTCAACCACCTTACAGCTGGCGGTATGATTAGAATGGGCGTCCCGGCTTTGGCGGGAACATCCTCCGGGGCCCAGGGTGGGCTCATCCAATGGGAGCCTGGCGATCCGGAATACAGGCCTCCGAAGATGTGCATTCGCGGTGTCCAGGTCTACCACCCGCACGACGCCATCCTTCCCAGGCAGGGTGCGAGCAATGCGCCCCAGTCTCCATTGGAGGGCAGGCAGGTTGTCCTCCTTGATGAGGACGAGCTCGCCAACTCGGGGAGGGGAGGATGGGGACAACCATTTGGAGCGGGTTTGGAGGGTATGAAGGTAGGACTGGGTCCACAGCGTCCAGAAGCGCTGGGAAAGGGCCTGTACCATCTGGAATCGCCTACGTGTGGAGATCGGCCTATCTTCCACGGATAGTTCGGGAAGGGCCGTTAGTGGGCGGCCTATAAGGAAATGTCCGGCTGTAAGCGGCTCAAAGTCTGAAGGATCAGACGAAAGTGGGCAGAGAGGTCTAGAGTTAAGGACCGCTTCGATTCGAGCTAAAAGTGTGGAGAATTCCTCGAATGTGAGGTGTTGTTCGCCAATTACGCGATATAAAAGTTGCTTTGTTGATTTTACGTTGATCTCATGTAACGCACCGAACCATGGTCCCTTAGGGACGTTCAACAACCAAGTAATGTGCTGACCAGCGAGCTTGTGCGCAATCGTGTCATTATTCAAGGCAAGAAAGTTTTGTACTTCGATGAGCTGATTTCTAGCGCCTACATAATTTGTACCGCAGTCCGAGCGGATGAGAACTGGGGCACCGCGGCGTGCTATAAAACGCTGTAATGCCGCGAGGAACGCTTCCGTGCTGAGGTCCGAGACCGGTTCCAAATGAACCGCCTTAGGCGAGAAGCACACGAATATACAAAAGTACGCTTTTAAGAGTTTAACATTACGTAGGGTACTAGATTTAACGAGGAATGGTCCGGCAAAATCGGTCGTGACTTGACTAAATACTGGCTGAGGCGTAACTCTATCGGCTGGCAGGTCGGCCATGAAGGGCGCTTGCGGCTGGGCCCGGCATCGAAAGCATCTAATGCATTTAAAAACTCGGTGTCTAATAATACGGCGCGCGGACAATATCCAAAATTGTTGGCGTAGGATAGCGTGTAAAGTGTCAGCGCCAGGTTGGCATTGTATTTTGTGGTAGTGGTCAATGATAAGGTCTACAAGTGGGCTAGAGCTGGGAAGTATGAGCGGATGCTGCGCGTCATATCGGATAGACGCATGGGACAGTCGTCCACCAACTCTAAGGAGCTCATCTTTAATGAGAGGTGACAGCCGCTGGAGTCTGACAGAGCAGATTTTGCCAGTTTGAAGGCGGTGGATTATGTCCTCTGCAAACTCATTGTGCTGAACACTGCGCACCCAGTAAAGTAGGGCCTCTCTTCGTTCACTGACGTACAAGGGGCCTGAGCGTCGCGAATCTGGGTGGTGTCTGCAGTTGTGCAGAAAGCGTTTTAGACAAGCTGTCACTCCGACGAGCTTGTCTAGTGAACTGAACCGAGTGAGCAGGTCAAAGTCAAGACCGGGCACTGTGACCAGTGACGGGACGTGTTTGGTTAAGCCGGGCAGGGCGTGATGGCCCAGAGCTAAGGGCATCGCAGGCCAAGACTCACAAGGCTGTCCAAGCCACGTGGGAGACCACCATAGGTCGTGGGCTGACAGGGATTGCGCAGACATCCCTCTGCTTGCGCAATCTGCCGGGTTGAGCTCGGAAGGTACGTGTCGCCAGGTACATTCTGGTGAGCCTGAGCTGATTTTGACTACCCTGTTGGCTTCAAAGGGTTGAAGACGGTGAGGCGGTGTATTGAGCCAGGCCAGGACTATCGTGCTGTCTGACCAACATATGTGTTGTTGTATACTGATATGGGCCGATAACTGAACTGACACACGGATCATGAGCTGGGAGAGTAGAGTGGCGGCCGACAACTCTAACTTGGGGATTGTGAGGCGATTCTTGATTGGTGCGACTCGCGACTTGGCGACAATCAAGTGTACCAAAGTATCTCCGGAGGCATCGAGCTCATGGAGGTAAACAACGGCGGCAAACCCGGCTTCAGAGGCATCTGCAAACCCGTGAAGCGAGTATGCAGCTGAGCCTTTGTTTGCACAAATGTGCCGAGGGAAGCGAATGCTAGACAACAGCGGCAGATCCTCTGAGATGTGGTGCCACTCCGTTTGTACTTCAGAGGGAGTGGGCTCATCCCATTCCAGCTTCAGTAGCCACAATTGCTGAAGCAGCAGCTTTGCGCGGAAGATAACGGGAGAAACCCAGCCGTTTGGGTCATAAAGTGAGGCTACGGTGCTTAAAATAGACCGCTTTGTAACATGTGTGATGGGGGGCAGAGAGATGCGGTAGGTGAACTCGTCTGACTGAGGGCTCCACTGTATACCCAAGACCTTAATGGACGTGGACTCTGGGTTCATGTCGAAGTCCTTGGGCATGTCGCATTGGTTGTCGGGAAATCTCTCGAGCAGCTTAGGCGAGTTAGATGTCCACTTACTGAGCTGAAAGCCGCCTAGGTCTAGCAGACTTATCAACTCGTCCTGAAGTGCTTGGGCGGATTCAACTGTGTCATGACCACACAAGATGTCATCAACGAAGATAGACTTGCGAAGAACCTGAGCGGCTCCAGGGTAGCGATGGCCTTCATCATCAGCCAGCTGAAGCAGAGTGCGGATTGCATGGTATGGGCTTGATCTTAAGCCGTAGGTGATTGTATTGAGGGCGTAGGTGAGCAGAGGGTGATCTGGTGAGGACCGCCATAGTATCAGCTGATACCGTCTCTGGTCTGGGGCAACCAGCACATTTCTGAACATCCTCTGAATGTCAGTGCTGAAAACGACTGGATGCGTTCTGAAGGACATGATGATGTCCACAATGTCCTGTTGAAGGGCGGGGCCTGTGTGTAGGCATTCATTTATGCTGACACCATTGGAGCTTTTGCAGCTACCATCAAAAACAATGCGCAGCTTGTCCGACCCTGACTTAAATACGCCATGGTGAGGGATGTAGAAGTGAGGTTTATGGGCGAATGTATTTGGGTGACAGGGAGCCATGTGCCCTAAGTCGATGTATTCGGCCATAAAGTCGACGTATTTAGAACGCAGAGACGGGTTCGCCATTAGCTTCTTCTCAATATTGAGGAATCTGCGTAATGCGATAGGGTGAGTTTTACCTAGTTGAGGGGCGTCCTTTAGAAAGGGCAGAGCGACCGTATATCTGCCTGAGGGATCGCGTGTAGTGGTAGAGCGGAAGATTTCCTAGCATTGTTCCTCCAGGGGATCATTATGAGTGTGAGATTGAGGGAGGGGCTCCTCAGACTCCCAGAACCTTTCCAGACTCTGACGTATGTCCTGGGCTGATTCAGCTGAGTCTGGTTGTGAGCTGACGACGTGAGCTGAGTTGACCTGCTGCGCCGGCTGCGCATACAAGTCCTCAATGGGTCCTATCAACGCGAAGTCGAAAATCGTGCCGAAGGCTAAGGGGTTGCCCGGACCCAACGAGACCTTAGTCCCGTCCAACACCTGGCCAAGAACGTCCGACCCCAATAAGAGGTCGATCGGGGCTGGTGTGTGGTAAAGCTGGTCAGCCAATGGCACGGGTGGCTGGCCTAGTACGTGGGAAATGTTTGGTACCTTCTCTAAGGGAAGGTAGCCAGTGACGTTTTTTAAATTGTGAGCTGTGGCAGTGATTGTAGGAGTATCATTGTGAGTGGGTCGGCATACTATTGTTATGGCCGCCTTTGACTCATGTTTGTGCTGATTCCCAACTCCTGTAATTTTTAAAGAAGTGGGGTTTGATGGCAGGTTCAAAAGTCGTGCCATGCGTGACGTTATTAATGTCAGCATACTGCCACAGTCCAATAAAGCTCTGGCTGTGTGAAGATGGCCATGTACGTCCGCGACTCTTAGTGAGACGGTTGGCAACAAAATGGGTGTGCCAGTGGGTACAGAAGGTGAGTGAGCTGATTGAGTATCACATGAAATTGTATGAGCTGAGTATGTATCAGCTGTGTGGGCATGGGTTGACTGGGCATGGGCTAAAGGGACATGGGCTAAATGGGCATGGTCTTAATGGGCATGGTCTTGTTCTGCCTCTTCGCTAGGGTGCTCCGTGATAGTTGGGAGTCATAACTGCTGGCGGCGTTCGCGGGGCCTACCTGGCGAACCGGACCTGGGCGGGCTGGCTCTGTGAGCAGAGCTGGGTTGCACCTGTTTAGCATGTGCGGGTTCGTGCCGCCTGCTGTTTCTGGGACGCTCCCTCGAGTGCTCTCTTAGCTGTGGTGGGGGTATATGTACAGACGAATGAGCTGAGTGCGTTGGGTCGTCTGGTCGATGTAGGGACGTGTGGTGGTTGGAGCTCCCACAGTCCTTGCATGCCCCCCTTGACCTGCACTCGCTCTCGTAGTGAGGGCCGAGACAACGCTGGCAGCGCTCGCGTGCCTGTACAAAGTCCCAACAGCCCTGCGTTGGCTGGGCATTGTACCATCTGCACGTCATGAGCCTATGTCCCCTAGTGGCACAATAGGGACAGTAGGACGTCGAGCGTGAGGAAGAGGACGAGGACGATGATAAGGAGCAGCTTTGCTGGAAGGCCGAGTAGACGGGGAAGGGCTGACTGCGAGCCGGGGAGGTGGATGGGTGGTGACGCATTTGCTGCGCTGGGCGTGACGGTTGGTGAGTAGGCTGATCCTATGATCAGCCTACTCACCAGCGCCTCACCGCGCCATAGGCGCGGTGAGGCGATGGAGCTGAGGAACGGCCACGGTAATGGTCGGGTTGTTGCTGAGCCATCTGAGCATAAGTGCGATGGGGCAACTGAGGAGGCGCGCGGCTACGAGAAGGGCCGGGCTGGGGCTGAATGGGTTGAGCCATGGCTATGTTGGAGAACTCTGTCTCCACACAGCGCGCGTGCTCCTCGAGGTAGGAGATAAGGTCCCTTAACGTGGGCAGGGTGTTACTAGACCCGTGCCTGCGTTCAAATAGCGTGCGGAGCTCGCCCTTGAGCTTCCGCACCACTATTGACACAAACACGTAATCGTCTCCTATGGGCAAATCTAAATTGTTGAGGGCACACTGAGCCGATATGAGCGGCGTGAGGAACAGTGTGCGGATGTTCGAGCGCGTATGGATGCTTGGCAGCCCCAGGATGATGTCCACAAAACTATCGATGAGAACCCGGCGGTTCTCGTACCGCTTGGTGAGGATGTCCATGGCCACGGCAAAATTTTCATTGGTGACCTTTAGGTGGGACACCATGCTTAATGCCTCACCGCTGAGGCTTGAGAAGAGATAGTGGAGCTTGACTGCTTCCGACAAGGTCGCCATGTCGTCAGTCAAACTCCTGAATAGTGCAATAAAGGAGGGCCAGTATTCCACTTTTGAGCTGAACCTGGGCAGCGCTATCTTGGGGAGGACGGCTGTAGGCGTATTGACGCCGAAACTGGGCTGAGCGCTATGGGTTGGGGATGACGTGGAAGAGGGTGAGATTTCCTCCCTAGCCATAAGTATCCCCAGGTACGCCCCGGAGGCCTTTGTGTGGTTCTCAGTGTATGTCCTCTCAACCCCCTCGTCCAAGCTCTCCTCGTTGAGAATGCTGTAGTACACTGAGTCCAGCTTGTTCTTCACGCCCTGTATCTGTGCGAAACGCACGTTGAATTCCTTTCTGGAATGTTTGGTGTCGCCAGCAATGATCCTTGATCCCACCTCTAGGAGCTGGTGTATAGCTTTGGCGGCCTCCCTAAATATCGCGGCTTGTGACTTGGTCGGCATCGCGATGAATGAAAGGAGACAAAAAACTAATAAAAAAAATAAACAAATTTAAAGGCAGTAAAAAGGACAACACCCTGTATATATTCTATAGTTGGGCTGGACGTATTTGTTTACTAATGTAATGGCAAATGGGCCAAAATTAACGCAACAATAAAGAAAGCAAAACTAAGTTGGGACGCCTTGTATATGGCCCACGGGTGGGCAAACGCATGTGGATGTGTATGTCTGTGTTTATTGAACGCGTGTACGTAATATTAGCCGACCGCAAAACAAAAAACAAACAAAACAAAAAAAAATAAAAAACTTACGTTATCCGTAGCCCACTATTGGGCAAGGCGCTCACAGTCGGGCAGACCTGTAGCGGACACTAGCGCGAAGAATGAGTCGGTCGCAAAAAAATATAAAAATAAACGAATAATAAAAACTTAATTAAAAAAAATTGGGACACTCTGTCTGTGTCCAACAAGTGGGCAAACGTGTGTAGAAGTACTATGCTCTTGTGGTGAGCACGCACAAGAATGAGCCGATTGCCAAGGCAAAAATTTAAAACAAAAAAATATATAAAATTAACACGAGCGAAAAAATAAAGCACGCTACTTGGCACGCGTGGTGAGCATGCACGAGATCTGAGCCGATTTAACACGACACGAACATAAAAAATTCATTAAAAAATAAAACGGGAAACCATCTCTCGTTATAATACCCTACGTAACGTAATAATTTAACTACTAAGTTACCGAACAATGTATCATTAGACAACGATCGTATAGGTCCCTACACATAGATCTGTGATCAGACAATCGGATGCATACACGAGATCAATATCAAAACAACATGCAGAAATAATTGCGTTAAAATAATCTTGTATATAGCGTAGTCGCAATCCTCACAAATGATTCACGACTACCTGACGAAATTTTTATTGGGACAGGGTAAAGTTATGTGAACAAATGAATTTAGAAATGATGGCACGAATTCGATATAAGATTTAGAAATAGAATAAGATTATGGGCGGAAATAATTATTTTTAGCGGACTGTATTAAAATTGAAAATTAAAATAAAGTTAGGTTCAGATTAGGGCTGAACCTTAGCGGTTATTCCGCGCTCGATTGGACCAAAATGTATTCGCGGGTCAGAAGACACCGCCAAATACAGCAGAGTAAAGAAGGTTAGGCGGGAGGTAAAAGGAACTTACCGGGAGCAGGCTTGACGAGGTCGCTGGAACCGGGAGACGAGGTGACCACGGGCGGCGAGGTAGGTTGGTTTCCTGGCGCACAGTCACTTCACTACACAATAGGCATTCAGGCGTTCTCGTCACTTAAGGTCCAGGAGTCACTATAAACCTTTTCGGTCAGGCTGTTGCGTGCGCGGTAGCTAGCTAGCCGAGTCGGCGCGGTCTGCTCACGAAGCGAGCGGCCGCGGGTCGCGCAGCGGTGGCGCCGCGGCAGATAGGCGGACGCGGTCGTCAACAACCGCTGAGTCAACCACCTTACAGCTGGCGGTATGATTAGAATGGGCGTCCCGGCTTTGGCGGGAACACAGTTTATACATAACTTACTTTGCTTCACGAAATTGAAACGATCCTTAACCAGTAATTTTTTAAATGCGAGACAATTAAATAATTGAGAATGATTGGACATATTGCAATAAGCACAAGTGGAAGCGGGTGCCGACATTTGACGGTTATGATTACTGGTTAAAGCGAAGGTATGCGACATCTTAGTTACTGATTGGCGAGGTAGACTTCGAACTTTCGACTTTAAATTAACGGCGGTAGATTCTAAATTGTTAACGGTCGACGTTCTCTCGAGTATTTTAATATGATGACGAACAAAGTTAATTAAATCGGAACTGTTAGAAATATCTTTGTCCTTTAGCGATAGTTCAAACGATTGCACAAGCTGCAAGTCTAACTTTTTTAATGCTATATGCGTGACGATAAAATCGGCCAAATCAGAAATATCTAATTGTCTTAAAGCGGATAGTGACGAGTGTATTTTTTCTATAAAATTATTTAAATGAGCGGGTGAATTAGCGGGCGGTTGCGATTCAAAAATATTATTTAAATATAAGGTACCCAACATTCTTTTATCTTGGTACTTAGTTATGAGCGAATCCCAAATTATGGGATAATTAGACTCGTTAGGTATAATACCTGCAAATACCGAAAGAGCTTTCCCACTCAGTTTACCCACTAAGTACTGGACCCGTTGCGCGTAAGACAAACTACTATTAGTATAGATGTTTGCCTTGAATGACTCATAGAAAAGAGGCCAATGTTCCGGGTTCCCATCAAACGATGGCAATTCGATAGGCGGTAATTTGCATTTATGAGGGGTACTATCTGCAGGCGATGATGGCGACTCATTACTCCCAGACATTAGAGTGCGTGTATGGCTTATACGCGTATATAAGGTCTCAAAAGAATCCCAGTCATTATAATTAATTTCAATGTCTGGTTTTTGCTGCAACAACAACAGATTGTGTTCATTACACAACGAGCTGAATTGTTCATATAAACTTTTTAAGTTAGATGACATCGCCATAAACTCAGATTTAGTTCTAGTATAGGCGACGCCTGGCACCAACTGCTTAGAAACATCATATAACTTGGTAACGCGTTTATAAATCGATTGTTTTTTTGCAATGACTAATTTTAATTTTGCTTCTTCGGCTGCCATTTTGTAGTCGAAGAAACAATGAATGTGCTATAAGCGCGGTTGATTAAAATCCGTTAAATAATTTAGCGGTGGGTAAGTGCCCCCTACCACGGAATGTGGGTAAGCATGTGCTAGAAATAACGACTACCGAAAATACAGTTATAAATGCGATGGCGTATTTAAAAAGATATATTTAAAAATATATGCGATAAATAAATATAATTCTAAGCGGATCGGGTAAATAAATAAATAAACTGGTTTTAAGCCGGGTCGTATGGACCAAAAATTTATGGTGTCTCCGTTTTACTGGAGGGCGGGTAAATAATGCTAGGCGCAGTGGACTGTATGAGCGGGGGCGGTTATCGCATATATAAATAAATAGAAAGGGGCAGTTTGAACGAAGGAAGCCAAGGGCGGCGGTTACGGCCTTCAAGTGTTCTCCTGCGTGAAATAAGCAGCAACACTAACCTGGTAATCGGCGTCTTCAGCACCCTGGATTCTGGCAGCTAGCTACGGCGGCGGCGTGTGACACGGACTCGCGCGGGCGGCGGGCGGTTAGCGGCGGTGGCGGCGGCGGCGAAAGGCGAACTAGCGGGAGCGGGCGTTCAGCTCAGCGGTGAATTCGCAACTGTCAGATGACAGTCAGAGGAATGCTGGGGCGCGCCGAGAATCGCTTGTGCGGACGGTACACCGATAACCATTTATGGTGCTACTACCCTCTCACACAAGGAAACAAATAAAAGCGCGCAAACACTATGTTATTATAAAATTATATCAATAATCAAATGACGACTGTTAGCGACTGCTTGCAGCACGGCCTCCTTGCCATACTGGCAGGTTTACTGTTCCTTTTATAAACTTTACTTTTGATACTATTGTTATATTTTGTCATTGTTCCTTTTGCCTTTGTACTATTGTTTTTTAGTCATTATTTTTTTTGTCATTATTGAAAACTTGGATTAAACATTGACTTGACCATCATTGACCAGTCATACCCACCAAATTGGCGTCCATACCTATGTAAACTTCGAAAACTAACATAACATAGATCAATCGCTAGATTTGTCAAACAATTAAATATTTTAATCGTTGCACTTTCAAAGAATGCTTTTATCCTGACCAATAACCTATATCCATTTCTTCTTTAATGTTTCATTTACAGGAAATCTGCACAAAAAAAACACCATTGCAAAAAATATAACTATCTAAAATGTATCGATACATCAAAACATCTTATCGCATCACTAGATATACCATTTGACAGGAGATTACCACCAAAACAATGGAAATTTAGAACCCAAATATGGCGACGCCGGTACGCGTCTTAGGGCTCATAACGTCACTCAAAAGGGTTGCCAAAATGAGTACAAAGCAAATATTACGCACAGAAATATATCAAGATAGAAGGAAAAAGTTTGACAATTTGTAGGGAGACCGAGCGTGTAACATTTTGCGTAGGTACTTTGACGTTACGAGTGTCATTAAGTGATGGAAAACATAAGCCGCACGAAAAAAAATCAAAAGCATCGATTCACAAATCGATTAGAACATGGCACCGATGCTATGCACCGCCACCTCCACTGCACCGCGCCACGGCTCCGCTGGCAGCGTTGTCAACTCTACCAACTTATAGGGAGATATACATATTTTGCCATCAGTCTACCTGTCTATCACCTTAAGCCTTAATTCTACCTATTTGTTTAAATATATGAATAACACCTATATAAGCTCCTTGATAACACCACATTCGTAAATATTGTTATGTATCTTTATAGGAAGATGGCTTTAAACCTTTAGCCAGTATGCTCACAGGCCGATTAAAAAAAAGTACAATGACAAAGGACAGCTACTGATGACACTGACAGGACAGTCAGTTGAGTTTAGTTTCATTCGCGTGATGACAAACAATTTACTCGTACATAATGTCACTCAAATACAGGGTCAATTTTGGACCCCCAGCCAAAAGTGAATATGGGGTATAAAAAGTAATAATAAAATATTTAACGTAATAATAATAAATGATTTCTATTTTTAAATATAATTTATTGGCTGCTTTTTAAATCCTCGCGGTCAAAGTGAACGGCGCGCCGTCATTGGTAGAAGGGGTGAATTAATTAGCGGTCACGCGCATGCGCTTTGAAAAAGAGGCGGCAGCGCGCTAGGTGACAATGATTTTAATTTTCCTAAGGAAGAGTTGAGACAAAAATGTGACAAAAAATATGTTTTTTTATATGATTATTTGGCTGTACTGCTGTAGGATCACGCGAAAAAATTTGGCGGGGAATCCAAAATTGACCCTGTATAACGTAAGTATTGTAGGTGCATTGTCAATTAGAACCGACAGAGGAAATAAAATAAAACCGTAACCTGGTTGTTAATAACATTTGCTTTGCACTACGTACATTATAATATAGCTACATAATAATATAAAAATATAATTATCTTTCTTTACCTCTGCTTTCAAAATCGATTTTAATCGAGTAGGAAAATCGCAGTGTACACTTACTCGTACAGCACTAATCTTAGTTTTGACAGTAAAAAATGAGAAATCAACCTTGAACGTGACTCGACAGTTTGAATAGCATATTTTTACATCACTGGTTTTGACACACACCAAGTCTGGCTCGTCAAATTAAAGCCGCAATGGAAAACTAGCGTTGGACATAATCGACCGCTACTACGTCGCACGCAGACCGCGGTCGGGAGCAGACTGAAGCTCGCGGCGAGCAATGAAGCCGTCGAGGCGTCTTTTCGCCCTGCGAGGTACATACACTCTTTTCTTCTATCTTGATCTCAGAACAATACATAATGCATAGAAACCGTCTGAGTAGAAAAAAAGCGTACCAGGCAATCTGTCATCATCTGTCAAAAGTGGAGCCAGTGGAGCCTTTTGATAACAAATTAAGTTACTCGCTCTAACCATCGCCTTTGTCAGCCAACAATGACACATATAATTGGTCGTATAAATGGATCATTGGCGTGCGTTTCTGTTTAGATTGGAAAAGTGATAATTGTGTGAATACTGAAATTTTGTTGCAAAATACTGTTATAAGTGAGTGATAAAGCAATAAACTATGGCGTGCGTCGTTTAGAAGTGTTAATCTCGCATAGGAAATAAAGAAAATAACGGTGAAATAGTCGGCTTCCACTGGTAAGTGATATTTCTATGTTTATTTACCGATGTTTTGTTTTTATAGTTATATCTTCGTTTGACTAAGTATTACCAGTCACCATTCATTATATTATATTGTAATAAATAGTTAAATTGCTTCACTAAGAGTTTAAAATCCATTTTACAATATCGTCGTAGATGTTATGAAAGTATTGTGAAAAATGTTATGTACTTATCGATAAATTAAAAAGTAATCGTAATGTTCACTTAAATGTTTTTGATTTCCTTTGGATGAAATTCGACGTGCACAGTGGACTACTGCAGTGTCTCCCGAAGATGGTTGGACACCAAAAAAACGCCATCGAGTTTGTTCAAAACATTTTACTGTCGGGTGTTTTACCAGTGACGACAAATGACGTAAACTGAGAGATGATGAATTGGTGAGTGATGGTCAAACAAAGTCGTATAATATTTACCTCAGCTACACGCTCTGCTTGAAGGTTTCCAAGTTGCCTCTAGACTCTAATCAATAAAATATTTTTTTCGATCATTCGATTAAAAAATAATCAACTGAGCACCATTTTGTATAAGAAGGTATATTTTTTGGAATTTCTTAAAGTCGTCATAACATAATGTGTTCAAAATGATGGGATAATTTCCACCCCTACACCTTCGGCATATACTGCAAGTAATATTTTTTCCCAACAGGGCCCTTATTCTGTAACGATTCCTTGTTTCGAAACCACGTCAATTCCTTAAAAAGTTACGATATCTTGCCAAAAACGTATGCGTTTGACGTTTGTGCGCGGTAAGGTTTAGGTGTGGAATCTATAGATTGTGATACAGAATCAGGGCCCTGGTTGGCCATGGCCGTTCTCCACTGTACATACATACCTACCATTTCTCCGTTTCTAGGCAGGCAGAAAACTAAAGAATTGTATACTCATAGATATTCTTTACTTTCCAGGACACACCCACAAGTGAGCTATCAAGCACTACGACTTCGGCATCTTTGCTGTTACCACAATTAACAAAATCTGTTGCCGCTGAGCGTGACAGCACCATCGCTAAATTACAATAGGAAATTTTGAGATTTTGAGATTTTGAATGCTAGCACTGCCAGTACTGCCACACTGGCTACAAAGTAACGTGATGCTCCGGGGCGAGACCAACTAAGCTCGGTAAATTTAATAAGCATGAAAAAAAATGTAGATAATATGTATATAATTGTAAACCCAATTTAAAAAAATGTATATCAATAGTTTCGTTGTAATATTTAAAACAAAGTGGGCGCGCTGGAGACCATACTCGCCAGCGAGAAAATAAATAGTCCAGTTGAATATTCTCATTAACATAATAGATCGTAACATATCAAGCCAACGCTCTGATAGACTGCGATTTCGCTATAGCCATTTTACCAGGCGCTTCTATAATGTTCCGTAAGGAAATTTAAAAGTGGCCGTGAATTTGTATAGACTAAATTAAATATCGAATTGATGATAGTAGATTGATATACATTTAATATACATTTTAATGGTGTCATAAACGAATTTGAAAAGCTTTAAGTAACGGAACTATCCTTGTGGGCTCGCTGGCGAGTATGCTCTCCAGCGCGCCCACTTTGTTTTAAATATTACAACGAAACTATTGATATACATTTTTTTTAAATTGGGTCTACAATTGTATACATATTATCTACATTTTTTTCATGCTTATAAAATTTACCTAGCTTAAGTTGGTCTCGCCCCGGAGCTTCACGTACAAAGTACCGATGTTATATGTCGCTCAATCCTTGATTAAATTTAAATTTGCACTACCATTGTACGTTCAACAGTACAACACAGTAAACACTTGCAGTTCGATAATAGCACTTGACCTCCATCATAAGGGCGGTACAAAGTTCAAACTGTATAGTCTCACTGCTTTTGACTTTACAGACAGCATCACATCCACTTATCTTGATTTTTTTATTTAATTTCAATTACATAGAGTTCAGTCTATCAATTTTGGTTTTTTGATAGATAAGGGTATTGAGCCCCTGGCCTATCGAAACAGTTAAAAATGTATAAACATTATTCTACTAAGGGAATAATTAATAACAAAAACAAGAAAAAATCAAAGTTCCCGCCCAATCCGACTCGTTTGATATAATCGATATCGATAGATATTATATCTACTGCATGCCTAGTAAATCAGGAAACTGGTACAACCTTGTAGTTCGCCGTCCTGTTCAAAGTATATCTATCTTGTTCTAACACTAACAATTTTCCTATAAGAGTACAAAGCATAGATATATTCAGCTTGTTCATGCCATTTAACGCTACTTCTATGCTTTAGTTATTTGTTCTGAGATCTTGATTTATTTCTGTGATTATACGTCTCTTTTTTCATACACCACAACCGGTAAGTTAAAAAGAGATAAGTATATATCTGTAATGAATGTGTCGATTCAATGTATATTTGTTATTATTCTGAGGTATATTTCTATGCAATTTTTGTATAGATCAATGGGGCCCTCGGACCAAAAGAGGATGCGACCATGAAGTTGTAGAGAAAACTGGACGCCAAACTTTACCTCGCATAGGTATTTTCAATATACAAATTGTCCGTTCCAAAGTTTTGCATTGTAGGTATCGAAATTTCTCGCAGGAATGAGATATTTTCCAACGGTGAAAAGCAAACATATGTAGCCTATGTAAAAACAAAATTTGAAATTTCTAAATTCTCTTATTGAAGTGACTTAAATATTGAAATAAACAGATACAAAAACAATTTAATTAATTTTAATAATACCTACCTACAACTACATTTATTCCACATAATATGTACCTGCAGGTGTATATCCGATCGCTTAAGTAACGTTTACGTAAGTAACGTTTTTCGTTATCTAAGAATGCCAACCCTAACATCATTTTTGCGCTGGGCAATGTTGTAAACTCGTTGCTGCGCAATGTCTCACAACATTGCCCGCTCAAATTTCTTTGTAATACAGACAGCTACAGCGGTAAAACTAGAATTTAACTCACCGCCAGTAAACCGTTGATACACACATTAAATAAAACTCACCTGCGGTCCGTATTTTAGGAGTATCAAAGAAGAAACTGTGACTGTGACACGGAATTGGCACCACCTGCGACTACCCCTACTTCGATAGCTGCTGTATGACAACCGCGACAGTATTACCCTCAGAACAATAATTTAGTTATTGTTCTGAGGTATTACCTTTAAGGCTAGCCGCACACACACAATAATATTGTCAATAAAGTGCATATTATCAATAATATTGTGTGTGTGCGACCCGTATTGCGGTATTGTTCAATATTATTGTAGATTTCCAGAAATTCTGATCACGGGCACATCAATATTGGGAGGAGCCAGGAATATTGACAATAATATTGACGTGTGCGGGAGCGCGGCATGATTTTAGTTGAAAAATAGATTTCAAGACAGGCGGACGTTTGTTTTTTGTTCACGTTTACACGCCAAAAGGACAATAGAGGCTAGTAATATTGTTCTGTGATAGAGGACAAGAATAGTGTGAATAATATTACTAATCTCACAGAAAAGCGATATTAGATATTATGAATACACGGGAAACTTATCCAGAGCTGTGGAAAACATCCATCGTGATACTAAAGATAATAGTTTTTGCAAAGACATTAAACTATTACTATTTAAATCTCTGAGTTTTTGAAAGCTGCTATCTCTCATTCTCATGTAAATTTTAAAATCATGCTCT
Source organism: Scoparia ambigualis (assembly GCA_963921215.1). Classification (NCBI taxonomy): domain Eukaryota; kingdom Metazoa; phylum Arthropoda; class Insecta; order Lepidoptera; family Crambidae; genus Scoparia; species Scoparia ambigualis. The sequence goes on from OY992503.1 coordinate 25,131,632, forward strand.
TCTATTATTAGTTCATTTATTAGATTCAAATGATTTAACTCCGTTTTTTTTTCATCCAGTCTATAATCCGTCGTTTCTTTCTTGATTGTTTTTAATTCGTAATATTTGATTATTTGCGTTAAAAAAAGCTCAAATAAACTCAAAGTTAACGAAACGTTGAAAAAATGTCTACCTCAGGCGGGAATCGAACCCGCAACCTGAGATAGACATTTTTTTCAACGTTTCGATATCTTTGTTTTTAATTACCTACCTATTTAAAATAAGTGCAGTAATCAATACAACGACTTTTTTCTTTCTGTCCATTTTAAACCGTGCGTACACGAATGAAGCTGCTGAGCGACTGAGTAAAAATTGACAATAATATTGCGTAGTGTGTGCGGTACCATATATTGATCAATAATAATGACAATCTTGTATTGACAATATTATTGTGTGTGTACGGCTAGCCTAACGATGATGACAACTGACTGAATGAAGCTATACAATGTTTTGTATTGCCATATATATACTTAAGATTTGCCCAAAAATTAAAAAATATTGCTATCTTCAAAAACACCATTGTAGTAGACAACAACTTTTAGTTAATTATCAGTTTTGGGCAAAATTGTATTCCGATGGCAAAGTTGTAAGGTTTCACGTCACGGTACTTATTATTTTTTGACTTTGACTAATTTAAATTCTACAGAAACTTAATTTTTCTGTGCATAAAACGGAACGCAAGTTGCAAATGTCTACTTGTCAGAATTAATTCTTCAAGCTGGCGCAGTTTTTACTGTAGTTTTTATTGAATATTCTTCCTTCGAGTCAACCCAATAGAGAAGATGGATAAAAGGAAACTATCAACTGCCGGTGATAGTTTGTATCTAATACTCCAGGTTCCCAAAACTGCTACAGCAGACGACGTCAAAAAGAGCTATAGGAAATTAGCGTTAAAGTATCACCCTGATAAAAATCCTAACAATCCTGAAGCCGCAGATAAATTCAAAGAAGTAAACCGAGCACATACTATTCTCAGCGATGTGACTAAAAGGAACATTTACGACAATTACGGATCACTGGGATTATACATTGCCGAACAATTCGGCGAAGAGAGCGTCAACGCCTATTTTGTTGTCACAAGTACCTGGTGCAAGGCGCTTTTCGTCGTTTGTGGTATTCTGACCGGATGTTACTTCTGCTTTTGCCTATGCTGCTGTTGCAACTGCTGCTGCGGGAAGTGCAAGCCCCGTCCGCCCGAAGAGTCCGGTGATTACCACACCTTGGAGCGCGACGACTCGGACGGTGTGCAAGCTGTGACGGTGCAGCCGGGTGGGGAGGGCCGCCCCAAGGGAGAGCAGGCGCCGCCCATCGCCATGCCGCCACCGTCGGCGCCCGGTGTCTCCGAGAACACTGGCCTCAACACAGGTGGGGTTAATTACGGAATTTCACATTAACATTTATAATCTTTAAATAATATCCAACGTAAGCTCTACCTTAGGTGCATTGAGTAAGTAAAATTGAAAGTACTGCAAGTTAACACATATAATTGCATGTCCGTTCTTAAGTACTTTTGATGCGTAACACTGCTGAGATGCACCTATTATTACCTTTGACTCCATTTAGTGGTTTCATTTTGTATGACTATCGTCAATAAGTGTTTTATGTCTACGTGCTGTCAATGTTTCAGAAATTAAATGTTCAATTATTATTCTATCTATTCATTATTGAGATGTTATGAAATAATGAGTATATAATCAAAAGTATCTATTTTTTTATTAAATCACATCATACTTAATTCATTCTTAGATTTATGTGATATGTTGTCTACTGATTGAAATCTGTTTGCTGAAATGTCCCTCTATTTGCTGTGTCGTATTGGTAATATAATTTAAAGAGATTATACAATTATTATGTAGTGTAATTTAAAATCAAACTATGCCTAAAACAATACCATATTATTTAATTTGATATTTTAAATAGTGTAATTAATGTGGCTAAGTTTATCAATATACGTTTTTATTTAATTGTGACATTATTACAACTTTGAATTACATTAGTTTAATCATTTGACCATAAGCAAGTACCTATATTTAACCCTACACATGTTCATTTTTAACTATTTATAATATTTTGTAGTTTTAATCCCATACCTACAGTAGTAAAAAATATATTATGATTATGCCACCTATAATAGGGAACATGATTAATCTGTATGCTTCCAAAACTATTAATACCGCACCATATAATAATATGAAGATATCTTACAGAAAATTATTAAAAGAAAGAAAGCTAAAATGAACGAAATAAATACCTACTTCATAGTATTAACATACTTAAAAATGGTGGTCATATTTAAGGACAATGTAGTTTTTATCTATTTATCTTATCTAACTTGATTACAGTAAGAAATATTCACTTGTTTTATCTGTTGTTTCGCCTAATTGGGGGGGTTTGCAAAATGTATGTTAACAACTGAAGTTTCAACATTGAACCTACACCAAATCTGTGTATTTGTGTTGCCTATTTCTATTACAATAACATTATTTTTTAATGATCTTAAATTGCAAAAATAATGTGGAGTAAAATAAACAGGGAAGGGCTAGAACATAAACCTACACTTCAGTATTTTATTCAAGCAAACTTTTTAATATTAGCTCACATCGCATCCTAATGTGTCTTAGTAAATGATAATGAATACCACTTATTCTTCAATTCTGGGTGATCTCATCTGTGACAGTTATATTGAGTTCACTAATTCTTGCCAGAATGTCTGTTTCTACAAATGACTAATCATGACATTTAGTTATTAGTACTTTATTTGCACCACATTTTCAATACTTATATTTGTAGATAACTTAATTGTTTTTATATTCCTATGTCTTTGGTTGTTGTGTATTTTCAAAGGTATTATTTCTTAATTAGAATGTATCAATTTCATTTAGCTTTATTAAACACTAGAATTATTGACCAAAATTAAACTTATGAGATAATTGTTAATAATATTGAAAAGAAGAATGTATTTACAATCTCCCTGTTAGTATGCTAGCCTTTATGTTGGAACCCGTTTGTTACTATTATACATCTACTGTTTAAAATAGAAGAAATTTGCTAGAGTAATTAGTAGTAGTTCTCACCACTAGTAGGGACAGATCAACTGGGTCATCAGTTACATATATGGTGAATAAGAATCTAAATATTTAAAATAACATAATTATGGCTTCCTGAAAGTTTTACATGAATAGAATCATGTCCTATCATCGCAATGCATACAGATTCAATATTCATGCCAATACTGTTTGATAGCAAACATTGAGTTGAAGTTTATTTTCGTCTAACGCCTATTTAAATAGTACACTGGTAATATGATTAAAAATAGAAGTTTACATTTAATAACTTTTCAGTGAAATAGATCATTTAATTTAACATTATTTTCTTATTTTTTTTTAGATGTGCCAGTCACCCGCTATTAGCATTTAGTTGGTACCTTCTCAGGCTTCGCATCAAAACTATGAACAAGAGAAATATTTTAAACATCCATTGAATAGTCATACTTTGTTAAGTTGTAAATAAATAATGTCACAAAACGCTTTGTCAGAATATATCACTTTGTAGCTAGCTATGCACCATGGTTTGCAACTGAAGGCCTAGTTAACATTTTTTATAAGAAAAATATCTCTAATGAAGCCGTCGTTATTTCATCTTAGATGATTGTAATGTAAATCTTTTGTAGGTAATATACATTGGTTCCAATTTACTAATATTGTTGATGTTGGATAGTGGTGGAATTGACACGTATTATTTCTTGTATTGCGTTAACGGTAAGTTTAATATTGTATTGTAGCTTGATAAGATAATTGCAGTAGGTTTTTATTTAGGTATGAACGAAATTGTATGTCTTTTTAATAATTACTGATGGATATTTTGGCTTGTGTCCAATTTAAAAATAAATTACACCATTTGCTTATTTTTAAATAAAATTAAGCTACACAATTCCAATATAATCATTACACTTATAATATAATAAATAAAATGTAATGTTAGTTTTGATTCAATGTGTGATACTGAAAATGTAGAATGAATATAAGATACACATTTACTTAAATTGTTATGTATAAGTAAGACTTGATCCAGCTGTCTAGTACATGCTCCTTGGGCAATAGATAAAAAAGTAAAATGAATACAATGTAAATTAAAAATCAATGCAAATCATCGCCTAATAGATGAATTTACATAAATTTACATTATATTTGTTTTAGACATTTATGGAAAGTTGAAAAACTGTTATGTATTATAATGTTATGGTACTAGTCAACGAGTATTTATAACGACAGTGTCAAGTAATGTTTAAACATGTTAACAATGTAATAACACTTGATTACTTTCAATCAAATAAATATCTGCATAACAAAACCGTATCTCTTATTGATTTCAGTATATCTATATATTTTTTTTATTTTAAGTTTTACCTCCTCCTTAGATAATAAATGGTGACACAGAGTTTTAAATCGTATTATTTCTGTTTATTTTCAGGAGGCAGTATTCCAAAATACACATGAAGTATTGACAGCTAGTCTAACATTATTTTGTAAGAGAAATGAGAGACAGACTGCGTATTGCCTCCCACATGCACATTGATACCTACGCAATGTAAGCCTAAATTAAGTTTTTAAAAATGTTATTCTCGACTTTGTATTTTGATATGGTTATTATGTGGCTATTTATGTTCACAACAAAATATATTATCCAATTAAGTTTATGATTTTTATTGGCGGTTCTTTACCGATATGTTAAAATATGTCTCTATTATAAATTGATAAAGCACCTTGGTATGTGCCTGTTGGGTAGGTGGGTATATAGCTACTACCTACAATTACTAAAAAAAAATAACTAAAGTCTATAATTATTTTTTTTAGAATAGTAGGTACATTTATAACGTAATTGTAAGTAAGTTAAATATTATGCCAGAAGAAATAAAATTTAACATGCAACACATGAAGGTAGATAAACAACCATGAGAAGACAGGATCTCAATTGGTCTCCTTCGGGCTGGTTGAGAAGCTGTCGTTGGGATTCTTGTAGAGTGAACTTTTCAACAATGTACTACCACCATTCTAAACAAATCACAAAAAATAGAGATGATAACACGAAGCTCAAAAACTAGCGCCCCATGAGTCTTCTCCCAAGCTCACAAAAGGTTTGCTAAAGAGATATACCATCGACTGACACGCAAACTTGACGAGAACCAGCAAGTTGAGCAGGAGCAGACCCAACATCTGGCCAAACAAAACCATCACGCGCTTGTGTTAAAAATTAAAATGTACTTTTCTAAGATGGGAGAGGGGGGGGGGGTTGACCTGAGGAATATACAAATATTATCATGTAAAAATTATTGTTTCATGCGTAAAATTAAGAAAGTTGGCGAAAATAAATGCTTTTAGGAGTCATTCGATTTATGTTGTTTAAAGAATTTGTTTCAAATTTCAACAAGGCCACGACCTTGTGCTATGAATAGGCTTACTTGCGTAAGTTCTTTTCATGTATTTAACTAATTCAGCGCATAGTAGGTACAAGTAACTTAAAAATAAGTAAATTTTCACAATTTCGTGCAGGATCCCCTTAATGGGGAAATGTAACGATTGTTAGGCGTTCATAGATTACGACAAAGCATTTCATCATCAGGGCCCTGATTCTGTATCGCAATCTATAGATTCCACACCTAAACCTTACCGCGCACAAACGTCAAACGCATACGTTTTTGGGAAGACCATCGTAACTTTTTAAGGAATTAACGTGGTTTTGAAACAAGGAATCGTTACAGAATAAGGGCCCAGCCTATAAACGTCCCACTGCTGGGCACAGGCCTTCCCACATGGATAACATCACGTGGAGGTTGGGCCGTAACCCACCATGCTGGCCCAATGGGGGTTGGTGGTACGAAAAAGCATTTGCGCGTTTGTTGCGTCAAACACTGGACGTCTGCCTATCTCTCCTTCTCGGCTAAGTTCAATACACGATACGTGAATTAGTCTTAGGAGATGTACTGAAAACGCTTGATTGAAAACAGAAGAAAATTGCATAACATGGAGGAGGAGGCCTAAAGCCCTGCAGACGTGGTGGAAAGAGGCTTTCTATTGTTTTTACACAACCGTTACCGTGTCGCGTAGCGGTGAAAGAATGCTACCACCCCCTCTCTTCCCTTGGGTGTCATAAAAGGCGACTAACGGACTAAAGACTGCACATAGATCCAACAGCATAGAGCGGCAATGGGCTCACCACCTGTCACGCTGAAGTCTGAACACATGTGCTATAGCGACTGCTATTTGGAGAAAAGTGGACTATGGTAGAGGACTGCTTTTGCTGTCCTCATTGCCTAGCCTCTGAATAGGAATGTATGTACCTAGTTATGTTATTACATAATACCTACACATCATGTTAAAAATAATAAACATTAAAAAAACCAATCAGTTTACAATTTTTGTTGTTTAGAATATTGTCGATATCTTCAGAACACTTTCCGAGAAAGATGTGAGTAGGTACCTAAACTAACTTAGTTCTATAAAAAGAATACTACCTAGGTAGGTAGGAACAGTACCATGTTATGAACTTATATGACCAAAATCTAGCTAGACGCTTTCAACCGGAATTTAAAACTAACGTATACGTACGTACCTACTTCCACTAAATAGGTAACTACTATAGAAAGTTGGCATGAAATCGGTGAGAAAAAAATGTAGGTGACCTATTTCTTCTAAGTTGTTACAGCTATCATGATTCATGGCCTTCATATATTTTTAGTTACAATGAATACACGAATTTGTCTGTAATACCTACTTAAAATATTCAATAATGTATCATCAAACTAGGTAGGTACCTAGATATGTATGAAACACAACTGTGAAGATGCACCTGAAAAGAACGACTTGCTTCAGCTGAGTGGCAAGGAACACCGAGACTACATATTTATTTATTTATTTTCTACGATATTAATAAAATCGGTTCGAAATAGGTACGATGACAAAAATTTACAATTGAAGCAAATCAATGTAAAAGAAAAACCCTGCATTTTAAAATGTTAATTAAACAGTGTTTCTATTGTTATTCATTCCATAGGCACGCTGAAATATTTGTGGCGTTTGTGGCATTTTAATCATTGAGCTATTATTACTACGTATAGAGAAGACACCGCTCACCACTCCTGTGTTCCGTTCAAGTGCGGCCAGCCGGCCGCACTTTCGCTGCAAACGCCTCAGTGGTTGCGCGTGATTCAAGCGATTGTGGACCTTGCGGCTGCACCTTAGTTGCGCACAAACTTGCTTCGCGGTGTCTTCTCTAGTTTATTGTACCTCAATGATTTTAATGGCATTTTTCTCCACTGGTTCATCTAGTCTTGTAAATGACTAGATAGATACTATTTAATTTCTGTGTAGGTACCTATAGGTACCTATAGGTACCTACACATAAATTAAATGGTATGTAGGTACCTATAGGTACCTATAGGTAGGGTGGATAGAAAAAGGTACTATGTGTCGTGCTTGTGATAATGAAAGTAAGTAAACTTGCTAATTTATGTGTATGACCGTTTAAAATTTTGAAAGATGTAGTTAGGTACGGTCGGGGTCACCGTCGCTTTACCACTTTGCAGCGATTTTGTATGAAGAGCACCGACCGCCCGGGTACGTGCCCGTGCCAAATAGACGACGGCGGTGTGCAAGGGATTTTGACCTTTAGACTGGTAAAGCGACGGAGTCCGCCATTGTACATCTAGAGTCACAAAAAAACCATTAATAGAAGCACGGTAGAATAGTGGTGCATCACAACTAGAGGATTCAATCCCGGACCTATTTTCCAATCCCGGAATGACGGGATTGTATATAGGCAATCCCGTAATCCCGGGATTATGAACATGAAATAAAAATCATTGTTTTACATAAAAATCAGCTTTTTATTGCCAAAATTATGAAATGTTTGTAGATCTCTTAAAAAAACAACTTTTAAGTAAGTACTTAAACTTCTATATAAAAATCAAAATATTATATTATGTTTTCAGAGATCAATAATAATTGTTAAGTAAATTAAATGACACGCTACTATAATATTGTGTTGTCAAAAAAAAATTAAACATACTTTTTATATGCAATATAAAAAGTATGTTTAATACGTAAGTATAAATCTTTGAATTTTTTTTTATTGTGGCCTTAGACTAATTAATCTAAGATTGTGACACGCCAAAATGCCCTCACTTTGCCTGATAAAAAGCAGCCAGTGAAACCCAAGAAGTGAAAGCGTTCATCACAGCGCTACCACGTTATGCCGAACGCTCACACTATGGCGGCCTGCATAAATGCTTTTTCACGCTCCGCTTAAATAACCCGGGAGCAAAACAGGAGGGAAACACGTGTATGCGGGAAGCGCATTCCACATACGGGCAGTTCGGCAAAGGAACGATTGTCCAAACTATTTGGTACGTGTCTTGATGGTCAGCACTGTGAGCGTCAAGTTGGCAGGCACACCACGGAATTAGATGGTTTTGACTATGTCAAAAAATTGTGTATAAATAGTGATAAATAGTGACGTATAGCATATAAATAGTGATACTATGGCTCAAAAGATATTTGAGTATCTTGGTGTGCCTGCTAACTTGACGTCAAGATAGCAGGCACATTAAGAAATACACTTCGTATCAATGTGATTTATATGTCAAAAAACTGTGCATAAATAGTGAATCGAATACGCAAAATTTCAACAATTGTACTTCAATACAAACCGAGATATTACGGTCTCTAAGTGGGCTGCCAACTTGACGATTCTTGCGATGGCGATTCCAGAGCAACGGGTTGAAGTTTTAAACAAATAAATACATGAAAAAATTGTGTGTGAAATTGTGAGTCTTTCAATATCAATAAAAAAAGAATTCTTCTTTGCTATTTTCCAAAAATCTAATGTAAACTTCTACCATACATTCGATTTTAAGTACAATCGTGCACAATTTTATTTATTGATTTAAGATACTGACATAAAGTCTAATTATGTTTAATTCAAGTCATAAAATTACACTTAAATCTATCGTTGTAATGTCAGTTTCACATTATTTCTATGGAAACTTATGTCAAGCAATTTGTAATTTTAGTGACTCGAATTAAAAGTCTCGGGATAGTGTTGGACGAGCGAGTGTCGCGAACGACCGAGAGATGGCGTGATTTTATTTACGTGCGGTGAGCCGGTGATACGAGAATGGTGCGCGAAAAGTTTATTTGTTTGTGTTGAAATTGATAAGCTCTAAATAAAAATTACGTTTAAATGACAGTTACAAAACAAGGAATAACTATTCGTAGCTTATTCTTTGTTTATTAGTCATAAAAGACTAGGCAGGTAACTTTAACATTTAATGCACTAGGAATATACTTGACCCTAGTTAACTTTACGAAAGATTAGCTTGGTAAGTACCTACTATGAAGTAATACGTAGTAGTCGACCAACATAATTAGGTGCATGTCAGCTAGATGTTTATCACATTTGTTCAATAATTTACAAACTAAACGTATCTTCTTCGATATTCCATTTTAAAATCTGAACACTCAGCATGTGAAAACTAATTGAAGTGAAAGTAAAAGTGAAATATATTTAGATTGTTAATCATTGAACAATTATGATAAACGTCTAGCTTTAATGCGATTAATTATGTTGGTCGAGTAGTAAATATGAAAAGCTTTGAATGACTGAGAAAATATCTACCTCACATTAGGTACAATGGCGGATCGACTCCGTCGCTTTACCAGTCTAAAGGTCAAAATTCCTTGCACACCACGTCGTCTATTTGGTACGGGCACGTAGGTACCCGGGCGGTCGGTGCGCTTCACACGAAAATCGCTGCAAAGTGGTAAAGCGACGGCGACCCCGACCGTACCTAGTGGTATATCTTTTTTGTAAATACCATAATAGAAAATAAGCTGCGTACCTATAAAAATGTAGGTTATTATTAAACGATTTAAACACTTTCACTTCTGATGCAAATGTACTCACTGCTTATCAATTTCAACACAAACAAATAAAACTTTTCGCGCACCATTCTCGTATCACCGGCTCACCGCACGTAAACAAAATCACGCCATCTCTCGGTCGTTCGGGACGCTCGCTCGTCCACCACTATCCCGATACTTTTAATTCGAGTCACTAAAATTACAAATTGCTTGACATAAGTTTCCATAGAAATAACGTGAAATTGACATTACAACGATAGATTTAAGTGTAATTTTATGACTTGAATTAAAAAGAATTGAACAATCAAACAAACTTACCAAGTGCAGTTCGATTGAAATTATGCTCCTTGTTGTCTCGTCCGAAGATGATGGAAATACTACTTGTTAGTATCGAGTCTTAGCACTCGCCGACGCCACATAAGTTTAAAGTATCTGAAAATAAAATATTTCCGAACGCAGCCGCACGTCACTAGACTAGCCCGCGTTTTGAACTGTCATTTAGTTTTAAGTTGTGTATTTATTTATGAAACTGATTCTACAACCCCAGGGAATAGGTATCAAACCTGTGAGGGTGGGTGGGACTCATCATCTTCGGACGAGACAACAAGGAGCATAATTTCAATCGAACTGCACTTGGTAAGTTTGTTTGATTGTTCAATTATGCTCCTTGTTGTCTCGTCCTCTATGATGGAAATACTACTTGTTAGATGTTCAAAGTTCTGTTGTAGAATTATAAAGTTTATTATTGTTAACAAATATATCCCAGATATTATGTTTCAACAGCATAATCAGTCTTACACTCCTTAAAGATAATTGGTAATTTCCAAGAGAATCTTATTAAACAAAAAAAACAAACTTAAATGTGTCCTCAGCCTTAAATAAATCTTTGGTATGATTATAGCAATATACTTTTAATATTATTATTACAATATAATCGCTTCAGCGAAATTATTATTTAAAATCGGACGGTTGTAAAACTTTGCAAAGTTGTCGATGAGTCAGTCCAACCAGCCGTTCTATGTATCTCATCAATGCTAACGCCTTTCATAATGGCAGCTGATGTCGTAGCGTGCCTGGTACTATGAGTAGAAAAAATGGAAGTATCGATCCCTCTTGCAGCCAGGACCGTCAATCCAACGGTTGAGTGTACTGACCGATACCGCCAAATGTGGTTTCTTGATAGATATAAATAAATTAGGACATTTTCCTAATTTCAGAGGTAATTCTTTTATAATAATTAAAACAATTGGCTGATGACGATTAGGTGCTGAGGTCTTAATTTTTTTTATTTTTTTATAGTAACAATGGGCGATTTTCTGACAGCCCAAATTAAAAAGTAAAAATTAGTTCAAAAACACTCGATAGATGTCGTTTTATGAAAGCTGGGCTACTTATGGGCTGTAATAAATTCTACACTTTTACTTGTCTACCAAAAGAATAAAAAAATAGTATTTACTTACCTATTTATATTCAGGACACCAGAACCTATTTCTATTTTGGAATAGAATAAATATTACGCAGCCATATACGTGCTCTTTATGAACCCGCCTTTTACTAAGCGCCATACTAATCTATGCTAAGCGCCATCTATGAAGTCATTTACGAACCAATTTCTTTTTTTTTTTGATCTCGGAAAATCGCCCATTTTATTATCAATTATTTTAATCTGGTCAGTAACAATAGAAACTAGGGCTTTGTAATCTTTGCCCTGTAGGTAAAGTTAATAAAGTAACTGTGTTTAATGAACATTAATGTAAGTTGTTTGAGTCATTGTAATTTGACTCTAAAAAATTAAGCACTATAGAAACATTCCAGGTATACTTATATTTTAGTTTACTTGATCGTAGGCGAAAGAACCCTTTAAATAAAATTTTAATCTTTTCGTCTGCTCCCACCTGCGGCCCTATCACACTAGTGGCAGTGAGGACCTTATGCAATTCAAGGTGCCATAAGATGCACCACTGTGGAACTTATTTGTGAGATAAGTAATTATGTCTGTCATCTGTGCTTTAGTAGCATTTAGTTGTTTGGGGTATCAGTAAGAAAACCAAATACAAAGTAAGTATTGCTTATAGGTGTTACTTGATATGGAAGATATCATTATTTCAGCTGCCTGTACGTCGATGCCAGGCTTTAAGAATGCCTACCGGACAATCTCCCTGCCAGAAGTGATAGGTAGCAGGGTAGAGGGTGTGGTGAGTTGGAATTACATAAAACCAGTAAGTTATTACTTGGTTCAAATACAATGGGTTCTGTCACCAATAGTTTTTTGAATAAGGGAAACCAAGGTTGGGTGTCCCAGAAGAGAACTACAAGGATCCCTGTTGCTTCATTGGACACGATTATTTCTATACATTTTAAAATCATAGAAAATGGTGGAAAAGCATAAAATAAACCCCTTTGCAAGACATTGTAAAGGCATCCACTTTATAAGCTGAAGGATCTGGATGCCATGAAACAAATTTCCTGCATTTTGTGTTTGTTCTAATTGCAAATAAATCTATGACAGGGTTACCAAATGCTTGTACTATTTTATTAAAATTATTAATATTTAATTCCCATTCTGTATGACCTAACTGTTTTCTAGATTCAAAATCTGTTACTTTGTTGTCCTTTGTGTTAATGTATGATGTATGATGCAAATACAAAAATATTCCTCTCTTCACACCACTGCCAAATAGCTTTTGCAATCACATGTAAGTAAGAGTACTGTATGCCACCAAAGCGGTTTATATATGGTATAGCTGTGGTATTGTCACTTCGTAATAATATTTCACAATTTGAAGAATTATTAGCAAGGCTTTTGAGACCACACATAGTAGCTTTTATTTCTAAAGTATTAAAGTGAATTGTTGATTCTTTTCCTCTCCATACACCACTGGCTGTATGTTTGTCACAAGAAGCACCCCACCCCGATAGTGAGACATCTGTATTTATTTCTAGAATATATTTATATTTTCTTAACTAAGAAATTGATTTAGGCAAGTACATGTTTTGTCCACCATTCAAGATCTGGATAGCAATGTTTGGGCAAGGAAGTAAATGCTTCATAATTATTATTATTTTTTAAAAGAGCTAAATATTTATGTCTTTTTAGTGCTTTAGTATACAGTAACCCATATTGATTAGCTGGACAAACAGACACTAGAGTTCCCAGAACTTTTGACAAAAAACCTGATGGAAGAGGTACTTAAAAATTTGAGCGCCGTGGTGGTTACCTGTGACTGACAAACAATTAAATTTCTATTGTGTCTGGTTTCGTGGCAGGCAACGTGTTAAGGCATCTTTTATTTTTATCAGAATCGATTGAAATAGTCATGGTGTTTGTATTAAACAATAGGCTAAGAAACTTACATTCCTTTGATGGAATAAGTTGACATAATTATTTTTATTGATGATGAAGCCTAACTGAGTAAGCAGACCTATGGTCTGGTTAACACTATTAAGACACTCAATATGATCACTACCAATATACTGCTAGCTACAAGCATCGATATACTGTACTTACAGGCTGTATATCAAGGGTTTAATTATGTGACATGTATGGAGCCGTGCAAAGGCCAAATGGAAGAATGTTAAATTGATATATTTTTCCATCAAATTTAAACCTTAGATATTTTCTGTAATCTGCATTAATGTTACACATGTAATAAGAATCCATTTTGTCAATTGTTGCCATAATACAGTCTTTGAGTTGTAGTAATAAAACTATTAAATTTCTTTATGTTTAAAATAAATCTATACTCTCCATTTGGTTTCTATACCAAGAAAATAGGTGAACAAAATTGTCTATCTGTTTCATGACATATTTTGTCTATAACATGTGACTGAATTAGTTTATTAATTTCAATTTGAACTTGACAGAATTCTACTTGTAAATGAGTTATTCATAGGCAAGTAAGATTGAAATGGTATCTCACTAAAAGGGATTTCATACCCAGATACCCATTTCAGAATAGTAGGATCACTGGTTATTTTCTTCCAATTATTTATAAAAAAAGGAAGTCTGCATACCTGAACTTCTAACTTTGCAGCTTCGTAGCTTTGCAGGTTGGTTGGATCTCGCTCCTGTCCCTGTCCGGGCACTTGGACGAGGAGGGCCCCTCCAGTTTAAAGATTTGGTTTTATTTGGGGGTTTTTGAATGAAGCTTGTGTTCTTCAGGTCTTTAACAGATTTTTGAACAGCCTTTGTAACCTAGATCTTTTCAGAAAGGTTACTTAAAAAAAATGCATCTGCTCCCCCTGTGAGGGAATCTTTCATATCTTTATTAATAGATCAAATATTATGAGACCGCCGGCAGTCGCGAAACAATTGATTTTCAATTGTGTCTGGTTTTATGGTGCTCAAGGGGTTAATGACGGTTGGTATTAGCGACCTTCTACGATTTGTATCTATGTGCACAGCGTCACACAGTATTTTGGCAGCATCAATGATGTGTTTAATTATTTAATTAATAATTTCAATTCCGTCACCTTTTAGGAGAAATAAATGGAGTGATTGGCCCAGGGCTGTTAGTGCAGCAACCATCTGTTTTTGCCTGTCAGCAATTATCAAATCTCTTTTCTTAACCAGGTCAGAGACAGCCAGGTATTTCAGGGTTGAGCTTTAGGAGCAACATTGGGATATTTTCATATGGGATGTATTTTTTCATAAGTTCTGGTTTAATTTCTTTTTGCAATCCTTTTGTGAGAATAGGAGTCTACCTCTGTGCAATTTCATCATGAGCAATTGGTCCCTTAAGCACGTCCTCAATTTCCCCCAAAGCAAATAACAATTCTACGTCTATGGCAGGTGTCTCGGTCTCCGGGTCTGTACACTGGGTTTTTTCCACAGGTAAGGCCTCTACTACACTGTGTTGGCACGGGCAGTGCCTCTTCCTCCACAGAACTTGAAGTAGTAGCCGGATCCAGGGCCATCATTGACACATTAGGAATGTCAGACATAGTCATGCAGATCTAGGCCCAAATGGCAAAGCAAACTGCAGTAAATGTAAGACACTGATATTCCTTGCGAATACCCAGGGTGGTAAAAACTCGGCTTTGCAGTAAGTACGAGTTATTGTGCCCGTTTTAAGTTTTGAATGTTTCAACACCGCCTCATCCCAAAGATGGGCCTGAGTGCACATTTCAAAACCCAGAATTTCATTTTTATTTTTCACGTCTCTTTCTTTTACTCATCATAACAGTTTATTTATCATAATTAAACTGACTAAAACTATTAAAAAGATTATTTCACAAAAAAGTAAGAGAAAAAAGTGGCGCCGGTACAGTGACATAAAAAACGAATGACAGTTCAAAACGCGGGCTAGTCTAGTGACGTGCGGCTGCGTTCGGGAATATTTTATTTTCAGATACTTTAAACTTATGTGGCGTCGGCGAGTGCTAAGACTCGATACTAACAAGTAGTATTTCCATCATAGAGGACGAGACAATTATAGGCCTCTTACATCTATAAAAGATGATTTAAACAGCGTCCAATTGCGAAGTTTGGCATTTTCTTATGTGGCTTGTAAGGCCAATACGGGAGCGACAGCAACGGCCGCATACTTGGCAGACGAATTGAGTACCTGGTGACGTTGGAGGAAGTGCAGCGCGTTGGTGACGTCTGTCACGCTTTTTAGACAGTTCCTCAAACCAAATGTTGTCGTGAACGACAACTCCATCGGCTATGGTTTTCCTCCACCGATCACGGTTGTCTGCGACTGTTTCCCAGTTGTTAGGGTTGATGTTAAAGGACAGCATGTCACGTTTAATGCTGTCTTTAAAACGTAACATTGGCCGCCCAACCGGACGCTTAGCGTCTGCGATTTGTCCAAGGAGGGTTTGTCTCGGCAACCGAAAAGGCTCCATTCGCTGCACGTGCCCAAGCCAACGGAGCCGCCTCTGCTTCACAGCTGCAGCTATGCTGGGCAGTTGAGCGATACTAAGCACCCCTTCGTTAGTAACTCGATCCCTCCACGAGATGTCCAAAATACGTCGAAGACAGCGCATGTGGAAGCTGTTCAATCTTTGCTCCTGTTTAGCATACGACGTCCAGGTCTCAGCCCCGTACAACAGTATGGATAAAATGCAAGTCTGGTAGACGATCATTTTCGTTTTTATAGTAAGATGTTTGTTTTTCCATACTCTTGCACAAAGCCTCCCGAACATCGTAGATGCTTTGCCGATGCGGATGTTTATCTCTACATCAAGTGAAAGATTGCTCGACACCGTGGAACCAAGGTAGCAGAAACCATCAACAACCTCCAAAGGTGTATCATCCAACAGAATAGTTGGTTTCTGATTGACACCTTGCGCCATTATGACCGTCTTCTTCGCGTTGATTGACATGGAGAATAACTTACATGCCTCGTTAAATTTAAAGACCATTAACTGAAGCTCTTCTGGGGTCGTAGCAACAAAAGCTGCATCATCAGCAAATAGTAAGATATCTACAAAGAGATCTTGGCGGTGTCTTTTGGATTTTAAAAGAGAGACATTAAAAAGCTTACCGTCCACCCTGGTGTGAAGGTGTATGCCTTTTGGAGACTCACCAAAAGCAACTTCAAGAAGGACAGAGAAGAATAAACCGAACAGAGTTGGTGCCAGAACACAACCCTGCCGCACACCTCTTCTCATATCAAAGGGGTCTGACGTTTTTCCATTGTAAACAACGGAACCCTTCATGTTAAGGTGAAATGACTGTATTAAATGTAAGAGCTTTGGTGGGCAACCGATTCTTTGGAGCACAGAGTAAAGCCCCTCCCTACTGACGGCATCAAAAGCCTTGTTTAGGTCAACAAAAGCTGCCAACAATGCTGTTCTTTGCTCTCTACACTTTTCCTGGAGTTGACGGAAAGTAAAAATCATATCAGTGGTGGAACGCTGACTGCGAAAACCACACTGAGACTCAGGGTACACGCGATTAGCCAGCTTTTGCAACTTGGTCAAGATGATACGCCCAAGTAGCTTACCGACGATGCTAAGTAACGAGATGCCGCGGTAAGAATTACAGTCGCCACGGTCACCCTTTCCTTTATACAAGGTGACGATGTTGGCATCGCGCATATCCTGGGGTATGTATTCCTCCGTCCAGCACTTAACAAACAGCTTATAGATGATGGGAGCTACACAATGCATCTTAACGACCTCGGCAAGAATTCCGTCGCTGCCTGGGCTCTTACCACGCTTTAATTGATTGACAGCGATATGGAATTCCTCAACCGTGGGCACATCGTCGAGCTCCATCCAGACAGGCAATTGTGGGATCGAGTTTATTACATTAGGGTCGACGCCGATCGGATGTGAATAAAGGTCGGTGTAGTGCTCTACCCAGCGATGAATCTGACGGCCTGAATCGGCGATAAGAGAGCCGTCTGCTTCTTTGAGAGGAGCCGTTTTCTTTGGTAATGGTCCCAGGGCCTTCCTTATGCCAGAATAGACAGCTGCAAAGTTGCCCGTTGCTGCACTAGTCTGTATACTCTTGCATAGTTCCAGCCAATGTACATTTGCACAATAGCGAGTGTTACGTTGAATGTCTGCTTTGGCTTTAATAAGATCTTCCCGTGTGTTACAAGTCGGATTGAGGCGATGATAGAGTGCTGCTTGTCGTTTAGCGTCAAGAAATGGTTGAAGTTGATCAATATTTGCTTGGAACCAGTCAGTTTTTAAAGATGTTTTATAACCGAAGGCTTCCGCAGCAGTCTCTGTAAGAAGGCTCTTGACTTTATTCCATTCTTGGCCAGCAGATATATCATGATCCCACGCGGAAGTTTCCCGGCGAACAAGCCTTTGAAAAGTCTCATATGGTTGAGTCGAGCCTCCCGAAGTTGGTACTTTCAACTTTTTACGACCAGAAGATCGTGAAGAGTGGATCTTCTTGGGATAGAAAGAGACGGTAGTGACCACCAAAGAGTGATCAGTATCGCAATCTGCACTATGAAATGAACGTGTATGAAGAATGTCGCACAGGTTTTTCTTCTTCGTTAGAACAACGTCTAACTGGTGCCAGTGACCAGAGCGAGGGTGTTTCCACGACACCCTGCGCATGAATTTGCCCTTAAAGTAGGTGTTCGTCACACAGAGCAAATTTTGAGAGCAGAATTCAAGAAGACGTTGCCCGTTCTCGTTGATGTGACCTATCCCATGGCATCCCACACACTCCGGCCAAGATGTTTGAGACTGACCCACGCGTGCATTGAAATCACCTAAAATGATTAAACGATCTCCCGACCGAACCTCACGAGCTGTCTCGCTCAGCTGATCGTAGAAGCGTTCTTTTGAATCCGGAGAAGATTTTAAAGTCGGAGCATAAGTAGCTATTAAGGTAACAAAGCCAATATCCGTATTTAAACGGCATGTCATAATGCGTTCCGACACTCCTCTGGGATCGTCAACTGCGTTTAGCAGGTCATTTCTTATCGCGAATCCTACCCCGTGTTCACGAACCTCAGATGAGCCCTTTCCTTTCCAGTAAAACGTGTAGTTGGATTCACGTAAAGAGCCTTCATCTGGTAGCCTCGTCTTTTGAAGTACCTGCAACCGAGCCGTCGTCCGAGAGGACGAGACAACAAGGAGCATAATTAGACTTTATGTCAGTATCTAAAGTCAATAAATAAAATTGTGCACGATTGTACTTAAAATCGAATGTATGGTAGAAGTTTACATTAGATTTTTGGAAAATAGCAAAGAAGAATTCTTTTTTATTGATATTGAAGGATTCACAATTTCACACATAATTTTTTCATGTATTTATTTGTTTAAAACTTCAACCCGTTTCTCTGGAATCGCCATCGCAAGAATCGTCAAGTTGGCAGCCCACTTAGAGACCGTTATATCTCGGTTTGTATTGAAGTACAATTGTTGAAATTTTGCGTATACGATTCACTATTTATACACAGTTTTTTGACATATAAATCACATTGATACGAACCGTATTTCTTAAGGTGCCTGCTATCTTGACGTCAAGTTAGCAGGCACACCAAGATACTCAAATATCTTTTGAACCATAGTATCACTATTTATATGCTATACGTCACTATTTATCACTATTTATACACAATTTTTTGACATAGTCAAATCCGTCTAATTCCGTGGTGTGCCTGCCAACTTGACGCTCACTCAGCACTGCCAAATGTCAAACGAAGAATGCGTTTCGTATCACACAATCATTTAATACGAATTTTATTATTTTGTTTACAATCCCGTAAATCTCGGGATTAGTCAAATACAATCCCGAAATTTTCGGGATCAAATGTCGTCCGGGATCCCGGGATCGAATCCTCTAATCACAACGTACGACACAATAAAGCTGGTTCCCACACCCACACACGAAAAGCAAGTTAGAGAACTTGAAGGCGAAGAGATAAACCACGACCAGACGAGTAAAAAAAGAAGGACTCCGCGTCACTTAGGTAGGTACTTACAAAGTCAAGCGCATAAAGTAAACCAGTAGTATTGTAATTATACGGCATACCCCATTGACCAAACCCTTACACAAAGGTAAGTGATCGGCCGTCATTGCGATGTCGATCAGCACACACAACACACCAGCATAATGCCCGCCTTCCACTAAGAGCAGAGCAGGCTCCGTTTAACTCGCAACGGCAATCTTCATAGACGTTTCCCAGTTCCCAGTGGAAACACTTCTATGAGGATTGCCGTTGCGAGTTAAACGCCCAAGTAACAAATTATCGTTGCATAATAGTTGAGAAAACGTTTTACATTTCCTTTTAGTCAGTAGACGTTTATACAACGCGAAATAGGCCCATATTAAACGACATTATTGTTATTTACAAGTTAAATAAACGTCAGTCAAGAACTTTTAAATGTTACATAAAAGTTTTCGACCGACTGTTATCGAACCACTGAAGTCCTATAACAATTGGATAGACATTAGAAGATTACTGTAATGTCGGTTAAGTGTTTAACATCGACTTTTATTGTGAAGTTCATTCCATTCATTCGTTCCTGTGATGTTTGATGGAAAAGTGTGTTATCAAATACAAAATTTAAACGGTTTATAAGTTATAATTTACTTAACTAGTTTTACATTTACTTTAACAATATTATACACGAACAGAGTGTAAGGATAAATGTGTGCAGTGCACCTAGTTCTTATGGGACGTTTAGTTTTGTGGTGAAATATAGGTGTGTTGTTGTGAAATTTTTTACGCCTCCTTCGAATTTCTTGAAATTAAATAATTGTAGACTATTGCTTAAAATTTGTTTACATAATAAAATAGCAGCCATCTTGTCTAAGTTAAGAAACGACTTCTATACATCAATTATAGAATGAAAAGGTCGCATAATGCGATTTCTTGCGACCAAGATGGTCGGCCATGATAAATTATTTTAGAGTTCCGTGAGATAATAAACATGAACATATAACCTTTTATTTAAATAAAACCTTTATACATGGTGTCATATGTTTTTTATTTATCCGACCTACAATCTGGCTTCATAATACGACGATATAATAAAGCAGTCGTAAAAACGTTCACGTAACCTATACTCTAACACCACTATTCGACGTTGTATGAATCAGTCGTAAAAACGTCTACCTAACTTATACACAGGCACCACTATACGACGTTGTATAAATTAGTCGTAAAAACGTCTACCTAACCTATACACAGGCACTACTATACGACGCTGTATGAATCAGTCGTAAAAACGTCTACCTAACCTATACACAGGCACCACTATACACCGCAGCTTCGGCTTGCTGGTCGGCTTCGCCGGCCAGCCTCAGCTACGGCGGCGAGCGGTAAACCCACCTGCTCCTTAGCTCGCGGGCCGCCTCGTCCCTCCGCGACACTCTAGCGTAGGGCAGACAAGACTACGTGGAGTCGGTTTGCAGCGATTCGTTTCTGCCATGACTTTTGAAGCATTGTATGAAGCACAACATTACTAAAAACACAAAATATTACCTTTTAAAAACAATATTTACTATCAATTTAAGGTTAAACTGCTATTTTATAATCATAATAAGATTCTGATTATTAATGCATTAATCATGCATGCAAGCAAGGATGGACAAGCTGCCGGTTGTTGCCACGACAAAAAAATAATTGCAGCAATGAATTTTTAGATAAGTATATGATAATCGGAATTCCGTTTTTCGGACTAATAACATTTCGGGTTTTTGTTTGTTCAGACTTATGAAAATCGAAAAATGAAATATCGTATTTATGATATTCGGAATATTGACGTACCTACGTGATTTTAATTTTTCGGAATATATAAAATTCGGAGTTTTAAAATTCGTACATTGGACCAGCAGCGTGGTGGATTATACTTATTATAGAACAATCTCCCCACGTGCCTTGTCCATGTGGGAACGTTCTCACGTGGCCTGTAGTGCGATTCTCTAAGCACAAACATCGTTAAAGCCTTGGTAGCAGCGGCTGCAACAGCGGTGAGCGTACCGTTGGTATTCTTCTAAATAATTTTTAACGCTGTTCGACACAAGCTCCGCACGGCTGTAAGTGGCGTGATAGGGAATCACTTCTTGAAATTTCTTGTAGGTATATATAGGCATTGGTATTCTGTAAGTTAAACAGCCTCAACTTTGACCACAGCCGTGACTGCAGCGAAAGATGTGATGGCTGTAACATCTATGATCACAGCCATGCGCGCAGCGTCTGTGTCGCTTTGAGAATCGCATAGCTGTGCGCAGCCGTAGGACGTTTGTATGCTGATGACGATGATGACAAGATGAAAAATCCGAAACACACCTTGGCCGACCGACAAGCAGGCAGCAGTGCGATTCTCTAAGTTAAAGCCTTGATAGCTGCGGCTGCCGCAGCGCTGAGAAATGACTCTGTCTCTTTCATATTCATAGAATTGGAGAGACAGCAGCTATGCCATTCTTTAAGCGACGTCGTTTAAAAAATCATTAGAGCTGTTCACCTATTTTTCATTTTTGATAACACTTTAAAATGTAAGTACTTACTTACAGTAAAGTTTCGGAAAATACTTTTTTCTTAGATTTATTGAAAATTTTGTCAACTTAAAAACACGCAATCAGACTGTTTATTTTTTTAAATACGCTTACAGAGCCTCAGCTCCCGATAAATAGGGGTATTCCTTGAAGCGCACCAGTTTTGAAGCGCAATAACACATAGATGTTTCGCTTAGAGAATCGCATAGCTGGGATTTAAACCCGGGATCTTGTAACGGTACAGAATGAATGGTATCTGTCCGTTAATAAGGAATACATGAGTGTAGCACTAAAATCAATATTAATGCGTTGCACCATTATTGTGATAAGCATAAAAAGGGGAAAATAAACTAATTTAAAATGATTGCCATGTGGACAAGTGGCTTTATGGTTGAAGGTTGTAAGAATGAGTCAATGGAAAAGGGGCTTTATGTTTATTTGAATTTCGCAGGGATTGTTCCGTGCGTCGCTTGCGAAATAGACGCTGTCTATTAGTTTGTAATTAATTGGGGGGTTCGCCTGGATTGGTCAGCGCGTCCCTCGCGACATAGGCGCCGTCTACCGTGCGTTATTTACTTGAGTTTCGCAGAATTCGGGATCGGGTCGATAAAATCGTTTCACAAACAACCAGGCGCCATCTATGTTCAGAATGCTGAACTTTTATAATATTACTAAATACGGGATTATTGGCATAAGTGGGTGATTATTAAGAGGGAATTGTTGATGGAAGGCTACATCTAGATGTTCAAACATCTAATATTGGCTATCTAAAGAGATTTGATTGATTTATGGTAAGCACTAAAATTTACGCGAGAGTGTCGGTCATGAGCGGGCGGAAGTTGAGATTGAAAGATAGAAAGAGAGAGGAGATTTTGTCTCCACGTGTAAGGACGTGAAGTTGGCCATTTAACAAAAGATAACAAGGGTGAAGTAGAGGCGAGTAAGCGATAGGGCTAGCGATTGGGTGAAAGGAGGTGAATGGATTTGCGCGGGCGAAAGTCGGGCAAGCAAGTAGGGGTTCGGGAAAAAGGCGGGAAATTAAAGATGCTTGGAGAAAAGAGGAAAATTAGCGGGCATTCAATTCAAGGTCGTCGGACGCGCGGTCCGACTTACGAGAGGCGGTAACGATCTCATACGCGGGAAAAAGAGCGTCCTAGCCTTTAAAGCGCGCTAAGTGATATTCGAGCTGCAATATTAATTTAAATTGTTTGTGAAATTGGATGTGATTATTAAAGTAAGATTATTGCTGTCGCAACTCGAACCTGTTAACGGAATGAAGTATTCCGGGTTATATAGCTGATACGCGTAACGGTGTCAACGAAACTATATAACTTTCAACTGATTTCGATCAGGAGGCATTTGGCTGTATTTGATAATGCCGGCGTTATAAATTACAACGCTGAAAAATACCCTATATTTGAGAGAATAATAGAGGAGAGGCAGTTGTCTCCTTAGTGAAAATCGAAGATAGGTCAGACACCATTTAGCTGGAGGTAGACACGTATGACCCAGTCCAATTTCGAGTCAACTGTCGTACACACAGTGTATTGTTAGGTCTTAAACCCTGAGTATACTGGCTCGACTCAATAGCTCACTTAGAGGTCTGTTGCTTGCAGGGGCGACTCGACTTACATAACTCACCACACAATTAAGCTTAAATGTGGCTTGGGCCTAGATTGCTAAGGTATACAATTAGAGACTGTTAGTTCGACAGAATATAGGTATTTCAAGTGAGGTAGGCTGTAGGAATCTATAGGTAGGCGTCTCTATATATGTTATTAGGTAGTTGGAGATAGCACGGTATGTACATGCTGTGCCCACATAGACTAGGTACGTAGGCCGCGAAGCTAGGGCTGGATTAACTTCAACTTATAAAGTTAGGGATAATTAAGATATGGTACCTAAATAGAAATTACTATGAAGTGATGTTGATTATGAGCACTGAAAAGACCGATCTAGGCATGTAAGCTGTTACCGTAGGTCAATAGGACTCTAATTGTTTTCTTCAAGGTGTTACCAATTAACTATTCATTTTAAATAATTAGCAGAAGTGAGATAATATTGAACCATCATTACTTTGGATTACCTAAGAGTCTAGACTGGTTTCCTATTACAAGAAAAATACTAATAAGTTATAGCATATAAGCATAACTGTGCTGTGATGTTTGATTTCTGATACTGAAATGACCAAACAGGCATTTTCCGCTTTCCATGAGGTACAATACGGCCTTAAATTGCAACTCTTTAATGTGTTATAAATTGACATCCAGAAATCTATTGGTAAAATTTAAGCTAATATTAAACAACTAAAAACCAGTTTGGAACCTAGGTTATTTCGCCTGAAGATGCGAATTCACCTTAATGGTCAAGGACCTTACAAGTTATGTACTTCTAATATTATGAAACATAGAAATATTTGATTGGTAACAACCTGAACCGATTAGACTAGTACAGTCTGCTTTATACCTATTAAAGTGAGTAAAGAATAACTTCTAAATATAATTGATTTAATTATCAACAAGGACTACTGTGGACAATTACATGGTACCTACCTACTCGAAGTATACAAACTATGATTTAGTAGGCTATTAAATAATCACCCAGTCTGAGAGAATGAGGTATAAGTTAATGAAAAATAATTAACTTAAGTTCACTTCCTAAAAGTTAGAGGATATTGAATTAATCAGGCATCTTTGAATAAACTTAAGATGTAATAAGCTGTCAAGGCAGTCAGTACAATTTAGTTGAATTGGTAATTTATGGGATCTGTATAACAAATACTAAGAGTAAATAAAAGTAATTTTACCTTTATTAATAACATTCTATTTTAGTCCACTGCCTGAAAGTGGGTTTGAATAAATTATTCACCATCTATAGAACTAAAAGTTAATACTCTAATAAGGCAATAAAGACAGTCAGTTAATAATGTTACATTGTAATAGCTTTATAATAAACTCAATGATCAGAGAAATAAGTGGGATCTGTTGAATGCTGGCTTCACACCTCTGTTTTATAAGGGATATCATAAGACATAAATTATTGCATCGAATAGTAGGGCTCTGAATGTGATAAGGATATTTGGATGATAGCAAGCCCTAAGATAAACTCTATTGATTTTATGAGGAATAATAAGATTGTTGAACCTAATAAATAATTTTCATAATGTAAGATAAAATTGAAGTTGAGGAATTATGTAAATTCCCAGTCAATGAAAGTTAACAGTAGCATCAAGAAAAATTACTTGGTCGGGCCAAAATTAAACAATGTGATGAATGGCACGCTATGGAGCGGCGGTTGGGGCTCATAAACTACCACAAAACTCTTTTATGTATAATGTTATCGATTATAAATGATAATAATACCTGCAAGCTAAGCTATCATCTGATTATCTTTGAGTGGTTAAGCCTTCCTTTCCCGCAGCTGCTGTGAAGGATTTAGGTCACAGTTCAGACGAAGACACTGATAGGCTTATACATATCTAGGATATTAGGTATTGACGGTTAGGTTAATAGGTCAGTAGGAAATAATTTAACACAGGGATAAGCCAATTACTAAACTTTCACGAGAAGGTTACTTAGATGTGGTTAACAACGGAGGGTTCACTAGACGATCTGGTCAAAACAGTATCATATTATAATATTACATTGCTTGACTGAAGTATATATTTAATAGGATTAAGTTATATTAGGTCTAGGTTAAGGTTCCATTATCATACAACCACAACGCACTCCACAAAACACCAAAGACACAAACATTAGTTGTAGATCACATAATCTTTAGTTAGTTAAGAGTTAGTATAATATAGTTTAAGTTGAGAGTTAGGGAAGGCGTAATTGATGGCAATCTTGAACGGCGGTATGTTATAGGTTAATTAGTTTTAAGAATTAAATAGTATGTTATGTTAAGTAAAAGGCGGTGATGTGTGTATGTAATTAGGTCAGCAAAAGGCCATGAAAGTGAGAGGTTACAATCCCCGGGTATCGGGCGAGCGTTCAACCACTCTGCCACATCATCATCATCATCAGCCTATAAACGTCCCACTGCTGGGCACAAGGTCTCCCACGTGAACAACGTGGGGATATTGGGCCATAACCCATCACGCTGGCACAATGCGGGTTGGTGAGTTTTAACGACTGCCATCTTACGACAACAACCGGGACCAACGGCTTAACGTGCCTTCCGAAGCACGGAGGAGCTCTAGATGTTTTTAATGGTCACCCATCAGGCAACCCAGCATTGCGAAAGTTGCTTAGCGGGCAAGATCGCAAGCCAAACGCGCTAGCCGCTGCGCCATCGAGCTCCTCTACTCTGCCACAAAGACATTAAAATGTATGTTATCATCAGCGCATGCAGATTGGAAATACTTAGTTACCTACGTATCAGCACAGAATAACTAATCAGAGGTGGTACAATATCATCATCGTCATCAGCTTATAAACGTCCCACTGCTGGGCACAGGCCTTACCTTCACGTGGGGATATTGGGCCATAACCCATAACCCACTACGCTGGCCCAACGCGTATTGGTTGGGTAAGTGTGGTACAAGTACAACATACCTAATTGAAAAAATTGATTATCGATTAGATACTAGGTAGGTAAGTACTTACTTACTATCTTTCTACTAATTAGCGAACAAAACATTCGCTGACACATCCGCATCCGCGTGGTTCGTATATTTGGATGACCTAATGTGTGATTATGAATTTGAATGACGTAGCATTATCTTTCATTATCAATATTACAATCATGTCACTGTTGATGAGTTATTAATGCACTACACATACTTAAATATTATTTATCAGTTACAATTTACCAGCAATCCATAATAGGCTACTGGAGCCTAGCAGATTTTAGGGGCGGCTGAGGCCATATTTTTTTAGTCTTGAGTACGCTACACTTAAAAGGATTCATGTTTGACCTAATTGTATTCATGATTCACGTTTTAATAACCGTGTCGCGAAGCGGTAAAAGAAATCCACCACCACCTCTCTTCCCTTGGGTGTCGTAAAGGCGACTAACGAACTAAAGACTGCACATACATCCAACAGGTGTAAAGGATTTAGGAGTAACGTTTGATCGAAGCCTCACATTTCATGACCATGTTGTAGCACTCGCCAAAGAGTCCTTTAAGCGACTGGGCTTCGTACTAAGGAACTGTCGCGACTTCCATAACTACAGCATCATACGCCTAATATTTGCTGATCTGGTGCGGGCAAAAATGGAAAGCGCAATGTGCATTTGGAATCCATACGAAAGCAAATAAGTACTTATGCTTGAGAAGGTTCAAAAAGCTTTCCTCAGGTATTTGTACAAACGTCTAAACGGATATTATCCCTACATGTACCCGACAAAGTTTCTTCTTGGGTGTCTCGGGTATAACTCGCTTGAGGTCAGACGGGATAAGCATCAAATGATAACAATGTGCAAAATACTTCGCGGTAGAATTGAATCTCCGGATCTGCACGGTGACTTGTCTCGTCTATTCGTTCCCAATAACTACAATCGTAGCAGAAGGCATACATTGTTTGCAGTGCCATTCTGTCGCACAGTGGCCCGTGTCCAGTCACCTATACCGCGCAGCCTTTCGTCACTCAATGCTCTCATAAATACCAATCCGGAATGTGACTTGTTTGCGGATGGATGGTCGGACTGCCTGCGTTACTGTGAAAGTAAGTTATGAATGTGTGTGTGTGAGTTTAATGTTGGTTTTATTTAATTGTAAAAATGTTAACTTGTTAATTAATTTTAAATGGTTACATAATGCAAATTCCTATTTTTACTATTATTATTTAATTTTTATAATTAATTTTATTTGCTAGATTGTTATCTATAATTAATGTACTTAATTGGTTTTTAGTAACGTTTTAATTAAAAAAAAAACACCATAGAGCGAGTGGGCTCACCACCTGTCACGCTGAGGACACGTGCTGTCGCTATTTGGTGAAAAGTGGACTATGGTAGATGACGGCTTTTGCTGTCCTCATTGCCTAGTCTCTGACTAACCCTTCGGGGATAACAGTTGTGATTAAGTTTATGTTTATACCTAAATGTCCACACAAACAATTCAAAATGTAATATTTTTCACCACTGAGATATTCTACAATTTGCGTAGTCGCGTTTGATTGCGGGTTGCTGCGGGGCGCGGTAACGAGTGACATGACTGTTTGCGGCTTAGGTATGCCCTGCCATAACAGTAGGTAACTAGATTAATTAAGCTATTATTATCTCAGAATTACTCAGAAATGTACCTAGGCATGCAATTGCATCGAAAAGTCTTCTAAAACACACTTCTTACTGACCTGGGAATCTGCCCTACCACGCATTGCTACTTGGCCATGTCATGACTTTTACATTCATGATGTTCTAAAAGATTTAATCAATATTTCATGATTACCTTATTACCTAGATGGTACGTAGGATCTACCTATTAATTTGTAGTTTAAAAAGCATAATATAACTTTTTTTTTCCAGTGAATCCGCCTTATGGATACCACGAGAGGGGGGGCAGAGTTAGGTGGGGCTCCTTCCGTCCCCCTTCCACAGAAAGGGAAGAGGGAGGGAAGTTTACCCACTAAACACTGGGGAACAGCAATTCGAGAAAAAGTGGAAACCGTGGGATCTGCCCACTAAGGAATTAAACTACGGGATCCACCCTGACGCCCATGCGCCCGCATAGGGATGGTTGTTTGTACACACTCGTACGAGTTTGTACAACCATCCACGCACCGGCACAGATTAAAGAAGAGTTGCACCGGCATACGGACGTGACTCGCGACGACGCGATACAAACAACACCCACCTCATAAGTGAGTGTGAACTTCGCAGAGATTGAGAACAAACCGTACAAACTAAATTAACTTACTAAGACTTAAAGTTAAACATGTGTGCAAACGAAGGCACAGGACAAAATTTTTTTTCGCTTATATGTATTTTGTATTATGTTTTTTAAGTATTTTAAATAAAATCACATACAAGGGACATACACAAGACTAACTATTAAAAAAATTCAAGACACAGTTTACACCATTCATAATAATTCAAACCTATACTTACATATATTCAGAACATATCTTTAAACATTTTTATTTCCATAATTCCTAGATATTTACAATTTATACAGACTGTACATATTCATCGCGTTGGACTTTATACAGCCACCATCGCAGGATACAACAGGAAGACCTGCACTACGGCGGATTAAGGTCCGCATAGCGTCGCCGCCGTCTCCCCCTCCTTCTACGACGTGTCGGAGCAGCGTTCACAGCGTCCTCACGGACCCTCTCCGCTTTCTCCTTCAGGCGCATGATCACGGAGCAGAACCGGGCCACCGCCTTTCACGCACTATCACTCGCCACCATCGCCTCTACGACGACTAGCAGCGAGAGACTCCTTATCCCCTCCAACTTGTCCTCCAGAGTTTGACGCTGCGAGGCAAACGCTCCGCATATCTCCAGGGTATGTTGTGCATTGTCCTCTGCAGCCCCGCACTCGTGGCAGGCCGGCTCCTCTTCTCTACCAATTCGATGCAGATACTTACCGAAGCATCCATGCCCGGTAAGTATCTGCGTCAGGTGGTAACACATCCCCCCATGGGTCCTCTCCAGCCATGCTAAGAGGACTGGGCGTATGGCCTCGATAGTGTGTAAACCGGCTTCTAGGGCCTCCATCTGAGCCTCCCAATGCCAGATTGCCACCTCTCGAGCTAGACGCCGTTCTCCTTCTACTTCCTCGATACCTGGCCGTTCCCCATTCTCCCTCCGTTCCGTGCGGAACTCGTAAACCTCGGTCTGAACCTTGGCTTCAGCTCCCACGGAATCATCCCTGCTAAGGCGGTAGCAGCGGCAAACGACACCGTCCGGTATCCCCTGACCACCCTTACCGCCGCCACTCTCAGCGGTCTTCGTAAGGCCACGTTTCTCCTAGACAGGGCGTCAGACCATACAGGTGCTCCGTACAGCGCCATGCTGCGTAGCACGCCGGCATATAGCTATCGACAGTTATCGCCTGGGCCCAAGCATAATATTACCTAGTATATCGATGTTATAGACAACACGTAGATAATGTTTCTCTTCAGTGTCGTATTCTAACTTGATCAGTTGATGACTTCTCCAAAAACCAAGCGAGGTAATAAAATTGTTGAATGTTTGAATTCTATGTTTTTACAAACACGTACCGATTTCGTTGACGCCTCATAGTTAGTGGCTCGTAGGCTAATACTTCGCAGCAGACGGTTCATTTGCCTTCAGGCTCTCGGATTGCGCAGACAGGACCTTGTTTTCACAATGGCGATTCTGTTGCTCGCTGCTCTAACGACAATGTTTCATTATTTTAATACATTTTATTACGTTAGCGGGGAAACTGCGAACGCGACGACCGTGTTTTGTCCTTATTTTAGAAATTCGCCAAGATTGAACGTAAAAGAACTTGTTGGTAGTTGGTTGACGGTATATACGCAACCGAAGGCAATTGATTGCTTCACGTTGCATGTGAGAGCTACTACCGATTTGGTGAGTGATTAACTGATTAATAGATATTATAGAGAGTTAACTTTGAATTAGCAGCCGAATACATATATTATGAATGTAAAATTTCCTATGTCGCACTCTGAACCTGCTAGACGCTCAATTAAATAGGTAGTAATAAGTATCCAAGTTTTTTTCACAGTGATAAAAAAAAATATGAAATTTCAACAAAGTAAGTAATGTTTTTAAACGTCAACGTGCTATTTATCATGTTACGCCACAAAATAAAGTACCTAGTGAACTTTTCCACTTGCGGGAAACTCAAAACCGCGCCTGGCAGACCGCGCGGACCACGATACCCTGACAGAAAAAAACCTTTGCTAAAACTTGTTCGTAATTATGTAAAAAAAAATCTCTTTCATTAGAGCACTTGCCTAATGAGTAATGAAACAGAAATTAGATTTTTTTTAAACGTTTATTGTATGGATCCATTTAAAAAAACCCGCGTGCAAATGCGAACAGTTTCACGCCGCTTTTTGGTGGTAGGGCTGTTAACTCAGTCTGGCTAGCTACCACCATCTTATCTAAAGTCTGACGCCATAACAACAATGTTAATAGAATAATTGTGTTCCGACAGTTTAGAGATAAGATAGCCAGTTCGTCAGTGGTTGAGGATTCCGAGTAAAGCGCGCGTCCGCCGGCCTAATCGTCACTTACCATGAGGTGAGATGAAGACCAAGCGCTTACCCGTAGTAGATAAAAAAGAGCTTATAAATTACTGATAATTTAGCTATTACCATAGAATAATACACAAGGTATTACCCCAATAGCGCCCTCTGTCCAAATAGTCGAGCGTAAAAACCTTTTGCTGCGCGTGCGCGAGGACGTTTATCAGCAAGGATGATAATGGTATTAGTATTAATTGCAAGGCGTTTAGTGGCAATTCGGCTAGATGGCGCTGTGTTTCAGTAGATAAAAATAAAAACTTAAAGTCAACGACTAAGGTTTTCGGATTACGATCTTGCCGTATAAAGCAGCTTTCACGATATTTTTTAATTGGGATTGATGAATCAATTAAAAAACATTTCGAACTCCTCCGTGCTTTGGAAGCTTAGGCGCATAAAGCCGTTGGTATTGGTTGTTGTCCTAAGATGGCAGTCGATAAAACCCACCAACCCGTAATAGTCCAGCGTGAAGGGTTATGGTCTTTTTTTTATTCTGCAACGTTTACACGACGCTTGGCCTTCATATTACCTGATGGTAAGTGACGATAAGGGTGAAGGTGGAAACGCGCTTCACCCGGAATCCTCAACCACTGAGGAACTGGCTATCTTATCTCAAACTGTCGGAACACAACAATGCTATAAATCTCGTTGTTACGGCGACAGACTTAGATAAGATGGTGGTAGCTAGCCAGGCGGACTTAACAGCCTTACCACCAACCAAACTTAGCACACAAAGATGTACCACCCGCTGGGAATCGAACCCGGGACCCCTGGGTCTAAACCGGTGGCTTAGCTACTAGACCACAGAGGCGGTTAAATCGGTAATATATAAATTAAGGTCTAATCTCCCCGTATGCTATTTTCATGTGGGAAAGACTGTGTGTGCACAGTAGTAGTGGGACGTTTAAGAGCAGATGATAATGATTACCAACAAAATAATATAATGTTTATACATACATCTTATCTTATCTCATGTCCACTGCCACAGTCCACGTTTCATCAGAAGACAACTGCACATGTGCTCAGCTCAGGTGGTGAGCCCGTCGCCGCTCTATGCTTTTGAATGTCTGTGCTGTCTTTATTCCGTTAGTCAACTTTTACGACACCCAAGGGAAGCGAGGGGTTCGTAGGAAGTTCGTAGGTAGGTATTACTCGGTAGTGACGATGATATGATGTCATTTATGCCAATTTAGGCTACAGCTACAACATTTCTGTCTACTTTTACTCACCAGCCCTTATGTGATAAATGTTACCGATTTTGGCTTTAAAAGTCTTCGCACATAACGTCCCTCGCATGACTAATGCCCGATTTACACGTATTATGTAATTTAGTAGTTAACTAAATTTTAACTAAATTTTAAGTGACTTATCTACAAAATTGTGTGTTTACATGCAATTAATCACTTAAAATTAAGTTAAAATTTAGTTAACTACTAAATTACTTAATACGTGTAAATCGGGCATAAGGCTCGTACTCTTAAACCAAACTCGCACTAAAATCTCTGCTTGAGTACAGTTAGAAAGGGATGGTGAAATATGCGATGAATAGCACTATCCCTTTCTACGTAAATGTACTCAAGCAGAGATTTGAGTGTGAGTATGGTTTTAGAATACGGACCTATAAACGTAACTAGCAACGGGCAATTTAAAATTTGCCCGTTGCTTGTTAAGGCACAGAATAAATAATAGTACTACGTAGTTACGGTTGCCCTGTGAACAGGGCAATCTATTTATTTCTGTTAAGATCTTGGTATCTGGAGCTGTAGAAAATGATAGGCGCGTCTTACATACAAATTTATTGTATACATACAAAGAGAACAACAAACTGTATCGACATCCGTCCTGAAGTTTTCCTATCATACATCATCTAAAGCTTACATAACGCCATATCCGCACATACATCTATCACATTCATCCCTTACAAAAGCTTGGTCCCCAAAACAAGACATCAACGGCGAGCCTGAAAGATTCGAAAACAGATTTAATTTTAATATTTAATTATATCCTTTACATGGTAACGCCCAACGTCACCCTTGTCAAAATTCTTCAAAACATCAACGTTATCTGAAATTTTTTCTATAATTTTACATTTTACAAACTTAGGTGCAAGTTTAGCCGAAAAATAAGCCGGAGCATTAGATTGAACAAAACTACGCCTCCAAACAACATCACCCACAGCAAACGAAATAACTCTGCGACCCTTATTGTAATAAGACGCATTACGTTTATAAGCTCTAAACAATTGAGTCTGAACTCTAACAAAAATATCAATAAGTGAATTCAAAGAATAAGCAAAAGAATTTCTTTCACCAAAATTAACTTCGTTTAAATTATTAAAAGAATTACTGAATCTATGCAACGAGGCATCAACAATTAACTCTATACCAAACATGAGAAAGTTAGGAGTAAAGTCAGTAGCAAGATTAACAGTATGTACATGGATGTACAGGGCCGTGTCCCACGGATATGCCACATGGAGGGAAAGTACCTTGAGTATTTTGTAGATGGAACATTTTGCTGAAAGAAGACATTATTTGAATTTAAAAAACAATTTAAACTGCATTCATAAATATTTAAATAATTACATGGTTGAACCGGGAATCGAACCCGATACATGAGAAAAATAATCAACCTGTAGCTTTATATAACATAGTGTCACAAATAAAAGGAAGACCATGAATTTTAACATTTGATGTGAAATTTTGTTCAGAAAAATGAAAAACTGACATTGCCGTAAGGACATACAACTGACATTATCATAAGTACCTATTACTAATAAATGTATACACTTTAGAAGTATGCATCATTTCCCTATTATAATTTAAGTGCATGTATAGGTATTATTCTAAATATCCACCACAACAAGATCAAAAAATCAACAGGGAGCGAAATATTCAAAAGAGTGCGACTTTGTATTCAACTGGAAGGGACTCATTTTGAGCTTTGATAAATTGATTAATTTTGTATTAAGAATGTAAAAATTCATGGTCTTCCTTTTATTTGTGACACTAAGTTATTTAGCAAAAAATAATTCTTATTCTGAAGCCTTTCGATCGGTATGATAAAGCTACAGGTTGATTATGTTTCTCATGTTACGGCTTCGATTCCCGGTTCAACCATGTAATTATTTAAATATCTATGAATGCAGTTTAAATTGTTTTTTAAATTTAAATAATGTCTTATTTCAGTAAAACGTTCCATCTACAATATTCAAGGTACTTTCCCTCCATGTGGCATATCCCTGGGAAGCCCTGTATGTAGTGATCTCTTTGATTTAATAAAGACTGAATACAATCAAGTGTTTACCTCTAAAACAATAAAGTTTTCACAAAAATTTCTGTGACTGGGCCACGACTGGTATTTATAAAAGTAGGAATAAACTGTATGAGTTATATAATTTAAGACCATAATTAAAATTTTACAGAATATGTAAAAAAATACTCTAAATTGTTTAAGAAAGTGTGCATACTAGCAAAATCTAATTTCATTACAGATAAAATTAAAAAATCTAATATTAAAATAAAAGCCACTTGGGATATCATCAACCGTGAAACTGGTAAATTAAAACCACGGGACAACACTTTCACTCTTAAAGTTAAAGAAAACCTTATCAATTCAGATGCACAAATTGGTAATATTTTTGATGATTTCTAATATACCTGTGGTAACAACTTCAAATTTAAATTCATCTCCAGTGGCGGCACAATCTTTTCTCGAACAACATGTACCCAAATGTAATGTTTCTTTTAATGTTCAATATATTGAATCTAAAAATATTATTAAAACTTTAAAATCAATAAAAATGAAAAACACAGGTGATTTGTGGGGCATGTCTATAAAAATAATATAAATATTATATATTCTATTGCACCCCATCTTGCTGACATATTTAACTGTATTGATAAAGGAATCTTTCCCGATCTTATGAAGTTTAGTAAGGTTATACCTTTATTTAAATCGGGAAATAAAGAGGACCCCAGTATGTGTCGGTGTCTGTTGTCGTTACGTTCCTTAAAATATGGTTGAGCGAAGCGATGGCTGATTAACATGTCATACTCGTGAACGGGTGCCGCCTGTTTAGGCTGATCTGCTCTTGCTACCTTATTTCTATTTTTAGTATATTAGTAATTGTAGTCTTACTTTTATTTTTCTGTGTTGTAAGACATTGATTACATTGATTATTTTATATTGATAAATACCTGAACTTTTTATTTTTATTAATATATTTTTTACATCCCAAACAAGAGAGATGCACCAGCTTACAAGGCAGTTCTCCAGGGACACGACACGCACGTGTCTCGACAGTTGAATCGACTGCCAACAACCGTAGACTTTGCACGATACTCCCGCGGTACGTGAACACAAAATAAGTACTAGACTAGGTAGCCGAGCCGTCGGCAAAATCAACGTTTAACAAGATTAAACTTTGAACTTAAAACAATTTATATGTTAACCAAAATGTGGTCCGGATGCCATGAACGGAACTATACGTAATAGTGATGTGCCACAGAAAAATTACAAATTATTGAAATTGAATTGAGACAGAAAAACAGAGCTGAGCGCCGCGTGACGTCACACCGAGCTGAGTGAGACAGAGCGATTTATTCTGTTTCACGCTTTTATTCCAAACGGTTTAGATTGGAAAATTGTTATTCCAAAAGAACATATTTTAGATACCATTCGTTCTAATCATGATGATGTTAATGATGGTCATCTTGGAGTTCATAAAACCTTAAAAAAGCTTAAACAACATTATTTTTGGAATGGAATGTTTAAAGACGTTCATTTGTACATTAAGTCTTGTGATGTTTGCACAGCTTACAAACATAGTACTTCTCCACCTTTTGGCCATAATAATATGATAAACCCTAAAAAAGTAGATTTTCCCATGGTTATGCTTTCGGTAGATTTAATTGGAATTTTACCTAAATATATTCTGGTCATAGATATTGGTGTCTCCGTTTTACTGGAGGGTAAATAAATGCTTGAGCGAAATGGACTGTATGAGCGGGGCGGTTATCACATATATATAAATAAATATAAGGGGCAATTTAAAAAGAAGGAAGCCAAGGGCGGAGGTTATGGCCTTCAAGTGTTCCCCTGCGTAAAATAAACAAAATGTAACATTTATTTATGTAACACTATGCAACGTAATTGCTAGCAAAGTTTCCATTCGTAAAGTATTAGTATTAGTCTGTTTCAATTGGTTTTCTAGAGCTAAGTCTGATTCATATTTAGTTAGGTAGTAAGATGCCAAGTCTGATTTTTGTGATCACTAGCTATCCATATTTATGTTTTGATAAAGTCTTACAATATAAATGTTAAAAACCTGATATTACTTCTTTTATTCAAGGTATAACAAGTAATACAATAAAAATCGATTGAAATAGTTTATGTCATCATACGAGGACTAACGCCGAGTGACCTCATATGAGCACATAATATAAAACGAGAAGGGGGATTTTTTCCACAATTTTTTTTTAAGTCACTACTTCATTACTATTCTTAAAAAATCACTTTTTTATACATAGTCCGAAAAAAGTAGTCCTGGGTCTCAGGAGGTTAAGTTTGGTGTTCCTAAAATTATAGTCTGCGATAATGGTTTCAGATGTTTGACAAATTTGTATAACCTAACGTGATGTAGGTAGGTACCTACTGCTCCCTGTTATGTAGGTACATGTAAAACACGAAACGAAACATGCAAAAGATTAATCAGAACTGCATGAAACTTTCTGTATTTTATTGAAAAATACAGTGACCGTAGCGTAAGAAAAATAATATAGGTAGGTATGTAGGTAGGAGGTACCTATAGAATGTAGCTAGGTAGGTAGTAGGTACGTGTCATTTTCAGTGCTAATCTAAACTAGGTTTGTTGATGTAGGTACTAGTAGTACTATTATTTATCCTGTGGTACTAGTATGTACGTGAATTTGCGAATAACTCATCTAACATACCTAACATCAATTTTAAAAGCAAGGTAGGTACCTAATTACCTAGGTAAATAAAAATAACTTACCGGTCGTCCCGTGGAAATAGGTGGAATTTTAAATCTTTATCAAACCTTTACGTGGATTTACAATTAAAAACGGAACAAATCCTGTAAACCATTATTAGTTTTGAAATTACGTTTCACTGCTTAAAACGTACACCCCTTCAAGTTAGAGAGCGCAGAGGAGATTGCGCTCGTCGACTCTGCCACTCACTTCCTCGCAACAAATTCTTTAAACAATAACAAACTGCATAAATCTTATGACTCCTAAAAACATTTTTTTTCGACAACTTTCTTAATTTTACGCATGAAATTGTTTCATTCAATTCTTACATGAAAATATTTGTATTAACAATGATATTATAAGCTATCATTGTGTATTCCGCAGGTCTTAAAAAAGGAAATTTTAATTTGGTTTTTGTTACATTTCGCAGAATAAAAACATTGCTCTAATCAAATTACTAGGTCTGAAACTTCAAAGCAGAATTGTTCTAATTTTAAATATCAATAGGTATGCTTGATTTTGCTTTGAAGTTCATTAAGAGACTTATTTTGCGACAGTTTTTGTGATCGCGCGGCACCCCCTTATGTCAGTTTTGACAAAAATGACAGTTACGTTACGACAGTTACACCCGTTTGCACTAAACTTGGGTTAGGCTTGTCTTAGTTATGATACACTTATGCTTAGGAGCACCCTAACAAAAAAATTGGTTTGCACTAACAGTTCTGTCTGAGCTGTGACGAAATAAAGGAATTGCCTAGTAAAGTTAATGATGGAGGAATGACGAACGATTGGAATGACAGATTGTTTATGGTCTATTAATTTAAAAAACAAAATCTGTTTGAATTTGTCAACGTCTTGTCTTGACCTCAGAACAATATGCTTTAGTTATTGTTCTGAGGTCTTGACAATCTACTAATAGTCTAAGATCCGAGTATAGAACGTCCTTCACCGAGAAGGTTAATGGATGAAAAGTATTTTATATCAAATTTAATATGTTAAATAATATATCGCGAGTGGATTGGCTGAAAAATTTCAGTCCATTAATGATTATTTTAATATTAAAAAAAATATATTTTTTTACATTGCACTGGTTTGGTGGGTGTGTGTTTGTAATGAGCTTATCTTTATATAAACATAAATTTTATTTATTTAACCAGACGGTTGCAAATTACTAATATTGACTTGCCTGTTTACACCTGCCTACCCAATGTTATGACGGGAAAAAAATAGTCAACCTAACGTTTGCATATTATAGAGGCTTCATACTTTCGATTGGTACCTATGTAATTTATCTATTATCGAAACAAGTGCAATATTTAAAAAAACATATTTTTAAATTATTTAATCATATACTGGACTGAAATTTTTAAGCCAACCCACTCGCAATATATTTTTTAACACATTAAATTTGATATAAAATACTTTTCATCCATTAACCGCTCGGTGAAGGTCGTTGTATACTCGGATCCTCTACTATAAGCTACTAAGCTTGAGATCAACCACATAATTTTGTCACATGATAAGGTGTGTGCGTAATAATATTTACAATGCTTCGGTGTTTAATGAAGATGTGTGAATTCAGTAACTAAAACAAAAACATGGAACTGTCGCTCGATAGGTTGAGTCAACTTATGTCACTAATTTATCAGTATGGGAGCTCTAGACATTTTTGTAAGACTGACACACGCCCGCGTCATCGAGCGGTTCTTAAATTATGAGTGGTCGAGCTTTGAGTCGAGCAATAAATCGAAGACAATTTGAAAGTTATGTAAGTACTGTCAACGAGCGAGCTGTCAGCAGCACATAAATAAAAATTAATTCGAAATTATTTGGTCTGCCATCATGCCGTACATAGGACAAGATGGCATTTTTTTAAATTACATAATTATCATTCACATACGGCATGGTTGCTTAATTATATTTCCTGTTTGTAGTATTGCTGTTATTTATAATAAAGTTAAATAAATTTTGGTTTAAAACGGTTTTGTTTTTTTAGTATTTAAAAAAACACTCGTACTGTTTTGCAACCAAGCTAATAGCAAACGCCCTTTTGTCCTATTTG
The DNA here is from genome assembly GCA_963921215.1 of Scoparia ambigualis. Lineage (NCBI taxonomy): Eukaryota > Metazoa > Arthropoda > Insecta > Lepidoptera > Crambidae > Scoparia > Scoparia ambigualis. Next base: position 25,170,753 of record OY992503.1, read on the forward strand.
TTCCTTATAATGATATCGTAAAGATCGATCTTTTTCATGGATTCGTCAATAGGTTTGTTTTTATTTTTAGCCATTTATGCGTTTCTGGTTCATTGCTATTTGAAGTAGGTGTTTTCTTCGCATAAGTATTTGTGATAAGATGCGTTATCCATAACAATAATTATCTTTTTGGTACATTGGTTGCATGCATCTTTTCAGCAGTTAGTATTTTACTTTTGTCAGCCGTCCCTACCACCATTGCACAAGACCGATGACTGCCTGGCCTATACTGCAAAGGAGAAAGCCGATCTCTTGGGCTCTCTTTTCGCATCAAACTCGACCTTGGACGATGGGGAAAACTCTCCACCAACCATACCGCATTGCGCTTGTACAATTCCAAACGTTCAGTTCCTGCAAAGGTCAGTTCGTAAGGTTCTTTTTTCCCTTGATATCCATAAGGCGAGTGGGCCTGATGCAGTTCCACCCATTGTGCTTCGGCCTTTTTTAACGCGCCTTTTCCGTCTCTTTTACACTACTGGCGTCGTCCCGGGCTCTTGGAAGACAGCCCTTGTCCACCCGATTCCAAAAAAAGGCGATCGCTCAGATCCGTCCAACTACAGGCCAATAGCTATTACCTCTTTACTCTTCAAAGTAATGGAGTCCATTATAAACCGCCAGCTCTTAAGGTACCTAGAAGAGAACCAGTTACTAAGTGACCGCCAGTATGGCTTTCGTCGCGGTCGTTCGGCTGGTGATCTTTTAGTGTATCTTACTCACCGATGGGCGGAGTCAGTCGAGAGTAAAGGGGAGGCACTGGCACGAAAGCTTTTGACAGGGTATGGCACAGGGCTCTTCTCTCTAAACTTCCATCATATAGGCTTCCTGAGAAATTGTGTTCATAGGTTGCCAGCTTTCTTACTGAGCGTAGCATCAGAGTCGCAGTCGACGGTTCGTGCTGAAGCCCGTGAATGCTGGAGTCCCGCAGGGGTGTGTGTTGTCCCCTACTCTATTTCTTCTGCATATCAATGTCATGCTGCATAACAACAGCATTCATTGCTATGCAGACGACAGTACTGGGGATACGCTCTACACCGGGCGAGCTAATATTTCTCTGGAAAGCGTCATCGAGAGAAACTAGTGACTGACACCCAGAACATGTTAAGTCATGTCTTGGATTGGGGCCGCCATAACCTAGTCCGCTTAAACCCTTCTGAAAACACAAGTTTGCGCATTTACCACAAAAAAACATCCCTTCGTCGTACCTCTGAACTTTGAAGGAGCTCTCCTTGATACCAATCCGACTATTGGAATCCTTGGCGGCGATATTTCGAGTGACGTTCAGTTTTGTGGTAATTTGGAAGGTAAAGCTAAATTAGCTACGAAAAAGCTGGGTCTGCTTTCACGCCGGCCCACCGTTTACAACTGTATAAAGCACAGGTCAGGCCGCACATGGAATACTGCTCCCATCTCTGGGCTGGAGCACCCCCATACCAACTCCTTCCATTTGACCGCATTCAACGCAGAGCTGCTCGAATTGTCGACGACGTGGTTATTTCAGGACGGCTCGATCCACTGGCTCTTCGGAGAGACGTTGCGTCTCTCTGTATATTGTACCGTATATATCATGGGGAGGTTCTGAGGAATTGTTCGGCTTGATCCCTGCCGCTGATTTCCTTCATCGCACTACACGCAATCGACTATCATTCCATCCACATCACCTTGATGGATGGCGGTCTACTACTGTGCGTTTTTCAAGATTTTTTTTGCCTCGAACTACAGTGTTGTGGAACCAGCTCTCGGCGGCGGTATTTCCGGACCGTTACGACTTAGGGATCTTCAAGAAACGAGCCTATTCCTTCCTTAAAGGCCGGCAACGCACTTGCGATTCCTCTGGTTTTGCGGGTGTCCATGGGCGGCGGTGATTACTTTCCATCAGGTGACCCGTTTGCTCGTTTGCCTCCTTCTGCTATAAAAAAAAGCCCCCCCCCCCATTAAGTACTTTTTTTTATTCATACATACACACTTACAGTTCAGTACATTACATACATTTGTTTGTTGTATTGTATTGTATTATAGTACAACATGTAAGTATGTAATGTAACGGATCAATATGACGTACGTATATGCACACACATTCACACACACATTCAAAATAAATTGTGGAGGGGCGTGCCATCTTTTCGTGGTTTACTACGCTTTTTTATGCTTTACTACTTATTAAAAACCTAAACAATTCAATCAAAATGAAAACAAAAAAACATATCAAAAAGTGTCTGATTGATTGATTTTATTGTAACAGACAGAAAATGACATAAAATACTTTTTTATTTTGTCGTTTGACAACCGAAGTTGGACAGGCTAAGGAAATCTCCATGCTGTAAACACAAAAAACACTACATAAGTATCGCCTTACTCGTTGGGCGCTTCCTATTCGGACTCATAAAGTTAGGATACTATTAGCTATAAGCTTAACCTGACATTACATTTATTTTGCAAAAATGACATAATGCATTTAATTGACACTAACAATTATGTTAGTAATTTTTATTTGACAAGAGATAGTTATTATCTGCCAAATTATTTTAAGCGACAAATACCTTTAACGCTATCCTATTGTATTCAAACGTCAGCCTAAAACTTTGCTAAACAAGTTGCTTCTATTGAGCAATGTTTATTTGACATAGACGTCAGTAGTGTTTCTACTGACATTCCAAATAATTATTTAAATTAAATTATAAGACAAAAGAGGAACACTCTTGCGAAATGTTTGTTAATAAAATGAAACTAAATGAATGTAAAAATAGCTTTAGAAAAAGCCCATGACAATCATTAAATTTAAAAAATGTACAATCTTTAAACATTGTCCACCAGAACATCCAAGGAATGATGGGCAAAGATTTGGAGATTGAATTGTTCATGAACTGTAATAAAATTGATATTCTTTGCGTATCAGAACACTGGCTTAAAGACAATCAGTTCATGTTCAATTTTGAGAATCATTTAGTAGGAAGTTCGTTCAGTCGATAAAATGCAATACATGGTGGCTCCTTAATTATTATTAATAAAAAGTTTAAATTAAAGGAACGCAAAGACATAGTGAGCCTCTCGGTTGAGCGAACAATAGAAATAGCTTGTGTGTGTAACGGTACAGAATGAATGATATCTGTCCGTTAATAAAGAATGTATGAGTATTGCACTAAAATCAATATTAATGCGTTGCCCCACTATTGTGATAAGCATAAAAGGGGAAAATAAACTAGTTTAAAATAATTGCCGTGTGGACGAGTAGCTTTATGTTTAAAAAGTTACAAGAATACTAAGAATTAGTCAATAGACCACTAGCTTTATTTATTTGAATTTCGCGGGGATTGTTCCGCGCGTCCCTTACAAAATAGGCGCCATCTACATTGCGTTTATTTATTTGAGTTTCGCGAGGACTGTTCCAGGTCGGTCAAATCGCTTCACATACAACCAGGCGCCATCTATGTTTCTGAATACTAAACTTTGAAAATTTTAATAAATATTGCTTTATTAGCATTATTAAATGTCTATTAAAAGTAAATTGTTGATGGAAGGCTGCATCTAGATATCCAAATATGTAATATTATTGGCTATCTAAAGAGATTTGATTAATTCATGTGGGCACTAAAGTTCACGCGGGGAAATCTATCATGCGCGGACGGAAGTTGAGTTTGAAAGATAGAAAGAGAGAGGAGATTTTGTGTCCACGTGGAAGGTCTTGAAGTTAGGCATATAAGCTTTGTAAGCGAATCTGAAACCGAGGTGAGTGGGCTGTAGGGCTAGCGATTGGATGAAGGAAAGCGCGGGCGGAAGACGGGCGAGCGGGGGGGCGAGCGAGGGGTAGGGGGCGAGGGAAAAAGGCGCGAATTAAGGACGCTTTGGCATCGCGGTGGATAATAGCGGGGCATTCAATTCAAGATTGTCGGACGGCCAGCGTTATATATTACAATGCTAAAGAATACCCTATATTCGACAAAGTAACGGAGGAGCGGCAAGTTTGCCTCCTTAGTGGAAATCGAAGATAGGTCAGACACTGGTTAGCTGGAGGTAGACACGTTTGACCCAGTCCAATTTCGAGTCTACCTTCGAACACACAGTGTAGTGTTAGGTTTGACACATCGGGTATACTGGCCCAACTTACAGTACGTTTAGAGGTCGGTTGCTTGCAGGGGCGACTTGACTCACACAACTCACCCACACAATTAAGTTTAAATGTGGCTTGGCCCTAAATTGCAAAGGTATTACAAGTAGGGATTGATAGTTAGACAAAATATAGGGAGATTTCGGGTAGTGTTTGGAACCTCGTCAGAGGAGTCTCCTTCTCGGGTCAATCTCCATACCTTGTTGAAGGTAAAGCCGGAACTAACTGGATGTGCCATGGTAAAGATAGTGCGAAAGCCGATCTAATGCCGGGTGGAGATTGTCTTTTGAGAGTGGAATTTGTCTAGACTGGCAAGGGGACAGATGCTGGTCGAAAACTTACAGTAGGTTAGGTAGGCGGCTGTTAGTTGGTTATTTATCTTCTAGATGAGTAGGTGCTTATAGGTAATCATATTTCAAGTGAGGCAGGCTGTAGGAATCTATAGGTAGGCGTCTCTATATGTTATTAGATAATTGGGGATAAAACAGTATGTACATAGTTAGGTCAACATAGGCTAGGTACGTAGATACGCGAAGCTAGGGTTGGATTAACTTCAACTAATAGAATTAAGGATAATTAAGATATAGTAAATAGACATAACTATGCGGTGTTTGATTATGAGCACTGAAATGACCAATCTAGGCATTTAAGCTGTTACAAGAGGACAATAAGACTCTAATTGCTTTCTTCAAGGTGTTACTAATTAACTATTCATCTGAAATAATTAGCAGAATTAACGTAATATTGAACCATCATTAGTATGGATTACCTAAGAGTCTAGGCTGATTTCCTATTACAACAAAATATTATTAAGTTATAGCAAATAAGCAACCCTGTACTGTGATGTTTGATTTCTGATACTGAAATGACCAGACAGGCATTTTTAGCTTTCCCTGAGGTACGATACGGCCTTAAATTACACTCTTCAATGTGTTATAAATTAACCATCCAGATACCTATTAGTAAAAATTAAGCTAATATTAAACAACTAGGAAACAGTTTGGAACATAGGTTATCCTGCCTGAAGATGCGAATGCACCTTAATGGTCAAAGTTACCTTGCAAGTTATGTAGAACCTGTTGTACCTTGGACAGTTTTTTAGTTATATATTTTTTATTGTGATTTGACGTACAGCACACAAATCATATTTGCATATTTCGAAATTTCAATTACACACATCAAAAGTGTCTAGGGATCAAGCATTTTTTGCGGATTTCTTGAGATTGAGATGTGGCTTTGTAATAAATTTATGATTTTATAAATTTATATTGATCGTTTTTGGTGCATTTCATAATTTGAAACAGGAACTTTCAATCAATTTCTAGTAAAAGATGAAAATCAGCTGTCAATATTTTCCCTATAAAAACATACAACGCATTGAAGACATTATTAGTGCTACTGTTTCCCTACTACTGATTAAAACCAACGTTATTATGGAGCGGCGACGTCATTTAAGCAGGGAAGAAATGCTCAGAGCCGTGGGAATGATAGAAGCTGGTTCCCGGCAACGTACTGTGGCTTTAGCTCTGAATACAAGTCAGAGTGTTATCAGTCGACTTTGGACACGTTACCGAAGCACTGGTACCGTGGCTGAGCGCCATGGAGGACGGTATCGCTGCACCACACGGAGACAAGACCGATACATTCAAATCACAACTCGAAGAGCTCCAACAATAACCGCCATGATGTTAGCCGTGAGGCTTCATCACTCTTCAGGGAACTTAATTAGCGACCAAACAGTCAGAAACCGCTTGCATGAAGTGAACCTTCATTCCCGAAGACCGCTAAGGGTACCACCTATAGCAATGCACAATCGTAGGATTCGATATCAATGGGCTCTTGAACACAGAAATTGGGCAGAAGAACAATGGCGTTTCGTGTGCTTTTCTGATGAGTCTCGTTTTGGTATGAGACCGGATACAAGACTTATACGACACTTGAGAACCCCTGGACGCCAACAGCGATTAAAATCCTGCCAGGAAGTCCATCCTTATAGTGGTGGAACCATCATGGTATGGGCGGGTATTTGGATCGGCGGAAGAACTGAGTTGATTTGGATCAGAGGCAACCTCAACGCTCAAATTTATGCTGAGACGATTGTATCAGACGTCATCGTTCCTCTACAACTGCAAATCGGTCCCTTATTTCAGTTAATGCATGATAATGCACGACCGCACACCGCAAGAGTTGTAAGACAGACTCTCGCCGCAGCTAACATCAATGTCATGCCCTGGCCTGCTCAGTCGCCAGACTTGAACCCGATTGAGCATGCATGGGATATGCTACAGAGAAGAGCTCTGCCGAATATGGAGGGTATCCAGTCGCAAGAAGACCTTTTTTTGTTGTTGCAACGAACATGGGCGGCCATTCCACAGCGTGATTTGGATGAACTCATTTTGAGTATGCCAAACCGATGTTCTTGTGTTGTTAGTGTTCGCGGTAGAAACACGGATTATTAATTGTTTAAGTTACCCAATAAAATTTTAAAGAAAACTGTTATTTCAGTCTTTTTTTCGAACTTTAATGTTAGTGGTTCAAATGTCAAAAATCCCTTTATTAGGAAAATGGCAAATTTTTTTATTAATGCAAAGGTGACTTGGTTTATCGTTACTGTAGACAAACGAAAACACTTTATTTGATGAATCCTTAAAGAAAATTTTAATTAATATCAATCAGGAGAAAAGTTATTGCAAAAATATATGTTGATCCCTAGACACTTTTGATGTGTGTATTTGGGTACTCACCACCAAAATATCAGAAATGTATATTTCATACTTACAGAGATTTTAAAATTTAAAAAAAAAGGTAAATAAGGCCAAGGTACAACATACCCTATGTACCTGGGCCAGTACTACGGTGTACCTAGGACAGATGGAGAATTTGGGGGTAATTTAAGCAAATTATTAAGTTTTCTTAACCAAAATCGTTTTATTCGGTCTATTACAATATTTAACAAAACACTTTAGAAATTCTGAAAAAAATTAAAATAATATTCGTGGTTTTTTTGTTTGCTTTTCAAACAAAATCTCTAAACCAAAACAACTAACTTTTAACCACTGTTTTGTTACATCACAAACTTTTAAATTAATAGGCACATAGACCTAGGTAGGTACATTTGAATTTATCACATAATATAATATAGCAAATCAATATAACCTATAATATAGCAAATAGAAAATAAAATGTTTAAACAATTAACTTTATAAATTATTATTTCTCTCTTAAACTTTTTAATCAGTTATTAGGACTAGCTTATATAAGAACACTATCAATATAAAGATATATTATTTAACCTTAAGCATTTAGTAGAAATCCCAGTACTTCTGTATCTCTGGAACATAATAAATTTCTCTGTTCTTGTTAACTTTTTGCGGGGTCTTAATTTTTTCTATAATGTCACTCATCGGGTACAGATTCAAATCCTCTTTTTCAGGCCATTTCCAGTTTTTAAGTGATGTTTGCATTGATTTCAGTAATACACCCTCTTCAGATATTGATTCTACCTTTCCGACAAAATAGGAACCTTCATATACAAATATAACATAGTCTTAAATATTGTAATTTTCTTTATTAACATGTTCAGCCTGCAGGTTCTCATCTTTGCTGTCATTGTCGGAGGCACCTTCAGATGTGTCACTCTGTAAATAGTTGGTAGAATTTTCACTGGTTTCTGTTTCGGATAGAATTCTTCTTTGTATCTTTTTTGCATTATTGAATCTGTTTTTATTCATAAATTTACTTTTTGCCAAAAGATTGATGGACTCTGCTTGATTAAATTTAGTTGAAACATGTTTTTTAGTCTTTATATTTTCAATTTCTTGCTTTTCTGGTGTATCGGTCAAAATTCTGGATCATCCTTTTTGTCTTCCTTTTCGTGTTTCTTTACGAGGTTCGGCTTTTGGGTGAGGGCGTATTATAGCCGGCGATATCAAAGTTGGCGATTTTCCATCTATAACTTCGAAATCTGAAGCAGTCGGCTGACTAAAAGGCACCTGATCAATAATTCTGGTTGGTGATTTTTCGATAAGTGGACGATCGGAATAGGATGCGGGCATAAAATCAGCATATGTATAGATATTTTCATTTAAAGGATGGAAACCAGTTGGACTAAAACCATTGCAAATATTGTTAGGTGTGAAGGCAAGGGGAAAAGCTTTTCCCACCAAGCCAGCAATATCATATATAGTTAATGGTTTTCCCACATGACCTGGAGACATTAGTAACTCGTTAGCCGCTGTATTAAAATAAGACTTAAAAGGGCCAAAAACTGTCTTGTCTAGTGGTTGCATATAGTTACTAGTATGTGGATGTAGAGTAATAAGCTTTACACCATTATCTTTAACCATTTGTATTGCCGGTACCGAAATATGACTTTCATGATTATCCATTAAGAGAAAGACAGGTCGTTCTTTGGTAGGCTTTGCATATTTCATAAAATGCTGGAGGAATATCACAAACATGGACTCGTTTGACCAACCGGATGGATTGGCGCCTCCAATACTGCCTTCAGGAGCTCCAGTTATAATAAAATTCTTAAAGTTTACACGAGGGAATATCAGCATGGGTGGAATAAAACCACCACCTGCATTAATAGCCGCTATCATTGTAACCGTTGTTCCTCTTTCAGCGCTAGTCATTGACCCAACTTGTTTCACGCCCAGAGGTGCTAATATCTTTGGAGGAACATGGCCAGTGGACAATCCAGTTTCGTCTAAATTCCAGATGTCAGTCGCATTTATGTCAGAGGGACATTGAGAAAGGACTTTCTTAAAATTGTCGAATATTATACTCACAGTATGTTTGTTAAACGCCGAAGAGCGAGCCAAACTAGTAGCTTCTAACTAGGCTTTCTCAAAGACAATTCGTTTTGGTATCGCTTCCTAAACAATCGCAGCCAATAATCTCCAGCCATTTTGTTTGTATCCCAGCTCTTTGGGTACTGTTTTCCATTCGCTTTTGCAAATTGGTATGCAAGTATTTTCACGTCTTTTAAAGTCAATCCAAATTGCAAGTGTGCAGCGTCTTTAATATAGTCAACCAGACTATGCTCTTCGGTGCGATCAAAAACTTGATTAACTGCAAGGTTTTCGTGTAACTTGCTTTCATCCTTACCTATTTCCAAACAGTGCTTTAAATGACGATGCAAAGTTGTTCTTGGTAATCCAAAATGTTTGGAAGCACCGAAAGTGGAGAATTTTTTCTCCTTAATCATTGTAATCGCATTTGTCAGATCACCCATATTAATAGGTGTCCTTTTCTTCTTCTCCTTACTTCTCGGCATGATTTCTGAAATAATAAAGATATTTGATTAGGAGTATATTACGTAAGTGTGAAAAATTTTAATAAAATATTCTCCCGGCCAAGGTACAACATCCAGGTTGTACCTTGGCCACTGACCAAGGAACAACTGATCGACAGTGACCGAGGTACAACACTACTCCAACTTCAACAAAACGGTGGATTATATATAGTTTAGAGGTTATGTATCTCGTAAGTTTTTTTATTGTGTTTACACTTGTTGAATAAAAGAACCGATAGCATATAATAGTTAAGTGACTATTATAAAACGTTTAAAACTATCAGACTTCAAAATATATTAGAAATACTTACTTTTTTGCCAAAAAAAGTTTTAGAGTCGATAACACCAAACACCGGCTCAATGGCGGTATGCGACTAACTTCACATTGAATAGTCGGTAGTGACGTACCGAATACCATAAACACTAGAAATTAGTATCGCGCGAATATTTGAAACGAGCCTAATGGCCTAGGTACACATAGTGCCAAGGTTTAACTTTATACCTATTAAAGTGAGTAAAGAATAACTTCTAAATATAATTGACTTAATTATCTACAAGGACAACTGTGGACAATTACATGGTACTTACCTACTTAAAGTATACTAGCTAGGATTTACTAGGCTACTAAATAATCACCCAGTCTGAGAGACAGGAGTAGAAGTTAATGAAAATAATTAACTTAAGTTCACTTCCTAAAAGGTTAAAGATGTAGAATAAATTAGACGTCTTTAAAAACTTAAGATGGAATATCCTGCCAAGGCAACCAATACAATGTAGTTATATTGGTACTTTATGAGAACTGTATAATAAATACTAAGAGTAAATAAAAGTAATTTTACTTTAAATAATAGCATTCTATTTTAGTTTACTACCTAAATGAAGTAGGTTGTTGAGTAAAACAAACATCTTTTAATAAACTTAAGATGTGATAATCTGCCAAGGCGACAGATACAATCTAGTTATATTAGTAATTTATGAGAATTGTATAATAAATACTAAGAGTAAATAAAAGTAATTTTACTTTAAATAATAGCATTCTATTTTAGTTCACTACCTAAAAGAAGTAGGTTGTTGAGAAAAACAAACATCTTTTAATAAACTTAGATGTGATAATCTGCCAAGGCAACCAATACAATGTAGTTATATTGGTACTTTATGAGAACTGTATAATAAATACTAAGAGTAAGTAAAAGTAATTTTACTTTAAATAATAGCATTCTATTTTAGTACACTACCTAAAAGAAGTAGGTTGTTAAGTAAAACAAACATCTTTTAATAAACTTAAGATGTGATAATCTGCCAAGGCGACAGATACAATCTAGTTATATTGGTAATTTATGAGATTTGTATAATAAATACTAAGAGTAAATAAAAGTAATTTTACTTTAAATAATAGCATTCTATTTTAGTTCACTACCTAAAAGTAGGTTGTTGAATAAATTATTCACCATTTATGGAACTGAAGGGTTAATATTCTGATAAGGCAATAAACACAGTCTGTTATTATTGTTACATTGTGATATCTTTATAATAAACTCAATAATCAAGGAAGTAAGTAAGTTCTGTTGAATGCTAGCTTTCCACCTCTGTTCAATAAGTGCCTAAAGACATAGGTTGTTGCATTGAATAATTAAGTTTTGAATGTGATCAAGATATAGGGATAGCAGCAAGCCCTAAGGTAAATTCTATTGATTTTATAAGAAATAATAGAGTATAGAACTTAATAAATACTAATTTTCATAATGTAAGATGAAATTAAATTTAAAGAGTAATGTAAATTCTCAGTTTAATAGAATTTGAAGCCACTGGCTAGTATATATATATATATATATATATATACAAATCAGATTCCTATCTGGTCGGGGCCAATATAAACAATGAGTTGTTTGGCACGCTAATAGCGGGGCGGGGCTATTAAATTACCAGAACCCTCTTATGCGTAATAAACTCATAAACTCGTAATAAACTCTTTTACGTAATAAAATCAAAATAATAATAATACCTGCGAGCGATACTGTTTTCCCTATTATTTTTGAGTGGTTAAGCATTTCTTTCCCGCGGCTGCTGTAATGGATTTAGGTTGTAGTTCGGACGAAGATACTGATAGGCTTAAGCACATCTAGGATGTTAGGTATTGATGATTAGGTTAATAGGTTGGTAGGAAATAATTTAACACAGGGATAAGCCAATTACTAAACTTTCACGGAAAAGATTTGGGTTACTTAGACACGGTTATCAACGTAGGTTCCATTAGACGATCTGGCCAAAATATTATCATATTATTTTATTACATCGCTTGGCTGAAGTTTATCACCAATAGGTTTAAGTTATGTTAGGTCTAAATTAAGGTTCCATTATCATACCACAACAACACACTATACCACACATCAACTACACAAGCATTAGATATAGTTCACATAGCCTTTAGTTAAGTTAAGAGTTAGTATAATATAATTTAAGTTGAGAGTTAGGGATAATTTAGTTGATGGTAATCTCGCATGGCGGTACGTGGCAGGTTAATTAGTTTTAAGAAGAAAATAGTTATATAAGTTAAGGCAACGGCGGTGATGTATGTATGTAGTTAGAGAAATATACAGCATTTGAACAGGTAGAGGGTGGTGTGTTACAAGAGTTGGAGCAATTTGTTGTATTAAGTGTATACAGACCTCCTTCAGCGTCATATGATTTTTTCGAAAAGTTATGGATGAGGCATTACATAAAGTCCGCAATGTAGGTAAAACAATAATTGTTTGCGGTGATTTTAATATTAGTTTGTTAGCAAATTCCATAATGTGTAACGGTACAGAATGAATGGTATCTGTCCGTTAATAAGGAATATGTATTCCTTGTGACTTACACTCATGTGAGTGTAGCACTAAAAGCAATATTAATGCGTTGCACCGTAATTGTGATAAGCATAAAAGGGGGAAAATAAACTAGTTTAAAATAATTGCCATGTGGACAAGTGGCTTTATGTTTGAAGGTTGTAAGAATTAGTCAATGGACCGGTGGCTTTATCTTTATTTGAATTTCGCGGGGATTGTTCCGTGCGTCGCTTGCGAAATAGACGCTGTCTATTGGTTTTGATTGATTGGAGATTCGTGGGGATTGGTCAGCGCGTCCCTCGCGACATAGGCGCCGTCTACCGTGCGTTATTTACTTGAGTTTCGCGGAGACGGGAATCGGGTCGGTACAATTGTTTCACATACAACCAGGCGCCTTCTATGATCATGATTGCTGAACTTTTATAATTTTACTAAATACGGGATTATTAGCATAAGTGGGTGTTTATTAAGAGGGAATTGTTGATGGAAGGCTACATCTAGATGTTCAAATATGTAATATTGGCTATCTAAAGAGATTTGATTGATTTATGGTAAGCACTAAAATTTACGCGGGAGCGTCGGTCATGAGCGGGCGGAAGTTGAGATTGAAAGATAGAAAGAGAGAGGAGATTTTGTCGCCACGTATAAGAACGTGAAGTTGACCATGAAACAAAAGATAACGGGTGTGAAGTAGAGGCGAGTAAGCGATAGGGCTAGCTATTGGGTAGAAGTAGGTGAGTGGATTTTGCGCGGGCGAAAGTTGGGCGAGCGAGGCGCGAAATTGGAGGGCTTTTGGCGTCGCTGTAGGGAAGAGAGGCATTTAATTCAAGGTCATCGGGCGATAACGATCTCATACGCGGAAAAAGAGTGTCCTAGCCTTTTAAGCGCGCTAAGTGATATTCGAGCTGCGATATTGATTAGGATTGTTTGTGAAATTGAAAGTGATTGTTGGAGTAAAATTGTTGCTGTCGCAACTCGAATCTGGTAACGGAATGAAGTATTTCGGGTTATATAGCGGATACGCGTAGCGGTGTCAACGAAACTATGTATCTTTCAACTGATTCCGATCAGGAGGCGTTTGGCTGTATTCGATAATGCCAGCGTTATAAATTACAACGCTAAAGAATACCCTATATTCGACAGAATAACAGAGGAGAGACAAGTTGTCTCCTTAGTAAAAATCGAAGATAGGTCAGACACCATTTAGCTGGAGGTAGACGCGTGTGACCCAGTCCAATTTCGGGTCTGCCTCCGAACGCACAGTGTAGTGTTGGGTTTTAAACCCTGAGTTTACTGGCTCGACTCAATAGCTCTCTTAGAGGTCTGTTGCTTGCAGGGGCGACTAGACTTACACAACTCACCACACAATTAAGTTTAAATGTGGCTTGGGCCTAGATTGCAAAGGTATACAGGTGGGGACTGTTAGTTCGACAAAATATAGGTATTTCAAGTGAGGCAGGCTGTAGGAATCTATAGGTAGGCGTCTCTATATATGTTATTAGGTAGTTGGGGATAGCACGGTATGTACATGCTGTGCCCACATAGACTAGGTACGTAGGCCGCGAAGCTAGGGCTGGATTAACTTCAACTTATAAAGTTAGGGATAATTAAGATATGGTACCTAAATAGAAATTACTATGAAGTGATGTTGATTATGAGCACTGAAAAGACAGATCTAGGCATGTAAGCTGTTACCGTAGGTTACAATAAAACTCTGATTGCTTTCTTCAAGGTGTTACCAATTAACTATTCATAAATAATTAGCAGAAGTGGGGTAATATTGAACCATCATTACTTTGGATTACCAAGGAGTCTAGACTGGTTTCCTATTACAAGAAAAGTAATAATGAGTTATAGCATATAAGCATAACTTTGCTGTGATGTTTTCTGTTACAGAAAGTGACCAAGCAGGAATTCTTTTGGCTTTCCCTGAGGTGCAATACGGCCTTGAATTGCAACTCTTCAACGTGTTATAAATTGACATCCAGAAGCCTATTGGTGGAATTTAAGCTAATATTAAACAACTGGGAACCAGTTTGGAACCTAGGTTGTTTCGCCTGAAGATGCGAATTCACCTTAATGGTCAAAGACCTTACAAGTTATGTACTTCTGATGTTGTGAAACGTAGAAATATATGATTGGTAACAGCCTGAACAGACTAGACTGATGGTGCAGTCTGCTTTATACCTGTTAAGGTGAGTAGGGAATAGCTTCTAAATATAATTGATTTAATTATCAACAGGGGCAGCTGTGGACAGTTGCATGGTGCTTACCTACTTGAAGTATACTAACTATGATTTGGTAGGCTATTAAATAATCACCCAGTCTGAGAGATTGAGGTATGAGTTAATGAAAAATAATTAACTGAAGTTCGCTTCCTGGAAGTTAAGGATATTAAATGGATCAGGCATCTTTTAGTAAACTTGAGATGTAATAAGCTGTCAAGGCAGTCAATACAATTTAGATAAATTGGTAATTTATGAGAACTGTATAATAAACACTAAGAGTAAATAAAAGTAATTTTGCTTCTAATAAAACGTAACGGTTCAAATGTAACGTATTCCCTCCTACCTATGACATAGGGTCCTTCAAACGAGGCGTGAAGAAGCACTTTGTGGGCCGGCAGAATGAGGATGACTGATGCTACGTCTCTTACGCTGCACCAGTTGTCCTCGCGCCTGGACCTCATTTCTACTTAACATCAGGTGGAGTGGAGTCATTTGCCGGGCTCAGTATAAAAAAAATAAATGATAGCATTCTATTTGAATTCACCTCCTGAAAGGAGTAGGAAATTGAATATATTAAACATCTTTATTTAACTTAAAATGTGATAACTTGTCAATGCAGCCAATATAATTTAGTTATATTGGTGATTTATGAGATCTGTATAATAAATACTAGGAGTAAATAAAAGTAATTTTGCCTTTATTAATGGCATTCTATTTTGGTCTACTGCCTGAAGGTGGGTTTTGAATAAATTATTCACCATTTATAGAACTGAAGGTTAATATTCTGATAAGGCAATAAAGACAGTCAGTTAATAATGTTACATTGTAATATCTTTATAATAAACACAATGATCAGAGCAATAAGTGGAATCTGTTGGGTGCTGGTTTCACACCTCTGTTCTATAAGTGATATCATAAGACATAAGGTATTGCATTGAATAGTTGGGTTCTGAATGTGAAAAAGATATTAGGATGATAGCAAGCCCTAAGATAAACTCTATTGATTTTATGAGGAACAATAAGAGTGTAGTACTTAATAAATTATTTTCATAATGTAAGATGAAATTAAGTTATGTAGATTCTCAGTAAAGGATAAAGTAACTTCAATTGGTCGGGGCCAAAATTAAACAATGTGATGTTTGGCACGCTATGGAGCGGCGGTTGGGGCTCATAAACTACCACAAAACTCTTTTATGTATAATGCTATCGATTATAAATGATAATAATACCTGCAAGCACAGCTATCATCTGATTATCTTTGAGGGTTTAAGCATTCCTTTCCCGCAGCTGCTGTGAAGGATTTAGGTCACAGTTCAGGCAAAGACACTGATAGGTTTATGAATATCTAGGATATTAGGTATTGATGGTTAGGTTAATAGGTCAGTAGGAAATAATTTAACGCAGGGATAAGCCAATTACTAAACTTTCACGAAAAAGACTTGAGTTACTTAGATGCGGTTAACAACGAAGGGTTCACTAGACGATCTGGCAAAAATAGTATCATTATATAATATTACATTGCTTGACTGAAGTGTATTGCTAATAGGGTTAAGTTATGTTAGGTCTTTTTTTTTTTTTTTTGAGAGCGTAAGGCTTGAAGTGGCGGACACGGGACCTAATCCACTTGGGCAATGACCACGCGGAGCCACCCCGTCGCCGTGTGCTAACCTATAACCGCCGCATAGCAGCAATTACGCGCCAGCACACGGCGACTACGCGCGCGAGGCACAACACAACAACCCCCATAGAAAAGGGGGACGAACACAAAACCTGCCAGCATGTCCAGCTTCCCGGGCATGCTGGCCAGACACACAAACATCCGCAGGAGCACGCCCGCGTTCCGCGAGCATGCACCGCAGACACTCACAATTTGCTGGTGCGGGACCCCTCAATGGTTCACTTCGAGAAGGCCTGATGACACGACGGCCAGTTTGGTCGTCTAGCCATCCTGCCTCCCATCATTGCGTCCCCGGGAGTCCCGCACCAGCCCCACACGAAACATGACACACAACCACAAACATCCGCACGACGCGAGCACAACACGACACTTGGCCGCACCTTCCATCAGACCCACCGGGCACCTGGGGTGGTATAATTAAATACCCATACCGGTGCCCGGCAATCGGAGCCACAACAACACACAGCATACAGCACCTACACAAGACATAAAACATTCATTCCGACGAAACACAAAGACATAAAACGAGGAAACGCCCCTAACTGGCGCTGGCGCCCGGATCCGGAGGATCGTCCGCCACCTCCATGGGCCCAGTTGACCTTTCCTCTCTTGGTGGAGGGGGAGGCCTACTCCACGGGTTCACTTTTGACCTGGTGATGGGGGGCCTGCAGGTCCTTCCCCCCAGCTGGTGTTCGCTGGGGAGCCCCGCCTCCCTGCACACTGCGCAGTCCGGCTTTTCCTTCACGCACTCCTCCGCTCTATGACCCGGTGCGCTGCATCTGTAGCACCAGGTGCTACGGTCAACCTTCGCTTCGCAGGTGTAGCTGGTGTGACCTGCGCCGTAACACCTGTAGCAGCGCACCGGGAGCCTCTCCATTGCCACAACTCGCGCCCTCACCCATCCCACCGTCAGGTGGCCCGCATCCACCAGCGGTCTGGCCTCCCCTACCGGCATCCTCACCAGCATCGTGTTCGTGCCCCAGGGGCCGGCCCGAAGAGCCCCCAGCGACACGAGCTCCGCGTTACAACCAGTTTTGGCCACGATGGCGGCCGTCACCATCTCCGGCTTCACACCCTCATTCAGGCCCACCAGCCGCAGTTCCGCCTTCCAAAACGGCCTACGGACCTCGGCCTCCTCCGCAATAACGCCTCGCAGCTTCTCCGCAAGCGCCTCTGCCTTGGAGGCGCTTGTCGCGCCCGGGATTTCGAGTTTACGGCAGCCCGCGGCCGTATTCCTCATGCAAACGGCCTCGATTCCGAGGTCCTGTAAATTGATGGCCCCGACGGCCTTCTCCATGACCTCAGCGTAGGTCACTCCCCTAGCCGCGGCTTCGGGCTTGATGGTCACCGTGACCACCGACGAGCGCGTTGCCACAAGCCTCGCCCCGGTAGCCGACCTCGCGGCAGTCCTCCTACTCGGCGCTGTGGCCCCTGCAGCGGCCCTGGCCGCCGCAGCCGCAGCGCTCCTCGCCTTCTCCCTTGCCTTCTTCGAGAGACTGGTCCGCCACTCGTTCACGGGCGTATTGGAGGCCGCTGCTAGGGCAGGAGAAGTCGCCCATATTTGCGGCCTTACCCCACCAGGCGTTCTCTGGGGAAGCGGCGGGCTCTCCCCTACGGACCCAAGCCCAGGGGCCATCTCCAAAGGGTGTTCATGGGGGGCGCTGGAAGGCCCAGCGGCCACCTCAGCATAACTACTCCCAGCACTCCGCCTCTCATGCGCCAACGGCGGCCTCATCGGAGGCTCCCGTGGGAGGCGCTTCTCCAATGCGCCTATTTTGTCGTTGAACATGCCTCCCAAGGACTCCAGCATGTCCCGCTTGAGGCCCTCCACCATGTCTCTTTTAAGGTCCTCTATGGCGGCCTTACGAGATGCTGCCTCCCTCTGCGTTTCCTCGACCATTTCGCGGGACAACCTCGCCTCCCTCCGTGCCGCTATTTGCGCCTTCTTCAGGGTGTCCAGTTCCTTCTCCAGGGCGGCTATCTGCTCTCGCATTCGAGTCTGTTCACACACGAGCTTGCCATTAATCCTGTTCAGGTGCCTCACCTCCTCGTCCGCGGTCCTCTCTACCATAAGCCCGAGGCTATCTACACAGGCCAGCAGATAGCGTATTCCCGTGTTTATGTCCCTTCTGATTGTCCCCTTTATATTTCCGGAGATAGCCGCCGCGTGGTTCAGTGCGAACAGGGCCTTTTTGGCTATCTCCTGTACGTGACTCCCAGGGCATGACTCCACCTGCTGTCGTATACCGACTAGCTCTCTGCATTTCAGAAGTTTGGCAGTGGACTCGTCAACATCAGAGGCCTTGGGGCCCTTCCCTACCACCTTGGCCCTCTTTTTAGGAGAGGCTGGGGGAACGACGGGGGCATCCACCTCCTACTCCCCAGACATGCTTTCGAAAGAGGGGACCCTCGCGGCCCTTTTGGCCGCGGCCAGCCCGGTCGAGGTGCCCAGTTTCTCCTTTCCTTTGCTCTGCTCAAGGGCGACTCTTTTAGCCTCATGTCCTGGGCTCTTCTTGCGCAGTCTGGTCCTCACTGATCCTTCCGGACTGTCACTCGAGTCGACCCTAGAGTCGACTAGAGGACGCTTCCTACATTCCTCCACAATTGCATGCACTGTCTGCAACACCTCAACATCCTCTTCGGACCCTTCAGATTCGGAGCCAAGCAGTATCGGCTTGTCAGCCACTCCCTTGCTCGACTGTTTGCCCTCCCGGCTCCGCAGATCCTTCCGCCCGTCGCCAGGCCCACCACCCACGGCAGGCCTAGTACAAGGCCCTGCCGTGGCGTCAGAAAGAGGTTTATTATTAGGATCCATATTCTTAACCCACGAGTGTGGGGCAAAAACGGACCACCCGCGCAGAGGCCCCTGTGCGCGGGCTACCCTAAGTACGACAGAGGTCGGGTGGTATCTGAAGGTTTGTAACAGGTTTTCTCCCGGGTTTTAAAGTCTTGCCTGACGCGGCCGGCCGGCTAAGGCAAGCCCTCGGTCCCCTCCCCAACAGCTCCCCCACAGACGCCTCGAGTGGGCTCATCGCTGCCGGTTCGGGGATTACGATGCTCAGGGGCTGGCGTGAGGCCCCTGGTACACCCCTTTCGGGGTGCTCCCCATTCCCCCCCATGGTCGCTAGCGGGTGGGCTGTAAGCCGCCCACCAACCCGTCCGAAGACGGGCGCCCGTCGCCGCGCCCCGCAACGACGGCACCTTTGCGTGAAGGGCGCCCAGAAGGGGCGCCGACTACCCCGTTCCCCCCCCCCCCGTGTAACGACGCCCAGAAGGCAAGAACAAGACAAGACAAGAATAACTGCCACTTCGGCCACCTGTATGGATAACATATATACAAATGTAAAGCCACTGTCTAAGCAAATTATTAATAACCTGGACTCTGATCATTGTAGCCAAATGGTCAGCTTTCCCCACCAGCGTAAGCAAGTGATGAAAAAGAATATCACTGTTGTGCCAAAAACTGCAGGTCGGCTGGAACACCTAGATACAAAATTAAATTATTTAGAATACATTATCAACCCTAATGTCTTTTATAATTATTTTTTTAACATATATTATTCAGAATTTAATAAAACTTTTGTTCCAAAAAAGATCTCGGCTAGTGGTACTGTAACTTTTAATGAATGGGCTACAATTGGTATTCACAAAAGTAGGAAACGCCTTTATGAACTTTATGGTGAGCGCAACTATAATACCAGCGATGACTTTAAATTATATGTTAAAATATATTCAAAAGAGTATGCCGATTAGCCACGGCAAACTATCAGAGTTCTAAGATTAAGAATAGTAATGGCAAAATAAAAATGATATGGAATATTATAAATCGTAAAACAGGAAAGGTCAAAAGTCGTAATAATGAGTACAATTTAAATTGTGATAATAAAACCTTGACTTCTGATGCTGATGTTGCTGCAGCATTTGAGAGGTTTTTTACTGACATTCCAGTTTCAACTACAAAAACCTTGATTTCCTCCCACACTGTAGCTGAATCTGTTTTAGAGGAGGGTGTTAAAGATTGTGAAAGTAATTTCAGTTTCAAAAAAATTTGTGTAATAGATATAATAAAAACATTTAACACTCTCAATAAAACAAAACTGTTAATCTGTGGGGTAATTCCGTGGACGTCGCTAAATCTATAATTATGACAATAGCTCCAGTTTTAGCTTGCATATTTAATTAATGCATTGACTGTGGTGTTTTTCCTGACCTCTTGAAATATAGTAAAAAAATTCCATTATTTAAATCAGGTAGCACTTCTGACCCCTCTAATTTTGACCTATTTCTGTGCTACCCACATTTGGTAAAATTTTTAAAAAGTTGATGCTAGACTAAATGCAAATTCATTTTTATAGAAATAAACTTTTACATTGTAAACAGTATGGTTTTACTAGGGGTCGCTCTACAACTGACGCCGGTGTTGAGCTTTTAATCCAAATATTTGATACCTGGGAGGAATCACAGGATGCCCTAGGAGTATTTTGTGATTTATCCAAGGCTTTTGATAGTGTTTTACATGAAACTTTGGTCAGAAAGCTTAACCACTATGGAATTAGGGATGCTTCTTTGAGCCTTCTAATCTCATACTTGAGTAACAGGATTCAAAAGGTCGACATTAACGGTAAAAGATCTCCGGGATCAGTGGTTAAAATGGGAGTTCCGCAGGGTTCAATACTTGGTCCATTCTTGTTTTTGGTTTATATTAATGACTTACCTTATTTTGTAAAAGACAGTCATGAGATAGTATTGTTTGCTGATGATACTTCACTTTTATTCAAAGTGAAACGACGACACCTAAATTACGACGATGTGAATAATGCGGTCTCAAAGATTGTTCACTGGTTTAGTGTTAATAACTTGCTATTAAACGAGAGAAAATCCAAATGTGTAAGATTTGTATTGCCTAATGTTAAGCAGGTAATAACTGGTGTACAAATTAAAGATAAGAATGTGAATCCTGTGGACACCACTCTGTTCTAGGCATCACGTTGGATGCCAAGCTACAGTGGGGCCCACATATAGCTAAATTGTCGAATAGACTTAGCTCTGCGGCTTATGCAGTAATGAAAATCCGTTAGTTAACTGACGTTGATACAGCTAGATTAGTTTATTTCAGTTACTTTCATAGTGTAATGTCGTACGGCATTTTACTGTGGGGAAATGCTGCCGACATTCAAACTATCTTTGTGCTGCAGAAAAGGGCTATTCGAGCAATATATAACCTACAGGCTGGTGACTCTCTCATAGAGAGATTTAAGGATATAAGTATAATGACAGTTGCATCACACACACATTTATGAAAACCTGATGTATGTTCATAAAAATATTGAAATGTTTTCAAAACACAGTGATATTCACAAATTAAACACTAGAAGTAAGAACAAATTAGCAGTACCTTATACTAGGCTCCATAAAATAAATAATTCTTTTAAGGGTCTGTGTGTACGATTATACAACAAAGTACCAAATGATATTCAGAAATTAAATCTTGATTTTTTTTTTATACTAAGCCCGGCAAATGACCCCACTCCACCTGATGTTAAGTGGAAATGAGGTCCAGGCGCGAGGACAACTGGTGCAGCGTAAGAGACGTAGCATCAGTCATCCTCACTCTGCCGGCCCACAAAGTGCTTCTTCACGCCTCGTTTGAAGGACCCTATGTCATAGGTAGGAGGGAATACGTGTGCTGGTAGACTATTCCATCTTTTGGAAGTGCGGCAAAAAAACGAGTCACCAAATTTCTTTGTGCGAGATGGAATGTAAGAGACTGTAAATTGGTGACTCCGCAGAGCAGCACGCGTACTCCTATGGAGGAAGGGAGAAGGAGGGATGAGGTCAAAGAGTTCTTCAGAGCACTCGTCATGGTATAAACGGTAAAAGACGCTGAGTGACACAATATCTCTACGCAATTGCAAAGGCTCGAGAGTTTTAGTGACCTCTGCATTGCCGATAATGCGCACAGCGCGGCGCTGCAATCTGTCCAAGGCATCGAGAAGGTACTTTGCGGAGCCGTCCCAAAGGTGAGAGCAATACTCCACGCAAGACCGCACCTGTGTCTTATATAATAGACACAACTGATCAGGCGTGAAGAATCGCCGCACCTTGTTCAGGACACCGAGTTTACGTGAGGCATTTTTAATCACGGTTTCGATGTAGTCCTTTTGGTTCAGATCGCAGCGGATATCCATACCGAGCATGTTAATACTGCTCTGCAGGCCTAGAGATGTACCCTGAAGAGAGGGAAGGGGAAGGAATGGCGACTTTTTCGCTGTGAACGCGCACACCTGTGTTTTCTTGGCATTGAACTCCACCAGATTATCGGAGCCCCATTTAGAAATGAGGTCCAACATCCGATCGAGCTCAATGACAAGATTTGCTCGCTTCATTTCGGTGTCTACCCGCCCAGCCGTTGGGTGCCCGTTATATCCCCCATGCACTGTGCTATCATCTGCATAGCACTGAATGTTTCCAAGAGGAAGCATGTCATTGATATGCAGAAGGAACAGCGTGAAGGATAGAACAGAGCCTTGAGGAACACCAGCGTTCACTGACATGAACCGCGAAGCGCATCCATCCGAAAGGACACGGATTCTACGCTCATGCAGGAAGCTGGCAATCCAGGTACAGAACTGAGCGGGCAAACCGTATGCCGGGAGCTTGGAGAGAAGAGCTTTGTGCCAGACCCGATCAAAAGCCTTGGCTATGTCAAGGCTAACTGCCAGTGACTCGCCACGCTTGTCAATAGCCTCACCCCAGAGATGTGTGACGTACGCTAGAAGATCACCCGTTGACCGTTTTGGCCGAAACCCATATTGACGATCGTGAATTAGGGAGTGATCTTCTAGGTATCGAATAAGCTGTTTGTTCAATATTCGTTCTAGGATCTTACACAACACTGAAGTTACGGCTATAGGGCGGTAATTAGTCGGATCTGACCGATCTCCTTTTTTAGGGATCGGTTGCACATTAGCTTCTCTCCAAGATTCCGGCACACAACTCGAAGAGAGCGAGAGACGGTACAGACGCGTTAACACAGGGGACAACTCCGCTGCACACATTTTCAGGACTATTGCTGGGATGCCATCAGGACCGTTAGCTTTCCCGACATCGATTGACTGCATTTCCGCACGGACATCACACTGCCTGATTTTAATATCAGACATTGTGTGGCCACAGTGAGGAATTGAGGGTGGCTGTGCATCACAGTCATCGATCCGGGAGTTAGCCGCAAAGAGTTTGGCCAGGAGATCGACCTTTTCCTGCGGCTTGTGAGCTAAAGTTCCGTCAAGACATCTCAGTGGTGGCAGCGAGGGTTGGCAGAAGTTGGATTGCACGGCTTTGGCCAGACGCCAGTAGCTACGGCTGCCCGTAGGATGCGTCAGGAGTTCTTGGCCTACTCGTGCAACGCGCTGGGCATCCGCTCTAATGTAGGCCCTCTTACACGACTTGGTGGCATTTTTATAGGCTGCTTTTAGCGAGCGAGTTTCGGGAGCCTCATGAGCTTTACCTCTGATCCAAGCGCGGTATGCCGTCTGTTTGCTTTCGACAGCGCTGGCACACTCGCGATTGAACCAGCGGTTGCGTCTGCCTTTGCTGATAACATAGGAGTGTGGAATATGGTATTCCATTCCTAATACTATCTCATCAGCAACGGCAGTGGCGCTAGCGGTCGGGTCCTTCCCACTAAAGCAGCGCTGCCTCCAAGGAACGGATGCAAAATACTCCCGCATCCCGTCCCAGTCTGCCGACGCGTAGTGCCAAATCTGGCGTTTCGAAACCGCTGTAGGCGGGCGCGATGCCAAGGGCACTGTGCTGGATATCAAGCAGTGATCCGAGGAACCTAAAGGAGCTCGAATCTCCACCCGGTATCCAGCTGGGCGACTCGTCAGCAGAAGGTCAAGTAAGGAGGGCGCATGGCCAACTATGTCTGGGATACTGGTGGGCTGGTTCACCAGTTGCGTCAGGTCATGCGTGAGAGCGAATGCGTGGGCAGTTCTACCAGCATGGTCTGTTTTGGAGGAACCTAACCACAACTCATGGTGGGCGTTGAAGTCCCCCAAAAACACCAGTTCCGCCGATGGAAACCGCTCCTGCGCATCATCTGCTACCCGACTAAGATGTTCAATTAGTCGAGTTGTCTCCATGTCGCCGTTATGGGATCGGTAGACGCAGACGTAGACACGGCAATGAGAGCCTAAGTCGACGTGTACCACTAGGAGGGAGAAGGAAGGGTCCTCCAGACAGCGCAGACGGCGACAGCAAACATCCGCCCGAACGAATAAGCAAACTCCGGCTTTGGCTTTGAAGGATTCTTCAAGCACAAAGCCGGGATAGTTCAGGTAGGTGGTGTCAGCTGGGCGGATTATTTGCGTCTCCGTCAGGAACAACATTGCTGGCCGTGCCGTCTCAAGATGGTGGTGGACGGCATTGAGGTTTGCATGGAGTCCGCGGAAGTTAGCGAACTCCACCACAAACGGTAAGGTTGTGGTGGGGGTGTGCACCGCTGTAGAACCAGTTTTGTTGTTAGGCGCTGTCATTTTAGGAGTGGAAAGAGAGAGGCGTGAATCGAGAAAATGATGCCGCGATGCGAATGGTCAAAGTGTGGTGGCCTGTTTCCCCAGGAATTTGCCCACAGACGAGTATTATTAACCTGCCTAACGGAAGGGCCCCCGAACCCCCCCGGGAATGGCCGCCGGGACACCACCTTCCGGTCACCAACCGGCACGACGGACCACCCCGAGATTATGCGTGGCATGGTGAGGCAGCCTCACGAGCTGGTTAGGCTCGCTTGGGCCCCTGTACTGTGCCACGGGCGGCCAGCGGGACAACCGTTTCTACGGGTCTCGCTGGTCGGCAGGTTAACAAAGTCCTCCTGGCACTGGTTTGACGGAAGCCTCCACAGACCAAATACATCGCAGCATCATCCTATCAAGCTCTGGTTATACGCTGGCTGATCCCGAAACGCGACCGACAAGCAGTCACTTGACGGGTTTTACACCATGCGTACGGTGGTCACCAACCAGACGGGTCAAGCCCTACCACCAGTGGAGCAGATCATCGCTCGAAAGAGTCCGTTAGTCGCTTCTTACGACACCCACCGGACGGAGAGGGGCGGCGATTGGTATTCTTTCTCCGTCACCGCACGGATAATAAATATAAAAAATATAAAAATAAAGATAAATTTAAAATGAAAATCAAAGAAAAGCTTGTAGCGACACATTGTATTATGCAACATAGTATGGGTATTGCGACACACATACCCAGGGAACGGAATGCGGCGCCTGCGCGCGCCTTCCTCAGTCCTCCTATAGTCGCGTTCCTGTACACTTGTGTACAGCCTTTGTTAATAAACTATTTACTAAAAAGTCACCTTTAACTTATCTCCTAGATAATCCCGAACACGCAAAGATAAACTAACCTTCTGATTACCAACCAACCAAAGACCAAATACGGTAAAGTGGTGACCACCAAAGTGATTTTATTGTGTGATTTTTTTTTTTGTGACGAACTTTCCACATTCTTTCGCGACGCGGTAGCAACGTGACCACGACCACATGACGACCGCACGACCGCGTGCAACGAGGACTCCCCTGTATTGCCGTTGGCAGGGTTAATAAATCAACGACAACCATGGCACTACCACCAGCGACGACGCAACCCTTTAGCGACCTGGCACAAGTTTCTGTCACATCCAGAATTCCAGATTTCTGGAAGGAACAACCCAGAATTTGGTTTGTACAAGTGGAGGCAGTACTCGCTCCACAAAAACTAGGTGATGAAGCTCGTTACAACCTAGTGATCACCAAGCTGACAGAGAGGCAATCGCACAAGTTACGGACATTTTAGTGTCCCCTCCTAGCACAGATAAGTACACTGCTCTAAAAAACAGACTGCTGGAAATTTACGAAGAATCAGAGAACCGTAAAATCCAGAAGCTGATCGGAGAGATCGAGCTAGGCGACCAGAAGCCGTCACAGCTCCTACGTCGTATGCGAGACTTAGCTAGAGACCGCATACCTGATGCAACCCTGCAGATATTGTGGTTGCAGCACCTTCCTTCGGCAGTACAAGCGGTGTTAACCGTCACCGAGATGAAGGAATTAGATAAACTGGCCGGGGTAGCTGACAAGGTCATGGAGACCTCTACCAGACGTGTCCATGCAGTGAAAGCTGATGATGCTAGCAGCAGTACAGCGAAATTAACTGCAGAGATAGCAAAGCTAAACGCCCGTTTATCCAGCATGGAAAGCTTCAACAATAGGCGATCCAGAAGTCGTACTCCATCGCAGAATAGGAGACCCTCTCAGCAACGCCAGCAACCTCGACAACGAGATAGGAAATGCTACTACCATTTCCGGTTCGGTGAAAATGCAAGGAAGTGCATACAACCCTGCAGTTGGGTTACCAAACAGAACAGCGAGGCGCCGGGAAACTAGACCGCGTGCAAGCAACGGCGGATTCCTGCACGCAAGTAAGCAACAACCGCCTTTCCTTATTGACACCGGAGCAAATGTGTCCGTGTTACCCACAAGGTTAGTCCCCAAAAGTGATAGTGTGTCCCCTTATACTCTGTACGCCGCTAATGGTTCAGAAATCAGAACATTCGGCACTAAAACTTTAACGCTAAATCTTAACTTACGCCGGCCATACAAGTGGACTTTTATCATAGCCGACGTACATCAGCCCATTATTGGGGCAGACTTTTTAATTAAGCATAGATTAGTTGTTGATTTAAGTCATAAGAAACTTATTGATAAGGAGACTAATTTAAGTGTAATAACCAGCGTTGTTAACTGGAGTGGTTCGTCGCTGAGCACATTAAGCTGTAGCCATCCTTATTTTAAATTATTGTCGCGTTTCCCAGACATTTTGAAACCAACTTGTTTCAAGGACGACCCGCCACATTCAATATTTCACCATATTGAAACGACAGGCCCCCCCGTGCACGCTCGAGCAAGACCTTTGCCACCTGATCGTTACAAAAAGGTTTTCGAAGAGTTCAAACTTATGCAAGAGCTTGGCATTTGCAGGCCGTCAAAGGGAGCCTGGTCAAGCTCTTTACATGTCGTTCCAAAAAAAGATGGACTAATACGCCCATGCGGTGATTACCGCGCATTAAATGCAGTTACAAAGCCAGATAGGTACCCATTACCTAGAGTGCAAGATTTCGCTCATATGTTACCTGATAAGCGCGTGTTTTCAAAAATAGATATGAATCGTTCGTATTTTAATGTAAGAGTCGCACCTGAGGACATCGAAAAGACAGCGATAATTACGCCATTCGGTCTTTTCGAGTTCCCCAGGATGAGCTTTGGACTTCGTAATGCAGCGCAAACTTTTCAGCGATTCATTAATAACTCTGTCTTGCACGCTTTAAAAGTTACAATGACTGACGGTACAGTCAGCCACGTAAATGAGTTCGCATTCTCATATTTGGACGATATTTTGATCGCAAGTAAAGACGTTACCTCGCACGAGATACACCTAAATGCTATTTTTAGCCGTCTTAATGATTTCGGAATTACTATTAATATTTCCAAATGCCGTTTTGGACTAGATAAATTAGATTTCCTAGGTTTCGAAATCTCTCCCGAAGGTATTCGACCTTGCAAAGAGAAGGTACAAGATATTGTGAATATCTCAAAACCACAAACTGTGGACCAGCTTAGGCGATTCTTAGGAATGCTAAACTTCTATAGGTCCCACGTGCCTAAAGCAGCGCAGATACAAGCTAAGTTGAATGTACTTATTCACAATCCTAAGAAAAAGGATAAGACTCCTTTGGTATGGACTCCGGAATCTGACCAAGCGTTTTTGCAGTGAAAATCATCGTTGCTTGAAGCTGCCACACTTGGTCCTCCCTTGCCGGATGTTCCTCTGCTCATGAGAACCGATGCTTCCGACGAAGGCGTCGGCGCGGTTCTAGAAATGAACGTCAAAGGTAGGTTGACGCCGTTAGGCTATTTTTCCAAGAAACTTACTTTAGGTCAGAAGAAATATAGTACATATGACCGAGAGTTACTTGCTATGTACTTGGCGGTACAACATTTTCGATCACAGATCGAAGGCCGTTCAGTGACTATTTACACTGATCACAAACCTTTAGTTTACGCGTTCACAAAAAAGCAAAGCGAGAAAAATTTACCACGTAGAGTTAGGCATTTGATGTATATTAGCGAGTATACCACCGACATCCGTTATGTATCAGGTACTGATAACGACGTAGCCGATACTTTGTCTAGGTTGGAAACAATCGAGTGCCCGTCAGGCATAAACTTCTCCGAACTGGCCCACGCACAAGAACGCGATAAGGAGCTACGCGACTTACGAGTACAGTCAACCGCCGAAAGCAGCGTTCAAATTAAAAAAATTATCTCGCCATTTTTTAATAAACACATATTTTGTGAAGTCTCTACGAACAGCGCTAGGCCGTACTTGCCTAAAGAATACCGTAAGACAGTTTTTAATTTAGTACATGGTTTAAGCCATCCGGGTATTCGTGCTACCAAACGTTTAGTGGCAGATAGGTATTTTTGGCCAGGATTAAAAACGGACATAGGAAAGTGGACCAAGGCATGCATACCTTGTCAAAAGGCCAAAGTTAATCGCCATACTATCTCAGGCTTAGGCAGATTCGAGAAATGTGGTCGATTAGAACACCTACATATAGATATAATTGGTAGTTTACCCATAACGGCAGATGGTTATCGTTATTGTGTCACCATGATAGACAGAACTACAGGCTGGGCGGAAGCCATTCCCGTAAAAGAGATACATGCTGAAACCATAGCAAAAGCCGTGTACGAAGGTTGGATAGTGAGATTTGGATGCCCAATCAAGATCACAACTGATCAGGGTAGACAATTTGAAAGCAGCTTATTCGCGCAACTTATGAAGTTTCTAGGCGTAAATAAGCTCCGGTCGACCCCATACCACCCTCAGAGCAACGGTGCTGTCGAAAGGTGGCACCGTAGCCTTAAGTCCGCACTAATGGCACGTCTATCAATCTCAGGTACATGGATAGAAGAGCTACCAACAGTTCTTTTCGGTTTACGAGCGGTACCTCGGGACGAAACTAGTGTTAGCGCCGCTGAATTAACGTACGGGCTACCACTACGTTTACCCGGTGATTTTTACGATAAGTCTGAAATAATAGACGTAAATTCACACGAATATTTGCAAAATTTAAGGAATACATTCGATAGGTTCAAACCCAAGTCTCAGAAACACAGATTCGCGAACCTTGTTTGTGCATAGTGATTTGTCAACTTGTACCCATGTTTTTCTTAGAACCGACGCGGTTCGCCGTTCATTGCAACCGCCTTATCAGGGTCCATACTGCGTTATCAACAGAAATGAAAAGCATTTTAGCATTGATATTGCAGGAGAATCCGTCAATGTCTCGATCGATCGTTTAAAGCCAGCCTATTTGATCAGCGACGGATCCACCCCAGATAACAGTAAAAACAATGTACCTACCCATAATGACAAGCAACGAGATAACGTTAGCACTCGTTCCGTATCATGGGATTCACCTATCGCGCGTACCACACGCAGCGGTAGGGCAGTAAAGAAGCCAAAGCGATTTCTAGCTTAGTATCATAATGTATAACACCTATTAAAGTGTTATTTTTCTGTAAAACAATAGCTATTTTCTATTGTGTAAAAAACTGGTAATTTAAAAAAAATTCTTAATGTGACTAAAGTTACTTCTTTTTGTTGTAAGTCAGTCACAGGGCCTTACCATTGTGTTTCATTGAAATGAACTCGTTGTAATTTAAAACCGTTCTCTACCTAATACGTCATTGTAATACATATTTAATCTATATTTAGTTATGTAAGTAGCTTATAGATTACAGGCCAACACATTTGGACATTCGAACGGCGTTGTCAAGATGAATGCTGTAGGGCTTTATGCTGTTTATTTTTGATTGCAGGGCAAGTCATCTTGACGACTACCAAAGAATTAGTTTCGTGTCATCGTATTGACAATTTCAAGACGGTTCCACATAGTTGAGTTACCGCAAACTTAGTTAGGAATTTTCCTTCAATTTACTTTTAAGAGTGTATTGTATACTACATAAGTAATTTGCGTAAGTATTTATGTGCTACGCGTTTTAACACGTTTTATGTCACAACTGACATGTGGCTGATTGTACGTGTTATAAATGAAACTGTTCGCAATAGGTATACGTAGCAATTGTGCAACCAATATGGTAAGAAATGCTTTATACGTACTACTGTATATTCAGGTTATTAAATTTTAATGCAATCACGCAGACTTTGCGCTTAGAATGTTATTTTTTTCTTAACTAGAACAAATGAAATGATGTATATCGTATGCTCCCACAAGATTTTTCATTATGTACTGAAAGCCGGTAGAGCAAGCTACTAGTTTACATTTCTCTCATTTTTATTTTTATAAAAAGTTTATAATTTTTATTAATATGGGCAGTCACCCAAGTAAACAAGATAGTGTGGCTATCGCCCAAGCCCAAGCAGTGGCAACCAACACTCAAGTCGAAATGAAGATAGAATATCTCTCTATCATTGTTTTAATCGCCGTAATACTTTTAATGGGCATCGGCTTATGTTTTATAAAGCGAAGATGTGTCAAATCGACGAAGTCATGGCTTAGGAAGCAGGTAGTTTTGAGTGGTGGTCTCGAAACCCCCGTGGTAAGGGCACAGACCATCACACAACAGCCAGTCCCACAGCAAGCTGCTTATTGATAAAGCTTCACGTCACTCTGCGAGAAATAGAACATTGTAACTATCTAGTGTTTATTGTTAAATTCAGTGTTAGGATAAGATAATGTAAGTAAGACGTTCTCTAATTTTTATGCGACATCTAAAGTTTTATTAATGTACTTATAATAGAGTCATTTTCAATCGTAATCGGTAAAATAAAACACTGTTTTGTAATTATATTTTATTGCTAGCTACATATGTATTCACGTACATAATTTGTAACATGTCGTAATACGATCATGAATGCGCGCCCTGTATAGCGCGTCAGCGCATTCCTTTGTGCCTTAAGCGCACCAACTTAGAAGTTCTAAATTGATACGACTGTAATTGGAATTGTTATTGTTAAATGTTTCCTGTTAAAATAACAACGCAAGTTTGTTGTAATTATTCTAAGTAATCATTCTCGTTACAGCTCAGTACTCTAGGTAGGTAATAACAGCCGACGCTGTATTACTCTGTTAATCTATTAGTGATAAACTTATCAGACCTTTCATAAACTAGTATAATAGCTAACTCATTACTATGTTATGTTTAAGTAGTGTTAGGGTTGAACAGTAGTTCTTTTTACCCAACTACATATTTGGTTACCGATATTTATTTATTTTTTTACTTTATTGTTACTTTTCAATTTTAAAAAAAATAAGAAGGGAAGTACTGTAGCGACACATTGTATTATGCAACATAGTATGGGTATTGCGACACAACCCAGGGAACGGAATGCGGCGCCTGCGCGCGCCTTCCTCAGTCCTCCTATAGTCGCGTTCCTGTACACTTGTGTACAGCCTTTGTTAATAAACTATTTACTAAAAAGTCACCTTTAACTTATCTCCTAGATAATCCCGAACACGCAAAGATAAACTAACCTTCTGATTACCAACCAACCAAAGACCAAATACGGTAAAAGCTCTATAAAAAAGCTTATTTATAAAGTGTCAGATTATACAGAAGACAAAACAGCTGATTTAGGAACTAATTCGTCAAGCAGAAACAAAGTTCTAATTGGTCAAGTGTGTTTTTACCGCGTATTTTGGTTCTAATTTGTCAAGCAATGCAAAAGTAATAATTAGTCAAGTCCCAATTTTGTTTCGATTTGCCAAGCCTTATTTTTGT
Organism: Scoparia ambigualis; assembly: GCA_963921215.1. Classification (NCBI taxonomy): domain Eukaryota; kingdom Metazoa; phylum Arthropoda; class Insecta; order Lepidoptera; family Crambidae; genus Scoparia; species Scoparia ambigualis. The sequence goes on from OY992503.1 coordinate 25,202,784, forward strand.
TTCAACTGGTCAAGCCAATAAAAAGTTCTAAATTGTCAAATGCTAAAAAATTACTTAAAATACATTTTAAACACTGAAGCCTCAAGCGGCCAAATATGGTCGCATCTAAAAAACTCGCTATTCCGTCAGACCCCAAGCGACCAAATATGGCCGCGCTCTCCACTTGACTTTGTACCGTGTTTTGATACACTACTTTAGTATGAATCGGGTTGATTATTTCGGTTCTGTGGTACATTTTATGCATAGTTAATGCAAAATTTAACATGAACTGCGTTCGTTTTTTTTTCCATTTCCGCAAATTTATTTGTTTTTCCATTCCCGCCAAATGGCACCTGCTGTCAAAATTTTTAGAAATTTCGATTCCAAGACTGAGAGGTTAAACCTCTCGCTGCATAATAATAACATAAATAAATAAGCAGAAGATATAATATCCTGAAAACTGTTTATTTATAAGCAATTTGTTTTACCAAATCAGAAAACAAACAAACAAGATTTGCTACAGACCTTACACTGACAATTATTAAACGCACTTGTTTACTACCTACCCACTTAGTAAAAATGCATTCAACCGCCACAAGGAAAATAAACTTACCCACATGTAAATTAATCATGCATGACACTAATGTGAAATAATCTTACCATTATTTTAATGGGAATATGAATACACCTATGTAATTATTCCTTCAAATACACTAATAATTGTGCTTAAGTAAAAAAAAACATTTGACAATTCAGAACTTTTATTGGCTTGACCAGTTGAAACATAAATAAGGCTTGGCAAATCGAAACAAAATTGGGACTTGACTAATTATTACTTTTGCATCGCTTGACAAATCAGAACCAAAACACGCGGTAAAAACATACTTGACCAATTGGAACTTTCTTTCTGCTTGACGAATTAGTGCCTAAATCAAACAGCTTGGGTCTGAAATGCTCCAAGTACTCCAACAGCCATTTCTAATTGTCTATAATTAATTTATATAGAGCACCATATTTAACTAAACTATTTACATTCAAATTCATATTTTGTATTTTGTGATCCGGTAACGACATATAATAAATGGATTTTTTGTAAATTTTAATGGCGTTGCTTCTGTGCGCTGTGGTTTCTTGCGCCCGTTCTTTGCCACAGTTAAAAAATGATGTCCTGAATGGGTGGTAGGTTAAAAAATATTTGGACGTTTCAAAGTACTTATTAATTGAGTTTATTGAATAAATATATTTTGACTATTGACTATGAATCTCCTAAGTGGAGTTAGGAATTGCCTAAGGTTAGTGCAAGCTAATTTTTCGCTAGCAGTAGCCTAAACAAATTAGGCAAGAACTTAGGCGATTCTTAAGTTTAGTGCAAACGGGCATTAGTCATGCGAGGGACGATATAGTGCAACTCATAGTATTCTTGTAGCGAGGCGTCACACACACGCGACTCGTAACAAGTTCAATATACAAGTGTCGTATCTCACAACGCAGGAGCGTGAACAATGCGTGATGAAATACGGCAACTTCAACGACCGCGTGCGCTGGGACGCGTGCCTGCTTGAGGTCGAGTCGCCGTTGGGCAAGCACTTCCTGCAGGGCGACGGCAACCACGCCGGCTTGCTCGAGAACATCATCATCACGCAGACCAACAAAGGTACGATGGTGCTACAAGCTATTAACCTTTCAACTGCGGCCGCGCACTGAACAGTGCTCAATTAAGTAATAGATTTTTTATTGTGTCTAAGTAGTGGTTCTAAGTGTTAAAACAAAAGACACCACCTGTGAAGCAAGTTTTTGCTCACATGGACTGCAAACGCCTGACAACAAAACCCCGCCCCCTGCGCCCCACGCATTACTAGGTACCTACGCCTACAATTCCACTACACACAACACATTCTCTCAATTCCATTAGCTTTCAATTTCATTCATTCTTTCACTTCTTCATTTATGAGGCCTATTACATCTCCAATGTGATTTTTGCGTAAAATGCCCATATTCGCATTTTGTAGTAATTTTGCAGTTGTATTTATCGTTTTTATCGAAATAGGATAATAAATTTGTGCATAATATTACAAATCTCCATTCTGTGAGCATAGATTGAATTCGGACGGCCGGCGCATCGCATTTTGTAGTAATTTTGCAGTTGTATTTATTGTTTTTATCGAAATAAGATAATAAATTTCATTACAAAATCTTTATTCCTCATGAAGTAACAATTACCCTGGTATAAATTTTGCTCAATAATATTATCGTAGATAGGAGATATTCTCAGTTGACTTATAGCAATTTTTGAAGTTTTTTGGTTTAGAATAAGATTTTTTTCTTATATAAAATCAATGATATCTAAAAATTCCGAGGTCACTACGCACTATTCGACTATATAAGAGATAACATTATATTTTTTTTATTTCACTTGTTTAGAACAGTAGTTCAATCGATGAGCTCAAAAAAGTGCCATCGCGCACTTATGAAAATCTTCCTCTGCAATTTTGTGTTTAATTAAAAAGTTAAGCAAAATTTATAAAAAACGAGGCCGCTACGAACTATTCCAATAGCTATTCTACACTATTCAATAAGTCATAATTGTTAATGTATTTTTGTTTCTGAGATCCATAACGCCAAAATGTGCCATTTTACGCAAAAATCACAGTCGATATGTAATGGCCTCCTAAGTATTTACTTCCATACATTATTGCAATTCCACATTCTATCATTATTTCCACATTCAGATTTTTTTTATGGAAGACGGCAAACGTGTCGTAACGTTTTTGGGCCCGCGGAGTGAGGGTGACTGATGCTACGTCTCTTTTACGCTGCACCACCAACCACTCAACTTTCACACTCCACTTCCACCCCGGGCTCGTGCGCTATACCCTCATGTGGGCACGGGCAACACCTATGAAGGCAGCTCAAATTCATGCTTTATGTCTCAGTATCCCTTTGCGATTTCTTTTCGACAGATGACGAGTACACTCTCCAAGAGCAGAGTGCCGACCAGTGGGCGATCTACGGGCGGCGCGGGAGCGAGGTCATGGTGATGCGCGACTGTTTGGGCGAGGCGGCGGCGGCATTCGCGCGCGCGCCATATTGGCCGACAGCTGACGATCTGTACGCCATCTTGCATAGGAGCGGCATCTCCCCACTGTCACAGGGCAGGGTGCTGTGCAAACCGCGCGAAATCCCACCACCCTCGCAACAGTCTATCAGCCGTTACTTTTCGACAATGTAGACTGTAATTTTTATATAAATAAACAAAACGTGTGAGTTTGTGTGCACACGCTCATGAGTTTCGATGGATGTCGGACTAACCACACCTTTTTTGTAATCCAAAAATTGGCCCCAAGTAACGTTGAAAATGTTAAGTGATGCAAAATCTTTGTTCGTTAATAAGCCTTCATCTCACCTGACGTTAGTGATATAAGACTAAGATGGAAGTGCCCGTCACTTAACCCTTTGACGCACAAAATAAGTACACATAAGTTTTTATATTTATGACTACGTTATTTAGTCTCTTACAAGGTAATTGAAATATGTGTATAATAAAAAATAAAAAAAAACCAATAGATTTTAGGAAATTACTTGGGACAAATGTGTCCCAATATGCGATAAAGGGCATCATTTATAATTTTGTGAGGTACTTACTATTATAGCATAATCAAGTTTTTTCTGATATTAAAGAACAAAATTCAGTAAAAGAATAACAATTTAATTAATAATTTCATGAATGGAACCCAGCAAAACAATTTCTCGTTGCTGTGAAACATAGATTTACAGTACAAATGTCACAAATATTGCTGGTACGATTTTCTACTCCACTCTTCGCACACTGCACACATCGTTTACGTGAAGGCCCCTTGATCATTACGTGTGAAGGTAAAGACTGTTTGTGTCCTATATTTTGAATCCGCTTTTTGGTCATGGAATTGGATGGCAAGGCATGTTTACGTATAGAAAAATTGCCAATCATAGCCCTAGCCACAACTTGTCGGTATTCAAGTGATGAGAGTAAATGCCCTTCTATGCGATGTTGCGCATGCAGGGCCCAACGAGACCTTAGTCCCGTCTAACACCTGACCAAGAACGTCTGACCCTAATAAGAGGTCGATCAGGGCTGGTGTGTAGTAGTGCTGACCAGAAAATGGTACGGGTGGCTGGCCTAGTATGTGGGAAATGTTTGGTACCTTCTCTAAGGGAAGGTAGCCAGTGACATTTTTTTAAAATATGAGCTGTGGCAGTAATTGTAGGAGTATCATTGTGCGTGGGTCGGCATACTATTGTTATTGCCGCTTTTGACTCATGTTTGTGCTGATTCCGAACTCCTGTAATTTTTAAGGAAGTGGGTTCAAAAGTCGTGCCATGCGTGAAGTTATCAATGTCAACATACACAGTCCAATAAAGGTCTGGCTGTGTGAAGGTGGCCATGTACGCGCGACTCTTAGTGAGACGGTTGGCAACAAAATGAGTGTGCCAGAGGGCACAGAATGGGGGTGAGCTGATTGAGAAGCAGCCGAGTGTGTATGAGCTGAGTATGTATCAGCTGAGTGGGCATGGGCTGACTGGGCATGGGCTGAATGGGCATGGGGTGAGAGTGAGTCTACCTCTTCGCTAGGGTGCTCCGTGATTGTTGGTAGTCACCCTATTTCCTTTGCGCGCCTAAAACAAATAAATTGAGTGTTTAGACCGTGTGTAAAATCACAGAACATGCATAAAACGTTAGGGTAAAATATTAATAAAATTGGCCTTTTACGCATATTGGGACAATGGCGTCCCCTACTTATAATTTCATATTTTAGTTACTAAAATGTTACTAATTACGACAATTAATAATACACACATTATTATTACTAACCATTCTTATAAATTATTTACTAAACAGTCACTGAGTGCAGCAAAAATGTAATATTAATCACTTCAGAAAAAAGTCAAAGAAGCGCAGCAAACTACTCAAAAGTAATGTGACGTTTTTGTTTTTTTTATCGCGCGCATATTTACCAACCAAAGAAAAAAAACAAAATACGTTCGGATACAATAAGCCTGCGTTTAGTTTAGTTCCCAATAATGCTTTGTTTAGAAATAAACACAAATTTAATTTTAGGGACAGTGGTGTCCCTTTTACGTCAAAGGGTAGTGCGTTTTTCACTTTGGTTCTTAGAACTTACGTCTTATGTCAGAACGCTTTTTGATATTGCCGACCTTGTTTTAGACCTTATTTTTGTTAAGTCGAATCGAAGGCTGGCTCTCCTGTTTTAGGTGGAATGTTTTTGTTTTGTACAGTCACCAGCATTAAGATGTGATGTGCAAAAATATCTGATCATTCGTGGAAGCACAGTATAAATATGAGTTAAAGCAGTAAGGAAGCTACGTACAAACGCTCGAAACGACGCACGCCCACAGACGCACGTCTTTACAGTGCCCCTAAGCGGACATCGCAGTGCTCTTAGTAGTGCGTGTCGCGTCGAGACGAGTGTTCACTGTTGTGTATTGCTTGCGCTGTGCGCGCGATATTTAAAAATGCCGCGAGTGTATGGCGTGGTATACGGCTGCTTGAACTCGGCTCATTCAAAACCGGAGCTTTCGTTTTTAAACTTCCTGCTGATGTTGAAAGGCTTACCTTTCAACATCAGCAGGAAGTTTATTCATTCTTAAATGATTTATTATTATTTTTCTTTTAAATAAATCGTTTGGTAGTTTAAGTGATATTTGCCGTACTTACTTAAGTATATTTTTTGAGCGCGCGTTATTTTAATGTTGAATAATATGTTACATTCGAGATTTTGTCCCTTTTGGGGAAAAGGACGAAAATCCCAAACGCAAGCTTCAGTGGGTTGTTGTAAAATAAAACCATAAAATGTTCAACAGCTAGGCAGTATATTGTCAACGAACACACACACACCCTAAATTTTGTTCAATCACAATAAAATAAAATTATAAATTTTAAGTCGCTTCTATTATCTAAAGAAGGGGTTAGTCACAATTTTTCCTTATATTATGTTAGGAACTAATCATTTACGTTACTCATTTTAATTTATTAAGCCGAAAATAACAAAAAATACTATCAGTCAAAATTGACCCTAAATGTTAATCTCAAATTAAATTCCAATAAATTTTCTAATAATTTTGCCAACTGTAATTTACTGTTTAAATTAATCTAAACCTTATTATAAAGCTATAACACACCCTAAAACACAAGAAAATCCTAAGAGTCAAAAGTGACCCAGCGGGTCGATGATAATTTTAATTTGAAATAAATTTTATACTATTGTTCCTACTACTACCTAACCAGCCAGCTAATATTTCAGTGGTAATAGCTATGGTCGTGGGTGGTTGGGATAAAACCAGTACCGTCCGGAGTATGATGTTGAAATAAAAAAATAAATTACTCCGTCTATAAAAATATTAAATTAGATGTTTTAAACAGATTAACCGTATAAAAACCATTAAACGTTCAAAGCCAATAAACTAGAGAACCGTGGTGTTACACCGATATAAAATTAATATTAATGGGCGCTAGAATCGAATAGTCGATCCGAATATGCAGACGACGTCACCATTCAACTTCACAACACAGGTTGAACTCGCAGATCCTCAATAGGTTGGTAAGTTTACCAACGCTTGCAAGATGGAGAGAGTGGGTTTGATACCCTACTTAAAAAAATGTAGTTTCCAAAATAAAATTTTAGAACGTTCTAAACTAAAAAAAAACCGTCAACGCCTGCTTATCCGCTAGGCGGTGTCTCCTCGCCGTACAGCCGGTGGCCGCTGGTACCCCGAAGAAACAAGTCTCGCGTCCAGGCTTTAGGGCCCAGCTCTAAATCCTGGCGGCAAGACGGGCTTCTCGAAGCACGCGCTGTGATATCTTATCTTGGCGCGTGGCTGCCGGCGACAGGAACTTCGTTTTGAGCACGGATTCCTCGGTTAAATGATTCTCCCAGCTACTACTTGGACCACGACGACGAGAATGAATCATTTCGGCGTCGTGTCTCTGCAACTTTCCTTTAGCCGGAAGTGTTATAAATCGAAGGCCAGCCTATGAAATCTACCCTAAAAGTTGGAAATACATAAAATCTTGAGAATTTTTCCTTCAAACTATCAAAACGTCAAATATGACGTCTTTCACAACTCGTTCTGACACAGAATGAATCTGTCAACCGTCCGACTACAAACTATGGATAATTTAACGTTTAGCAATTTGAATTGCGTTCTTTTTTAAATTTGGAAATCAATTCCACTCGAGTTAATACCCTGTCTAAATATTAGGGAGTATTAGTTTCCTCTCTGGTAACCCCTACGGGCAGAGACAATATCCATATAAAAAATATTTCTCACAATAAAATGTTCTAGATAAAAGTCCTTATAGAAAAAATAGTTCCATTTCCGGATTTGTTTGAATTTAATTTAATTACTTATAATAAATATTAGACATATTAATTTATTATGTAATTTATTATCGGAACTGTATCGGCTATTATTAAAATTTAAGTTTCTATTTGCAACGAAAAGCTGACTGCCCTTTCGCCCCGCCTCTATGAGTCTATGGGCTGTCAGAAATTGTCTTTGGCGTTATGTCAAATACAAAACGTAAACACAAATTACGTAGATCTCTTTAGATTTAAGTTTAAGTCTTGCGAAAACTGATTTAGAAAGGTGTATTCATTGAAAATGCAAGAAAATGTGTCTAGAACTGTATCAGCCAAGGCTCCATGTCTTTAATGTGAAGAAAAAATGGATTATAGTCTAACAAGCCACAATGACTAATGTTTTTGGAAACCCGATCATTCAACAACAATGATTTCAGGTAACTATTATTCAATTATTGCGAACCTTCTTGAAGATTAGTAAAGGCAGACAGGGCCCTGAATTTACAACGTAACAAATAATAAGAATCGATACTACGAAGCTTCATCGTTAATAAACTTTTTGCTTTGATAATCGATATCTGAGAATCTGTACGGTTTCTGACAATGATTCCGTTAATAGAATGAGAAAAAGTAGCTGCCATATTGAACTTTTTAGTTAAATAACCGATTGCTTTGAAAATCGATATCTGGGGATCTGTGTGTTTTCTGACAACGACTCCGTTATTAGTATGAGACAAAATAGCCTCCATCTTGAACTTTTTAGATATTCGACCGATTGCTTTGAAAATCGATATCAGGAGATCAGTGTGGTTTCCGACAATGAATCCAATAATAGAATGAGGAAAGTAGCCGCCATCTTTAACTTATTAGTTATTCAACCGATTGCTTTGAAAATTGATATCTAGGTATCTGTGTGGTTTCTGACAACGATTCCGTTATTAGTATGACACAAAATAGCCTCCATCTTGAACTTTTTAGTTATTCGACCGATTGCTTTAAAAATCGATATCAGGGGATCTGTGTGGTTTCCGACAATTAATCCAATAATAGAATGAGGAAAGTAGTATATCCAATGATATTATATGTGTAGATACATTGCCTGCCCTCCGTAGTGACTAGAACAAATCCAGGTAATTGCCTGAACCAGTCACACGTCAGTCATTGTCACGTCAATACGATCGTTACCGTTATAAGTTTTTGTGTTTTTATTTGAATAAAAGGCCTTCCTGTGTATACAGAAATTGTAAAAATTATACTGCAACCATAAGAGACAAGATTTTTTTTTAATTTTACTCGTAATTATTGTAAAATAAATTTTCATTTAGTGAGGACATTTTGCCCTGTTGCCAATTCGATAAGCATGAGTGAGACGCGTGTACTATGTAAGAGAGAGACGTTTCTGTAAGATGTAACCTCCCCTCCTCTCTATATAAATTGCTACACCTTTCTATAAATTCTCTATACCTAAATCTAATGCCTTTCACACCTATATGCCTAGCTACCTTATAATACATACACACATCCTCGCCGCTTTTACCTTAACTTAACTTATTATCTAATTCTTAAAACTAATTAACCTAATTTATCTACAATCTAATGGTTGTGTCTGGAGTTTTTGTTTAGTGCGTATTGTTTGTATGATGATGAAACCTTAGCATAGCTTAATTCTATTTGCAGTGAATTTCAGTCAAGCAATGTAATATTATAATAACTACTATTTTGGCCTGATCGTCTAGTGAACCCTCCGTTGTTAACCGCATTTAAGTAACTCAAGTTCTTTCGTGAAAGTTTAGTAATTGGCTTATCCCTGTGTTAAATTATTTTCTCCTGACCTAATTACCTACCAGTCTATAGATCATAACATAAATATGTGTAGCCTAGCAATGACTCCGTCTGAACTGTGACCTAAATCCTTCACTGCAGCTGCGGGGAAGATTTTTAACTACTCAAAGGTAATCAGATGATAGCTTAGCTTGTAGGTATTATTATTTATTATCAGTAGCATGATACATAAGAAGCCTGGTGCAATTTATATAAAGGTCTTGTGGAATTATAAGAGTCTTGTGGAAATATAAAAGTCTTGTGGAAATATAAGAGTCTTGTGGAAGTTTAAAAGTCTTGTGGAAATATAAAAGTCTTGTGGAAATATAAGAGTCTTGTGGAAGTTTATGAGCTCCAACCGCCGCTCCATAGCGTGCCATTACATCTCATTGTTTAATTATGGCCCCGTCCACTTTGGCTTTAACATTAATTATTAGCTTGTAGCTTTAATTCTTTCAAACTGAGAATTTACATCTCTTCTCAAAATCTAATTTCATTTTACATTATGAACTATGTGTTAGCAATTTAAATTCTTATTATTCCACATAAATCAATAGAGTTTATCTCAAGGCTTGCTATCATCCAAATATCCTTTTCACATTAAGAACTTAATTATTCAATGCAATAACTTATATTCAGTTCTATAAAGGGTGGATAATTTAATCAAACGCCACTTCAGGCGGTGGCTAAAGTAGAATGCTATTAATACAGGTAAAATTACTTTTATTTACTCCTAGTATTTATTATACAGGTCTTATAAAGTTCCAATATAACTACATTGGATTGGCTGCATTGGCAGATTATCACATCTTAAGTTTATTAAGGATGTTTAATTCATTCAATATCCTTGACTTTTAGGAAGTGAACTTAAATAGAATACTATCATTTGAAGTAGATTACTTTGGGTTATTCTTAGTGTTCATTATACAGATCTTATAAAGTATAAGTACATCTCAAGTTTATTGAAAGATGTTTAATTTATTCAATATCCTTGACTTTTAGGAAGTGAACTTAAGTTAATTATTTTTCCATTAACTTCCACCCCCTGTCTCTCAGACTGAGTGGTTAATTTGATAGACTACTAAATCATAGTCAGTATACTTTTAGTAGGTAGTAAATTAGGTAGTTAATTATCCCTGTTAATCATTGAATCAATTACATTTAAAAGTTATCTTTTACTCACTTTAATAGATATAAATTAGACGGTACTAGGTATTAGTCTTATTGATTTAGATTGTTCCCATCAAATATTTCTATGTTTCAGATTATTAGAGTTAAGTACTTACATGTCTTAAGAGGTCTCTGACCATTAAGGTGAATTCAAATGGTATTAGTGGATCATTATCAGGCTAATTAGCAGGTTGTTATCAATCAATTATTTCTATGTTTAAGATTATTAGAAGCTCATAGCTTGCAATGTCTTCCTTCAACGAATTAACCTAGGTTCTAAACTGGTTTTAGTTGTTCAGTTTCAGCTTATATTTTACCAATAGGTATCGGATGTATAATTTTTTAATACTTTGAAGAGTGTAGCTATTTTAAGGCCGTATTGTACCTCAGGGAAAGCTAAAAATGCCTGTTTGGTCATTTCAGTATTAGAAATCAAACATCACAGTACGGCTAAGCTTATTTGCTATAACTTTTTAGTATTTTTCTTGTAATAGGAAACCAGTCTAGACTTTTAGGTACTCCAAAGTAATGATGGTACGATATTATCATGCTTCTGTTAATTATTTAAAATGAATAATTAATTGGTAACAACTTTAGGAAAACAATTAGAATTTTACCGGCCTGCGGTAACAGATTACTTGCCTAGCTAGGACCCACATCACTTCATCATAATTTTATTTAGCGCCGTAACTTAATTATCCCTACCTTATTAGTCTGAATTAACCCGGCCTGGCCTTGCGGCTCAAGCTCCCATCCTATGTACGCACTGCGTGCAAATACCTTGCCTCCCATAATTAACCATATATTTCCGCCTACCTATAGATTCCTACAACTTTCCTCACTTGAAAATGCCTATATTTTGTCGAACTAACAGTCCCTTTTTTGTGTACCTTGCAATCTAGGCCAAGCCTCATTTAATTTAAATTCGTGGTGTGTTGTGAGAGTCGCATTGCCCCTGAAAGCAACTAACTCCTAAATGTTCTATCAGTCGAGCCAGTATACTCAGTGTGTTATTTTCCTATCACTACACTGTATGTACGGAGGTAGACTCGAAATTGGACTGGGTCATACGGGTTACCTCCAGCTAAATGGTGTCTGACCTATCTTCAACTTTCACTAGGGAGACAACTGTCTCTCCCCCATTACTCCGTCGAAGATAGTGTATTGTTTAGCGTAATAATATAAAACGCCGATCTTATTAAATACAATCAAAGATCATCCAGACCGAAGTCTGTTGAAAGGTACATAGGTTTTCGTTGCCACCGTTACGCGTTTCCGCCGATGTACCCCGGAATACTTCATTCCGTTAACGGATTCGAGTTGCGACCGCAATAGTTTTACTTTATTAATCACTTTCAATTTCACAAATCTTAATTAATATCGCAGCTCGAATATCACTTAGCGCACTATCAAAGCTCGGACACTATTTTCCCCGTATGAGTAGTACCGCACTCTTAAGTTGGACCGCACCGCCGACGTCCCAAAATTGAATGCCCGCTAATTTTCCGCCCTTTTCCCAAGCATCTTAACTTTCGCGCCATGCGCGCCTAACATACGCCCGCGCGAGTCCGCTTTTCTTCCCTTCAACCAATCGCTAGCTGTTTCCCCGATGCCCCCCGCCTTCGCGTCGCGCCACGTGGAGCTATCATCCGACCTCTCTTTCTGTCTTTTTCTCAACCTCTCGCTCGCTCATTGCCGCTTTCGCCGCGCAATTCTAAAATTTTTCCATAATCTAACCAAATCTCGTCCGACAGCCAATATTACATGTTTGAATATCTAAATGTAGCCTTCTATTAACAATTCCCTCTCAATGATCCTCCACTTAAGCCAATAATCCTATATTTTGGGAAATTATCAAAAGTTCCGTATTCCGACCATAGATGGCGTCCGCCCGTAGGTTAACCACTTTCCCGACCCCAGAGCAGTCCCCGCGAAATTCAAAATAAAAATACGGTCCTAGTCAAGCTCACAACCATGACTCCCGCTAGATGCCGCCTACGTCGCAAGGGACGCGCAGAGCAGTCCCCGCGAAATTCAAAATAAAGAAGTCAAACTAGCAACCTTATGCGAAGCTCAAGTAAATAACTCACGCTAGATGGCGCCTATGTCGCAAGGAGCACACAGAGCAGTCCCCGCAAAGTTCAAACTAAAGATAAAGAGTTAGACCACAGACCATTATTCTGAACTAGTTTATTATTCCCTTTTTCATGCTTATTATATTAACCCCTCAAGCCCCAAGCGGTCGCATGAGACCGCACCTAAAAATCGCGCCATTCCGTCAAACCCCAAGCGGTCGCATGAGACCGCGGTCTCCACTTAACATTGTTTCGTGTTTCCACAGACTTACAGACTACTTGTGTATGAACATGTTCGATTATTTCGGTTCTCTGGTAAATTTTACGTATCGAGATAGCAACACATCGCGTAGTCTATGCTCGATTCTGTCATTTTCGACGTTGACAGTTGCGCCAATTTCTGTGACAGAGTTAATCAGTGGCTGTGAATAAAGTGATATTTCTATTGGATTTATTGAATGTAAGTACTGTTTCTTATTAGAAAATGATTATTGAGACTATAATGATCCTATTGAGATAATAAGTTGTAAGAAATACATCGTTATAACTACTAAATAAAACACGTTGAAACCGGTGAAACCCGATAGCTTTTTTCTAATTTCCGAGTGAATTGTTACAATGTTTGTTGGCAAATACTACAAGAACATTATAAAAAGTAATTTGAAACACGTTTACACAATAAATAACAACGTATTTATACAGTTTTACTACAATGAAAATTGTAGTATTTGACATTGTACGAGTGAACGCACAATTACGTTCCATCAGCGCGAGCCATATTGGTCTTTATTTGTATGGGGCTAAGTAGATAGTTTGCCGCTAGCCGATACCGAAAACAAGATTGTCTGTCGTATTGCCTAGGGAGACGCTATGATCGGTAGCGCGTCGGCAGTTTTACGATAAAATTTGTTTTTATCGATAGTGTAATGGTAAATTGTAATGATTTCATATTTACTCTTACATGATAACTTTATTATTTATAACAATTTTTAGCATGTTTGTTGTTGTTTTTGTTGAATGTTGTTGATGTTGGGTCAAATTGAGATCTATGACACACTCATCAAAACTGTATATTAGTCAAGCGATGCTAAACTCTTATTTTTACTGTCTACTCGTCAAGTCCTTATTTCTGCGTACTCGTCAAAAGTGGATGTTGGATTTTTAGCATGTTTGTTGTTGTTTTTGTTGAATGTTGTTGATGTTGGGTCAAATTGAGATCTATGACACACTCATCAAAACTGTATATTGGTCAAACAATGCCAAATTCTTATTTTTACTGTCTACATGTCAAGTCCTTATTTCTGCGTACTCGTCAAAACTGGATGTTGGTCTAACTTTTAGAATAGTCGATTAGAGATGAAATATTTCAAGAAATAAAACAATAATATTAGCATAATGTGTGTATTAAAACAAAATAACACTTCTTGTCTACTCGTCAAGTTTTTATTTCTGCATACTCGCTGAAGTTGCATAATGGTCTAATTTTTAGAATAGTCGATTAGAGTTGAAATATTTCAATAAATAAAACAATAGCATTAGCTTAATTTATTCTATGTGGCCAGTTTTAAGTAAAAAACAAGGGAATTTAAAGCAAAGAGGTTTTAACTCTAATCGACGATTCTATAAGTTAGACCAATATGCAGTTTTGACGAGTACGCAGAAATAAGATTTTGACGAGTAGACAGTAAAAATGAGAGTTTGGCATCGCTTGACCAATATGCAGTTTTGACGAGTGTGTCGTAGATCCAATGGATTTACTGGCCACATAGAATAAAAAAAAAGATAATACTATAGTTTTATTTATTGCAAAGTGTGTTGTAGAACCAAGTTTAGTACTTAAAATTTTGCCTCCTGGACCTGACCTGACCGATTGATTTGAAATTTGGTACACACCTTTAATTCTGATGACAATACAATTATGTATATTCAGTATCATTTTAAATCCAAAATGGCCGCCTCCACAAAATTGTGTATTACATTTTTTTGTTTAACCACGTCAATATGGGTATCAAATGAAAGGGCTTGAATAGTAGTATACAGTACATTATATAAAAAAACTTAAAATAGCCGCCTTTACAAAATTGTGGATTATATTTTTTTTTGTTTAATCACCTCAATATGGGTACCAACTGAAAAGGCTTGACTAGTAGTAAACAGTACATTAAAGAAGAAAAAACTTAAAATGGCCGCCTCCACAAAATTGTAGATTACATTTTTTTGTTTAACTACCTCAATATGGGTATCAAATGAAAGAGCTTGACTAGTAGTACAGTATATTATAGAAGAAAAATATTTATAAATAAAAAGGGTATAAAATAATTAAAAACTAATTAAAAATATAAACGATTTTAGAATTAATTTTTAATTATTTAGTAGTTTTATTTAAGTACTATAACGATGGTAGTTGTCTCTTTTTTGTTGTAGGTATAGCATGTCAAATAATTAAAAATTAATTAAGAATATAAACGTTTTTACAATTAATTTTTAATTATTTAGTAGCTTTATATTTACGATAGTTGTATCTTTTTTGTTTATAGCATGTCAAATTGGCGAGTCAATGAGGAGCCGCCTGAAGACATCCTCCAGCTTTTATATGATGATGAGGATAGCAATGAGAGAGAGAGAGTGACTTCGAATCCAAAATTGAGGAGGTGGGTTTGCCTAATAATTTGTTTGCCTTGTGGTACTGGTTACTTATTTATTCTTGTTTGATATATTACCTAATTTACTACTACTTATTGTGTGGATAGTCAAGCACTTGTGTCAGAGTTTCTAATCATGGTGATGGCGGTTATTCCATTAAGGTGTTTTTTAATGTAATTTTTCATGTTTAAGGATGAAGCGAGTAATCGCGGAGTCTATCGGCCAGACTCGCCGGAACGCTGTCAGAGCCCGCCGCCATTGGTAATGCGTTTATTATAATTCTCGGTGAGATGCTGTATTTATAGCTTATGGTGTACATGTTTTTTTGTGTATTTTAGATCGGTCCCGATTGTTCACCCGTGGCTCCACGCTACTTTTCTCTCACGTCCCCAGCGCGCAGTCCCGAGTGGTTGCCGGTAATGGTAATGCATTCATTATTGTGTAAAGTATACGGTATTGTTATATTGGGTTGTAATGATAATAATTTAATTCACATTTGTTTTGTATGTTTTAGGTAT
This sequence comes from Scoparia ambigualis, assembly GCA_963921215.1. NCBI lineage: Eukaryota > Metazoa > Arthropoda > Insecta > Lepidoptera > Crambidae > Scoparia > Scoparia ambigualis. The sequence continues at coordinate 25,218,348 of OY992503.1, forward strand.
CTTTAGAAGAAGAACAAGCGCCTCCTGACCTCGACAGGTCCCGGTCGCCTATTTATTTCAATGAGTTGTCTTCGTCGGACAAGTAAGTTACATTTCTGCTGATATTCTTTACTAGCGGTCGCTCGCGGGTTCACCCGCGTGGTTCCTGTTCCCGTGGGAATATCGGAATAAAAAGTATTCTATGTGTTAATCCAGGTTATAAAAAATCCGTATGCCGAATTTTATCCAAATCCATTCAGTAGTTTTTACGTGAAAGAGTAACAAACATACACACTCACAAACTTTCGCCTTTATAATATTAGTGTAATTTAATGTAATGTAATAGTGTAATAATAATTTAATTCACATTTGTTTTGTATGTTTTAGGTATCTTTAGAAGAAGAAGAAGCGCCTCCAGACCTCGACAGGTCCCAGTCGCCTATTTATTTCAATGATTCGTCTTCGTCGGACAAGTAAGTTAAATTTCTGCTGATATTCTTTACTAGCGGTCGCTTGCGGTTTGACCCGCGTGATTCCCGTTCCCGTGGGAATATCGGAATAAAAAGTATCCTTTGTGTTAATCCAGGTTATAAACAATCCGTATGCCGAATTTCATCCAAATCCATTCAGTAGTTTTTACGTGAAAGAGTAACAAACATACACACTTACAAACTTTCGCCTTTATAATATTAGTGTAATTTAATGTAATGTAATAGTGTAATAATAATTTAATTCACATTTGTTTTGTATGTTTTAGGTATCTTTAGAAGAAGAAGAAGCGCCTCCAGACCTCCACAGGTCCCAGTCGCCTATTTATTTCAATGATTCGTCTTCGTCGGACAAGTAAGTTAAATTTCTGCTGATATTCTTTACTAGCGGTCGCTTGCGGTTTGACCCGCGTGATTCCCGTTCCCGTGGGAATATCGGAATAAAAAGTATCCTTTGTGTTAATCCAGGTTATAAACAATCCGTATGCCGAATTTCATCCAAATCCATTCAGTAGCTTTTACGTGAAAGAGTAACAAACATACACACTCACACAAACTTTCGCCTTTATAATATTAGTGTGATGATTAGTGTGATAATTAAATAGGTATAAATATGTAATTTTCCTTATCTTTACAATATGATCGTATATTGAATAAATGTAATCGTCGTTATTTAATGCCTAGGCACAGGCCTTACCTTAGGCGAGGATTCACGGATGACTAACTGGTCAAGCAATCATATTGTTTTGTAACTGTCGTTAACTTCTTTATAAACTGTTAATTGTATTACTTTTTATTGAAAATAAAACAAAATATTGAATTATGTCGTATTTTTATTTACTCATACAAAGTAGCTTACAAAAATTACAACTTTCGATACTATCGATAAAATTACAAAAAGTAAAGGAACATCTCTAGTTGTTTTTATGTGTCGTCGCATCGAGTTTCAAGTGGTGATATTGTGTAATAACAATTAGCTCACTTGAAACTGTTTACATAATTAGATAGCAAAGGCCCCTGTTGTTTTGATATCGTTTGAGTATTCATTTATTTCTTGTTATCCAGCCCGCAACATTGTTTCCAAATTTTGAACGTGAAGTACCAAATAACTGTTGCATGATTTCACTTTATTTTGATACCTGATGGATAGGAAATATATCAGTTAGTACATTGTAGTTTACAGAACGACAAAATATGGTTTGATTGTAGAGTAATATGTTTTTTTGTAAAAGGGGGCATTTGTGACGTCATCCGTAATTCAAAAAAATTATGGCGCACCTGCTGTCATTATTTTTGACATATAATTTCCAAGACTGAGGGGTTAATGGTGCTACGCATTAATATTTATGTTAGTGCTACTCCCACACATTCCTTACTAACGGACGGATACCATTCATTCTGTACCGTTACAGCCGCCCCCGATAGAATTTAAGCAGATAAAGTACCACTCTTATCTGCGGCGAATTATATCTAAACCCTGTACTTAATTAAGTACAAAATAGCACGTCCTTCCTTGCTAACCCCATTGTCATCCTAGCCCTCAAAGATATTCCTACTATTTATAGTTCCTCCCCAAATCCCTAATGACTCCTTCCTCCATAAGCTTTCTTATTGCAAAATAGCCCACACCCCTCATTCTATTCAACTGACACAAAATCATAATCGCATACCCAGTTCTCGTGTTCGAAACGAAATCCCAGTAAACTTAGTCTCGGTAAATATTTCCCAATAACTTAGACATCTACCATTTCTTTAATCATACACAACCTCCGAATAATGATTTGCCTTTTGTTTACCATCATAACAACAAATCATAATATAATATAAATCAATATAACAGTCTCTTGCGCTGTCTACTAACGCCCCCTAGCGGAAACTCTTCAACTCTATGACGATTCCGACGTAAAGTTTATAACATCTTCCGAACCATTCAATTATTCTATTCTTTAAATTATTTTCCTAGAATAATTTCAAGTACATCTGTCATCATGGCCTTCTTTTAACTTACGTCTTTTCTTACAACTTGTTTCGCATCTAAATGTTGCAACCTAGGGATCGAACCTGGGATCTTTCGTGGGTGAAGCATCAACCACTTCGCCGTCATGGTCTTTTAGTTCCAACTAGGTTAATGAATAATAATTAATAATTTGAATTAAAACTTTCCTTCATACTTCAACGCTACCAATCTCATCTTAGCTTATATAATTACCTAAGATAACGAAACGTCGGAACAATTGTCTACCTCAGGCAGGGATTGAACCCGCGTCCTCCACAATTCCTAATTAGCTACTTCTTTCAACCGAAACCTATTTTCCTCTCCGCGGATAAGAAATCTTAACCAAACCCCCATATCAACCAAAACCAGTAGGCATACCATCATCGCCCAAGAGTTATAACTTTATTTTAGATGAGATACATCTAATGTCTAATCCTGCAAATAACCGAGATAGAATACTAGACTCGCTTCCGTCCGGTACGCAGTGATACCGTGTATACAAATAAAGGTCTTAACGCCTTACAATAAGGTTGTCGATCGTAAATACTTATGGATAAACTCCCTCACTCTAAGGTGGTACGTATCTCGAAACACGTCCTTGAGTTTTGAACTAGATACCCCGTAGTTCAGAACAATTAGAAGTTTGTGCGCTATTAATCTCTGTCTAACTGTCAATATATACGTCATCGATAAGTACTTGTAAATACCCCGGTACGCGCTGGACATTGTATACTAATTGACAAGTACTGAGCTTATGCGTATAAGTAAATATTTATCCCAAAACCTATCTAATAACTATTTCTCACCCCTAGTTATTACTATGTATGAAAGACACCATTTAGTCTCATTTACTAAAATATAATACGTCAATATCCCCTTACTTTCCTATACCTTTGAAAAATATCATTTTCTTGTTAAAAAAACACACCGCTAACTATCTTATCCGCCCCCACAACTCTACTTAACTTCCTACCTTTTATATTACTAATAATCGGTCAAATCGGTAAATAATAAGTCATTAAAGGTGACACTTCGTCTTAGTATTCATGGTAATTAATATCGTGAGTTCCTTCTCGTATTTACTGAAATCCAAACTGCGTGATTCAATAGTGCTAGTTTCTTTTTATTTTTTATTTTTTTATTAGATGATTTTAATTTTACACTCGCACAAGACACATTATTAAGATGGTAATCTCCCGAATGTTTGTAACTCTAATTGGTTACTCATTATGCATTCTACTTTACTTTTCAGCCTTCCGTCCAGATGGTAAAATTCCCCAGCAACACGAGATCCCCTGACCACGCCAAAATGAAATGCCATCAATGGCCTCTGTTTCTGCAGCCTAAGACATTATCTCTCTATAGGTTAGTCAAGTATAATTGTCCTGATTTAGACTTCACAAGACGCCCCCAAAGGAACCACCTTACAGCAGAATTTCCGCAACTTTAAGAAAGGCTAGTTTAGGAAATGAAGCTAAATGGAAACCACTTAATTTTATTGTGTGCTGTGTAATTCCCACTTCTACAGCACAGTTCCGAAACTTTGATTCAATTACTTCACCAGGTAAATCAAACAACCTACACGCTTAACTAAGTTCTATTTTTGCCAGTGCGACTAAAAATATTCGAACACCCTAAACAAGCTACTTTTACTAATTTAACAGTGCCAATTAAGAATGCTCCCTTGTGTCATCTATAATTTTATTGTGTGCATAGACGACCAAAGACCTCGCTTTCAGCATGCCTTCTTCGTTGGACCCGCTTAGTTAAATACTCTAATCAAAATTCTAAAGTTACAATTGAAAATGTCAAAAGTTCGAATATTATGCAATAGAGAATTTCTCTAACATAGTTACTCCACCTCTTCGCACTATTTAGTCAGGCATAATGCAATTCAAGTATTTATTTTAATTTATAATGAATGACCAATCTTCTCCACCTTTGTTCACATATTTTAGCCATCCCTATCCACAGCTGCGGTGAGGATAATCGGTTAATGAACAAAACATCCTATAAACATTCTATGTTACTACCGCAATCACAAGAAATATTTACTAGGAGGATTATCTATCATACAGCTGACTATAACAAAATGAGTCCCCCTTATCTTTCTCCGTTCCTTCTCTAACGTAGAAGACAGCAACAGACAATTAATATTTAATTACTTATAATTTAGAACAACCCTAGGTAAAACGCTACCACAAAACTAGTATAGAACAGAATAATACTAACCGAAGTAAACTTTTGTATTCACACTTGCAAATAAAATATCTTTATCTTTCCGTGATGAATGATTTTGATAACACTATTTCATCAACTCAATGTCCCGGCCTACATATGTGAAAACTCCCAATCAATTAGTTTGTATAAAACAATCTAGATGCAACATGCAGTTCACATTAACTAACAATTTTAAGGTTGTGCCATAACTTCGACAATAACCTACCTTAGCACTAATTTTAATCATCTACAATTACATCACGTACATATTAGATGCCAATAATCTAGATTATTTAAGAATTCTAGCAATTCATATTAATAAATAACCAACCAAGATAATCCCGCTGTGACAGTCTGCGCTGACCTTCCCACCAGTCAAAACCGCGTTTCGTTCGTCTTATCATTCCTAACTTGTAACCAAATCATTGAGTTATTATTTATTTATTAATTGATAGGCAACCCTATTAAATTTCATAATAACAATTTTAATATAGCAGTATTAGAATATTATTATAAATCCCGAACATCTTTATTTATTATAATCAACATTACCGGTTAAAGTATTTGAATGGCCTAGTACGAACTAGGTTTCAGGTCGCACCTCGGGAAAATAAATTTACTATTGACTCTAAAATCTACTACTAATAAATTTATTATTTTCTTCTGACATACAAAGATAGGTTATGACTCTAGGTCGGGTTTAATAAACTTTGAACTATGCCTACCTCCACGATAATCTCGGAAAAATATATATATCCGCAAAACGAAATATGTCCAATACGGCCGATTTTACTAAATTTAAATTATGCTACTAAACAGTACGTGTCCTAAGAACGTCACACATCCGAAACCCATTTCAGTTCTAATGTCTTTACCCATCTAAATTAAAATTTGTACCTGTCGACGCGAGACAACATCTAAATAATTACCTTGTATGATTCGAATTGTGATAGTTGATTTTGTATTGTAATCTCGATAACGCAATATCAGGGATTTACTTATTAATAAATTTTACACTAAGAAATTTATTCTCAGCTCGCAATGTCATCGCTTTATCCGGCTTGAATGTTTCTGCGGACTATGAGTTTAAAATTATCCTACAACTTAAAATTGTGGTATATAAAATCGATCACTGTTTTATAAGTAGCTTGTGTTAACTTTCAAAATAATAAATTGAGTTAACTATTGATTATGACGTGACATCCGCCCACAACTCGCCTTTATAATTGATGTGATAAATAACATACGCTATTGTTATCCCTATAGCATAACAGTGCTATAACTCGTTAATTTTGCCGTTAAATCTCGACTTCAAGCCAATCAACTATTTCTTTTTTCTACTATTATTTTTTTTTCTTTCGATTTATATTCTTTCTTTACTATTATATTTTTCTTTCGACCCCTATTTTGCTCCCAAGCTCAATTAATATCCACCTTCCACAATTATCCATCATCCGTCAATCTTAGATATCTTCGAGAAGTAAATTTTTTTTTTTTTTTTTTTTTTAACATCTTAATCGTTCAACGGAGATAGACAATTGTGCAAGGTACCCTTCTTAATAGGCTAATCCAACCCAGTGAATTTAATGATTTATCTATCTCTACCTATCCTAATTAATTAGTCATGTAGTAAAGTCTTTTCTTTTCACCGCTCTCCCGACTTAGATATCTCTAGGTAACTCACAACTGATAATATTAGGTAAGTAGGTATAGTAAGCTGTGCCCAGCAAGCTTTACCTCTGCGTACGTTAACCTCATCTTAAGCTAATAATAATCCTTTATAAATCTTCATAATTAACTATTTATCACGATTTCAACTATACGGTAAGAAGCAATGATTACCGGTAACGACTACTTACAACGCTGCAAGAGTATTTCAATTATACATATTATTATTAGACAGCACCCTTTTACCATCATCCAAAATAAAATCTTTTATTGGTATGGTAACCCAACGCCATCTAGCCTCGCTAATAAGTAACCTCCCCACAATAGAGTAGATATTAGATAGTTGTTTCCAGACGGTAACGACTTTTATCGCCTACTAGACGTATTTATCCGTTTACATTATGCATCCCAAACTACGTTGCTTTTAAACCAAAATTCCTACTAGCAATGAATAGTCATATGATTCTATCCCCTACATGACATCCCTGCTACTTGTTATTACTTATAATCGCGATTCCTCATCAACGCGTGTATTTTGAACCGTAATACTATTTTATGTTACTTTTCCTAGGATTTTAGCGAACTAACAAAATGAAGCGGCATTTCCCTTGTGCAGAGCAATTGTCCCCATCTACATGTCACATAATAATAATTCCACCACAATGTCATTGCATTCTAATTTACTACGTAATAAGTATTAGGAAAATCTCTTTCAATGTAAAAATCGCAGGTATTAAAAATAACAGGTATGGAAAATAACAGGTGATTCCGCTTGCTATAACAAAATCACATGATTACGCGATAAGGAAGTTTCCTCTCCGATTGGTTTTATGACTTCATGTTTTATAATCATTCCTAATTCTAGATTGTTTATGGTGTCGCTAAATCATTTGTCTCTATGGTCCAACCATAGACAAAGAACGTAATAGTCCTTGACTAGCCTAAACTACTCTATGGATTTCAGATGTGAGACTCAAGTACATTATTATATTTTATTTTCTAACATAACCAACAAAATAAATTATAATACGTGGAATAGCACATCAACTAAAAACCGCAATCGCTCAACGATTATTAGTCAAAATATAATTATTATTAGTTTTATATTATGCTGTTAGCGTCATAACTTTATAATATTGTACAGCATATCGCCGTCCTATAATATAAATTGAATCCTGCAATAATTTAGTTGGTTAATTCTGTCCAATCTCGCCCCCTTGCCTTTCCATCCGACAGCAATAATAATTAAACCGCCCCCTATTCTACAAATCTTTCTAAATCAATAAATGTTGAACTATGTCACCCTATCGACCTTTTACGATCCTAAAAATAACTCAACACAAGGCTGTATGAACCAGTTGCCTATGCCTATATGAAATCTATCACCAGGAATAGAAACAAAACTACAGTTACCATAGCTCCTAACGTCAACAATTATTATCTTAGCGTCCTATCAAAAATTGGATACCTGGTTTCAGTATTCAAGAAAACAATTACTAAAGGTTTCAGTATTCACAGATAACTCAACAATTTTAAAATTTAATACTTCAGACCCCCGGATAATAACTATATCTATGTACTTCGTGCACTTATGATACTTTGGGAAAACAACAACGCCTAACAGCCGCACGGTACCTGATGCTGGCGAAATCCGCCATTAAATAAAGAAGGAAAAGATAATAACTGAAAGGTATTGTATTTCAAATAATACTCATTACATTATTGTTTTATAGTTTTATCTCCTTTGACCTTTAACCTAACCTGAGAATCTTTTTGTTACAGATTTCGTACAACAAAATTTAGCTCCAGCTCTCATTGCGACTGTCTACAATATTGGTCGAACCCGTAATACAAAGTGTATGAATCAACTTTAGAAGATAACAACGTTTATTGTGAAAAGTGTCAAATTATAATTCACCCACTATCAAGAGCCCGTAATACAAAGTGTATGAATCAACTTTAGAAGATAACAACGTTTATTGTGAAAAGTGTCAAATTATAATTCTTCAATATCTCTGAATTAATTAATTTTCATTGAATTATTCCCTATTAAGCCAATTCTAAACTCACACATCGCAACACGACAACAATTTGTGGGAAAAAAATCCCACTTCTAAATTAAAGTATTACCGCTTGACTGAAATTCAATACAACTATAATAATGATAATTTATAACTTAACTTTCTGATCCTGGTCATGGCTTACCAAATTGTAACCTCACCTCCTATATATATATTCTAAACCTTAATCTATAAATTCTCTATACCTAAATCTAATGCCTTTCACACCTATATGCCTAGCTACCTTATAATACATACACACATCCTCGCCGCTTTTACCTTAACTTAACTTATTATCTAATTCTTAAAACTAATTAACCTAATTTATCTACAATCTAATGGTTGTGTCTGGAGTTTTTGTTTAGTGCGTATTGTTTGTATGATGATGAAACCTTAGCATAGCTTAATTCTATTTGCAGTGAATTTCAGTCAAGCAATGTAATATTATAATAACTACTATTTTGGCCAGATCGTCTAGTGAACCCTCCGTTGTTAACCGCATTTAAGTAACTCAAGTTCTTTCGTGAAAGTTTAGTAATTGGCTTATCCCTGTGTTAAATTATTTTCTCCTGACCTAATTACCTACCAGTCTATAGATCATAACATAATTATGTGTAGCCTAGCAATGACTCCGTCTGAACTGTGACCTAAATCCTTCACTGCAGCTGCGGGGAAGATTTGTAACTACTCAAAGGTAATCAGATGATAGCTTAGCTTGTAGGTATTATTATTTATTATCAGTAGCATGATACATAAGAAGCCTGGTGCAATTTATATAAAGGTCTTGTGGAATTATAAGAGTCTTGTGGAAATATAAAAGTCTTGTGGAAATATAAGAGTCTTGTGGAAGTTTAAAAGTCTTGTGGAAATATAAGAGTCTTGTGGAAGTTTAAAAGTCTTGTGGAAATATAAGAGTCTTGTGGAAATTTAAAAGTCTTGTGGAAATATAAGAGTCTTGTGGAAGTTTAAAAGTCTTGTGGAAATATAAGAGTCTTGTGGAAGTTTAAAAGTCTTGTGGAAATATAAGAGTCTTGTGGAAGTTTATGAGCTCCAACCGCCGCTCCATAGCGTGCCATTACATCTCATTGTTTAATTATATCCCCGTCCACTTTGGCTTTAACATTAATTATTAGCTTGTAGCTTTAATTCTTTCAAACTGAGAATTTACATCTCTTCTCAAAATCTAATTTCATTTTACATTATGAACTATGTGTTAGCAATTTAAATTCTTATTATTCCACATAAATCAATAGAGTTTATCTCAAGGCTTGCTATCATCCAAATATCCTTTTCACATTAAGGACTTAATTATTCAATGCAATAACTTATATTCAGTTCTATAAAGGGTGGATAATTTAATCAAACGCCACTTCAGGCGGTGGCTAAAGTAGAATGCTATTAATACAGGTAAAATTACTTTTATTTACTCTTAGTATTTATTATACAGGACTTATAAAGTTCCAATATAACTACATTGGATTGGCTGCATTGGCAGATTATCACATCTTAAGTTTATTAAAGGATGTTTAATTCATTCAATATCCCTGACTTTTAGGAAGTGAACTTGAGTTAATTATTTTTCCATTAACTTCCACCCCCTGTCTCTCAGACTGAGTGGTTAATTTGATAGACTACTAAATCATAGTTAGTATACTTTTAGTAGGTAGTAAATTAGGTAGTTAATTATCCCTGTTAATCATTAAACCAATTACATTTAGAAGTTATCTTTTACTCACTTTAATAAGTATAAATTAGACGGTACTAGGTATTAGTCTTATTGATTTAGATTGTTCCCATCAAATATTTCTATGTTTCAGATTATTAGAGTTAAGTACTTACATGTCTTAAGAGGTTTCTGACCATTAAGGTGAATTCAAATGGTATTAGTGGATCATTATCAGGCTAATTAGCAGGTTGTCATCAATCAATTATTTCTATGTTTAAGATAATTAGAAGCTCATAGCTTGCAATGTCTTCCTTCAACGAATTAACCTAGGTTCTAAACTGGTTTTAGTTGTTCAGTTTCAGCTTATATTATACCAATAGGTATCGGATGTATAATTTTTTAATACATTGAAGAGTGTAGCTATTTTAAGGCCGTATTGTACCTCAGGGAAAGCTAAAAATGCCTGTTTGGTCATTTCAGTATTAGAAATCAAACATCACAGTACGGCTAAGCTTATTTGCTATAACTTTTTAGTATTTTTCTTGTAATAGGAAACCAGTCTAGACTTTTAGGTACTCCAAAGTAATGATGGTACGATATTATCATACCTCTGTTAATTATTTAAACGAATAATTAGTCTGAATTAACCCGGCCTGGCCTTGCGGCTCAAGCTCCCATCCTATGTACGCACTGCGTGCAAATACCTTGCCTCCCATAATTAACCATATATATTTCCGCCTACCTATAGATTCCTACAACTTTCCTCACTTGAAAATGCCTATATTTTGTCGAACTAACAGTCCCTTTTTTGTGTACCTTGCAATCTAGGCCAAGCCTCATTTAATTTAAATTCGTGGTGTGTTGTGAGAGTCGCATTGCCCCTGAAAGCAACTAACTCCTAAATGTTCTATCAGTCGAGCCAGTATACTCAGTGTGTTATTTTCCTATCACTACACTGTATGTACGGAGGTAGACTCGAAATTGGACTGGGTCATACTGGTCTACCTACAGCTAAATGGTGTCTGACCTATCTTCAACTTTCACTAGGGAGACAACTGTCTCTCCCCCATTACTCCGTCGAAGATAGTGTATTGTTTAGCGTAATGATGTAAAACGCCGATCTTATTAAATACAATCAAAGATCATCCAGACCGAAGTCTGTTGAAAGGTACATAGGTTTTCGTTGCCACCGTTACGCGTTTCCGCCGATGTACCCCGGAATACTTCATTCCGTTAACGGATTCGAGTTGCGACCGCAATAGTTTTACTTTATTAATCACTTTCAATTTCACAAATCTTAATTAATATCGCAGCTCGAATATCACTTAGCGCACTATCAAAGCTCGGACACTATTTTCCCCGTATGAGTAGTACCGCACTCTTAAGTTGGACCGCACCGCCGACGTCCCAAAATTGAATGCCCGCTAATTTTCCGCCCTTTTCCCAAGCATCTTAACGCGCCTAACATACGCCCGCGCGAGTCCGCTTTTCTTCCCTTCAACCAATCGCTAGCTGTTTCCCCGATGCCCCCCGCCTTCGCGTCGCGCCACGTGGAGCTATCATCCGACCTCTCTTTCTGTCTTTTTCTCAACCTCTCGCTCGCTCATTGCCGCTTTCGCCGCGCAATTCTAAAATTTTTCCATAATCTAACCAAATCTCGTCCGACAGCCAATATTTCATCTTTGAATATCTAAATGTAGCCTTCTATTAACAATTCCCTCTCAATAATCCTCCACTTAAGCCAATAATCCTATATTTTGGGAAATTATCAAAAGTTCCGTATTCCGACCATAGATGGCGTCCGCCCGTAGGTGAACCACTTTCCCGACCCCAGAGCAGTCCCCGCGAAATTTAAAATAAAAATACGGTCCTAGTCAAGCTCACAACCATGACTCCCGCTAGACGCCGCCTACGTCGCAAGGGACGCGCAGAGCAGTCCCCGCGAAATTCAAAATAAAGAAGTCAAACTAGCAACCTTATGCGAAGCTCAAGTAAATAACTCACGCTAGATGGCGCCTATGTCGCAAGGAGCACACAGAGCAGTCCCCGCAAAGTTCAAACTAAAGATAAAGAGTTAGACCACAGACCATTATTCTGAACTAGTTTATTATTCCCTTTTTCATGCTTATTATATTAATGGTGCTACGCATTAATATTTATGTTAGTGCTACTCCCACACATTCCTTACTAACGGACAGATACCATTCATTCTGTACCGTTACAAAGAGTGAAAGAGAGAAAACAATGGCGGCCGAAATGGCGCGAATTTATGCTCATTGGTCAACTACTTTAAAGAGTATACAAAACTTAAAATATATGTTTATCTCTTTTTAACAATAGGCTAATGATATGATTTCATTTATTTTCTTTCTCTTTCGACGTGATTACGTCATAGAAACAATTTCGCCATTATTAAATGCAATTTCTTCTAGTGTAACTAGTCTATATATAAAAGGTCATTGAGTATATCATCAAAAACTTATTAGTTTTTAATTTAGAAAAAAATTAAAAGTGACAACCCTTATGCTTTGCTAGTTATCTCAAAAAAAGCGCTAACTAGCTGAGATACAGCGCTAACTAAACAAAAACTTTTTCAGTTTTACAAAAATAAAACCCTAACGCTCAATTGGCGCGTAGGTATATAAAACAAGAAAAAGGCCGAGCTTCCGTACTGCTTTAGCTTATATTTATACTGTGGTGGAAGGTATATAAGGCATATACACACACATCAACAGAATCTAGGGATATCTTAATCCTAAATTATTTACGACTTTATAGTTTAAAATCTTTTTAGTTTCCATATAAAGTTTATATAAGTACCTACAGGTTGGAATCTTTTCTATTCTATTTTCAAAATTTAAAAATGTGAATAAAAAAAACAAAAGAAAAAACAAAATACGGCGGCAAAATTGTTAGTAATTCGTTACGTGAAGGAAAATTAAAATGGTTTTATATTACCGTAATACCGTCCAATTTTGCTCGGTTTTTTAATATTTTGTTGATTTTTTCAAAAAAATTATGTGATCTGAACTACTTTTTATGATCTAAGGATGACTTAGCTGATCATAGAATTGCGTTAAAGTTATATATTCCGACTTATTTACATACGATGAAAAGTTTCGTAATATTTAGCGGGCAAACATACCTCCATTTTCGTTCATGTTTGCCCGCATCCATTATTTGCTAAACTATAGCTCTTACGGCGTTCTTATCTAAGAACCATTTAAAATTTAACGGCAAAGTTGCCGGTCTAACGTGGTGCCGATTGCTAATTCGCAACCACAATAGATATCGCCACTCAAAAACCATTCTGCCCCAACGGCCATCGGTTCTACGGGTGATGTGCCCTGCCCATTGCCACTTGAGCTTGGCGACTCTTTGGGCTATGTCGGTTACTTTAGTTCGTCTACAAATCTCCTAATTTCTGATTCGATCCCGTAGAGAAACCCCGAGTATAGCCCTCTCCATTGCTCTTTGCGTGACTTTGAGCATGCTAATTAGGCCCATAGTGAGCGACCACGTTTCGGTACCGTATGTCATTACTGGCAATACACACTGGCCGAAGACTTTCGTCTTGAGACACTACGGTATTTTGGACGAAAATATATTTCGTAGCTTACCGAACGCTGCCCAGCCGAGTTGGATTCGACGATTGACCTCTTTCTTAAAGTTGGACCTACCTAGCTGAACTGTTTGTCCCAGGTATACATATTCGTCAACAACTTCAAGAGCAGAGTCTCCAACCTTCAGAGGAGTGGACACGTGAGTTAGACTTGATTTTCGTCTTCTCCATGTTCATTTTAAGGCTAACTTGTTGAGAGACTCTGTTGAGATCACCAAGCATTGTGCCGAAATCCTCCAGGGTCTCAGCCATGATTACGATAAGTAACCAATATCACGGCGATGCAACTAGTACAAAGGCTCCAGGAGGACCACGAGCTACTGGTAAGCGACCAAACCGTGCGAAGGAGGTTGCATGCAGTTAATCTTGATGCTCGAAGACCGCTACGTGTTTCAGCATTGCGACGCGGCAATCGCGGTCGGCGACCTTCGTAGGCTCGGGATCATTTACCATGGAGTGACGAACAATGGTCTTTGGTGCTGTTCACAGATCAGTCCCGGTTTGGGTTTCATCCGGATTCACGAAGAACACACGTTTGGAGAACTCCAGGGAGAGTAAGCCGTCTACGGCACCCTCAGGAGGTCCACTCATACCAAGAAGGAACAATAATGGTGTAGGCAGGAATTCGTCTTGGCGGAAGAAACCAGCTCGTTTGAATCCAAGGCAGCGTGACTGCACAAAAATACTACGAGGAGGTAGTAGAGCCTGTTATTGTCACACACAGAATCCAAATGGGCCATACCGGAGCAAGACATTGACAATTTAATTTAAAGTATGGACTGTGTAATTAATGTAAGAGGTCGCAACACTGATTATTAATACTAAGATTTTATTTTAAAAAAACAATTTAAATTATACTTAATACTTTTTTAAGAAGAGTTCATGTTTTTATCATAATAATTTTCTACGGCGATTAAAACATTAACATTTTTATTAAAAACATAAAAATCACGAAAAGTTTTCTATTTTTTATTAAAGACCTTAAAATAAGTTGATATTCTTCTATTTACTATATATCAAAAAATTCTTCATCACGCTTGAATCTCTGTCATCAGAAGTGGGACAAAGACACCATTTCCAGTAAGTTAGAATGGTTTTCTCTTAGCCTAAAGTTTACTGCTTTTTCTGAACCGTATTCGCACATTTTGTAAAGTATTCTAAATGTAATGATGCCTACCCATACAATTGTCGTTTTTATACTCGGTATGCAAAGATGTTTTCTGGCGTAACGGACCAGAAGTAATTTCTTGTATACGGGCTCTTCTACTAATCGAAAGAAGACATTTTGTAAGTAATTACTATTTCCCGTAAATCTACATCAAATGGGCACAACGCCACGACACGAGCCTCCTCAAAAGCCAGCGTCAAGCTTTCGTGTTGAGGTGCTACCAAATACGCCGAGTGCGGCCTGCGGCACGATCTTCGCAAAATATGGATTCTTTGACGGTACCTACCCACTGCAGTGCTAAGGTCAGTTTCTGGGTTAGTCTATTGTTATAGAAGTTGCTAACGTAGGTACTTGTATGTAGATATGTTTACGATATCGTGCTTTCTATGCGAAATTATAAGAAATGCTAACGTCTTCAACATAGTTTATTCATTAGCTGTTAAGATTAATTTATGCCTATTGCTAGCTGTGTTGCCTGTCTGTGAGATGGCGGCAGTCTAGCTATGTAATTCTTGCAGATTATAATTAAGTTTGTGCGGTCTTAAGATTATGCCAATAATTGCTCGAAAGAGTCCTAAATAATGATACCCACATTCACGAATGTTTGTTGGAAACATGTGCGGACACTGATACTGGAGTCAGGGCGAGCACTGCTACGTGCTGTTGCACTACCAGAATAGTGTTAAAATAAGTTTCACAAAGAGCCTCTTTTCCTTCTCTTCTTGGTGGACACCTATCACGACTTGCCTCTCTTGACTTGTTGTGCAATTTTACGCTTCACGCAGTGCTTATGCCTAGTTGTTCGATATGTTATCATATTGTTGTGTAATAAAACTCCTTACTCCAGGTACATTACAATTTATTCTTGACATAGGTTATACGTACAGCATAGGTTTCTCCAACACGTCTGACCACTTCGAATGCCTGCCACAGAATGCAGCCACTTTCCGCCATGATTCAATCGGTCATTTCTCCCTACCATTTCTAGACTTTCGTTCGTTACATTTTTAATTTTTAAAAGTCAAATCAGCTTCGTTTTAAAACAGTTTTGGTTTTTTTTAAAATGCTAACTCGTCCATCCTGACGGAGTGGATGTCCTCATACAACTATCTTTAAGCCTTTACTCGGTCGATTGAATCACAGCTGAATTAGCAGAATTCCGTCCAGTGACTACAAAAGTGATAAAAGGGAAAAAAATACAATAAAAAATGATGTTTTAACGTTATCAAATTATCCAACCACCTAATTATCAGAATTGTATAAACTCTTCAGTACAAACACTGTCTCTTAAACATACCTTTCAAGATTCCACTAAATATAACTTAACAGATGTGTTCAAATGGAAAATTGATAACAGTTAAATTATATACATATATCATTAAGGAAGTCGCCAATAATTATTATCTATTACCAATTTGTTAATTCATAATTAACAACTATTATTAATGATATTAGACTTAATCAGGTTCTTCTTAAAGTCAATAGTGAAATACTAAAACACATTTTCTGTTTACTTCAATTCTGTATCAAATTAAAAAATATTACATTTTCATATAATAAATATTTTTACGTGAACGTGAACCGATGTGTGAACCCTTTTCCATTTTTGACATATGAATCCGAAAATAAATAAATAATTCCAATAATCCCGTCAATCATGTTCCCACGACAAACGTGAACTGATATGTGCATTTCTCACATAACAATCCGAAAATTATAAATAATTAAATAATAAATTCATGAATCCCGTCAATTATGTTTCCACGACTAACGTGAACTGATATGACAATGTGCATTTCTCACATATCAATCCGAAAATAAATAAATAATTCCATTAATCCCGTTAATCATGTTTCCACGACTAACGTGAACTGATATGTGCATTTCTCACATATCAATCCGAAAATAATAAATTAATAATTCCATCAATTGAAGTCAATCATGATATGAACAAAATGCTCTAAAAGAAAAGGTACGACGCACCTAAACCTACTTTGACACAAAATAATATAGGATAAATAAAATATAGAAGAAGGAATACAGTACATACCTAATTGTTATGTTTACAAACACATATAAGTAACTATACCAAATTCGCATGAAAATCATTACTTAACAAGTTTTTTTTTATTCATTTATACCTATTAACCTTTTTAACCAAATACTAATTTGACAAAATACTAATAAGCGACTATACACTGTGCCTAAAACATTATGCAAATTATAATTATGCATAAATATATATGTATTAGGTATATTATTGTGCCACAATACATATGGTTATATACTTTTTTCGCCTCGCTGTCCTAACCGCGAACGGACGTATCCATATTTTTAAATTTTATTAAATAAATTGTGAAGTGTCCCAGGGCTTTGCCCCCGTCATGAATTGTGACTACGGTGACTTAACTCCGAAGCCCCATCTGTGAAAAGTTGGAAAAGGACATTTGTTTAATTTTGCGCCGCTGCGTGATTCGAACTCGTTCTCGTTGGGTGAGTGCCGGCGCCTTATCCGCTAGACCACGCACGGTGGGCGCGTTGCGGTCGAAATTAGCGATCAGTAGCTACGCGCGGCGGACATATCGCGCTGCAAGTTTGAACGTTGTTCGTGAGCGCGGGAGGCAGCGTGCGTGACTCATCAGCAGTGGTCGGAGTAGGTATATTGATTTTAGATACTTGCGTCATGATATCATAACATGGACATGCATTTCTTCCGGAATGTACCGGAGTTTCCAAAAATTTGGTAAATAGAGTAATAAAATAAAAAACCATATGTAAGCAAACAAAATTGTTTATTGTTAATACAAATAATCATTATTACAGTTTTATTAAAAATAATTATTTTTAATCCTCATCGGTTACAAGTTCTACATTTTGATTTTTTACTTAGGCCTTACACTTTTATTTAGGCCAAAGAGCCGGCTCAACATTAGCCAACAGGTCGAAACAATAAAGCTTTGGTCACCTATCCGTTGACCGGCCTGTGTGAGAGTGACTTAACCTCTACAATCAACGACCAAATGTGCGGCCAAGTGAGTCAATGAGTTCCAAAGGGGAAATAAGCCCAACAAATCTATAAACTACATTTCCTAAACTAGTTAATCGTTACTTACCCTAAATAATTATTAAAAAGCGACAATTATTAATAATTGTACCATCGTGATGGTTGGTTAGCGTTAGACGGGGGTTTTATAAAGGGGGGACAAAATTTCGTCCATTTTAG
The DNA here is from genome assembly GCA_963921215.1 of Scoparia ambigualis. NCBI lineage: Eukaryota > Metazoa > Arthropoda > Insecta > Lepidoptera > Crambidae > Scoparia > Scoparia ambigualis. The sequence continues at coordinate 25,236,438 of OY992503.1, forward strand.
CGTAGGACGCACCGTTTCCAAGATATTTAAAGATTAACAAAAAAAAATCACTAATAATAATTTAAGACGTGATTTCTTTTCTTTTGCGAGATTGAGACAATGGATACGGCCAACATTAGAGATGGAGACCAGCGCCACTAGCAGCATAGCGTTGAGAGTATTGATACATTTTTAACTAGTTTCATGTAATAATTTCGATGTTTCGGTATTTTTATCATAATAATCCGGAAACTCGGAGGAGTATCCATATTAACATATACGTTTGATGTCAGTGACCTTAATTCAATATACCTACTCCGACCACTGCTCATCAGTCATGCGTCGTGTCGTGCTTCGTACTCTGCGTTGCTGTGTGCCCGCTACCACTGTATCCGGCGACAAACAACGCGACGCATCGGGTGATATGCAAAATCTAGGGTTGCATGGTACATATTGCATGGTACATGTTGCATGGTATTCATATTATTAATTGTATCACAAAATGGCTTCTAAGTTGAAGAGCTGTGCGGGGTGTACGAATGATATTGTAGGCAAACAATATTTGAGATGCTGTGTTTGCAAAGAAGTTTACGACCTTCTGTGTGCAGTTACCGAAAAGCGCTTTCTTAATGCCATGACCAGAGATCACAAAACATCATGGAAATGTCAGACATGTAATTGCAAACTTCCGAAAGGCGCAAACACAAACACACCCGCACGGTCAGCCAACGTTGAGTGTCCTGCGGAAGTACCTAGCAGGCTTGAGAAAAGTGTTTCACCACAAGTTGTGTCGCCCGGGGATGACGTAGACAACATTACCATTCGACGTCCTCAACAGTCATTTAATGTGTCAATCCCTGCAGATGTGGATTATAGTCCGCCTCATCTTGACCACATACAAGTAATCATCCGAGAGGAGCTGCATTGTATTATGTCGGAACATATGAGCAATTGGATTGCCAATGCTGTCTCTCAAAAAGTTACTGCCTCATTTGCAGATGCCATATCACAGATTTCAGATAGGATTGCCGCATTAGAAGATAAACTGGTGCGAGGTGATCTTACTGGGGACAAAAATATTGATAAAATTCATACTGAACCAAAACAGATCTCCCGAACCGGCAACGATAAAAAACACGACCACGGGCCGATTCCAAAAGACAGTTTAGAGAGAACTCTGCATACAGGTACAGTGTCGAATCAGAAGCCAAAATTAAACTGCACTAATCAGTTGGAAATTAGTACTGCTGCAGAATACATACCAAGTACAGGTACCTCCATACCGAGTGCTAAGAGAGAAGAGGGTTGGAACGATGTCGTAAAGCGGCCTCGACAAACGAAGAGTCCACCTCAGGGTCTGCTGCGAGGCACTGCTGCTCCTGGCTTAATAGAATTTCAAGCTTCGGAGAGACAGCGTTATTTCCATCTTTATTATGTCAAAATAGGTACCTCTGAAGATCAAATAATCAAACATCTGAAAAACATTACAGGATTCGAGATTTGTTCAGTTCAAACTCTTAAAGCACGCGGTCCATACGCTTCTTTTAAATTAAGTGTTCCATCAGCTGCCGCAGAAAGTATTCTTGCTCCTGATAGTTGGCCTGAGGATGTTTGTGTAAAGCCGTGGAGACGTTCCTTTCGTACCAGTAGAGGAGCAGACGAAGCAAACTAGCGACGCTGCGAGCTATGTACGCTATGGTGGAGCAGTTGACGGTGTCGAAGGCAGGTCTAGCGATACCAAACGATGTACCCTAAATATAATATATCAGAATGTACGTGGAATAAAAACTAAGCTCCAAAGCTGGAATACAAATATGTTACTATTGCATCACGATGTCATTGCCGCGACAGAAACCTTTTTAGACGACTCTGTGCTGGAGGCTGAAGTTGTTAGTGGTGGTTGGAGCGTTCTTCGAAGGGACCGTGGAACGTGGGGTGGAGGCGTACTACTAGCAGTTAGGCCCTGTCTTTCTCTGTGTCGCTGTGCTGACTTTGAGACTGCCGCGGGGGAGGATCTATGGGCCTCATTCACGCTGAATTGTCGTCCAATATTTATTGGTGTTGTGTATATTCCTCCCAGTGCCGCAGATAATGTATACCTCGAATGGTTTACGAAGGTAGAAAGTTTTATAAACAATTTAAGGGGAACTGTTATTATTGTTGGGGACCTTAACATGAATAGTGCATCACTCAATGTATCAAACTATTATTGCTATTTTAAGTCTTATTGTAACTTGAGTGACAGAAATGTTATTTGTAACTCTCTTGGTGGCATGCTTGATGTGGTCCTAGCCCGAGATAATGTTGATATTGTTCAAGTGACTGATTCGGAGAGTGGGGGCTTAGTGCGTATTGACCCTCTTCACCCGCCGCTCGATGTTGAAGTGTGCATAAGCTCTGGTCCTCGAAATACACCTATACAGCCTAGTAATATAGACAGTTTTAGGGATTGGAACTTTGCTAAGGTTGACTATAAATTTTTGTCTCGGGTTATTGAAGACGTGGACTGGGAACCCATCCTTGAATCCAATGACGTGGATTCGGTAACTCATAAGTTTTACCAGGTTTTATACGAAATTTTTGATAAATATGTCCCTAAAAAGCACAGACCAAAGACTTCATCGAGACGCTATCCCACGTGGTTTACTTCGGAAACGATCAAGAATATTAAACTAAAATCTAAATTACACAAAAAATGGAAGTCTTCGAAATGTTCTTCAGCGTACGCTCAGTTCTCAATGGTTCGTGCTAGTCTTAAAATACAAATTGGATTAGCCTATAAGTCTTACATTGGGCAGCTGGAAAATGATTTACACATAAATCCTCGTGGCTTTTGGCGACACATCAATAATTTGTGCTCCAACGGTGGTTTTGAGCCATGTATTGCATATGATGGGATTCAGCGAACGGGGGTTGATGCGGCTGAGGCTTTTGCTGACTACTTCTCCAGTGTATACGCCGGATCATTTTCTCCTCCTGATCCGCTCTCCTTTAATACAAACAAACTATCAACAAATGGTCACATACATTTATCAAACGTCTGTAACAGGGAAGTTAAGTGTGCACTTGGTCGGTTGAAGCCTGGCCGAGCCGCTGGTCCTGATGGGTTACTAGCCGATCTCATGAAGGCTTGCGGATCCTCTTTTTCTGTCCCACTTTGCCACATATTTAATTTAATAATTAAGTCAGGTATTTATCCTTTTTATTTGGAAATTACCTCGAGTGACACCAATACCCAAGGGCACTAATAAATTGAATGTAGAGGAACACCGACCCATAGCTATTCTTCCGGCGCCGGCTAAAGTATTTGAGATAGCAGTACATGGCGCTCTTCTAAAAGGAATCGAGCCGTATATCTGTAACGAGCAGCATGGATTTAGGCCCCGGAGGTCCGTTAATACAAATTTATTGACTTTGGTTGAGTGTATCTCTAGCGGCTTGGACCGTGGCATGCAGTTCGATGTCATTTATTTTGATTTTCGCAAAGCATTCGATAGAGTTCATTGTGATATCCTTCTGTTGAAACTTGATGCGATGGGTTTCTCTCCTCAGCTTACCAAAATGTTCGCAAACTATCTCAGTGATCGGCGCCAATTTGTGCGGTATGGTTGCTATGTCTCGGATCCTTACCCGACTCCCTGTGGTGTGACTCAGGGTTCGATTCTTGGCCCACTGCTATTTTTGATAATGATCAATGATATAGTCAAGGTTCTCAGGTATGCAAAATGTTTGCTTTATGCAGACGATCTGAAGATCTTCGCAGAAGTAAATTGTGAACAGAATTGTGCACTTATACAGCAAGATATCGATGCTTTGCACGGGTGGAGTGTTGTCAATGAACTGCAGTTTAACTTTGAAAAATGCTTTGTTATGACATTCGGTCGTCACCGTTCTCCAGTCATTCACGACTACATGTTAGGGAGTAAAGTTATCAGCCGTACAGACTCCGTGAAGAACCTGGGGGTGACTTTTGACGGTACTCTGACCTTCAATCAGCATATATCGGTACTTTCGAAGAGCTGCTTTAGTCGATTAGGTTTCGTGTTGCGTAATCTGCGTGATTTTCATGACTCCAAGGTAATAAAACTCCTATTTACTAGCCTTGTTAGGAGCAGATTGGAGTCTAGCGCATGTGTGTGGAACCCACATGAGGCTAAGTACAAGCTAATGTTAGAAAAAGTTCAGAAGGCATTTCTTAGGTATTTTTATAAACGTCTTTACGGCTACTATCCCTTCCTGTATCCTACAAAATTTCTGCTCGGTAGCCTAGGAATGAACTCGTTGGAGGTCAGGAGAACATGTGATAAGTTATCTATTGCCGTTAAAATATTGCGTGGACTTGTCGATTCTCCTGAATCTGTTGAAGTGCTGTCGAGGCTGTATGTGCCCAATAATTATTTGCGTGTACGAGCAAGTCGTCGGCACCGTCTATTCTCACGGCTTCCGTGTCGCACGGAGACGCGCGCTCAGTCCCCACTCTGCCGTATGCATACCGCCCTTAACGCTCTCTTGGTTGCTTTCCCTGATTTGGATGTGTTTGCTGATAATATAAAATCATTTATGTCTACATGTTTAGAGTTCAGTGAAAATATGTAATTTATATAAGTGCTATTTTTATAAAATCTTGTTATTTTGTTTATATTTGTTGTATTTTAAGTAATGTCTCATTATAATAATTACTGAATGATTTTATTATTGTAACTATTTTGTGAATTTTAATTTAATAATTTAGATGTTTTGTCATAATTATGTAATTGGGAATAATCCTGTATAATTATTAAAATAAATAAATAATAAAAAAATATGGTTGTAAAAAATCAATTATGCCAAATTTGTTATGCCAAACAATTTTAAGAATAAATAAATTATGTCAACGAAAGGTATCCCTAATATTTGTTTACATTTCATGTCATATTCAATTCAACCCAATTTCAATTCAACCCAGTTTCAATTTAACCTAATTTTAATTTTATCCAATTTAGAAGTTATTTTCATTTAACCATTTGAACAATTTGAAAATTATTCATATTAGTATTCATAATCAATATTTATTCATATTAAATTTCATAAATAAGTTCACATTCATGATTTATTAACCGTGTCGCGTAGCGGTGAAAGACTACCACTACCCCTTCTCTTCCCTGAGGCGAACAACTAACTAAAGACTGCACAAACATTCAACAGCTTAGAGCAGCGGTGGGCTCACCACCTGTCACGCTGAGCCCATGTGTGCAGTCGCTATTTGGTGAAAAGTGGACTATGATAGAGAACTGCTTTTGCTGTTCTCATTGCCAAGTCTCTGAATAACCCTTCGGGGACAATAGTCGTGGTTATATGTATGTATATATATGTAATTAATATTAATTCACAGATATTGCATTTCATAGATAAGTTCATATTCCATATCAATGTTTATTAATATTATACTTATAAAATTTCACCAATAAGCTCATATTCATAATAAAAATTCATATAAACAAAGTATTTCATTTGTTCATTTGTCAATTTTACATAAACTCTAACGTTTTATTATTATTATTTGACATGTGAACCCTGTTAACATTCTATCAACAGCTACCTCTGTCCTGCGTGTTTTTTTCTTTAGCGCCTGGGAGCTGTGAGCCCGAATATCGAAGCTAACCTACATACGGTCAATTTCAAAAACTGTGACTATCCGGTACGGCCTTATGTGGGAATAAAGAAGTTGTATAGGTACCTACTCTTTCCATTGTTGCCAAAAGAGCAGAGCAGAGCTGTTAGACACAATCACGTTTCTATTCAGTTAACAATTGTAGGATGAGTGCAGGTACTTCTAGGAATTCATCCCTAACCACCAGGAATATCATATCAGCTTCTACACCATCAATTTCTATACGAGCGCTAACACTACTAAACGATAGTTTAATTCATTTATTTCTAAATAACTTTTAATGACAATGGTTCGCCATCTCATTTAAATCCCATCGCCCTATTAGGAAACGTGATCTAAAGGTAGTACCTCAGACGTTTTCCAGTTTAAAGCCCAGGAATAATGAAAACGTTATTACAACACTAAGTTTAGTCTTAAGTCGTGATAAACCATCTATGGTGCTAAGGACAAACCCACGCGTTCCTTAGTTGACGATTTTATTTCTGTTTACCTACATTATTGTGTTAAATATCAAAATCAAACTACAATTTTCAATATCATTAATTCAATTTAGGCTTATAGTTGCTATTATTTGCAATTGCACTCGCAGACAAACCAAATCTTGGGTTTTCAAAATTAAACCTTAATAAATTGATTGTACCGCAAAATGTATTGACGTAAAAATAATTTGTTATGGAACAATATGCAATAAATGAATTTGACCCCGACTTTATCTAACTATTCAAATCACTGTCAAACATAAAAACATTGCTGCACAAACATTTTTGTTTGCTTTGTACATTTGTTTTTACATGAACGCACTATACCGTATAAGTGCGCACACGCTTTCAACATAAAGCAGCAAAACAACTAAGAACATTCATAAGTATTTTCGAAGGTATTTTCATAATCCTGACAAAAGGTTTAAACAGTCTCGAATCGCGCGCCCACAGTCACTGAAACGCAACCCGATTCACGCTAGAATCTAGATAGGGCTCCCAACGATATAACTTTAGTATACAATGAAAGTAAAATTACAAGTCTCGCATCAATTAGGTTGAAATACCATCAAAACATAAATTGTGACATATTCTAACTTGTGTCTCATTCTTAACCTGTTGTATGACTAGTGTTCGGTGCTATGCAAACGAACAGCTCAGCAACTTGTATTTATGCAATTTGCATAAATAAAAATTTATTACATTAAATTATATTCAGTACATTCGTAACCAGATACCATACGCGACGCGAGCTCTTTATTACCATTTTCGTATTTTCTTTAGTATTATTAACTTAGTTATTTCTATAATTGTTGCTATTTATATATGAACAGTCGTTATACCAGTTTGAAGCAACTTTTAGACATTTGAATACTATTATCTACAAAAGGATACTGAAGCGGTTTAGGCGCAGAATGTCCAATTCGCAAAATGTCCAGCGGTCGCAAAAAGTTCAAAAACGGTATCCACGAGTTATTTTTATTGTGCCGGACAAATTAAATAAATAATGACGAATTGAACTTTTTGCGACCGCTGGACATTTTGCGAATTGGACATTCTGCGACTAAACCTCGTTTTATTGTGCCGGACAAATTAAATAAATAATGACGACTTGAACTTTTTGCGACCGCTGGACATTTTGCGAATTGGACATTCTGCGCCTAAACCTTCTAATCTCCAAGCTAAAGAAGAACCCTTTACAATACTTTACATAGTCCCTTGAGAAATAAGGACTTCAGTTCGTGAATTACCTGGCCTAATTGTGTTTGTGCGGTCGAAGCTTACATATCCTACCAGTGCCTAATGTGAACAGTGAATTATAAAGGATTGCAGTGACTTGTGTTCTTGGAACTAGAGTAAGGCGAATATAAGGCCAGGTCTTACCATTTTTATTAATCTTAACTTTTTTTTATCCTGAACCATGAATAAATCTTTTTGCCAATCAGACGGAACGGACGGAATCTAATCTAATTTAAATAATTTAACTCTAAAGAAAATACGAACATTTAGTAAAACCTGTGAGTAAACTGACCGGTAAACTAAATGATGCTTGTACGAACTGTTACGTTGTAAATTCAGGGCCCTGTCTGCCTTTACTTATCTACAAAAGAAGTTCGCAATGGTTGAATAGTACTTACCTGAAATAATTGCTTTAGAATGATCAAATGTCCAAAAACATTAGTCCGTGTAGCTTGTTTGAATTAAATCCATTTTTCTTCACATTAAAGACATGGAGCCTTGGCTGACACATTACAAGACACACTTTTCTTGCATTTTCAATTAATAGTTATTTGTTATACAAGAGTGCAAACTTGCTTTTTAACCGCGTGCTCAATTTTGATGACCGAGCAAGCGAAGGATTCTAAAATTGAATCACGAGCGCAGCGAGTGATTCAAAAATTAGAATCCTGAGCGTTACCGAGGGAATCAAAAGAGCACGAGGTGAAAAATCTTTGCACTCGAGTGCAACACGTAACTTTTCATCCCACCTCAACGAGGAAATTACCAACCAAATTAAAAAAGTAGGTACACCAAAAAGGTTCCGAGTCTGAGTTTTTAACAATTTAAAAAGGTCGTATGATAAATCGGCACCATGGAGGAAGAAGAAAATAGGTTTAATGATGTTTTGAATACACATACTAAGTGCACACGATGTTCTAAATTCAATTTACTTTATTCTCTAGCGGATAAAAACGGCTTTTGCACTCAGATATCGAAGAGTAAAAATACTCTTTCCGAGATGAGGGGATGAAAAACATATTTCTAAATCAGTTTTAGTAAGACTTAAACTTACATCTAAAGAGATTTTATTCCGTGTTTACGTTTTGTATTTGACATAACACCATAGACAAAATGACAGCCACCGTAGCGACGCCTAGCGGTAGCGGGGCGAAGTAGCTGTCAGCTTTTAATTTCACATAAAAGATTCAATTTTAAAAAATAGTCGAAACAGTTCTAATAATAAATTACATAATAAATTAATATGTATATTAATTACTTTAAGTAATTAAATTTAATTCAAGCAAATCCGGAAATAGAACTAATTTTTTCTTTAAGGACTTTTATCTAGAACATTCGAACGGGAGTAATATTTTTTATATGGATATTGTCTCTGCCCGTAGGGGTTACCAGAGAGGAAACTAATACTCCTTAATATTAAGACAGGGTAATTAGTGAGTTAAATATCACAAAACACAATTTTAAATTAAAGAAAAATGCATTTCCCATCGCTAAACGTTAATTTTTTTTTAGGTCGTGTGTTGTTATTGTTGGCAAGTTCTGTTAGCAGAGGGCGAGTTGTGACAGACGTCATATTTGATGTTTTGTTAGTTTGAAGGAAAATTTTAAAAGAACAATTTCTTATGAATTACCCGACAATGGGAGTATAAATTATAAGCTGGCCTTCGATTTATAAGTGTTTCCGGCGAAAGGAGGGCTGCCGAGTTGCGACGCCGAAACGAGTTCAATCTCTGGCGTGAAGTGGTGCGATAAGTTGAGATCAATGCACTCAGGTAGGCATGAGTCGTAGTCACCTTTTGTTTTAATCTGAGGTCGTAATAATGTAGTGGATTTGAGGCGTCATTAGCTTGAGAATATAGTCAACAAGTGTGTGGTTTATTTACAGGAATCCGTGCCACCACCAACCGGTCGTGACGCCGCTGGCAGCCACGCGTAGATATAGAATATCCTAGCGCGTGAGTATCTCAATAGCATTGTTTAAATATAATAAGCCGTCATACTAGGAAAGCAAATCGATATTTCATGGTGTCCGAATCCTGCCTTGTCGCCAGGCGACGCAAGGCTCTTGGCCATGTGGCAGACGTGTCAAACCCCTTTATTAAGTGGATATTGCCCCATCCAACAGTAGTCTGGCATTGTTTAGTTATGTTTATTGGAATATCGTAGCCGTGTAGTGCCTTGTGTACTAGTTAAATGTGAAACAAAGCTAAAATTAAAACATGGTGTTAAATGTTAGTATTGGAGTGTGAGTTTTTAGTTGTGCAACAGCGTTGGGAAGCTTTTGATAACCCATGGCGCTGCGAGTCCCTGGTTATGATAGGTTGCAGCCCCAGATACACAGATAGCAGACTGCGGGACCCTAATTTATGTAACCGTTCTGAACTAGGCGTGTAGTGTTATAAATAGGCCCCGTGTTGATAATTTCAGATGCTTCGAGAGGCCCGTCTCGCCGCCAGGATTTAGAGCTGGGCCCTAAAGCCTGGACGCGAGACCTGCCTCTTCGGGGCACCAGCGGCCACCTGCTGCCAGCGAGCTGTCGCCGCACAGGCGTTGACGGTTTTTTTGTACCCCCACTCTGGGTTTAATCGTTCGTTATTCAGGAACATATTTTTACATTAGGGTTTCGAAACCTTAACATAGTATTTTCTTTTATATCCAACTACACCAAGCGTTGGTGAAGTTGTGAAACCTTTGAGGATCTGCGAGTTCGACCTGTGTGAAGTTGTATGGTGACATCGTCTCCAGATTCGGATCGACTATACGATCCTGGCGTCCATAAATATTTATTTAATATCGGTATAACCCCACGGTTCTCTAGAGTATCGGCTTGAAACGTGTGAGAGTTTTGATACGGTTAAACGGTTTAAAACATTTAATTTAATATTTTTATAGACGGAGTAATTTAATTTTAATTTCAACTTCATACTCCGAACGGTATTGGCTTTATCCCGACCCCCACTCACGACCATAGCTCGTACGACTGAGATATTAGCTGGCTGGTTAGGCAGTAGTAGGAACCGTATTATAAAATTTATTTTAAATTAAAATTATCACCGACCCGCTTGGTCACTTTTGACTCTTAGGATTTTAGTGTGTTTTAGGGGGTGATATAGCTTTGGAATAAGGTTTAGATTACTTTAAACAGTAAATTATAGTTGGCAAAATAAATAGAAAGTTTGTTGAACTTTCATTTGAGATTGACCCTAGGGTCAATTTCGACTGATAGTTTTTATTTGTGATTTTCGGCTAAATAAATTAAAAGGAGTAACGTAGATGAATTGTACCTAACATAATTTAAGACAAAATTGTGACTAACCCCCCTCTTTTAAATAATAAGAATGAAATAAAATTTATAATTTTATTTTATTGTTGTTGGACAAAATATTTGTGTGTTCTTTTACAATATACTGCCTAGCTGTTGAACATTTTATGGTTTTATTTGATAACAACCCACTGAAGCTTGCATTTGGGATTTTCTTCCTTTTCCCCAAAAGGGACAAAATCTCAAAATGTAACAGTGGCACTCAACGTGTGTTTTGGTTAGGGATAGTGGTTATGTCTTATGCTGTAACTAAAAAGCCAGAATACCGATAGCGTTCTAGAACCGTGGGGATTATTACTTTTAAGAAAAACCGTCACGCGTGCATTGGCACGGATTCCTCCCATTTTATTTTAATAACGAATTTTTATTCGTTATTATTTTAAAATATTGTATTAATAGTGCATTTTTTTTTTCAACGTTCATAACACTTTTTTAATATGTATACAAGTGTTAATTATTTAATTATTGTACTCAGCTGAACTAGAGTATTATTTTATGACACAATAGGTTATAGTTGACACAATTTTTATTTGAAAATAAGTGTTTTTTTAAATGCAAGTGTTTATAGTATTATTATTATAATACTGTGTTTGTGGTGGTTTACTACTATTTTCTGTGGATTTTAACTGTATACTTAGGTTGAAACTGCCTATTGAGGAAGCCAGCTTATATTTTAGTAGTTTTTTTAAATCCAAAATGGAACGCCCAATTTCGTTTAATTTGCTTCATAAAGACGAGCTTACGTATGAGGTGGAGATTTGAGACGCAGCACCGGCGACAACGGTAGAGGGATTACGAGTTCAGATTAGGGAACTTAGTAAACTAGTTTGCTCAGACGATATCGTAGAGACTACTCGGGATCCTAAAGTAGAATTACAAATTATTAAAGCCAAATTGGCAGAGATCGCCGAAATAATAGGAAAAGATCCTTCAAATTTTAAAAAATTTAACCGTATAAAGGCTTTAAGTTCCCACCTTTTTCATCGCTTGGGCAGGGTAACTCCCCCTCCTGAACTTGATTCCGTATATCAGACTGTTGACAAAGAGCTTAACGGTTATTTGTCAAAAGTTGATAATATTAACGCGAGTTTTCATGCGTCGTTTACATCGGCACCAGAGACACCGAACGCCCTTGAAGTTGAACCTACTCCTGAAGTCGTATATTATAGTAAGAAGGATGCAACAGTCAGATCTCTCGACTGTAAATTTAATGGTACCGGTTGCGTGAAAGCTTTCATAGAGCGTCTCGAGGAACTTTGCGAAGCTAGGGGTATAAGCGAAACTTCGTTACATAAATCAGCTCTGGACTTGTTTTCTGATGGTGCTTTGTTGTGGTACCGTGGTATAAAAGCGTCGGTTGGTAGTTGGACGGAACTTAAAAGACATTTACTCACAGCGTTCGCTCCGCCAGACTACGATATGCGTCTCATTTCAGAAATTACTAATAGGACTCAGGGGCAAACTGAATTGTCCTGTATTTACATAGCGGTCATGGAGAACCTCTTCAACAGGCTCTCTTATAGAGTTGCGGAACCTGAGCGTTTGGCACGGATTAAGTTCAACATGCGGCCGGAATACGCGACGGCGTTGTCAATGTTGGCGGTCAATACCCTGGAGGAATTAAAGGAGAAGTGTAGGCAACTCGAGCTAAGTTTTGTTAGCAAGGCACAGTTCCGCGAACCGCCGAAACCTACCGCTTCTTTTGTTGCACCAGACTTGGCTTACCAAGCTCCGAGGGGTTCTTTGAGAATCGAGGCCGTGCAAGCTGATCCTGCTATGTATTGTGTTCGTTGTAGGGTAAGGAGCCACTCATTATCTACTTGCAAATCCACAGAAGTAGTTTGTTTTCGTTGCGGTAAGAAGGGTGTGAGGACACCTTCATGCCCCAACTGCAATAAAAGAGCAGTCGGGACTAAAGGTCAATCCTGTCAGAACTGCAATTCAAAAAATTAATTTCCCGGAACTACAGCCATAATTTTATTAAGTCCGATTGGGACAACTATTTAAAATGGTTACAAGTTTTTTTAAACTCTTTAAGAGTAGATTCAGTACGTTATAAGACTAGGGAGGATGGTCGGCCGCATTTAACCGTTTCTATATATAATGCGGATTATTACGGTTTACTTGACTCGGGTTCATGCATTTCAGTATTGGGTTCCGATGTTGGCCAACAGTTCATAAAAGCTGGTGCAACCTTACACTATGTGCTTGGGCAACATCGTAACAGCCAATGACTCGCGTGCAACCGTAAAGGGTTATTTATATTTACCAGTTACTCTTATAGGAGTGACTCAAGTTATTAAATTTTATATAATTCCTGATATCACCACACCGTTAATTTTTGGCGTTGATTTTTGGAAGGCTTTTAATTTAGCTCCTGAAATTTTTAATAGATTGCCTTTTAAGTATTTTCAAAACTCTAAACACCGTACTTGCGTATCGGAGGTTAGGCATTTGCAGCCGTTTGATGAATTAACACCCGTTCAGAGGTTGAAAGCGGAGTCATTAATAAATGAATTTAAGAAGGTGTCTTTTGAGGTTAAAGGGTTAGGTCGTACCCAACTGTTGCGTCATAAGATAGACACGGGTGATGTTTCTCCTATCAAACAGCGTTATTATCCACTATCACCTGAACGCCTTAAGGAACTTAACCGCCAGCTGGATGAGATGTTAGAGATGGGAGTAGTAGAGCCTAGCAATAGCGCGTGGAATAACCCAGTCCTATTAGCTCCTAAACCAAACGGAGAATGGCGATTTTGCCTTGACAGCCGAAAATTAAATGCAGTCAGCAAACAAGATGCTTATCCGCTTCCCTACGTCTCTCACATCTTAGATCAGTTGCGTGACGCTCGATACCTTTCGTCAATTGATTTAAAATCTGCATTTTGGCAAATTGAGCTTGACTCCGCTTCATCTAAGGAAAAAACCGCATTCACGGTTCCCGGACGAGGTCTTTTCCATTTTAAGGTTATGTGCTTTGGGTTGACGGGGGCCCCAGCCACCCAGCAACGGTTAATGGACATACTGTTTGGTCCTGAGTTTAATAATAAAGTGTTTGTTTACTTGGATGACATTATAATATGCTCATCGACATTCGAGGAACACATTTCGCTTCTTAAACGGGTTTTAGAAAAGTTACGACAGGCTAAGTTAACGATTAACTTACAAAAATCCTGTTTCTTTCGTCGGGAGTTAAAATATCTAGGTTACAGGGTAGATGAACATGGTTTACACACTGATCCGTCGAAAGTTCAGTCAATAGTCAACTTTCCCACACCTACCACCCGGAAGGAGGTGAAAATGTTCCTTGGAACAGCGTCGTATTATAGACGTTTCATTAAAAATTTTAGTTCTATAGCGGCACCTTTAAATGCACTTACGAGTACTAGCAAAAAAGCCCCGCCTTTTAAGTGGACTGCTGAGGCAGAAACCGCGTTTACTACTTTAAAAACAGCGTTGGTCTCTGCACCAGTATTGGCTTGTCCCGATTTTTTCCAGCCATTTGAGATTCATTGTGACGCATCCAGTTTTGGGATAGCGGGCACTCTGACTCAGTTTATAAAGGGAGAGGAGCATTCAATAGCATATTGTAGTCGTTCACTGAATTCGGCAGAACGCAATTATTCGGCGACGGAGCGAGAGGCCCTAGCGGTGGTTTTTGCTGTAGAACACTTTCGTCCTTATGTGGAGGGAGGTCCTGCGTTTAAGGTGATAACCGACCACTCGAGCCTGAAGTGGTTCTTTAATTTAACCAATCCTACGGGTCGATTAGCTCGTTGGGGTTGTCGGTTATCGCCTTACAACTTTGTTATTGAGCACCGCAAGGGCAAGGACAATGTAGTTCCAGATGCACTATCGCGTGCCGTTCCGGTGCTCGAAATAAAGGTGCCTGACGCAGACACTTGGTTCCAAAAGTTGTGGGACAAGTGTGTTAGTACTCCTAGGTCGTGTCCTAACTTTATTATTAGAGACAATAAACTTTTTCGTTTTTCAAAAAATAAATTCGGTGTGGCGAGTGATTATGATTGGAAACAAGTAGTACCGGAGGGAAATCGTCTGGAACTTTTAAAGAATCACCATAGTGGTGAATTATCTCCACATTTTGGAGTATTTAAAACTTATAAACGACTTGCACTACGTTACTACTGGCCTGACATGTATAAGGATGTAACTAACTACGTGGGGAAATGTGATACGTGCGCCGCATATAAACACTCACAATTGCCAACCCCTGGTCTCTTAGGTAGCGCGAAAGACTGCTCTAAACCGTTTGAAACAATAAGTTTTGACCTCGTTGGTCCCTTGCCACGGTCTAGAGCGGGCTTCACATTTCTCTTTGTGGTCGTATGCTGTTTTACGAAATATTGTTTGCTCTTTCCTTTACGAAGAGCTGTGGGTAAGGCTATAGCGCAGAAACTTGAAGATGGCGTTTTCTTGGTTCACGGCATACCCCGTACGGTGATAGCGGACAACGGAACGCAGTTCACGGGCAATGAAATTAAATCTTTGTTGGAGAGGTACAAGGTACCTCAGGTTCACTTTACACCTCGCTATTGCCCCAGCGTGAACACAGTTGAACGTTATAACCGTACGATTATGACCGCCGTATCAATTCTTGTGGAAGATGACCATAGATCGTGGGATGTTAATATTTCGAAAATTCAGTATGCAATAAACACTTCCACTAATGAAGTAACACGTTTTACCCCATTCTTCCTAGTACATGGTAGGGAGGCAGTTAGTTGCGGAGAGGTTTTCGGCAATAATACCGATGGACCGCTCACCCTGGCGTGCTCTTCTCGCGGTGTATATGCGGAGCAGTTAGGCGTCTTAGAGGAAATTTTTAATAAAGTGAAAGGCGCGCTTATTAAATCACATGACCGTAGTGCGCGTCATTATAACAATGGGAGGAGGCCCTTAGAATTTGAGGTGGGTGACACTGTGTGGAAAAAGACATATCCATAGAGTGACGCCTCCAAATTTTTTATGGCTAAATTAGCTCCTAAATATGAAAAATGTTTTGTAAGGAAAAAACTTTCCCCCCTAGTGTATGAATTAGAAGGCTGTAGTTCCGGTAAAAACCTTGGTGAATGGCACATCAAGGACTTTAAGTCTTCATGGGAAGACTAAGATGTATTAGTTTTAGTAATTTATCGATCATTGTATCATGGTACAATGTTTTGCTTGTTGTGAGCGGTTGAAAAGTGACAAAGGAGGGCTGTATATGCCTTGTAGTCGCTGCTGTTGTTAGCATTGGTGGCTGTATATGCCACGGTGCTGGAATTCGTTATGTGGTTTATTTTGGTTGCTAGATGGTTTAAAAGTGACGAAGGAGGGCTGTATATGCCTTTAAGTCACTGCACTTTGGGCGTTTGTGGCTGTATATGCCGCGGCGCTGGAAGCTCTTAAGAGGAGCTTGATGTTTGTGGTTGTGTTTTTGCGCATTGGAAAGTTTCGACTTTTGGCGTGATGACATTCTATTTGTTAAGTTGGAATGTTTTAATTCCTTTTTTTTATATTTTAATATTATAGGTTAGATACCTTAATGGAAGGGTTAAATCTCCGGACCGTTGGTGAGGCAACGAGATAATAGTCCTGAGGAAGGTGGCCATTTATTGGCGGGCGTGTAGGCTGCTTTGATGGAATTCGGTTTTTTTTTTTTAGTTGGATTTATTTAGGGGCGGTAAGCCAAACTTTTAGGTGGTGGTGAATATTTGTTGGTTTGGGTTGTGGGTTTTTTTTTGGTTTACGGCTGCCCAGCCGTATAAGAAGTTTACTGGGCATTACTTTAAATATGTGCTTATAGGTAGGAGCATTTAGATGTTTGTGTATTGAGGAGGTATCGTTAGTTTGGAAGGGTAGACTTGGACGTGTAGACGATTCTTACATGTATTTATTATTTTATAGCTCTTTGGGTTTCGTCTTTTCCATGTTTGTAAATGGATCAGACCTAACCTGTAGAACATAATATAAACGTTTGGTGTATATATTTATTATTTTGTGCCTCTCTGGGCTTCGTCTTTTCCATATTGCTTAATGGATCAGACTTACCCAGTGGGATAACTGTAGGTCTATTTCAGTAACCTGTATAGTTAAATAAGCCATTCACCCCAGCGGATTAGTGACTGGTACCAAAAGCCTTAACGCGAGGCGTCAGTGCGGCTGGTGACACTGTAATAATAGGTTAACTGTATAGCCACCAGTTTTATGTTTATGTAATAATATCATTATAACCATAATTAGTGTATTTAATATATATAAAGTAATCAATCATTTATAATCTAGTATTTTGGTAATATTCATATTGAACTCCTAAAGGTTTGTCTTTTCCATATTGCTTAATGGATCAGACTCACTTTGTGAGTCTATTGTGGTGACTTTTCAGTAACCAGTATTGTTAAAAAATTAAGCCATACACCCCAGCGGATCAGTGACTGGTACCAAAAGCCTTAACGCGAGGCGACAGTGCGGTTGGTGACACTGTGATATTATGTTAACTGCATAGCCACCAAGTTTTTAGATTTATGTAAGAGTATATTATAGTTGATATTATTATATTTATTATGTACATTAGTTTATATTCATATAGAAGTTTGTATATTTATTGGGATATACAAACTATATATATATGGGATATTTGTATATTTAAATATATATATATATATATATATATGAAGAATTGTCGTACACAAGTCTGCGTTTTGTTTTTTTTACTGTCATAGCATATTGTATAGCTATTTACAGGAAAGTTTTGAGTTATTGTGTAGTGCAGCTACACGGGTAGGTTTTCTTTTGGTTGTTTGTGCTTGCTTGGTTGTTTGAAGTGTAGTGTGACGCTGGAGGGCCAGCGTCGAGATTTGCCCTGGTCGGTCAAATCTCTGGTGGTTGGGGAGGTACTGTTACGTTGTAAATTCAGGGCCCTGTCTGCCTTTACTTATCTACAAAAGAAGTTCGCAATGGTTGAATAGTACTTACCTGAAATAATTGCTTTAGAATGATCAAATGTCCAAAAACATTAGTCCGTGTAGCTTGTTTGAATTAAATCCATTTTTCTTCTCATTAAAGACATGGAGCCTTGGCTGACACATTACAAGACACACTTTTCTTGCATTTTCAATTAAAACATATTTCTAAATCAGTTTTAGTAAGACTT
This sequence comes from Scoparia ambigualis, assembly GCA_963921215.1. NCBI lineage: Eukaryota > Metazoa > Arthropoda > Insecta > Lepidoptera > Crambidae > Scoparia > Scoparia ambigualis. The sequence goes on from OY992503.1 coordinate 25,254,260, forward strand.
AAACTTACATCTAAAGAGATTTTATTCCGTGTTTACGTTTTGTATTTGACATAACACCATAGACAAAATGACAGCCACCGTAGCGACGCCTAGCGGTAGCGGGGCGAAGTAGCTGTCAGCTTTTAATTTCACATAAAAGATTCAATTTTAAAAAATAGTCGAAACAGTTCTAATAATAAATTACATAATAAATTAATATGTATAATAATTACTTTAAGTAATTAAATTTAATTCAAGCAAATCCGGAAATAGAACTAATTTTTTCTATAAGGACTTTTATCTAGAACATTCGAACGGGAGTAATATTTTTTATATGGATATTGTCTCTGCCCGTAGGGGTTACCAGAGAGGAAACTAATACTCCTTAATATTAAGACAGGGTAATTAGTGAGTTAAATATCACAAAACACAATTTTAAATTAAAGAAAAATGCATTTCCCATCGCTAAACGTTAATTTTTTTTTAGGTCGTGTGTTGTTATTGTTGGCAAGTTCTGTTAGCAGAGGGCGAGTTGTGACAGACGTCATATTTGATGTTTTGTTAGTTTGAAGGAAAATTTTAAAAGAACAATTTCTTATGAATTACCCGACAATGGGAGTATAAATTATAAGCTGGCCTTCGATTTATAAGTGTTTCCGGCGAAAGGAGGGCTGCCGAGTTGCGACGCCGAAACGAGTTCAATCTCTGGCGTGAAGTGGTGCGATGAGTTGAGATCAATGCACTCAGGTAGGCATGAGTCGTAGTCACCTTTTGTTTTAATCTGAGGTCGTAATAATGTAGTGGATTTGAGGCGTCATTAGCTTGAGAATATAGTCAACAAGTGTGTGGTTTATTTACAGGAATCCGTGCCACCACCAACCGGTCGTGACGCCGCTGGCAGCCACGCGTAGATATAGAATATCCTAGCGCGTGAGTATCTCAATAGCATTGTTTAAATATAATAAGCCGTCATACTAGGAAAGCAAATCGATATTTCATGGTGTCCGAATCCTGCCTTGTCGCCAGGCGACGCAAGGCTCTTGGCCATGTGGCAGACGTGTCAAACCCCTTTATTAAGTGGATATTGCCCCATCCAACAGTAGTCTGGCATTGTTTAGTTATGTTTATTGGAATATCGTAGCCGTGTAGTGCCTTGTGTACTAGTTAAATGTGAAACAAAGCTAAAATTAAAACATGGTGTTAAATGTTAGTGTTGGAGTGTGAGTTTTTAGTTGTGCAACAGCGTTGGGAAGCTTTTGATAACCCATGGCGCTGCGAGTCCCTGGTTATGATAGGTTGCAGCCCCAGATACACAGATAGCAGACTGCGGGACCCTAATTTATGTAACCGTTCTGAACTAGGCGTGTAGTGTTATAAATAGGCCCCGTGTTGATAATTTCAGATGCTTCGAGAGGCCCGTCTCGCCGCCAGGATTTAGAGCTGGGCCCTAAAGCCTGGACGCGAGACCTGCCTCTTCGGGGCACCAGCAGCCACCTGCTGCCAGCGAGCTGTCGCCGCACAGGCGTTGACGGTTTTTTTGTACCCCCACTCTGGGTTTAATCGTTCGTTATTCAGGAACATATTTTTACATTAGGGTTTCGAAACCTTAACATAGTATTTTCTTTTATATCCAACTACACCAAGCGTTGGTGAAGTTGTGAAACCTTTGAGGATCTGCGAGTTCGACCTGTGTGAAGTTGTATGGTGACATCGTCTCCAGATTCGGATCGACTATACGATCCTGGCGTCCATAAATATTTATTTAATATCGGTATAACCCCACGGTTCTCTAGAGTATCGGCTTGAAACGTGTGAGAGTTTTGATACGGTTAAACGGTTTAAAACATTTAATTTAATATTTTTATAGACGGAGTAATTTAATTTTAATTTCAACTTCATACTCCGAACGGTATTGGCTTTATCCCGACCCCCACTCACGACCATAGCTCGTACGACTGAGATATTAGCTGGCTGGTTAGGCAGTAGTAGGAACCGTATTATAAAATTTATTTTAAATTAAAATTATCACCGACCCGCTTGGTCACTTTTGACTCTTAGGATTTTAGTGTGTTTTAGGGGGTGATATAGCTTTGGAATAAGGTTTAGATTACTTTAAACAGTAAATTATAGTTGGCAAAATAAATAGAAAGTTTGTTGAACTTTCATTTGAGATTGACCCTAGGGTCAATTTCGACTGATAGTTTTTATTTGTGATTTTCGGCTAAATAAATTAAAAGGAGTAACGTAGATGAATTGTACCTAACATAATTTAAGACAAAATTGTGACTAACCCCCCTCTTTTAAATAATAAGAATGAAATAAAATTTATATCAAGTTTGTATAGTCATCAAGTATATCAAGTTTGGGACAGATGGCGCCACCCATCTCGTAAACATTGAGCTCCGTATTTAATTTCACTTAAAAATAGTAAAACTGTTTATTTTAAAGTAAATTAGCGTTCAGAAGATGGTTCTACTAATAAATCACTAGCAATATCGTTATCATCGCAAAAGTTTATCGGATAATACTTGTCAAGACCGAAAAAGTGTTCGATTCATATTAGTAAATAACATCAATAATCCCAGTGACAGTGAACCAGTGCATAAGTGAAAATAGTTTTATCAATAGTTGTCTTCCCAGTCTTTTAATATTTTATAGAATTTTCTACAATAAAGACAAAAATAAAGCAATTACTGAAGTGATTTAACGGTTGCAAATACGTTGTCGATAAAGTGGTTCAGTTGATCATTATAAATCTTTTACCGGCGGCACTCGGCTCGACTCGTTACGGCGAACGTCGTGTCGGCAAAGCAGTCCGATAGACATATAAGAATAATACGCATCACTAATTCGTCAGTAACATTACGAATCCGGTAGCCTCGCCGGTCAGAGGGCGACTTGTGCCGCTACATTGCTGCGAGTCAGTGGATCAAACCTCAGCCGAATTATGTTTTTTGATTAAAATATAATTTTATGTATTTGCTGCAGCCGATAGCCGAGGTATTAAAACAAGTTGATTTGAAGAGAGTATTATGAATTCAATGAAATGCTCTGGTTGTCACAATCAACTTAAAGGAATAAATTTTCTTCACTGCTGCCGATGCACGGATAAATATCATTATACGTGTATGAATTACAATAAGGACGACTTTGCTGGGTTTACTAAAGTGTTTAAGGATAACTGGGTGTGTCCTACTTGTCGTTGTAAAGAGTCCAAACGAGGCGACAATACAAACACGCCGGTGCACACGTCGCCGGCTCCCTCTTCCACACTTAACAAGGAAAACGAGCCCGTCGCTGCTTCTCACTACGAAAACGTCACATTACGCTCCAAACCCCGCAGCGGTGGGGCGAACCATACTTGTAACTGTATCTCGGCAGAGAGCATACGTGAAATAATCAGAGAGGAATTGAGTGGCCTGTTCAATGCACGTATTAATGATATTCAGTCTAAGGTCACCACCCTGAGCGATTCTCTGACTTTCTTTAGTGTTGAGTTCGACAGAATCAGATTAGAGAACGATCTGCAAAAAACTGTCATAGAGGGATTAAGAAAGGACAACGTTGAACTCCGTGCCTGTACGCAAGAACTAACTGGCCGCCTGCATCAGATGGAACTACTCTCACGCACAAATAACGTCGAGATACAGTGCGTGCCGGAGTACAAGAGCGAGAACCTGTACAACACTGTGCAGCAGCTGGCCAAAGCAGTTCATTGCCCTCTGACAGAGTCTGACATTCAGTACTGCACTCGCATTGCAAAACTCGACAACAAAAATCCTAGACCTCGCTCAATACTGGTAAAATTTAGCAGCCGGCGCCTACGCGACACGTACCTTGCTTCAGTCGCTAAGCACAACAAACATAACCCCGCAGATAAACTTAATACCGCCCACTTAGGAATTGGAGGCACCAAAAAGACACCGGTGTACGTCGCCGAGCACTCTACTCCAGAAGTGAAGGCTTTGCATGCCGCCACTCGTCGTAAAGCCAAAGAACTCAACTACAAGTTTGTGTGGGTGCGCGACGGCAAAGTCTTTGTCAGGAAGACTGAGACCTCGAGTTACACCCTCATCAAAAGCACGGCGACTCTGAACAATTTAACATAGACTCGTATTTTGTAGCTTAGTAAGTTAATTGTTTAATTCTGCAATCCATTTAAATTGAACTTGTAATTTTGTTATCTAAATTATTGCTTTATTATTAGTACTTCATTTTTTTTATAATTTTTAATTTAATTCACAATTAATTTAGATTCTGTTGATTTATTTATTAGATTGAAATTTGTCAGCGTTTTATATGTTACATTTTTATTACATAAACATATTTTTATTTTGAATTATTATTATTTATTATTAAAATTATGATTGAATTTATAATTTTGTTTTTATTGTATTCAATTTATTGTTAAATTTATTTTTAAGCATATAATATTTTTGGTCAATTTATACATTTATTAATTTTATGTTACTATAACATTACTTTTCACAATTAATTTTATTTTTATTGATTTGCTTTTAACATTGATATTTTTTTTTAAGTGTTATTTATGATAAATTTTTATTATCAAAATGTTAGAGGATTGAGAACCAAAACTGTTGATTTTTTTAATAACATAGTCTGCAGTAATCATGATATCGTTGTACTGACCGAAACATGGCTGAATAGCAGCGTCTTTGACACGGAGCTTTTCGATAGTCGCTATGTAGTGTATAGAAGAGATAGAGAGACGAGTGGGTTTCACTCTAGGAAGAATGGTGGGGGCGTGCTTATAGCTGTCTCCAGGCACCTACACTCAAGACGCTTGCAGAACTACGAGTCTGATTGCGAGGATCTCTGGGTAGGTGTTCAGGTTCGATCTAACGACGGCAAAGTTGAGGAACTTTACATTTGTGCTGTTTATCTTCCGCCACCTATACAAAAACATGTACTCGATGAGTTCATTAATAATACAAATATTACTGTTGAACGTAACAAAATCGTCAACGTGGCCTTCCTGGGAGATTTCAACCTTAGCTCGATAACCTGGAGGTTTTTAAACGAAAGCATCCCATTACACGGAGAGACGAACAACAGTCTGTACTCCACTATGCTTCTTGATTTTGTTGCTATGCATGACCTGAAACAGTACAATTTCATCCCGAACAATAAGGGAAATCAGTTGGACTTGTTGTTGAGTAATACAAAAATATCTGATGTATCGTCCAATGTTTCTCCTTTATCAGTGATCGACCCAATTCATCCGCCTATGCTATTTTCTATATCCTTTGGATCCAGTGTTTGTCTTCCTGTTTGTAGCGGTGCTCGTTTATGTTTTCACAAGGCTGACTATGAGAGTATCATCAGTGACCTTTCTAGTGTCTGTTGGGATACAGAGTTCGCTAACTGCACAACTGCTAACGATATGGTCACTGTCTTTTATGGCTTTATTCGTGAAGCCATAAGAAAGCATGTGCCTTACTCTAGACCGCACTCAAAAAGGTACCCAGTGTGGTTTTCCAATGCGCTTATTGGACTCTTGCGCGAAAAGCATAAATATCACCAAAAATTGCGCAAATTTAGCCAGAACCCTCGTGACAAGCTTTCTTTCGAGCATGCCAAGGAAGGGTCTCTAAAATTAATGTCACAATGTTATAAGATCTACATTACGCGTCTCGAATGCAGCTTACGCTCTAATCCCAAACTATTTTGGTCATTCATTAAAAACAAAAGGAAGGGTCATGGTCACTATCCAGCACATATGATGTTGGGAGACGAGTCGGCGGATAATGGCAGCGGGATTTGTAACCTTTTTGCAAAAAGTTTCGCTTCGGCTTACACTTCTGGCTCCGTTCGTACCAAGCCATCTGATTCCGCTGAAGTTGCCTATCATACAAGCGATTACTTGACTCTCATTAAATTTCGGGATAGTCAGGTGTTAAGGGTGTTAAAAAGACTTGACCGTAACAAGGGTGCCGGTGCTGATGGTATTCCGTCAGTGTTCGTATTCAGGTGTGCCTCAGTCTTAGCAGTTCCTTTGCGCCTCATTTTTAATCACTCCCTGGCTACAGGTTCATTTCCGGACGCCTGGAAGGAGTCTTTAGTTGTCCCGCTTTACAAGGCTGGGGATGCGAATCTTATCAATAATTATAGGCCCATATCCATACTGCCTACATTTGCTAAAGTTTTTGAGAAGTTGCTGCATCCTGTTCTGTCTTGGCACTTTAAAAACATTATTTCTACCAGGCAACATGGTTTCATGAAGCGTAGGTCCACTTCCACAAATCTAGTTTCTTTCGTTGATGAAGTTTCTTCAACCCTCGACAGGCGTTCTTCGGTCAGTGCGATCTATACCGACTTCAGTAAGGCCTTTGATAGAGTTAACCATACGTTACTTGTTCGTAAGCTTTCCTTGCACGGTATCGCCGAACCTTTGCTCGGTTGGTGTAGTTCGTACTTGCTTTGTAGGGAGTCGAGAGTCGTGGTGAACGGTTATACTTCTGAGCCGTTCCCTGCTCATTCCGGTGTCCCCCAGGGCTCACATCTTAGCCCAATGTTCTTTAACATTTTTATCAATGATATCGGCAATTGTTTCCGCAATTCTCATCACTATCTTTTCGCCGATGATCTTAAAGTATTCCGTTCGATTGACGATAGAGTCGATGTTGCGCTGCTTCAGGACGACCTTAACAGACTTGATACTTGGTGTAACGTCAATGACATGATTTTAAATGTCTCTAAGTGTCATTCAATTTTATTCACGCGTAGGAAAAAAATTGACATTCCACTTTACACTCTCAGAGGTAAAACCCTGCTAAGTGTTAGCGAAGTGCGCGATCTGGGAATTACTCTTGATAGCAAACTTTGCCTGAATGCCCACGTTGATAACATTGTCACCAAGGGATTCAAGTGCCTTGGTTTTATTTTGCGCAACTGTAAGGACTTTCAGTCTCCAAAGACTAAAATTCTACTTTACAATTCACTTGTCCGTAGTGGCTTGGAGTACGGTTGTGTAGCATGGAGCCCTTTCTATGATGTTTACAGAAAAAGGATAGAAAGTGTCCAAAAGCACTTCCTGTGGCACCTCACGTATTCTTGCCATTTGGGTAAGGTCTTGCTGAGCTATGATGATAGGCTGCTTCACTTTAAAATGTTTTCCCTGTCGGATCGTAGACGAATGCTTGACACCACATTCTTTCACAAACTAGTGAACGGTATCCTTGATGCTCCTGATTTGTTGGCTTTGGTTTCCTTATGCGCTCTGTCTAGGTTACCAAGAGTATCTAGGTTCAACTTATTCAAATTGGAGGGTTCTAAGTCATGTCTGGGATACCACGCACCTATGTCTAGACTTGTTAGGCAGTACAACGCTCTCTCTAAAGGAGAAACTATTGATGTCTTCGCTGATAATGCCATGAAGATTAAGAGCTATTTTAGTTGCGATAAATTATATGGAAAATCTAATTGAAAAGTGCGATATTAGTTTTATTCGTAAATTCAGTAATTTAATTTAATTCATTCTTATTTTTTATTAGTAAATTGATTTTGTTTTGTAAACAGTCATTTAATTATCGATTTGATTTAATTTAGTATTAATTTTGTCTGATATTTGTTTTTTACCTAACTACTTAGTTTATTACTTGCTCATTTTTGTTGCATGTAGTCCGCACCTATAATTGCAGTGACATTTGGCTTGTGTTATCCTATGTGTATTTTTGTTGTGTAAATTTTATTGGTGTTCATTGTGTTGGTGTTCGATTAAATAAATAAATAAATAAATAAATAATTTTATTTTATTGTTGTTGGACAAAATATTTGTGTGTTCTTTTACAATATACTGCCTAGCTGTTGAACATTTTATGGTTTTATTTGATAACAACCCACTGAAGCTTGCATTTGGGATTTTCTTCCTTTTCCCCAAAAGGGACAAAATCTCAAAATGTAACAGAACGAATGAAAAATTGGCATCTCACGTTTATAAACTGTGGATAATCATTATAAAGTCTGGACTATCTTGTGTTGAAGAAGGTTTTGGCCTTGCACTAAGAACCGGCCTGACTCGTAATACCGCGACAAACCCAGACTGTTTGTTATTTATTCATCTAAGTATGTTTCGTAATTACAACGTTTTAATTTTATTCAACTTATCTTGTCTCACCTATCTCTATCGGCCTCACAGCACACTTGTCGGATTGATGACCAAATCTACCACAAGTGCGACACTTGATTACGGGATGCCCGCGCCCTTTACAAATATAGCAAAACCAATCCATTGCCGCTGTCGAGTTAGGTCTTCTACCGTCATTGTTGCTATCGTAAAGCCCCTGTTACTATCACATGTTTTATATTACGATATTCTCTGTAGCAAATCTATAGGCAACCCACCAATAATCGTTTTAATGATTTCTAGATTTTGGAAATACACATCTATTAAACTAAGCATAAAATGAACCTCTACTAAACAAAGTTTTGGCTCTACTTTCCTTTACAACCTGTCCTCCAGGAATTGGCCATAATTACGTATTCAGTAAAAACGACCAAAACTTCTCGCAACCAAATGTGTTAGGTAATAAGTTTATATCAGTCTTTAACTAAAATTGTAACGCGCCTTATAATATATAAATCTCACACTGAACTACGAACAAGAAACCAAACTTATGCATTTCAGGCCGTACCAAAGAACCGGGATGAGTGTTGACGTAAGTCATGAGGGGAAATTATAATTTGTTAAGATTGCCAAGTATTTTAACGTACCTACATGTTATAGTTCCTCATCTACATATTTTAAATTTCATTGTAGCAATTTATCAATTTAATGTAAGCTACCTAACCATGTTTTCCCGATGCCTTGACACGGTAAATTTGTGACTAGCAGAACACCTTTAAACCCCAAACATATTTCTGTATGTTCTTGTACTTTTGTTACAAACAGTGGATTTGAACATGAATATGAACACAAACATGAATACGATTTTGAACATACGTTAGTTCCTGCATTCGTAGCGCCGGACTCGTAGCCACGGCCCGTGCTGTGCTGTGCAGACGGCTCCGACCACGCCTGCCCCCGATGTCGTCGTCCGGCTCCAACTACGCCTACTCTCGCCAGACACCGACGGCGCCGGCGTCGTCCGCCAACGGCGGCCTTCATCGCTCCCGTCTTGCTCCATTATCTGGCGCTCGAACACAAAACAAAACTTGTATGAGTTTCCTCCTTATACCATAAAATGCAAGATATCTCGGAAACGGAGCGTCCTAACGCAAAACGGACGAAAATTTCGTTACCCTTTTAGCAACCCCACTACCGTCCTTAGGTATTTGAATGTCACCTCAAATGACCTTGAACTTGACTTTTTAAAACCAAACTTCATTCGTTAAGGGATTATAACATTTCCTAGCAAAAAGAAGGTAGTATTGTATTTTAAATAGTAGTAGTCACTTAATTTAAGCCTTTTGATGAAAATCTAAAACGCCCCGCGCAAATATAATATGATACAGATATTTCTTACGTAATTATCTCAAAACAGTTTTAGTCAAAATATGTATGATGATGTCACAAATAATTTAAAACAGACTCAAACTTATCTTAACGAATCATGGTTAACTAATTGTGCATTAGCACTGCTAGAGATAACCACTGACGAATGTAAGCATGTACTTACTACTTCTGAAGTGTAATAAAACTCCTTACTCCAGGTACATTACAATTTATTCTTGACATAGGTTATAGGTACAGCATAGGTTTCTCCAACACGTCTGACCACTTCGAATGCCTGCCACAGAATGCAGCCACTTTCCGCCATGATTCAATCGGTCATTTCTCTACCATTCCTAGACTTTCGTTCGTTACATTTACAATTTTTAAAAGTCAAATAAGCTTCGTTTAAAAAAGTTTTTTTTTTAATGCTAAATGAATCAGCCTAACAGCCTAACAGTTGAGTGTCAAATAAATACTGGTTAGACAATAGGCATATGCTTGCAGTTGTTTTAAACAGATGCAGACACTGACAATGATAAGTCAAACTTCGCTACCGTTGAGTAGTCAGTAGAAATCTGCGACTCGGTTGATGATGTGCAGCAGCCCAGCGTATGTCAAGTGCAGAGGTCTGACCAGCTACACAGCGTGGCGTGACTGGTTATAAGTCAACGCCTGGTCCCAGCCCTTATCAGGACTCAGACTCCTGGGGCCTGGGGCCCAGCCCTTATCAGGACTCAGACTCCCTTTGCTGGACTAGCGTGCACTGCTGCACGCTGTACCACGTGCATCGACGCGAGCACTGCTGCACGCTGCACTGCATTCATGATATCATGACTACGGTGTGATATTTTTGTTTGGTGAGTGACGACATATGATTCGAATTGTTGGGCCTGTGACATGCGTGGACGAAACATGATGAGTGTTCTCGTCCTGGTGCTTCATTAACTCATACCTACCTATACGTAAACTAGAGGCCTATCAACGTGTCATGAGGGTGAAATAATATATTTGAGCGTACTGTACACATTATTATGATCTTTGTACTTTTCTGTTCACCAAATTAGGACTTTACGTGAGCTCGTGATGGGTGGTGGGCCCATCGCCGCTCTGTGCTGTTGGTTGTATGTGCAGTCTTTATTGGTCAGTTATTCGCCTTTTACATAACACCCAAGGGAAGAAAGGGGTTGTTAATGTTGTTATTGTTCTTTTAGTGAGCAAATCTGCACTTATGACCTACTTAACATAATTCACAATAAAATTATCATAACCTTAGAATGATAAAGATAAAGATAAAATCTTACGAAGGCAGCGCATATAGAAGTAATTTAAACGACGTTCTACTTTTGCGTATGTCGTCCAGGTTTCGGCTCCGTACAAAAGTATGCTTAAAATGGAAGCTTGAAAGACCAACATCTTGGTCTTTGTTGTGAATGCTTGTTTTGCCAAACTCGATTACTAAGCCTCCCGAACATGGTCGCCGCCCTTCCGATACGTATGTCGACCTCCGCATCAAGCGAGAGGTTGTTCGTGACGGTCGACCCTAGGTAGCAAAATCTGTTAACTACCTCTAAATGCGCGCCATTAAGAGAGATCGCTGGGGCCACGGAGATACCTTGCACTAGCACAACGGTCTTTTTCGTGTTTATTGACATGGCAAACAGGGAACACGCCTGTGAGAATTGATTCATCATTAACTGGAGCTCACGTTCGGAGTTAGCAACGAAAGCTGCGTCATCAGCGCACAGAAGACTGTTGACGAAAAGATCCTAGCAGTTTCTTTTAGATTTGAGGAGGGAGATGTTAAACATCTTTCCGTCGGTTCTCGTGTGTAGATGGATACCCTGTCGGTTATCGCCGAAGGCGGTATGTAATATAAGCGAGAAGTATATACCAAACAGGGTAGGAGCCAAGACACAACCCTGTCGCACTCCTCTGGAGACAACGAACGTTTCTCATAGATTTCTATTAAAAAACCACTGACCCCTTCATATCCTCATGGAACGATGCCACGAGACGAAGAAGCTTAGGTGGACACCCAATGCTCTCGAGCGCTGTATACAATCCCTTCCGGCTGACCGTATCGAAGGCCTTATTAAGGTCAACGAAGGCTGCGGCCAAGGGGATCTTTTGTTCACGACCTTTCTCTTGAATTTGGCGAAGTGTGTAAATCATGTCAACTGTGGAACGCCCGGAGCGGAAACCACACTGTGACTCAGGATAGACGCGCTCTGCATGCTTTTGGAGTCTTGATAGAATGACTAGGCCAAAAAGCTTGCCAACTACGCTCAAAAGAGAGATACCGCGGTAGTTGTTACAGTCGCCGCGGTCGCCTTTCCGAGTTTTACTATTTTAGCTTGGGTGCCGTCGCCGCCAGGACTCTTCCCGCGCTTTAGCCGATTGACAGCCTTGGTGAATTCCTCTACAGACGGTGGATCATCTAACTCGGTCATTACATACAGTTTAAGCATGTTTTGCACAGCCTCCGGATGTATGTCGACTGGACTTGAGTAGAGATCGGTGTAGTGCTCGACCCAGCGGTCAAGTTGTTTTTGGCTATCTACGATGATAGCACCGTTCACGTCCTTGAGAGGAGCTGCCTTCTTGGCGACAGGTCCGAGGACCCTTTTAATGCCTTCATAAACACCGCTTATGTGTCCGCTGTCGGCACACAATTGCATGGTGCGACCGAGTTCTGACCAGTACGAGTTGACAAAGTACCGTGCACTTCGTTGAAGAGCAGCTTTTGCGTTACGAAGTGCTTTTTCAGTCTCCAGACAGGGATTCATGCGGTGTCTTAGGGCGGCATCGCGTTTGGAGTGAAACAGAGGTTGTAGATGTACAACGTTTTCTGAGAACCAGTCCTGGGATTTATTTTTCTCAAATCCGAAAACCTCAGCGGCGCTTTCAGTCAGTAGTTTTTTTACACTTTCCCAATCATCACCTATAGGTGTATTGGCGTCCCATGCAGCTAGATTAATATTTGCCAAGCACTCAAACTCACAACATTTTTCGTCATCCTTGGTATTAGAAAGGTTTAACTTTCTTCTGCCAGGCATTTTGGACGAATGTATTATCTTGTGAGTGATGGCTACATGTGCTGCAACTAATGAGTGGTCAGTGTCACAGTCGGCGCTATGGAATTTGCGTGTGTGAAGGAAGTCGCGAAGATCCTTGCTTCTGGTAAGTACCACGTCCAGCTGGTGCCAGTGGCCAGATCGAGGGTGTTTCCAAGAGACTTTATGGGACAACTTGCCCTTGAAGTAAGTGTTAGTTACGCATAGTTGGTTCTCAGAGAAAAACTCTAACAAACGTTGGCCATTGTCATTTATATTGCCAATACCATGGTAACCAATACACCCAGTCCCGGCCCACACGGGCATTGAAGTCTCCTAGAATATACAGGCGAGCACCACCGGACACGGTGTTAGCCGCCACGGCCAGTTGGCTATAAAATGTATCTTTCGACCTGTCCGAAGATTTTAATGTCGGAGCGTAAGCAGCGATCAAAGTAATATTATAACCGTAACTGCTATTTAGTCTCAAAACCATTATGCGTTCCGAAACAACGCGCGGGGTCTCAATGGCGTTAAGTATATCGTTTCGGACCGCAAAACCAACACCGTATTCGCGAACCTCAGCGGAGTCTTTTCCTTTCCAGAAGAATGTATAAGAGGACTCAAGCAATGAACCCTCGTCGGGTAATCTAGTCTCTTGCAGAGCACATATTGAGATATTGAGCCTGCTCAACTCTGCATCGATCACAGCAGTTTTTCGCAGGTCTTGTGCGCAACCTGAACATCTACAGGTGTCCGGGAGGCCTGTCCTCATGGTACGGACATTCCATGTTGCAATGCGCATGGATTGGCGAGGCAAGTTTTGATCTGCTGTTTAGTACCAGGTACACTGAAAAAAAAGTTTTGCTCACAGTAGCATAAATTTTAGCTACTACACACATCAAAAGTGTCTAGGGATCAACAAATATTTTTGCAATAACTTTTCTCCTGATTGATATTAATTAAAATTTTCTTTAAGGATTCATCAAATAAAGTGTTTTCGTTTGTCTACAGTAACGATAAACCAAGTCACCTTTGCATTAATAAAGAAATTTGCCATTTTCCTAATAAAGGGATTTTTGACATTTGAACCACTAACATTAAAGTTCGAAAAAAAGACTGAAATAACAGTTTTCTTTAAAATTTTATTGGGTAACTTAAACAATTAATAATCTGTGTTCTACCGCGAACACTAACTTCACAAGAACATCGGTTTGGCATACTCAAAATGAGTTCATCCAAATCACGCTGTGGAATGGCCGCACATGTTCGTTGCAACAACAAAAAAAGGTCTTCTTGCGACTGGATACCCTCCATATTCGGCAGAGCTCTTCTCTGTAGCATATCCCATGCATGCTCAATCGGGTTCAAGTCTGGCGACTGAGCAGGCCAGGGCATGACATTGATGTTAGCTGCGGCGAGAGTCTGTCTTACCACTCTTGCGGTGTGCGGTCGTGCATTATCATGCATTAACTGAAATAAGGGACCGATTTGCACTTGTAGAGGAACGATGACGTCTGATACAATCGTCTCAGCATAAATTTGAGCGTTGAGGTTGCCTCTGACCCAAATCAACTCAGTTCTTCCGCCGATCCAAATACCCGCCCATACCATGATGGTTCCACCACTATAAGGATGGACTTCCTGGCAGGATTTTAATCGCTGTTGGCGTCCAGGGGTTCTCCAGTGTCGTATACGTCTTGTATCCGATCTCATACCAAAACGAGACTCATCAGAAAAGCACACGAAACGCCATTGTTCTTCTGCCCAATTTCTGTGTTCAAGAGCCCATTGATATCGAATCCTACGATTGTGCATTGCTATAGGTGGTACCCTTAGCGGTCTTAGGGAATGAAGGTTCACTTCATGCAAGCGGTTTCTGACTGTTTGGTCGCTAATTAAATTCCCTGAAGAGTGATGAAGCCTCACGGCTAACATCATGGCGGTTATTGTTGGAGCTCTTTGAGTTGTGATTTGAATGTATCGGTCTTGTCTCCGTGTGGTGCAGCGATACCGTCCTCCATGGCGCTCAGCCACGGTACCAGTGCTTCGGTAACGTGTCCAAAGTCGACTGATAACACTCTGACTTGTATTCAGAGCTAAAGCCACAGTACGTTGCCGGGAACCAGCTTCTATCATTCCCACGGCTCTGAGCATTTCTTCCCTGCTTAAATGACGTCGCCGCTCTATAATAACGTTGGTTTTAATCAGTAGTAGGGAAACAGTAGCACTAATAATGTCTTCAATGCGTTGTATGTTTTTATAGGGAAAATATTGACAGCTGATTTTCATCTTTTACTAGAAATTGATTAAAAGTTCCTGTTTCAAATTATGAAATGCACCAAAAAGGATCCATATAAATTTATAAAATCATAAATTTATTACAAAGCCACATCTCAATCTCAAGAAATCCGCATAAAAATGCTTGATCCCTAGACACTTTTGATGTGTGTATTAACACAGAAAAGGCGACTACTAAACTAAGTGCTACCAGTAGCAAAAATGAGTTTTGTAAAATAAGTTAAGTCAATTATTACTTAAGTATTTCAGTTAACTGAAATTAAACAAATTTTGTTTTATTTAACAAAACCATTTGTTTAGCTGTAGTTTCATAGCGATTTTAATAGTAACAAAACTGTTAAGTTAATTTTTAGAACTTCATTCAATTATTTGTAGCCAATTTGTTTTGTTAAAAATAGGTAAGCTTTCACGTTATTGATAAATAAATATATTTATCTAATACTAAGGAAACAGTTCATCAACATTTGTTTAAATGTTTTGTTACCAAATCCATTCGTGTAGCTATTTGTAACAGATTTGCTTAGTTAGTCGTAAATAACTGATTTGGTTAATAGTTGCAAAACTGTTTATCTAATTATAGCTTTCCTTGTTTTGCTATTTTCTGCTTAGTAAATTTAAATTCACCCATAAACACCCGCCCTAAGGTTTATACTCTGAAACGTGTGTACGTGTACTCTGGATAATTTGGATATAACAGGGTGGACACGAAACGAACACACGTTTCAGAGTATAAACCTTAGGGTGGGTGTTTATGGGTAAAAAATTTACTAAGCCTATTTACTAAAACTTTTTACAAATGACAGTCTTTTAGTTATGACAGTTTCAGTTACAATATTATTTTGACAGATATTAAGATTAGTATTTGACTTTATGTGTGCAAGCAAAAAATAAAAGAATTCAGTTAATGTAGAAAGTAATAATTTATTAGTTTAAAAATTAAATAATATAAGTACTTTTAACAATTTAACGTAATATAATAGTATTTTTATTAATCAATTTAACCTAATACTAACAAATTTAGAAGTAATATAAAAATTTGAAATTATTCATAGTAATTTAACAAAATGACTTAAAACAATTCGTATACAGCAAAATATTACTTATTTTACTTTTACTTATGTCATCTAACCAGGAACAAAGTTTTATCGCTGTGCCATTGCTGCGTTATCTATCAACAGCGCCAAAAAAAATAATTTTTTTTGTAAGCATAGGTGTGAAAAATTTTACGTCAAAATCCTCTTAATGATTATAATCAAATTTGTGTATTAAGTATTCTGTAAATTAACTGAATTATAATCAATTAATATATTGTTTTATTAAATAATATTCATCAATGGTTGTACAAATGTTTTGTAGAATAATAATCATAAATGATCAATAATGATTATGATTCTACAAGATTATTGTACAAGATATTAATGTTTATATCATATTTAAAGTATGATAAACATAAAGAACAATTTAATTCTGCACAATAGCTCAATGATTAAACATTAGAAGGAACATTGCAAAATGTTAAGAATGTATTGATAAATTTTATGAGTTTACAGTTAAATATTATAATAAAATTATGCACAGCGAATGCGAGTTACAAATTTGAAAAACAGTTACAACCGTATTCTGATGGATATTGTGCATTTAATAAATATTATTTTAAAACACGCGTCGATTGCATTTAATATGTAAGTTACCTACCTCATACCGCATATTATTGAGTACAACATAACGAGCAGAAACTTCTTTCAGCGATGAACCAATGACCATGTTAAATGGCTGTAAATGCAATTCCTTCTAATTCTTGCAGTTTTTGTCTTCTTCTCGTAATGGTCTCTTCAACTTCAGCTACACTTCTTACGTAGGGTGATAAAAGGCGTCGAGCACTGATCTGAAGGTCGCCACTATTCATAGTAATTAGTTTTTTGGTTTATTAATTGTGTTAGAGCTATTAAAAATGGTGTGGCCTTAAATGTAGCTAGGTCTGTTGTTTCTTCGTTGTTTTCTGCAAACAAAAAATACTGTTAAAACATGTCACTTTAATAAAATGAATAAAAACGTCAGACATTCAAACCAATCTATAATAAGCAAGGTGCATCAAGTAAATCTCGTCAAACATAAAAAGTTATAGTTAAATACAAAAAAAATATTTACCGTTAATGTACTCCTGTATGTCTTTCGTTTCGTGTCTAGAAACTCGTTCATTGTTGTTTGCGAATTCAATCATTTTTATTGAATGCCAGTTAATTTGCAGATTCTCATCGCTGTCTGGATACCAAACTTTGAAGTCCTTTCAAAACCTAAAAAAAACACATTTTGTTATGTACATTTAAGTCTGCTATCTCTTAGATTTACTACCTATTTAAGTAATTAAAAATATTATAATAATAATGCTTTTAATCAGATGTAGGCTACATACTACCTACATCTTTTTACCCAACTACGGTACTGCCGAAATAATAATATTTTTTATATTTGCATTAAAAATTAACATCTACATTTGCAATAAAATAATATACTTAACCTAAACCATTATTATTATTTTAATTTATAAAAATAAAGGCTGTATAACAGTGAAAACCCCAGCAAAATCTAGCCCCATCAAAAAATAACGATGAATATAAACCAGTTACAAGGATTGCACATTTAAAAGTACATACCTGCAAATTTCTCGATGTACATTTACAGTCCCCACGATCTTAAATATTCTGCTAGCGGATCTACTGACTCCATATTGTCACCTCGCTCCAGTCTTCTGACACTACGTATACTATGCGAATCGCAGGCGGTGAAGGTGCAGGGATGGCGGATGAATATTTAACTTAAAAAGAAATTAGATCTAAGCGTGACTGTTCAAAACACGACTGACTGACTGACTGAACTGAATACGTTTCTCGAATTCTCGATACGAAGGGGGAGTATGCGTTTAGCTAGCAGTACCGAAGTTCGTTTAGTTAAGGTAAACAATATTTTATAAAGCAGTTTATAAACAGGTTTGTAATGAAAATAATTTTTTTGTGAAACTCGTTTTGCATTTGAAGTAGCCACTGATTACTGTAGAAAAAGTTAATAATTGCAAGAATAAAGTTGCTACAGAAAAACGTAAAAGTTAGTAAAGGTTTAATAAACACATTGAGTAATTTTTAGATCGCTGTTTAGTAAAATATTATGAAACGTAAGGCTTAATAATTGCTCACAAGTTTATCTACCGGTAATCAAACAGTTTGTCCGTGCAGCTAAACGAGTTTATCTAATTCATTTTAATAAATATTAGTTCACATTTTAATTGTTAGCTACTAAAGTCCGAATAGCATAACTAGTTTGAGATGTGCAGCAAAACCAGTCAAGTTAATTTAACAAAACTTAAGTTACTTGTAATAAAAGTTTTGCAATTTTCTTAGTAGCTAAACGAGTTCAGCTATTTATTTTTTTCAGTGTATGTACATTATCGATACCAGCCATCTAGCCAGGAGCTAGTGCTCCCTACACCTTAAAGGAGCAAGCCAGTAACGGGACGGATTGGTACCTAACTGTCCGGGGGCTGCCCAGATTAAAGCGGGCGGTAACCAACCGGTGGATCTACGATGGATCTTTCCACTGTCGAAAGTGACCCCTAGCGTCCGCACTCACGCCCATATGTGCAGGACTAATAACTGGTGACTGTCACTTCCCGTGTTGTTGACCACGCAGTGAAGCTGACGTGGATGGAGTGATCTCTCCACAGACAATGGACCGCCTGGGACGGAGTTAAGGAAACGCAGAAATGCCCAGCACCTGCATTACCCTCTCGGCCTTGCTAGCTTAACCCACAGGAACGGCGGGCCGATACGTATTTATTTATTACGTATATACGCATATTTTGAGTTGAA
Source organism: Scoparia ambigualis (assembly GCA_963921215.1). NCBI lineage: Eukaryota > Metazoa > Arthropoda > Insecta > Lepidoptera > Crambidae > Scoparia > Scoparia ambigualis. The sequence continues at coordinate 25,272,910 of OY992503.1, forward strand.
CCCTATTCACGCCTACCGGTGACTCCTTTCCGGGATTGACTTTAGAGTTTTCCTTCTCCTAGACGGGTTGCAAACCAATGCCAAGAGGCCCATCTCCCCTGGTTTGATTTTGGAGTTTTCCTTCTCCTAGATAGGTTGCAGGCCATTGCTGAGAGGCCCATCTCCCCTGAAGCATGTGATGTCAGCTTCGTTTGTGGACTTAGTCGCCTCATACGACACCCTTATCCATCGTGAGGGTTGGTGCTATTCTTAAGCCGGACACCACACGGACAAGGACGGTACTAAAGGTGTGTAAAATACCGATCTAAATTCATCATATAATAAAGTGTGATTTTTTTATTACTTTCAGAATATTATTAAAAATCACGACATTCATTGCCAGACGCATAAGTCATTCTAATCACGAATCTCTTCTTAAGATTTACACGCTTGTCTGGCAAGAGGTTGGAACTATCAAAAATGTCTGGCTAGTGAGGAAACATCATCTAATTATTATTACCCAAGTATTATATATAAAAATCAACTTTTATACTATAACGTAAGTAGAATTATTATAATTTCATGAACATTAAGGGAGTCTTTACCCGTGGTCCCGGTGGGTCGACCCATTACCGGGTCCACGGGTAATTTTAATTACCCGTAGTCCCATGGCACTAGGGATTACATTTGGATGAATATTTCGACTTCGATTATATCGATATTAAATTAATTACAAAAATGAAAAAAATAAAAAGTAAGTAATTAAGTAAGTATAATAAACAAAAAAATATATACTTACTAAGTAAGTAAGGAAGTGATGATGTATGTGCAGTCTTTAGTCCGTTAGTCGCCTTTTACGACACGCAAGTGAAGAAAGGGGTAGGTAGTATTATTTTGATGAGCCCATCGCCGCTATATGCTGTAGGATGATTGTACATAATAATACATAGGTAATCATAAGTTGAAGTTCATGGTTGTAATTAATTTAATATCGATATAATCGAAGTCGAAATATTCATCCTAATGTAATCTCTAGTGCCATGGGACCACGGGGAATTAAAATTACCCGTGGACCCGGTAATGGGTCGACCCACCGGGTCCACGGGTAAAGACTGGGTTCTAAAGGTGTGTAAAATACCGATCTAAATTAATCAAATAATAAAGTTTGATTTTTTGGTATTACCTTCAGAATATTATTAAAAATTAAGTCATTCATTGCCAGATACTGAACATTGTGGTAACCCCTTGCCAGACACCCTTAATACAGTCTTTACCCGTGGACCCGGTAACCCAAATTTCATAATGGTCCATCGTGCTTATCTGTGTTGGGAGCACGCGCTGACAAACTTTCAGCTTTTATAAAATAACGAAAGTTTGAGGTTTACGGGCTCTTGCTCTATTTCACTTTATAATATAATTATAGACCAAACTTAATTTTGACAGCTTCAAGCTTTGTCAGTTATCTCTTTGTGGTGCATTACTCGCGTATCTACGCGACTGTTATGTTATTTGCTGTTTTTAATTTGTTAATTTATATTTTGATTTGACTGAGCTGCACCTTAGTTAAGCGTCGCTGGTAGCGCAATTCTGTAGGTTCGGTGAAGAGTGATTTAAGTCGAAAATCATGATTTTTGGGAAATTGCATTTAAAGTTAAAAAAAAATCGTACTCGTTACTTATTGCTAATAAGTTTTCTTTTTTTTGCGTATTGTAGGACATTTGAAAAGCTTTAATGTAGTGTAACTGAGAAAGAAAAGTAACTGTTAGTTTTTTAGATATCATTAAAAATGTTTAAATGTATTATTTGGCACGATGATTTAACTTGTGTTTATTGATATATTAAAAATTAAATCAGTATTCACAAAAGCTAATAGTGATTAATGGGCTTTGGTGCAGAGTGATACAGTTGCTTGATATTTTAGTGTCACGTTTTACATAACTTAGATTTTTAAAAGATGTAGAACAAATGTTACTAAATCAATTGTGTAGAATTTTCTAATGTGCTTAAAAAACGTCAACTATTCAATTACTATGAAATGAATCGAAATATACAGAATAAAAAGAAAAAAATATGTGTTAAGTGATACTACTAATAATTTAAATGGTACAAGTATCATAAGATGTGTGTTTGATGATACAATTGCAAAACAATTAAATGTTAGAATGCATTTCTTCTGTTTTTACAAATCGTTTAGAAGTTATTTAGGTGTACGGATTTGGGGATGTAATAAAATAAATAATTTAATTGAATTATTCTTTATTTTTAATGAAAATGTGATCAACATTAAGATAAAACCAAACAATGTTATATTTCTAAACTTGTGTAACTTCTTAGTTTTTAAATCAACAATAATATTCTAGATATTCTGTCTGCTCTTCTTTCTTTTAATGATTTTCGAGTCTTTCTTCGTCTATTACTGATAGAGCATCCAGGTTCTGCCGATCTTTCATTATGTGGATCGTCGTGGTTAGACTGTATAGCATCTTGGGCAAGCTGATAGACGATGACAGGATCTTGAGCGGGCTGACAGACAGGATCTTTAGGCTGTGCAAGATCTTCCGCGGGCGAACAAGCGATATCGGGCTGCACAAGATCTTGGGTGGGCTGACATGCGATGTTGGGCTGTGCAGGATCTTGCGCGGGCGAACAAGCGATGTCACTGTGTAGCATCTTAGGCGAGCTGATAGGCGATGTCGGGCTGCACAGGATCTTGAGCGGGCTGACAGGCGATGTTAGGTTGTGCAGGATCTTTGGGCTGTGCAAGATCTTGCGCGGGTGAACAAGCGATATCGGGCTGCACAAGATCTTGGGTGAGCAGACATGCGATGTTGGGCTGTGCAGGATCTTGCGCGGGCGAACAAGCGATGTCGGGCTGCCCAAGATCTTGGGCGGGCTGACAGGCGATGTTGTGCTATGCAGGTTCTTGCACGGGTGAACAAGCCATGTCGGGCTGTGCAGGATCTTGGATGGGCTGACATGCGATGTTGTGCTGCACAGGATCTTGTGCGGGCGTAGGTACAGGCTATGTTGGGCTGTGCAGGATCTTGCGCGAGCGGACAAGCGATGTCGGCCTGTACAGGATCTTGGGCGGGCTGACAGGCGATGTCGGGCAGTGCAGGATCTTGCGCTGGTGGATAGTCGAGGTCGCGCTGTGCTGGATCTTGTATGGGAAAGAAGTAATCGGAGTCTTCCTCTTCCGAACTCTGAGATAGAGTAACTGGGGTTTTCTTATAGTTTTTCCTACTATTTCTAATACTCTTTGACAAATCCGAACATACACTGGTCGTATACGTTTCGCTATTAGGAATGTATTACTACGCTATGTATTGTTCCGAATTCTTTTGATTTTGTCTCTTCGATTTGACTTCTGTCATGAAAGATATTATTTTCTTCTATTCTATTCTATTTTTTTTCACTTTTATCAGTTCTGTTTTCAGTTCGACTAGTAAATACTTCTCCGTTCTCTTTTTCTATCTTGCTAATTTTTTTCAGCGTTTCTTCATCTGAACTTTCATTATTTTCATGTATTATGTGTTAAGATAATTCGGTCGATACGGGCCTTCGCAGCAAGCTGCAAGGAAATTGGATAACGTGGCATCACCGTTAGGTTAAATGAAGATTTAAAAAAAATAAAGGCAGGTTTGATGTCAATTTAGCATCTATTTTAAACAATATTAACCTACTGAATTATTTATTTGTATCAATAATTAAGATTTTTTGTTTTTATTGTTATATTATGTGATCTTCAGATATATTTTTGAGGTACGGAAGTTTTGACGTAAAAAGGTAATGAATTTATTAAATACATTTGTCATAATAAGATTCTAAAAGACGAACAACACTGTCGAATAAGTAACAGTTTAATAATATAGTGACCATTCGCATCGCGGCATCATTTTCTCGATTCACGCCTCTCTCTTTCTGTGCGTAGATTTTCTCGGCCAGCCGTGATCGCGACGGCCAAGGATCGTACACGTTGATGATGACTTTCTCAAGGAGCCGCGTACGGCGGGTTCGAAGCGTCGCTTTAGACCCTTGAGACGTTGATAGTTGATGATGATGATTCAGATGATGAAAAATAAACACTTTACTTTGTCACACTGATTTTAATAGGTAACAAGATTTAACTACTATAATTAACATGAAATGGCGTCCACACGCCTTTGAATTTGAAAACCAATGCATGGCCGACTGCCATCTTTTTTCACATCTATCTTTAAACTAGACAGGTTTTTTATTGAATGACAAGTGATTTTTCCTTTTTTTGAACGTAAGATCGATAACGCAAAGGCGTTAAACATTAAGATGATACACAATGAAATATATACAAACATGTTAATTTTCGATTAACATTCCTCCCGCCACCAGGGGGAAATGAACTGAATACTTGAAGTCCTTAATGCGCTCTACTTATAGTAACAATAACACATAATATGACTCATACACATGACTTAACTTTAAGAATGAAAACACTATATGTATATACACAGAAGTGCAATGGTTAACTTAAATTACTTTCTATTGGTATCGGTAATTTACACAATTTGACCACTGGTCTTACAAGCTCTCCGCTTTGAGTCCTTAATTTAACTGATCTAACAATGTGATCTGATCCCTTAAACAATTCAATAACTCTGCCCTTTCGCCAGTGAAGAGGGGGTGAGTTCTCGTCAATAATAAGTAAGAACTAAATCGTTGAGCTCTATATTGTTAATATGCTTATACCATTTATTACGTGACTTTAGTGTACTGAGATACTCAACATGCCAGCGCGACCAGATCGTCTGGTACAATTTCTGAATAACTTGAAAACGGGACAATCGCGACATTTTAGTTTCCTTCCAGTGAGCTTCTGGCAAAGCAAATAGTGGCTGACCTATGATGAAATGACCTGGCGTGAGAACCTCTAAATCACTGGGGTCCTCTGACATAAGCACAAGAGGCCGTGAATTAAGTATAGACTCTATTTTAGTAAATAGAGTAGACAGTTCCTCGAATGTTAAAATGGTATCGCCCACCTCTCTCTTGAGGAGGTTTTTAGCGCTTTTGACTGCAGTCTCAAATAGTCCCCCCATATGGGGCGATGCAGGAGGATTGAACTCCCAGCGAATGCTCTGTTTTCTGAACTCCTCCTTGAGGATAATCTGGTTGTCCAACAAGAACTGAGTGATCTCCTTTAGATACGAATTAGAGCCAGTAAAATTGGTACCTCGGTCCGATCTGATTAGTGAAGGCAGCCCTCGTCGGCTGACAAACCTGGTGAATGACGCGATGAAGGCCTCGATGGTCAATGCAGAGACCACTTCGAGATGAACAGCTTTTGTACCTAAACATACAAAAACACACAGGTAAGCTTTGAGTGATTTCGCATTTCTTAGTAAACTGCTTTTGACTAAGAAAGGTCCAGCAAAGTCAGTCGCTACGCCTGAAAATGGTCGTGCGGCCGTGACTCTATCAGCTGGTAGGTCTGCCATAAATGGTGGCTGAGATGAAGCATTGAACCTGAAACAATCTAAACAATTTCTTATGACCTTTGATACTTGACGTCTGACTGACCTAATCCAATACTCTCGCCGCAGTATAGCAATGAGCGCGTTTGTCGCCGCATGACAATATGACGTGTGATAATATTCTATGAGTAATTGACCCCACCTATGATCCTTAGGTATCAATTATGGATGCCTGGCTCCGTAAGGCAATGTTGATTTCCGTAGTCGGCCGCCGACTCGGATAAAGTGATCTTCATCCACAAAGACACTTAATTTCTGTAGCGATTTACAGACCAATTTTCCTTGCTTGATTAATATAATTTCATCTTTATATGAATCCATTTGAATTTTCTTAATCCAATGTCTGGTTGCTTCACGAGTCTCGTCTAATGAGAGTGTAGAGTTAAGATTCCGTCTTTCTTTAGGCAATCTAATATTTCGGCAAAATCTAAGTACCAATGAGGTAATATTGATGAGCTTACTGAACGAGCTGACACGTGATAACAGCGCGTCTTCCCATGGTTCGACAGGGTAACAAGATTGACCAATTTCTTGAATCCAGGTAAGTCGTAAGGCATAGTTACTGGTAACGCAGGCCATTGTGACTCCTCCTTAAGTAACCAGTCTGGGGACCACCATAAATTGAAATGTATGAGATCTTCAGCCGCCATGCCTCGTGAGGCGACATCTGCAGGGTTTAATTCGGAACGTACATGTCTCCATATCATAGAACGTTTTGAATTTTGAATGTCTTGAACTCTGTTACATTCGAATGTTTGAAGCATGTATGGTTTTGTGTTTATCCAAGATAACACGATTGTGCTATCTGACCAAGCATTGATGCTGTCAAATTGAATTGAACTGTCATATGACTCTGATACATGATTCAATAATTTGAACACTAGATGAGCGGCACTGAGTTCCAGTTTTGGTATCATTTGCTTTGATCTCTGAGAAGCTACTCTTGACTTTGCTATAAGTAAACGTACCATGACATTTCCTGACGCGTCCACGGTCCTGAGGTAGACGCTCGCGGCAAAACCAGTCTCTGCAGCGTCTCCGAATCCGTGAAGTGAATATGAGACAGTCTGTGGCAGTGCAACACATCTAGGTATCTGCAAGTATGACAAATAATTAAGGTCTTGAATGAATTCGTCCCACTGACGACATTGACTATTACTGACAGGTTCGTCCCATTTGACTCCATCTGAAAATAGTGTCTGAAGAAACACCTTGAATCGAAACACAATAGGCGCACAATATCCACACGGGTCATACAGGCGTGCTATTGTACTAAAGATATGACGCTTAGTAATTGCTTGTCCTAGCGGTACATTGATCTGATATAACATTGAGTCTGATACTGGGTCCCATTGAATACCTAATACTTTAATAAAGCTTTTATCGTCAGTATCAAACTGATGGGGCAGCTCGCAGTGTTCCTGCGGCAAATCCTGCAGTAAATCATTGCAGTTTGATGACCATTTCCTGAGCTCATATTTGGCGCTTTTCATTTTTTTTTATTTTATTTATTTATTACAAACATTATAAACTTACATTAGGTAAGGTCCCACAAAACCGATTAATTCGGTTTGACTGTGAGATCAACAGTCTCATTAACAAAACAATAGTTTATAATTACACCTATCTAAGTATAACTTTAAACATGATATGCCTTTATGATATATTTACATATATGATATTATTGTGCTTTACTAACTAACATAAACTTAAAAAGTATTTTTTTAATTTTACCTTAAATTTAGCCTTGTCAGGCTCAAGTCTGATATCCTGCGGCAGGCTATTTAACAAATATGGCAAGCGCTTTTCAAGTGTCCTATCACCATAGTAGTTTTGGACACTGGGTACATTGTATTTGCCAGCAGACACTGACCTCATACTATTGTCGCTCCTTACAAGACTCAGGTTGTATTCTTGACTGCCATGGTGATTTAATAATATTAAAAATTTATGTTTTAAACCGATGGGAAGAATTTTACATATTTTAAATAATTTTTTGTAGTCACCTTTGCAACTGTTTTTAACTTTTTTATTAACCAAAAATTTTAAAAATCTTATTTGTAATGCTTCTAATTTATCTATGTTAGTTTTAAATGTTAATCCATAGCAGTCAAGAGCATAACAAAAAATGAAATCTACCAATGCCAATATAAATGTAAATACACCTTAGCGTACTAAGCGGAACTCTAAAACTTAAATGATACATTTTACCTAAGAGAATTCTTAATTTGATACAAATATGATCTATATGACTAGTCCACGAAAACTTTTCATCAATTTTTACACCAAGATAAGTGATACTTGTGACTCGTTCGATAGGTTTACACTTACAGTTAATTAGTTGGTTGTGGAAACATGAGAATTCATGAGAAATTAATGGTGGTGATGAGCTAGCTGTAGACAAATAAGGTGAGTGAATAATTAATAATTTGGTTTTGTCTGTATTTAAAATAATGCCATTGTCATGTGACCACTTTACAACGGCGTCGATGTCTTGCTGTACAAGTCGGCATGTGTCAACGAGGTCGGTGCCGGCACGCAGGGCACACAGGTCGTCCGCAAACATATGTGCTGAACAATGCTGCAGCACGTTGCATAAGCTGTTAACATGCATGAGGTAGCACATAGGTCCACACCCGGAGCCCCGCGGTACCCCGCACCTCACCTCCATACTGTCACTGAGTTCATCGCCGACTTTAACCCGTTAAGAACGCGCTGTAAGATAATCACTAAACCATTGGTTCAGTGGTTCTCCCACACCACATTCTACCATAGCGTTTAAAAGGGTTGAGGTCTCCAAAGTTTCGAACGCCTTTTTAAAATCAAAGAAAATGGCGTGTCCATGTCTACAGCTTCCTCATTCGACATAGAGAAATTCTAAGCATGCCATATTTTTGTGCATATTATGTGCAATCAAACGTTTCAGTCCTAATTTTTGTGCCACCACAACTTCGTTACTATGAGTTGTTTTATGTGTGTAAGCTGGAGACACGTGTCACCAGCTCGCACACGCCCGTTAAGACAAACCAGTGAGGTTAGGGTTTTGGACTATAGCTAGAAATTTTGTGCATAATTTGTGCACTAGGAACAAAAAAAACTAACCATCACACTCAAATACTGTTGAAACTACGATCATAAAACTGTGTGCGAGCTGGAGACACGGGTCTCCAGCTCGCATAGCTGTATCTTCGTAATTGTTCAAGCTACGTTTATAAATTATACCTCAAAATTTTGTGCAGAATTTGTGCATAAGGCACAAAAATTTTCAAAACTTTAACTCAAAAGGTTTTTGAGCTACGAACCGATAAGTATGTGTAAGCTGGTGACACGTAACACGGGCTAACACATGGTGAATTATTGTAACTGTATATGATAGCGCTTCGTTTTAAAGATCAAATAATACGTTATAATTTGTGCACACACGAGGCAAAATTTCAAATCTCGTGGCCTCTTACTTTATAAATTATAAGCCAAAAACTGTTTTCCCGCAAAAAAATTCAAAATAATGGCTCGGAAGCGGCTAAGCGCGCCGTTGCCGTTCCGTGCGCTACACTATTGCCACTTTTAGACTAGGAGCCGTCTGTTAAAGCGATGCGCGACGCGATTAATTTAGTTTTACTATAGGCAGGTACCTAATAACCTACCCTACTTTTTATTTTAGATATCTCACACACGAATGTCTTAGTTATTTTTTGTTGTTGAGACAATTAAATAATTAGATTTGGCATAATGATAAACATTATGGAGGAGTGCAGAACGACAAAATGGTTGAATACTTGAGCCTAATTCGATAAAGAACGGGTGCATAGTCACAGAATAAATTTTAACCATTGAAAGTAATTTATTTTAATATTAGATTGTATTACTTCCCATGGTTAAATGTAAATAAATAAATAAAAATAAATGTACTCTATGGTGATCGATGACTTTGCGATTAGTCTGCTGGGGCATCCCAATGTAATGCTAGGGCCACATTATCGCGCTAGCGCGAAGATTTGCGTTTTCGCGACACGTCTGGCCAAACACTTCGCGTTAGCGCGTTGTATCATGGCGTTGACGCGCCGCGCTGTTGGTAAATTGCCGCACATCAAGGATTTTGTTCGATAATGTTCGTGCGGCCACATTTCCTTCGCACACTTTAGTTGACTGCTAGACAACTAGAGGTGTGAACGTGTTGCAAATACGACTATCGATATTATTCTGTTTCGATAATTATGGATTGGAGTAACGATAAAGTATTAAAAGTAATACAATATTACGAATTAATAATTAATAAAAATAATAAAGATGCAATAAATAGTAATTATTTGCCGACATGTAATAAAACGCAATCACCTCTTCCATTTTTTCCGATAAAATTAGGAGTAGGCGATACAAATCGTATAAGGTTACTGAAACGTATTTATTGCATCAATATCGTCAAATCCGATATCGATGCGTTCTGAAACTATACCTATTGGAGCAATTGGAGCAAGTCTTATGGTCTTGCTGTTAACCCTAGCAAAACGCAGACAATTATCATTGGCAGTCCATATTTTGTTTCTAGAATTAATTATGACCTTCTACCTCGTGTTAATTTCGCGGGCGCTGATATTCCGTTTGCAAAAACTGTCAAAAATTTAGGAATTATTTTTGATCAATGCCTCACTTGGCGCCCCCAAGTGGAGGCAGTTCGGAAAAAGGTGTTTGCTGCTTACGGTTCCCTCAACCGCCTTCGTAATTTTTTACCGACTAGCACCAAAATAACTCTGGCACAGACACTTCTACTATCCATTCTTGATTATGCGGATGTCTGCTACGCTGATCTTTCGGAGGAACTCCTTAACAAGCTAGAGCGTCTGCAGAATGTGTGTATAAGATTTATTTTTAATTTAAGAAAATATGACCATGTTTCGTATTATCGAGCTCGGCTTAACTGGCTGCCAATTCGACGACGTAGGGACTTACACGTTCTTTCCCTTCTATATTCTGTCCTCTTTTTACCAACTTCTCCTCTTTATCTACGAAGTTGTTTTTCCTTTCGTTCTTCTTCCTCTAGTAGGACTTTACGTTCTGCTTACAACCTTTCTCTAACGACTCCACTTCACTCCACTGATTTCCTTTCCTACTCCTTTTCTGTGCATGCTGTCCGGCTATGGAATGCTCTACCAGAGAGCATCAGGAGTGCTCGTACGTTGGATTCGTTCAAGGGTCAGGTCCGGAGTCATTTTTTACGTTTAACATCTTAGTTTATTTATTTCCATAGTATACCATAATATTGCATTATCTCTTTTTATCTCATTTATTTATTTAAATTATAATTATATTTCATTATTATTATTTATATTATTATCCAATCTTTTTATATTTCTATTTCTTATTTCCCTTATTCTTGCACCCATTTCAATATTCTTTTTATTATATTTCTATCACCCAAGGTTGCCTGGAAGAGATTGCTTGTTAGCAATAAGGCCGCCTGTTTTGTACTTTGTCACTGTATAAATGTTTTCTGTTATATGTTCTTGTGTGCAATAAAAGTATATTTTATTATTATTATTATTATTACTATTTTGGAAAACACTATATCGCGTCAGGTGTGCGTTGAGATCACTATATTGTACGTGATCGAATTCAAGGATATTGTACCGTATCCCTGATATTTATTGAGTTATCATTAATCTGTAGTTTTTAACAAACAAATGTGCTTGTAAAAGTTTAATAAAATAAAATTATTATAAACGTTCGATGCGTTCTGAAACTATATAGTGGAAAAAAACACGATATTGCATGAATTTTTAATAGTCCGTAGATATGGTCGATACTGTTATCACCGATATTAAATTTATGTAGCTATAGTTTAACACTTTGCAAGCGGGAATTTTATTACGCGCATCTTCCTGTGCGCCGGCCTTTTTCGTCATTATTGCAAATTCTATAGAAAAAGAACTATAAATAAAATTAATTTAATTGTGTTCTATCTAATCGTTCTGCTGCTTACCTATACTAACCTCCAGTTATGGCTTCTTTATGTAGATGTTGTCCATCCGCAGTAGATCACCTAGATTCAATAGTAGGCGTACCTTTGTTATCTTATGAGTAAGTACCTAAAGTTATTTTCAAATGCTAGTAAGTAGGTAGATGTTAAATTTTATATGTAGGTACCTATTTCAAACCCAATCCACAGATAACGAAAAAAAAGATACTTTTATTATTTTTAATAAAGCTATTTAAAATTTTTATTTTACCAGTAGTAAGTAATTCTTACTTTTTTTATTTACAAGTTAAAAAGTTTGCAAGTTACCAATTCTTCTATGTGTTGATGGCTGACCGACCCCTTGTCAGAATGGTTGATGGTTTAGTTATCGTAGCGTAGTAACTGTTTTTTAGTTAACGTGCCATAACTAAAAATTCTTCATCTCCTATGGGAGTTGTTGTCAAGACGAATCAAACGAGCGCAAACTCGATGGGGTTGTGTGGTATTATTATAAAGTTCCTGTGTCCTTTTTCCGGCTCCATCATCAGACCCTGAACACTATTTCTTGATAAAGTACTCGTCAAGGCGATTCAAACGACCCCGAACTCGTTGGGGTAGCATGGTTTTATTATAGAGTTCTTGTGGGCTTTTTCCGGCTTCATCGTCAAACCCTAAACACTATTTCCCAACAGAGTACTCGTCAAGACGATTCAAACGAGCCCAAACTCGATGGGGTTGCATGGTTTCAATACCGAGTTCCTGTGGCCTTCTTCTGGCTCCATCATCAGACCCTGGACCCTTTTTTCTAACAGAGTATTCGTCAAGATGAATCAAACGAGCCCAAACTTGATGGGGTTGCATGGTTTCAATACTGAGTTCCTGTGGCCTTCCTTCGGGTTCATCATCAGACCATGGACCTCGTCTAGTCGTCTCCCGTCAGAGTGCTCATCAAAACTAATCAAATGAGCCTGAATGGGGTTTCATGGTTTTCTTACAGAGATCCTGTGGCCTTCTTCCGGCTGAATCATCAGATCAGCTCAATGACACCATAATATTGCATTGTCATCCTGTTCTGACCTATGTTCAAAGTTGCAAGTCTAGCTCATCGGGAAGCTAGTATAAAATCGTTTGCATTTGTCGACAAATAAATAAACAAATAAACGAGAAAGCTACCTAATAAAAACGTGGTAATAAAAACATACAGGCAGACTAATTTTATCACTACTTATCATATTAATGAGGTTATTGTAAATACTTAAAACTAAGCATAGCGATATTTTATGAACATTCATAAATAAAATAGACTGCTTTTATTTTAAATTATGCTCCTTGTTGTCTCGTCCTCTATGATGGAAATACTACTTGTTAGTATCGAGTCTTAGCACTCGCCGACGCCACATAAGTTTAAAGTATCTGAAAATAAAATATTTCCGAACGCAGCCGCACGTCACTAGACTAGCCCGCGTTTTGAACTGTCATTTCGTTTTTTATGTCACTGTACCGGCGCCACTTTTTTCTCTTACTTTTTTGTGAAATAATCTTTTTAATAGTTTTAGTCAGTTTAATTATGATAAATAAACTGTTATTATGAGTAAAAGAAAGAGACGTGAAAAATAAAAATGAAATTCTGGGTTTTGAAATGTGCACTCAGGCCCATCTTTGGGATGAGGCGGTGTTGAAACATTCAAAACTTAAAACGGGCACAATAACTCGTACTTACTGCAAAGCCGAGTTTTTACCACCCTGGGTATTCGCAAGGAATATCAGGGTCTTACATTTACTGCAGTTTGCTTTGCCATTTGGGCCTAGATCTGCATGACTATGTCTGACATTCCTAATGTGGAAATGATGGCCCTGGATCCGGCTACTACTTCAAGTTCTGTGGAGGAGGAGGCACTGCCCGTACCAATACAGTGTAGTAGAGGCCTTACCTGTGGAAAAAACCCAGTGTACAGACCCGGAGACCGAGACACCTGCCATAGACGTAGAATTGTTATTTGCTTTGGGGGAAATTGAGGAGGTGCTTAAGGGACCAATTGCTCATGATGAAATTGCACAGAGGTAGACTCCTATTCTCACAAAAGGATTGCAAAAAGAAATTAAACCAGAACTTATGAAAAAATACATCCCATATGAAAATATCCCAATGTTGCTCCCAAAGCTCAACCCTGAAATACCTGGCTGTCTCTGACCTGGTTAAGAAAAGAGATTTGATAATTGCTGACAGGCAAAAACAGATGGTTGCTGCACTAACAGCCCTGGGCCAATCACTCCATTTATTTCTCCTAAAAGGTGACAGAATTGAAATTATTAATTAAATAATTAAACACATCAATGATGCTGCCAAAATACTGTGTGACGCTGTGCACATAGATACAAATCGTAGAAGGTCGCTAATACCAACCGTCATTAACCCCTTGAGCACCATAAAACCAGACACAATTGAAAATCAATTGTTTCGCGACTGCCGGCGGTCTCATGATATTTGATCTATTAATAAAGATATGAAAGATTCCCTCACAGGGGGAGCAGATGCATTTTATTAAGTAACCTTTCTGAAAAGATCTAGGTTGCAAAGGCTGTTCAAAAATCTGTTAAAGACCTGAAGAACACAAGCTTCATTCAAAAACCCCCAAATAAAACCAAATCTTTAAACTGGAGGGGCCCTCCTCGTCCAAGTGCCCGGACAGGGACAGGAGCGAGATCCAACCAACCTGCAAAGCTACGAAGCTGCAAAGTTAGAAGTTCAGGTATGCAGACTTCCTTTTTTTTATAAATAATTGGAAGAAAATAACCAGTGATCCTACTATTCTGAAATGGGTATCTGGGTATAAAATCCCTTTTAGTGAGATACCATTTCAATCTTACTTGCCTATGAGTTCAAATTGAAATTAATAAACTTATTCAGTCACATGTTATAGACAAAATATGTCATGAAATAGATGGACAATTTTGTTCACCTATTTTCTTGGTATAGAAACCAAATGGAGAGTATAGATTTATTTTAAACATAAAGAAATTTAATAGTTTTATTACTACAACTCAAAGACTGTATTATGGCAACAATTGACAAAATGGATTCTTATTACATGTGTAACATTAATGCAGATTACAGAAAATATCTAAGGTTTAAATTTGATGGAAAAATATATCAATTTAACATTCTTCCATTTGGCCTTTGCACGGCTCCATAGATGTTCACATAATTAAACCCATAACAAAACTTAGAGGTTTACAGCCTGTAAGTACAGTATATCGATACTTGTAGCTAGCAGTATATTGGCAGTGATCATATTGAGTGTCTTAATAGTGTTAACCAGACCATAGGTCTGCTTACTCAGTTAGGCTTCATCATCAATAAAAATAATTATGTCAACTTATTCCATCAAAGGAATGTAAGTTTCTTAGCCTATTGTTTAATACAAACACCATGACTATTTCAATCGATTCTGATAAAAATAAAAGATGCCTTAACACGTTGCCTGCCACGAAACCAGACACAATAGAAATTTAATTGTTTGTCAGTCACAGGTGTGACTCAAATTTTTAAGTACCTCTTCCATCAGGTTTTTTGTCAAAAGTTCTGGGAACTCTAGTGTCTGTTTGTCCAGCTAATCAATATGGGTTACTGTATACTAAAGCACTAAAAAGACATAAATATTTAGCTCTTTTAAAAAATAATAATAATTATGAAGCATTTACTTCCTTGCCCAAACATTGCTATCCAGATCTTGAATGGTGGATAAAACATGTACTTGCCTAAATCAATTTCTTAGATAAATATAAATATATTCTAGAAATAAATACAGATGTCTCACTATCGGGGTGGGGTGCTTCTTGTGACAAACATACAGCCAGTGGTGTATGGAGAGGAAAAGAATCAACAATTCACTTTAATACTTTAGAAATAAAAGCTACAATGTGTGGTCTCAAAAGCCTTGCTAATAATTCTTCAAATTGTGAAATATTATTACGAAGTGACAATACCACAGCTATACCATATATAAACCGCTTTGGTGGCATACAGTACTCTCACTTACATGTGATTGCAAAAACTATTTGGCAGTGGTGTGAAGAGAGGAATATTTTTGTATTTGCATCATACATCATACATTAACACAAAGGACAACAAAGTAACAGATTTTGAATCTAGAAAACAGTTAGGTCATACAGAATGGGAATTAAATATTAATAATTTTAATAAAATAGTACAAGCATTTGGTAACCCTGTCATAGATTTATTTGCATTTAGAACAAACACAAAATGCAGGAAATTTGTTTCATGGCATCCGGATCCTTCAGCTTATAAAGTGGATGCCTTTACAATGTCTTGCAAAGGGGTTTATTTTATGCTTTTCCACCATTTTCTATGATTTTAAAATGTATAGAAATAATCGTGTCCAATGAAGCAACAGGGATCCTTGTAGTTCTCTTCTGGGACACCCAACCTTGGTTTCCCTTATTCAAAAAACTATTGGCGACAGAACCCATTGTATTTGAACCAAGTAATAACTTACTGGTTTTATGTAATTCCAACTCACCACACCCTCTACACCGCAACCCATCACTACTGGCAGGGAGATTGTCCGGTAGGCATTCTTAAAGCCTGGCATCGACGTACAGGCAGCTGAAATAATGATATCTACCATATCAAGTAACACCTATAAGCAATACTTACTTTGTATTTGGTTTTCTTACTGCCACACCAAACAACTAAATGCTACTAAAGCACCGATGACAGACATAATTACTTATCTCACAAATAAGTTCCACAGTGGTGCATCTTATGGCACCTTGAATTTCATAAGGTCCTCGCTGCCACTAGTGTGATAGGGCCGCAGGTGGGAGCAGACGAAAAGATTAAAATTTTATTTAAAGGGTTCTTTCGCCTACGATCAAGTAAACTCAAATATAAGTATACCTGGAATGTTTCTATAGTGCTTAATTTTTTAGAGTCAAATTACAATGACTCAAACAACTTACATTAATGTTCATTAAACACAGTTACTTTATTAACTTTACCTACAGGGCAAAGTTTCTATTGTTACTGACCAGATTAAAATAATTGATAATAAAATTGTTACTAAAAAAAAAAAAATTAAGACCTCAGCACCTAATCGTCATCAGCCAATTGTTTAAATAATTATAAAAGAATTACCTCTGAAATTAGGAAAATGTCCTAATTTATTTATATCTATCAAGAAACCACATTTGGCGGTATCGGTCAGTACACTCAACCGTTGGATTGACGGTCCTGGCTGCAAGAGGGATCGATACTTCCATTTTTTCTACTCATAGTACCAGGCACGCTACGACATCAGCTGCCATTATGAAAGGCGTTAGCATTGATGAGATACATAGAACGGCTGGTTAGACTGACTCATCGACAACTTTGCAAAGTTTTACAACCGTCCGATTTTAAATAATAATTTCGCTGAAGCGATTATATTGTAATAATAATATTAAAAGTATATTGCTATAATCATACCAAAGATTTATTTAAGGCTGAGGACACATTTAAGTTTGTTTTTTTGTTTAATAAGATTCTCTTGGAAATTACCAATTATCTTTAAGGAGTGTAAGACTGATTATGCTGTTGAAACATAATATCTGGGATATATTTGTTAACAATAATAAACTTTATGATTCTACAACAGAACTTTGAACATCTAACAAGTAGTATTTCCATCATAGAGGACGAGACAACAAGGAGCATAATTGAACAATCAAACAAACTTACCAAGTGCAGTTCGATTGAAATTATGCTCCTTGTTGTCTCGTCCGAAGATGATGAGTCCCACCCACCCTCACAGGTTTGATACCTATTCCCTGGGGTTGTAGAATCAGTTTCATAAATAAATACACAACTTAAAACTAAATGACAGTTCAAAACGCGGGCTAGTCTAGTGACGTGCGGCTGCGTTCGGAAATATTTTATTTTCAGATACTTTAAACTTATGTGGCGTCGGCGAATGCTAAGACTCGATACTAACAAGTAGTATTTCCATCATCTTCGGACGAGACAACAAGGAGCATAATTTCAATCGAACTGCACTTGGTAAGTTTGTTTGATTGTTCAATTAACCAATTTCCTATATCAGCAGTCTCCTAGTCTAAAATTCTCGGTATAGAAACGAAACGATCGAGAGCACAAATTAAAATGACACTAAATTAAGCTAGCTCTCAAGTTCAAACTCGATTGCAATAGTGTAGCGCACGGAACGGCAACGGCGCGGTCGGCGCGCGTTTAGCCGCTTCCGAGCCATTATTTTGAATTTTTTGGCGGGAAAACAGTTTTTGGCTTATAATTTATAAAGTAAGAGGCCACGAGATTTGAAATTTTGCCTCGTGTGTGCACAAATTATAACGTATTATTTGATCTTTAAAACGAAGCGCTATCTTATACAGTTACAATAATTCACCATGTGTTAGCCCGTGTTACGTGTCACCAGCTTACACATACTTATCGGTTCGTAGCTCAAAAACCTTTTGAGTTAAAGTTTTGAAAATTTTTGTGCCTTATGCACAAATTCTGCACAAAATTTTGAGGTATAATTCATAACCGTAGCTTGAACAATTACGAAGATACAGCTGTGCGAGCTGGAGACCCGTGTCTCCAGCTCGCACACAGTTTTATGATCGTAGTTTCAACAGTATTTGAGTGTGATGGTTAGTTTTTTTTGTTCCTAGTGCACAAATTATGCACTAAATTTCTAGCTATTGTCCAAAACCCTAACCTCACTGGTTTGTCTTAACGGGCGTGTGCGAGCTGGTGACACGTGTCTCCAGCTTACACACATAAAACGAGTAACGAAGTTGTGGTGGCACAAAAATTAGGACTGAAACGTTTGATTGCACATAATATGCACAAAAATATGGCATGCTTAGAATTTCTCTATATCGAATGAGGAAGCTGTAGACATGGACACGAAAATGGCTACTACAATCTTTTTGTTATTCAAATTATTATTAATTTCATTAGTAAAATTTTGTAATAAGGTGTTTGTACTTTTCCCTTTTAAAAACCCATGTTGACAGTTATTTATAATATTGTAGTTTTGTAAATAATTTCCTAATTGATTGACGATACATTTTTCCATAACTTTATCTAAACTGGATAAAATTGCTATAGGCCTATAATTAGATACATTTTTACGGTCACCTTTTTTATGAATTGGACGGATTAGTGCTTCTTTGAGTTTACAAGGAATTTTATGTTTTTTTACTGACGAGTTTATAAGTTTTGCTAAAACTGGGCTCACCTTATTAGCTATAAATTTTAAATCACACATGCGCACGAGATCACTGCCTGGTGATTTGTTTATGCTCATTTTTTTAACTAAAATACTTTTAATTTCTGCACTTGTAACAGGTCGCCACCTCATGCACACAGGCGAGGCATGTACATAGCTATTTCTATAACCTATCTTTTTCTTCTATCATGTTTTTTAAATTTTTATTTATCCAAATTTTATTATTTCTATTACTTAAATTTATTTTTATATTTTTAAAACATCTAGAATATATATCTGTAAATAAATTGCTTAATTCGGTATATAATACTATTGGGCAATCAATAGCTAACAAACTATTAAAGTCGGCGCGTAATAGCTCTTCTCTAATTATGTTATTATCGAGCACCCGTTTCGTAACTTTATTATTGGGTTTAGAATGCTCGCACGAGTGCGACGACAACTGCAACGGAGCCCGTTTCCATTCCACCACGGCTGATACAAAGTAATGATCGGATATCTTGTGTTTCACCACCGCTGAATTAATAGACATAATATCACCCGCTCTAATAAATATGTGGTCTAAGCAAGATTTAACCACTTTCCCCATTAAAATTTCTTTCCGTGTTACGTCATCAATGCATTTTGAAAATCCGTATTCTGATAATAAATTTTCATACAAAATTACATGCTTGTCGTTTTTATTTAATAAATTGATATTAATGTCGCCACAAAATATCACTTTGGAGTTAGAAGGTATACTATCTAATAAAATCCGGAATTCAGTAAGGAACTGAATAATTTTGTCATGTCTATTAATTTTTGGCGGTCTGTAAATAGATATCAAATATATAATTTCACTATTATAATTTAGTGTAATGGCAACGCACTCCGCTGAGCACATACCAGCGATCGCCGATGACTCAAACACATTCGCACCCAGACGATTGCGCGTGTAAACCAATACGCCTCCACCGCTCCGGCCCGTTCGTGTATACGTATTTAAAGAATACCCACTTATATTATATAATGACAACAACGAGTAATTTATATTAGGTTCAGTTAAAACTATAATATCTAATTGTTCCACACATGTATGAATGGCTACCTGCAGCTCACAGAAATGTTTTTTTATGGAACGGATATTTACATGCAATACTGTAAGGACTTTATTGTTTTTATATGAACTTAACCAACTATGTAATTCGTTAACACACGTATAATTAACGGTGTTATCAATAATGGATTCTAAATCATTTAGATCTGCCATTTTAAAAGTAATGAACTAATAATCAAAAATCTACCTTAATTATTTATTTTGCCTTAAGCAAGTCCTTTATTTCACATTCCGCACGTAACCAAATTGATTTTTCACCTTCAGCTTTCTTCACCAGCACTTTCCCATTAGTAACCCATACAAATCTGTAAAGACCATGAAGCTCTTTTTTTGCGTTCCATAATAAAGCCTTGGTGCTGTTGATCAAGTCCTCGTTTATGTAGATCTTCGAGTTCATTGATCCGCCAGTTACACCGCTACTTGTCACTTCTGTGAGCTTGCGACGCTTGGCCAGCCAGTTTTCCCGTGATTCCATACCCGACTTCTTGAAACCAACAATGATGGACGGTGGCTTCATGCCTTGTTTTGGTAGTCGGCTTCTTTTTACCCATTCAACTTCGCTGCTGCTTGCCCCGATTATATTACCAATGTTAGTGACAATTTTTTCCACATTTTCGTTAGGTAGGTATTCAATTCCTGTTATTTCCAGGTTATTTTTACGCGATGTTTGCTCAAACTCGGTTACCTTTTGCTCAAGGGCAAGGTTGCATTTTTCCAAATAAACACATTTGTTACTCATGCCAACCACAGTATTTTCAAGCTTTGATACTTTTTCTTTAGTTTGCTCATGCTCGTATAACAAAGTGTCATATTTATCAGAGAGCAAACTAAGACTTTGTTGAATTGTGTCCAAGTGTTTTTTTAACCCAGGTATGGCACTAACTTTCTTTTGAATGTCTTTAATGATTTTTTCATGGTTATAATCTTCTTCTTCTGGCTCTTCATCTTCCGAACCCTCTTCTTCACAGTTATTGCAGTAAATTCTGTTTTTCCCGGCTTTTATATCGGCAGCTAGACCGACACAGCTCCTATGGAAAGTTCCTTGACATGTCCCCTGGCACAGAAAATGTGATCCTTTTTTAGATAATATTTTTTTACATTTTTGGCACTCCATTATTTAAGTAGGTACGTAAGCAACTTTTAAGTACGACTTAATACGCATGCAGACCGTTGGACGTTCCGCGCGAGACTGTGAATTAGTGAATTAGTGCGATGAGTTCTGATTTGAGGTGTTGAGCCTCTGATAACGAGTCTGCGCCCGTGAGAATATCGTCAACGAAGGTGTCTCGTCTGATGACGGTTGAAGCTGATGATTCATGATGACTAGCCTCCCAATCATCGGCGAGTTGTAACAATGTTCGAATTGCAATGAATGGACTTGATCGTAGGCCGTAGGTATTAGTATTCAACTCATATACCTGAATTTGGTCAGACGGGTCCTCTCTCCACAAGATGAGCTGGTACTTCCTGTCTTCAGGGTGTATCCAGGTCATTCGAAACATCTGCTTGATGTCGGTCGTGAAGACTATTTGATGCCGTCTGAAATTTAACAATATTTGGGTAATATCATTTTGAAGTGGTGGACCGGTGTGAAGACACTGGTTTAGTGATGTTCCTGTTGATAACGAGCACTCCCGTCGAATACTACACGGATCTTATCCGTTCCCTTTTTGAATATGCCATGATGAGGGATGATGAAATGTTCGGAGTCTAACTGAAAGTCCGATTTTGACATATGACCGAGAGTTTCATATTCCTTCATGAATTCTTTGTATTTACTTGCGAATACTGAATTTTTTTGCCGTATTTCTTTCTAAAGATCGCAATCGTTGAATGGCTAAAGCCTTTGATTCACCCAATGGTGGCCTTGTTGAAAGTAATGGTAACTTAACCAAATATTTGCCATCTGGCATACGTTGAGTACTTGAATTATACAACCTTTCACATTCCAAGTAATCCGGATGAACAGCTGGCTTCGAAGGGGGCTGTTCCACCTTCCAAAACTTTTCTAAGACTTCCTCCAGTCTGACTGCATGGAGTTCATAGTCTTCTACTGAAGTGCCTGCCGACTGGTCGGGTGATGTGACCGTCGATGGTGACTGTTGAGTGTGTATCGCTCCCATGATGACGTGACCGAAACATGATCCATAAGCCGCTATCCCTGGAATGTTGGTTGAAATCTTTGAACCATCAAGTACATAATTGAGCACATCTGTACCAAGTATGATATCTACATCTCGAGCTTTATCAAAGTTGCTATCAGCAAGAATAATATTTGATGCCTTTAACTGATTCTTTAATTTAATATCATATGGTGGAATATTTCCTGATAATGTGAACATAACCATTGCCCTGGTGCCAAATATTGGTAATTGAGCTCCTACGGGTTTAATGACTAATTTGACAACGGTGCCCGGTGTATTAACTGCTTGATGACCTACTCCATAAAGAATATTACTATTAACCTGTTGGTGCAATTTTAAATGATGAACTAATGATTGTTTGATGATTGAAACACAGGATCCTGTATCTAACAGGGCCCGGACCTTGACAAATTGACCATCACCTGACCTGACCATTACTATTGCAGTAGGACAAATAGTTATAGGGAGTGATGGTCCCTGAGATGCACCAACAGTTTCCTTATCTCATGCCCTATCAGGGCTCATCTGTGACCCAAACCTAAGTGAATGAAAGGTGGTCTGAGCCAGATGTGCTCTGTCACCAACTCGTGGCCTTGGCTGGCGATGAGTCATGGATTGCACCGGTGGGGTCTCATGATGATGATGTGCTGACGATGGGTCCGCTTCTTCTTGGATCACACCAGTGATATGCACTGGTGATGAGACATGACGCGCTTTTGACGAAGTTGGCGTGTCTCGACCACCTGCGCATTGGGTGATCAGGCGAGCAGCAGGTTGATTTTGCTGCCGGAGAGCACCGATGTTCTCATCTGCGTTGCAAATGAGTGAGTTATGATCCTGGGAGACACAATGAAAACACCAGTTCCTATGAGTACAGTTACTTGCATAGTGCTTCCGTAAGCATCGATAGCAATGTCCTGACTTAGTCGCCCATGACTTACGACTAGGTCGTGACAACTGTTGAAAGTCAGGGCACCTATAAAGTGAGTGTCCCTGGGCACTACAAAATGAACAAGAAGGCCTCACCTGACGAGCTGATGATCCTTGATCTGTTGATGATGACATCACCTGATTGGCCTGGTATGCCTTGCCTGATGTCATCCGATGTTGACTTGATTGTGGAGCTGGTGGACGCACCGTTGGTAGTGAAGCCAGAGGTGTTCTCCTGACAGGCTCAGGTGCTGATGCCACTGTCAGCTGCAGTCGGCACTGTTCGTCCAACAACTCCATTAGTTGACTAATGGTAGGCAAAGCATCAGGGTTCGTGCCGTAGCGTTCCTCAAATAGTGACCGCAGCTTAACAGGCAGTTTCTGTAATGTTAAATACAATATAACATATGACCACTCTTTGACAGGCTGATCTAGCTTTTCCAAAGCCTGAAGGGCTTTCTGCAGTGGATCATACAATTGTGAACGCAGGTGAGTGACTGATGATGTTATGATAGGTAAATTTACTATCCTACCAATATAAGCATCCAGTAGTAATCTAGTATTCTGATACCTAGACTTAAGTAAATTAAGCGCCACTGAATAATTCTTATCATCTACCGGCAGCTGTCTGACAATGTGAAGAGCTTCACCTGACAATGAGGATCTAAGATAATAATGCTTCTCAGCATCCGATAAATCACGTTCATGAACTAATGAATGAAACAAGTCATAGAATGGAACCCAGTCCATGAGGTTCCCTATAAACTTGGGAAGTTCTATAAGTGGTAATTTGGCCATTACCTGGTTTGATGTGAACTTGTGTGATTTGGATGTACCAGCGGTTGACTCCGACGTCGCCTGGTCCAGTCTTATCAACAGTTTGTTGACTTCCGTGAATTGTGTTTCGAATATCGACATGTCTGATTCAGACACTTCGTCATTTGAGAAACCCAATAATGTTTCGTAGGCTAAAACCAAATCTTTATAGTAGGTATTAAAGTGTTTTGTTGCTACTGAAGCAGAGATCGACCCAGCCTTATCGTCGATTGTCGCGGCAAAATCCAACAACATTCTATGATGAGTTCTAAACTGATTTCTAGTCCTACGCGAAGCCATGATGACTATCTACTGACTAATGCACGTAATAAACAGTAACACTTGAGATAAGTTACACTTGTAACAAATTTAAAACTAACGAAACATAAATTTAGAATATGTAAACAAACAAGATAACCTAGTTATTTAATTGACAGACACTTGACATGACAGTGACATTGACTGAATGAGTGATTCAATATTCGTAAAGATTGAATGAAGTTAGATCGATTGAGATTGGTTTGATGAGAATGAATGTACTTACATGAATTATTGGCCAATCACAACACAATAACACTAACTTATGAGTCCGTAAGAATGAGTGAACCGCAGCGCGCGCCCTCTTGCGTCGGCTGTCTGTGTTCCCGTTGCATATGTTTTGCGTTGTTATCTTCAATAAATACGCCCCGTCGAATCTCGACCCTTTGATGAAGGTGATAATTATGATGAATTATTAGGAACACTAAATTTAAACACTGAAACACTCCGAGATTGACTTGATATTCGGTATTTCACACTGAACTTATAATCTTGACGGCAGCTTAGACGCGAGTTTGCCGGCAATGACCTTGGACGGCAACCGCGTGTCCAGTACCTATAATGCTGTTTATCCCTTCCTGGGTTTAAACGATTCCCGTCCTGGGTTCCCAAAAATGTGCGATTCCCCTCGTGGGTTCCACCAAAATATTGTGCGTAGATTTTCTCGGCCAGCCGTGATCGCAACGGCCAAGGATCGTACACGTTGATGATGACTTTCTCAAGGAGCCGCGTACGGCGGGTTCGAAGCGTCGCTTTAGACCCTTGAGACGTTGATAGTTGATGATGATGATTCAGATGATGAAAAATAAACACTTTACTTTGTCACACTGATTTTAATAGGTAACAAGATTTAACTACTATAATTAACATGAAATGGCGTCCACACGCCTTTGAATTTGAAAACCAATGCATGGCCGACTGCCATCTTTTTTCACATCTATCTTTAAACTAGACAGGTTTTTGATTGAATGACAAGTGATTTTTCCTTTTTTTGAACGTAAGATTGATAACGCAAAGGCGTTAAACATTAAGATGATACACAATGAAATATATAAAAACATGTTAATTTTCGATTAACACTTTCCACTCCTAAAATGACAGCGCCTAACAACAAAACTGGTACTACAGCGGAGCACACCCCCACCACAACCTTACCGATTGAGGTGGAGTTCGCTAACATCCGCGGACTCCATGCAAACCTCAATGCCGTCCACCACCATCTTGAGACGGCACGGCCAGCAATGTTGTTCCTGACGGAGACGCAAATAATCCGCCCAGCTGATACCACCTACCTGAACTATCCCGGCTTTGTGCTTGAAGAATCCTTCAAAGCCAAAGCCGGAGTTTGCTTATTCGTTCGGGCGGATGTTTGCTGTCGCCGTCTGCGCTGTCTGGAGGACCCTTCCTTCTCCCTCCTAGTAGTACACGTCGACTTAGGCTCTCATTGCCGTGTCTACGTCTGCGTCTACCGATCCCATAACGGCGACATGGAGACAACTCGACTAATTGAACATCTTAGTCGGGTAGCAGATGATGCGCAGGAGCGGTTTCCATCGGCGGAATTGGTGTTTTTGGGGGACTTCAACGCCCACCATGAGTTGTGGTTAGGTTCCTAAAAAACAGACCATGCTGGTAGAACTGCCCACGCATTCGCTCTCACGCATGACCTGATGCAACTGGTGAACCAGCCCACCAGGATCCCAGACATAGTTGGCCATGCGCCCTCCTTACTCGACCTTCTGCTGACGAGTCGCCCATGTAACGGTACAGAATGAATGGTATCCGTCCGTTTGTAAGGAATGTATGGGAGCAGCACTAAAATTAATATTAATGCGTAGCGCCATTAATATAATAAGCATGAAAAGGGAAAAATAAACTAGTTCAAAATAACGGTCAATGGACTAGGGCCTTATCATTATTTTGAATTTCGCGGGGACTGCTCCGTGTGCCCCTTGCGACATAGGCGCCGTCTAGCGTGAGTAATTTACTTGAGCTTCGCGTAGGATTGTTAGGTTGGCAATGGATTAGAATGATGGGGTTGGCTAACGTGTCCCTTGCGACAGGAAGGCGCCACCTATGGTCGGAATACGGAACTTTTTATAATTTCACAAAATACAGAATTATTGGCTTAAGTGGATGGTTATTGAGAAGGAATTGTTGATGGAAGGCTACATCTAGATGTTCAAACATGTAATATTGGCTATCTAACGAGATTTGGTTGGATTATGGAAAAACTTTAGAATTGCGCGGCGGACGGCGGCAATGAGCGAGCGAGAGGTTGAGAAAAAGATAGAAAGAGAAGGAGGATGTTATCTCCACGTGGCGCAACGCGAAGTTCGCGTATAACAAATATTAAGCGACGCGAAGGCGAGGCGCATCGGGAAAACAGCTAGCGATTGGTTGAAGAGAAGAAAAGCGGAATGATGGGGAGGGATGTTAGGCGCGCGTGGCGCGAAAGTTAAGATGCTTGGGAAAAAGGAGGAAAATTAGCGGGCATTCAATTATCAGACGTCGGAGGCGCGGTCCGATTTACGAGTGGCGGTACGAACTCATACGTGGAAACAAGCGTCCGAGCCATTTTAGCGCGCTAAGTGATATTCGAGTGGCGATTTTAACTAACTTTGGTTGTGAAATAGAAGTGATTATTAAAGTAAAATTCTTGTTAACGCGACTCGAATAATTGTTAACAGAATGAAGTATTCTGGATCATATTAGCGGACACGAATAACGGTGCCAACAAAACTAATATGATTTCAACGGACTTCGGTCTGGAGGCATTTGACTGTATTTAATAATGCCGGCGTTATCTATAACAACGCTAAATAATACACTATCTTCGAGAGAGTAACAGGGGAGAGACAGTTGTCTCCCTAGTGAAAATTGAAGATAGGTCAGACACCAATTAGCTGGAGGTGGGAACGTACAACCCCGTCAAAGACCGTCCCGTCTTCATACACACAGGGTAGTGTTAGGTTGACACACTGGGTATTCCTGGCCCGACGGATAGTCAGCTTAGGGGTCAGTTGCTTTCAGGGGCAATGCGACTCACACAACTCACCACGAAATTAAGTTAAATGTGGCTTGGGCCTAGATTGCAATGGTATACAAATAGGGACTGTTAGTTCGACGAAATTTTCTGGTAGTGCTTGGAACCTCGTCAGAGGAGGGCAGTTTGCGTCTTGGGTCAACCACCATACTTTGTTGAAGGTAAAGCCAGGTCTAACTGGATGTGCTTGGAAAAGATAAGGCGAAAGCCGATCTAAGACCGAGTGGAGGTTGTCTTTGAGAGTGGAATTTGTCTAGACTGACGAGGGGACGGACGCTGGTCGAAAACGTACTGTAGGATAGGTAGACGTCTCATATAGTGTTAGGTAGTTCGGGACGGCAAGGTGTGTGTGCACGCTGTGCGTATATAAACTAGGTACGTGGGCCGCGGGGCCAGGCTGGATTAATTCAGACTAATAAGGTAGGGATAATTAAGTTACGGTGCTAAATGGAAATTACGATGAAGTGACGTGGGTTAGGAGCGCTGAAGGGACCTATCAAGGCATGTAATCTGTTACCGTAGGCCAATAAAATTCTAATTGTTTTCCTAAAGTTGTTACCAATTAACTATTCATTTGAAATAATTAGCAGAAGTGTGGTAATATCGTATCATCATTGCTTTGGAGTACCTAAAAGTCTAGACTGGTTTCCTATTACAAGATAAATACTAAAAGTTATAGCAAATAAGCATAGCTGTACTGTGATGTGTGATTTCTAATACTGAAATGACCAAAGAGACATTTTTGCTTTCCCTGGGGTACGATACGGCCTTATATAGCTACACTCTTCAAAGTATTATAAATATACATCCGATACCTATTGGTAAAATATAAGCTGATACTAAACAACTAAAACTAGTTTAGAACCTAGGTTAATTCGTTGAAGCTGCGAATCCACCTTAATGGTCAAAGACCTTATAAGTTATGTACTTACTTCTAATAATATGAAACATAGAAATATTTGATGGGAAAATCTCTTTGGATGGGAACAATCTAAATCAATCAGACTAATACTTAGTACAGTCTGCTTTATACCTATTAAAGTGAGTAAAGGATAACTCCTAAATATAATTGATTTAATTATTAACAGGGATAATTACCTGATTTACTACCTACTAAAAATATACTAACTATGATTTAGTAGGCTAATAAATAATCACTCAGTCTGAGAGACAGGGGCAGAAATTAATGGAAAATAATCAACTTAACTCCACTTCCTTAAAGTTAAGGATATTGAATAAATCAAACATCTTTTAATAAACTTAAGATGTGATAATCTGCCAATGCATATATTGCAATGCAATATATTGGTACTTTATAAGATCTGTATAATGAACACTAAGAGTAAACCAAAGTAATTTTTACTTCAAATGATAGTATTCTATTTAAGTTCACTTCCTAAATGAGTAGGATATTGAATAAATCAAACATCCTTTAATAAACTTAAGATGTGATAATCTACCAATGCAGCCAATCCAATGTAGTTATATTGGTACTTTATAAGATCTGTATAATAAATACTAAGAGTAAATAAAAGTAATTTTACCTTTATTAATAGCATTCTATTTTAGCCACTGCCTGAAGTGGGCTTTGGATAAATTATCCACCCTTTATAGAACTGAATATTAATTTTCTAATAAGACAAAAAGACAGTCAGTTAATAATATTACATTGGAATATCTTTAGACACAATAATCAGAGAAATAAGTGGGTCCTGTTGAATGCTGGCTTCCCACCTCTGTTTGATAAGTGATATCATAAGACATAAGTTATTGCATGAATAATTAAGTTTTTAATGTGAAAAGGATATTTGGATGATAGCAAGCTTTGAGATAAACTCTATTGATTTATGTGGAATAATAAGAATTTAAATGTTAACACATAGTTCATGATGTAAGATGAAATTAAATTTTGAGGAGAGATGTAAATTCTCAGTTTAAAGAATTAAATCCACAGGCTAATTAATGTTAACGCCAATGTGACGGAACTATAACTAAACAATGAGATGTATAGTACGCTATGGAGCGGCGGTGGGGCTCGTAAATTGCACAAGATTTTTTATGTATCATGCTATTGTTAATAAATAAACAATACCTGCAAGCTAAGCTATCATCTGATTATCCTTGAGTGGTTAACAAATCTTCCCCGCAGTTGCTGTGAAGGATTTAGGTCACAGTTCAGACGGAGTCATTGCTAGGCTACACATATCTAGGATATTAGTTATTGACTGGTAGGTAATTAGGTCAGGAGAAAATAAATGAACACAGGGTTAAGCCAATTACTAAACTTTCACGAAAAGAACTTGAGTTACTTAAATGCGGTTAACAACGGAGGGTTCACTAGACGATCTGGCCAAAATAGTATTTATTATAATATTACATTGCTTGACTGAAATTCACCGCAAATAGAATTAAGCTATGCTAAGGATCCATTATCATACAAACACTATGCACTCTACAAAACCTCCAGACACAACCATTAGTTTGTAGATAAATTAGGTTAAATAGTTTTAAGAATTAGATAATAAGTTAAGCTAAGGTAAAGGCGGCGATGATGTGTGTATGTATTATAAAGGTTAAGAAATAGGTTAGGCGGAGAAGTTACACCCAGCTGGATACCGGGTGGAGATTCGAGCTCCTTTAGGTTCCTCGGATCACTGCTTGATATCCACGCACAGTGCCCTTGGCATCGCGCCCGCCAACAGCGGTTTCGAAACGCCAGATTTGGCACTACGCGTCGGCAGACTGGGACGGTATGCGGGAGTATTTTGCATCCATCCCTTGGAGGCAGCGCTACTTTAGTGGGAAGAACCCGACCGCTAGCGCCACTACCGTTGCTGATGAGATAGTATTAGGAATGGAATACTATATTCCACACTCCTATGTCTTCAGCAAAGGCAGACGCAACCGCTGGTTCAATCGCGAGTGTGCCAGCTCTGTTGAGAGAAACAGACGGCATACCGCGCTTGGATCAGAGGTAAAGCTCACGGGGATCCCGAAACTCGCTCGCTAAAAGCAGCCTATACTAATGCCACCAAGTCGTGTAAGAGGGCCTACATTAGAGCGGATGCCCAGCGCGTTGCACGAGTAGGCCAAGAACTCCTGACGCATCCTACGGGCAGCCGTAGCTACTGGCGTCTGGCTAAAGCCGTGCAATCCAACTTCTGCCAACCCTCGCTGCCACCACTGAGATGTCTTGACGGAAGTTTAGCTCACAAGCCGCAGGAAAAGGTCGATCTCCTGGCCAAACTCTTTGCGGCTAACTCCCGGATCGATGACTGTGATGCACAGCTACGCTCAATTCCTCACTGCGGCCACACAATGTCTGATATTAAAATCAGGCAGTGTGATGTCCGTGCGGAACTACAGTCAATTGATGTCCGGAAAGCTAACGGTCCTGATGGCATCCCAGCAATAGTCCTGAAAATGTGTGCAGCGGAGTTGTCCCCTGTGTTAACGCGTCTGTACCGTCTCTCGCTCTCTTCGGGTTGTGTGCCGGAATTTTGGAGAGAAGCTAATGTGCAACCGATCCCTAAAAAAGGAGATCGGTCAGATCCGACTAATTACCGCCCTATAGCCGTAACTTCAGTGTTGTGTAAGATCCTAGAACGAATATTGAACAAACAGCTTGTTCGATACCTAGAAGATCACTCCCTAATTCACGATCGTCAATATGGGTTCCGGCCAAAACGGTCAACGGGTGATCTTCTAGCGTACGTCACACATCTCTGGGGTGAGGCTATGGACAAGCGTGGCGAGTCAGCGAGTCACTAGCAGTTAGCCTTGACATAGCCAAGGCTTTTGATCGGGTCTGGCACAAAGCTCTTCTCTCCAAGCTCCCGGCATACGGTTTGCCCGCTCAGTTCTGTACCTGGATTGCTAGCTTCATGCATGAGCGTAGAATCCATGTCCTTTCGGATGGATGCGCTTCGCGGTTCATGTCAGTGAACGCTGGTGTTCCCCAAGGCTCCGTTCTATCCCCCACGCTGTTCCTTCTGCATAAGAAAACACAGGTGTGCGCGTTCACAGCGAAAAAGTCGCCATTCCTTCCCCTTCCCTCTCTTCAGGGTACATCTCTAGGCCTGCAGAGCAGTATTAACATGCTCGGTATGGATATCCGCTGCAATCTGAACCAAAAGGACTACATCGAAACCGTGATTAAAAATGCCTCACGTAAACTCGGTGTCCTGAAAAAGGTGCGGCGATTCTTCACGCCTGATCAGTTGTGTCTATTATACAAGACACTGGTGCGGTCTTGCGTGGAGTATTGCTTTCACCTTTGGGACGGCTCCCCAAAGTACCTTCTCGATGCCTTGGACAGATTGCAGCGCCGCGCTATGCGCATTATCGGCAATGCGGAGGTCACTAAAACTCTCGAGCCTTTGCAATTGCCTAGAGATATTGCGTCACTCAGCGTCTTTTACCGTTTATACCATGGCGAGTGCTCTGAAGAACTCTTTGACCTCATCCCTCCTTCTCCCTTCCTCCACAGGAATACGCGTTCTGCTCTCCGGAGTCACCAATTTACAGTCTCTAACATTCCATCACGCACAAAGAAATTTGGTGACTCGTTTCTTTGCCGCACTTCCAAAAGATGGAATAGTCTGCCAGCACACGTATTCCCTCCTACCTATGACATAGGGTCCTTCAAACGAGGCGTGAAGAAGCACTTTGTGGGCCGGCAGAGTGAGGGTGACTGATGCTACGTCTCTTACGCTGCACCAGTTGTCCTCGCGCCTGGACCTCATTTCCACTTAACATCAGGTGGAGTGGGGTCATTCGCCGGGCTTAGTATAAAAAAAAAATAAAAATAAAAGAGACCTTTCTTCGTAAGATCAATTCAATATAAGTAATTATTAAATGTAGGTAAACCTATGACACCTGTAAATCTGAATCAAATACCAAAATAAAAATGAAACCCAAGAGGGTAGGTAGGTACTTAATGTTTCGTTCACATTGATATAACTACGATTACGTTATTAGACACGAACGTTTTTATTCATAGTTATGACTTTAGTTGATTTAATTATAGTTAAATCACTTTTCACCGACTAAGATATTTAAGAAAATATGTGTCTGTTGATATAACTAGAAAAATATCACTACGCACCATTTTTTTTTACGTAAAATGACAATCGTGTCATAAGAACGATTTAAAGTTATATTACCGTACAAAAACTTTTATCAAATATTGGTTCGGTACACCGTAATATAATTAGATATCAATCAAGAAAATATGGTTTGTAATATCACTACGCACAAAAATTATCTCCGTCATTATAAACGCTAGAAACATGTGGATTAGGCCAAAAAAAATCTCTTTTTTTCCTGATCTTAAAATTATAACAAAACCAAATGTGATATAAATTGACTTATATCACTCTTCACCGAACCTACAGAATTGTGCAATTGCGTGCACTGGCGTGCAATACCGCGTGCACTGGCGTGCACGCGGTATTGCTTCCTTCTGTGGCAACACTTTTGTAAACAGCTGATCTGAATGTCTCCTGTGTAAAATTTGAAATTTAATTTATTATTTACTCATTTTACGCCCATTTTCCAATTCAATCATTAAGTTAAGTTGTGTTTTAGTGGTGAGCGTTTCACTTTTAGTGTATTTCATGTGCAAAATCAAAAATTTAAGTAAAACTGTTTAGTGACAGTTACCGGCATGTAAGTGAACCGTTGTCATCTTTATGGTACCTACCCTTATTTCACTTAAAATCTTATAAATTTGCATAAATTGTCGATTTGTTAATTATTATACGTATCTTGTTTAATTCCAACCACTTTAGTTGCGATTAACATACGTAAACATAACCTCTGTTTGTTGGTTACGCGACTACTCGTACAGCTGTTTACTTGTAACCCACATAGTATTTAAAAATTTGTGTTTCTCTTTTATACGGTTCAATTTTTAAGTTTTCCCATAATGATGACTCGCAAGGCCTTGTCTCGTCAGGAGGAGTCCAAACTCCAACTGACATTAAATGAATTGAAGGCTTCGAAAGAGTTGTGTGATCAACTAAACAGAGAGCGAGATGACAACGAAAGGGAACTTTTGGAATCATTAGACAGGCATCAAAAGTTAAAAAATGAGTTGGTACAGTTAAATGACCGTTATATCGATGCTATTGATGCCCGGGACAGGCTCCAAAACATTGTGGACAGGTTCGAACAATGTAGTTCAGAGTATGACCAGGCTCTGAACTGCATAGATGAGTTGAAAAAAAATTTGCATGAGGCCAATAACAAAATTACTTTATTGGAAGCATCAAAACTTAATATGACTGCCTCATTAAATCAAAGCTTGTTCGATGAGTTGGTAGTCTGTGCCCCCTCCATGGTTTCTGCGACAGCTAGCAGTCAGCCCACTGTCACTATAGATCTTATATGTGAGGAAAATAAAAATAGCAACCACTCAGTGAAGATTGTTGGCTGTAGCAAAAATAAACTAAAAAAATATATTAAGATAAATAACTACATTAAGAAAACGCAAAAACTAGTTAAAAAGCACAAATTTTTTATTAAAAATGTAAAATTAAATAGAGAAAGATTGTACTTAATTGACAAATTAGATATATACTCGTCACAACTACACAATAAAAATTTAAAATATAAAAATGATACACAAATTCTACAAACTAAAATTGCACACCTAGAGGACTCGCTTATATCTATTACTAAGCAATATGATCTTTCACAAGGTCAAATAAAAGAACACATGTTGGCCATTGATGAACTGGTAGTCCTGTGTAATGGTAACAATGAAGGGATTGATTCACTCACAAGTAATTGTAAATGTAAACAGTTACCAAGCCGTTCATCAATCCCATGTGATTCTTCCTCTGTCGAATTGATTGATGTTTCTTCCAAAGGTTCCCTTACTCAGTGCACAATTAAAAATGTACCACAACTTATACCAACCAACCAGATTCCATGTAAGACAGATTGTAATAGTGACTTGGTAATATTTAGTGATGAATTTGGTAAAAACATGGGTCGGTAGTTATCTGACTTGGGACATTCAGTTATCAATTATTGTATACCGGGTGCTTCTTATCAACATATTTTGAAAAAAGCTGTAGAACATAAATATAAACCCAATAGCACCTTATTATTATTTGTTGGTAATAGAGGTAATCTGAACAAAACAAGCCTTCTAAAATGTTTAGAATGTTTGAATAAGTTAATTGTAAAGAAAATTATATTGTTTACATTACCTTATTGTAGTAGTTTGCCACAGGAGGAAAATTCTATTAGACATAAGCTTAACCTGACATTACATTTATTTTGCAAAAATGACATAATGCATTTAATTGACACTAACAATTATGTTAGTAATTTTTATTTGACAAGAGATAGTTATTATCTGGCAAATTATTTTAAGCGACAAATAGCTTTATCGCTATCCTATTGTATTCAAACGTCAGCCAAAAACTTGGCTAAACAAGTTGCTTCTATTGAGCAATGTATATTTGACATAGACGTCAGTAGTGTTTCTACTGACATTCCAATTAATTATTTAAATTAAATTATATGACAAAAGAGGAAAACTCTTGCGAAATGTTTGTTAATAAAATGAAATTAAATGAATGTAAAAATAGCTTTAGCAAAAGCCCATGTCAAATATTAAATTTAAAAAATGTACAATCTTTAAACATTGTCCACCAGAACATCCAAGGAATGATGGGCAAAGATTTGGAGATTGAATTGTTCATGAACTGTAATAAAATTGATATTCTTTGCATAACAGAACACTGGCTTAAAGACCATCAGTTCATGTTCAATTTTAAGAATCATTTGGTAGGAAGTTCGTTCAGTCGAGGAAATGCAATACATGGTGGCTCCTTAATTATTGTTAGTAAAAAGTTTAAATTAAAGGAACGCAAAGACATAGTGAGCCTCTCGGTTGAGCGAACAATAGAAATAGCTTGTGTGGAGTTGGAGCAGTTTGTTGTATTAAGTGTGTACAGACCTCCTTCAGCATCATATGATTTTTTCGAAAAAGTTATGGATGAGGCATTACATAAAGTCCGTAATGTAGGTAAAACAATAATTGTTTGCGGGGATTTTAATATTAATTTGTTAGAAAATTCCACGATGTCAACTAAAATTAAAAACCTATTTCTATCATACAACTTGAATAATTTATTTTTGGAGCCGACAAGAATAACTGCCACTTCGGCCACCTGTATTGATAACATATATACAAATGTAAAACCACTGGCTAAGCAAATTATTAATAACCTGGACTCTGATCATTGTGGCCAAATGGTCAGCTTTCCACACCAGCGTAAACAAGTGACGAAAAAGAATATCACTGTTGTACCAAAAACTGCAGGTCGGCTGGAACGCTTTAAAAGCAATCTAGATACAAAATTAAATTATTTAGAATACAATGACAACCCTAATGTCTTTTATAATAATTTTTTTAACATTTATTGTTCAGAATTTAATAAAACTTTTATTCCAAAAAAGATCTCAGTTAGTGGTACTGTAACTTTTAATGAATGGGCTACAATTGGTATTCACAGAAGTAGGAAACGCCTTTATGAACTTTATGGTGAACGCAACTATAACACCAGCGATGACTTCAAATTATATGTTAAAAGTTATTCAAAGTTATTCAAAAGAGTATGTCGATTAGCCAAGGCAAACTATCTGAGTTCTAAGATTAAGAATAGTAATGACAAAATAAAAATGACATGGAATATTATAAATAGTGAAACAGGAAAGGTCAAAAGTCGTAATAATGAGTACAATTTAAATTGTGATAATAAAACCTTGACTTCTGATGCTGATGTTGCTGCAGCATTTGAGAGGTTTTTTACTGACATTCCAGTTTCAACTACAAAAGCCTTGATTTCCTCCCCCACTGTAGCTGAATCTGTTTTGAAGGAGAATGTTAAAGATTGTGAAAATAATTTCAGTTTTCAAAAAATTTGTTTTATAGATATAATAAAAACATTTAACACTCTCAATAAAAAGAAAACTGCTGATCTGTGGGGTAATTCCGTGGACGTCGCTAAATCTGTAATTATGACAATAGCTCCAGTTTTAGCTTGCATATTTAATGAATGCATTGACTGTGGTGTTTTTCCTGACCTCATGAAATATAGTAAAATAATAAATTCCATTATTTAAATCAGGTAGCACTTCTGACCCCTCTAACTTTAGACCTATTTCTGTGCTACCCACATTTAGTAAAATTTTTGAAAAGTTAATGCTAGATCAAATGCAAATTCATTTTTATAAAAATAAACTTTTACATTGTAAACAATATGGTTTTACTAGGGGTCGCTCTAAAACTGACGCCGGTGTTGAGCTTTTAATCCAAATATTTGATACCTGGGAGGAATCACAGGATGCCCTAGGGGTATTTTGTGATTTATCCAAGGCTTTTGATTGTGTTTTACATGAAACTTTGGTCAGGAAGCTTAACCACTATAGAATTAGGGATGCTTCTTTGAGCCTTCTGATCTCATACTTGAGTAACAGGATTCAAAAGGTCGACATTAACAGTAAAAGATCTCCGGGATCAGTGGTTACAATGGGAGTTCCGCAGGGTTCAATACTTGGTCCATTCTTGTTTTTGGTTTAAATTAATGACTTACCTTATTTTGTAAAAGACAGTCATGAGATAGTATTGTTTGCTGATGATACTTCACTTCTATTCAAAGTGAAACGACGACATTCAAATTATGACGATGTGAATAATGCGGTCTCAAAGATTGTTCACTGGTTTAGTGTTAATAACTTGCTATTAAACGAGGGAAAAACCAAATGTGTAAGATTTGTATTGCCTAATGTTAAGCAGGTAATAACTAGTGTACAAATTAAAGATAAGAATGTGAATCCTGTGGACACCACTGTGTTTCTAGGCATCACGTTGGATGCCAAGCTTCAGTGGGGCCCACATATAGCTAAATTGTCGAATAGACTTAGCTCTGCGGCTTATGCAGTAATGAAGATCCGTCAGTTAACTGACGTTGATACAGCTAGATTAGTTTATTTCAGTTACTTTCATAGTGTAATGTCGTACGCCATTTTACTGTGGGGAAATGCTGCCGACATTCAAACTATCTTTGTGCTGCAGAAGAGGGCTATTCGAGCAATATATAACCTACAGGCTGGTGACTCTCTCAGAGAGAGATTTAAGGATATAAGTATAATGACAGTTGCATCACAATATATTTATGAAAATCTTGTGTATGTTCATAAAAATATTGAAATGTTTTCAAAAAAACAGTGATATTCACAAATTCAATACTAGAAGTAAGAACTAGAAGAAAATTGCCTATAATTAATTTATATAGAGCACCATATTTAATTAAACTATTTACATTCAAATTCATATTTTGTATTTTGTGACCTGGTAACGACATATAATATATATATATTTTGTAAATGTCGTTGCTTCTGTGCGCTGTGGTTTCTTGCGCCCGTTCTTTGCCACAGTTAAAAAATGATGTCCTGAATGGGTGGTAGGTTAAAAAATATTTGGACGTTTCAAAGTACTTATTAATTGAGTTTATTGAATAAATATATTTTGACTATTGACTATTGACTATTGCACTACTACGTGCACTGCTGAATTGCATGCGCCGTCGCTGCAGACGCTCAACAAGGCGAGGGTGAAGACGCCATTGTTTTGTATTTAACAAAGCGAAGTATCTAAAATTAATGAGTAATGATATGAGTTCAAGATACCGACATAAAACTATCCGAGTTACAAATAAGATCAACTACTGATTCTATTTTAGATACTTACAGTTCTTACCATTAATTTTTGAAGTTGTCAGTAACGTTTATTCAGTAACAACTCTAGTACCTACTTGTTTTTAGTATTAGCAAATAATACATTTGACTTTGACTTCAAGGTATCACTTTTACTTGTAACTTAAAGTCACTCCCCAGTGTTTTTTTTTCTATTCTTTTATTTATTTATTCTGTTACACACTGCTTTAAAAGGGAAACATTGGTAACTTGGAGTGTTTGGCTACTTATAAATGTTGAAAAACAAATAGTTTTGTTTCATTCCTATCCTGAAGCAGGGACTAAACCACTACATACTAATTGTAGGAGGTTAGCCCTCTAAATCGCTTCAACCTAAGATAACTTAAACCTATTAGAAACAAACTTCAGTCAAGCGATGTAATAAAATAATAAGATCATATTTTGACCAGATCGCGTAATGGAACCTACGTTATGAACCGTGCCTAAAGCAACTCAGATCTTTTTCCGTGAAAGTTTAGTAATTGGCTTATCCCCATGTTGAATTATTTCCTACCAACCTATTAACCTAACCCTAAATACCTAACATCCCAGACGTACCTAAGCCTATCAGTGTCTTCGTCCGGAACCAAAACCTAAATTCATCACAGCAGCTGTGGGAAAGGAATGCCAAACCACTCTTAAGATAATAGGAAAGACAGCATAGCTCGCAGGTATTAAACGCCGCATACATAACGCTCAAATAATATTCTTTATTTACCGTTTGACTTTCCGGCAAGAATTCCGAGTGCACAACATCGCGATAGTCAAAGAAAACAGTCAACATGACTTTGACTTTTGATCGACTTTGGCGTGGTTTTTTCGGTTTCGGTTCAGTCGGAAGGCGCCACTCCGAAGCTTTTTGACTAGTTTGCATGTCAAACTCGTAAGCCCACGTCTCGTCACCGGTAACAATGCGTTGCAAGAATGTTGGGTAGGAATTGTCTCGTTCTAGCATATCCTCAGCGACTCTTAAGCGATTGAGTTTATGGAGAAAATTCAGGTCTTTTGGTACTAGCCAAGCGGCAACATGTTTCATACCCAAGTGATTATTTAAAATGGTACGGATCGACTCGTGACACACAGAAAGTTCAGCGGCTATCTCTCTCAAACTTGAATGAGGATTTTCAGTCACCATTTTCTTCACATTTGCGACGTTAACTTCAGTTAAAGACGTTGATGGCCTACCAGAGCGAAACAAATCTCCATCACATCTCGACCGCTTTTGAAGGCTTTGTACCACTCATAAGCACGTGTTTTTGATAAAGTTGATTCACCGTAAGCCTTCTGTAACATTTTCAGTGACTTTGAACACGAAATTCCACTAGCGACGCAAAATTTAGGACAAACTCTTTGTTCGTTGTTTTTATCCATTATGAAATTCGCAATAAAATCAAAATCAAAATCAAAATAACTTTATTCAGTAAGCTTAAATTAAGCGTTTTGAATCGTCAATTTTTTTTTTTTATATGGATGGATGGATAGGCACAGGAACCCACCCACCCACCCCACCCATTCAGGAAGTCTTTTAGCTGTGGAGAAGAACGGGCACAACAAACTCCACAGCTTTATAATAATATAGAGGTAACGACATTTACAAAACAATATGTCGTTACCAAATTATACAGTCAATAGTCATAAAACAATTATATAAAATAAAAGATAAAAACAAAAGTGAATCTACAAGTTTTACTCGGGCACTATGAACGCATTAGAACAATGTATGCGAAACTAGAGGAATGTTAATTCCATGCATTTTTGTCATTGATGTAATCGCTTACAGTGTAATAGCCCTTTTCTAAAAGTCTGTCCTTAACATGCGTCTTAAATTTGTCAAAGGGCAAAATTATAACATCGTTCGGGATTTTATTGTAAATTATGACACTTTGTCCCATAAATGATCCATAAACTTTCTGAAGTCGAAATTTAGGAATTACAAGTTTATACTTATTTCTAGTATTTAGTTTGTGTATATCGCAATTTTTTTTGAAATGAGTAATGTTTTGACGCACGTAAACAATACAGTTATAAATAAATTGTGATGCAACTGTAAGAATATTTATTTCTTTAAACAGCTCCTTAAGGGAGTCACGTGATCCTTGGTTATATATGGACCTTATTGCTCTTTTCTGTAAAATGAAAATGGTTTCTATATCTGCTGCTTTACCCCAAAGTAGTATACCATAGGACATAACACTGTGAAAGTAACTAAAATAGACTAATCGAGCAGTTTCCACGTCTGTAAAATGCCTAATTTTCCTAACAGCATAAGCAGCTGAACTAAGTCTCCCCGCAAGGGTGCTAATATGAGGGTACCACTGTATTTTTGAATCTAAGGTAATACCTAAGAAAACTGTTGAATCAACAAGGTCCAACAGTTCACCATTCAGTTTAATTTTATTTCCTATAATATTCTTTACGTTAGGTAGAGTAAAATTTATACATTTGGTTTTCTTCGCGTTTAATTGAAGATTATTAGTAGTAAACCAATTCAACACATCTGTTAGGGCACTGTTGATGTCATCAAAACTATTTTTATTTCGATCAGTCTTAAATATCAAAGATGTATCGTCAGCAAACAAAACAATATTGCAAAAGTTTTCCGCATAAAATGGTAAATCATTAATATAGATTAAGAATAAAAATGGACCTAGTATTGACCCTTGTGGGACCCCCATTAGCACAGAAGATCCGGATGATATGGATCCGTTCACGCTAACTTTTTGGATTCTGCCGCTAAGATATGATTGAATCAATTTCAAGGCATCAGAGTGCACTCCATAGTGTTTTAGCTTTATTAAAAGGGTGTTGTATTCAACGCAATCAAAAGCCTTGGAGAGATCACAAAACACTCCAAAAGCATTCTGCGATCCCTCCCAAGCCTCAAATATGTGTTTTAGCAGAGCTACACCAGCATCAGTAGTAGACCTTCCCTTGGTAAAACCATACTGTTCACTGTGAAAAAGGTGGTTTATAGCGAAGTGGGAGCCGAGTTGATCTAAAATAAGTTTTTCAAAAACTTTACTAAGAGTAGGTAAAATCGAAATAGGCCTGAAATTGCTCGGGTCATCTTTACAACCCGATTTGAAAAGTGGCAGAACTTTGCTATGCTTCATGAGATCTGGGAAAACTCCTTCGTCAACACAGCTATTGAATATGACTACAAGAAAAGGCGCAATGGACTCGATAATATTATTAATAATTTTTGTTGAAATATCCCACAAATCACAAGTGTTTTTTATTTTTAAAGATTTAAAGGATTTAAGTACGTCTTTACAGTTTACGTGTTTAAATTTGAACACTTCATTACACATGGGTACATACTTTTTTAGCAGAATTTCTGCATTACTTGGTGAAGAGTTGAGTAACATAGTTGTGGCAATTGGTATATTTGTAAAAAACTGTTCAAAAGCATCAGCAACTTTATTGTCTTCACTTAAAAAGCTATTGCCTATTCTTAAAGAAAACTTAGTATCACGTGGCTTTATTTTACCAGTTTCGCGGTTTATGCAGTTCCATGTTGCCTTTATTTTGTTATCAGACTTTTTAATTTTTTCACTA
Source organism: Scoparia ambigualis (assembly GCA_963921215.1). Classification (NCBI taxonomy): domain Eukaryota; kingdom Metazoa; phylum Arthropoda; class Insecta; order Lepidoptera; family Crambidae; genus Scoparia; species Scoparia ambigualis. Next base: position 25,314,289 of record OY992503.1, read on the forward strand.
ATAAATAATGACTTGGCACATGCACAAGCCTTCCTAAAAGTTTTCGAATACTTTTTGATATACTCTAGAAAACTTGGACTATTATTATATTTTTTCTGCTCATATAAGTCATACAACTTAGTCCTACTTTTATGCAAACCAGCTGTAGCCCAATCCCTAAATTTCATTGAAATATTAGTTTTAAACTTTTTAATAGAGAAAGTTTTATTAAATTCACCGTTTATAAGATCAAAAAAATGCTTGTAAAGAGCATCTGGATTTTCCTGTATAAATGGTAAACATGCAAGTTTAGCAGTTATGTTATGCTTGAAAATTTTAACCCGTTTCTCTGTCACTGGCCTACAAGATATTTCTTCTGAGTTAGGGTGTCCATATTCAGTAAAAGCTATTTTTTGCCCACAGTGATCTGAAGATAAATTAGTTAGTATGAACTTAGACTCAGGAGCAAAGTTACAAAAAAAATTGTCTAAGCAGGTTGCAGTGGTTGCTGTAATTCTAGTCGGTTCTCTAAATTGGTAATCCAAATCAAATGATTTAAACAACGAGATTAATCTTACACTAGTTGAATGACTGTCTAATAAATTTACATTGAAATCCCCACAAATTACTATTTTCTTTTTAGATTTACAAATCTTCTTAATTACATCTTCCATAGTGGCTTCAAAGACACTAAAATTACCAGAAGGAGGTCGATATACACAAACAATTATAAATTTCTCTAACTCGACACATGACAGCTCAATAACGCGTTCAATAGAAAGGGAAACTACATCCTTTCGTTCCGTAATCTTATGTTTACTGTAATTAACAAATATTAAGGATCCGCCGCGAATTGCATTTGTTCTAGTAAAAGCACTGGAAAGCTGAAAGTTTTTAATATTAAAAATTAACTGATAATCTTTAAGCCAGTGCTCAGTTATACATAAAATGTTTATATCTTCATGTAATAAAAAAAGTTCAATTTCTAACTCTTTGCCGGCCAGGCCCTGCATGTTTTGATGAACTATTTTAATTTGGATAGGGCTGGCTTTTGTCTTACCTCTTAGTTTAAACTAGAGGTTGTGCAAGACTTATCAACTAAATTTACATTAGTAGAAATACTAACAGTGCGATAATTTTGGGTCGACATTATTATACTACTTATAACTGTGTCTTTTAAATTATATGCTAGCAATGATGCTATCTGTAGCCTGTCTTTGTATATTAAATACATAGAATCAGTAGTCAACTTAAAACTAGATATAAATTTATTTGTATCAAAAAATACAATACTGTCACTGTGACGATAAGTGGAGTTATACAAAAGAAACAGTAGTTATACAATACACACTAGATATAAACTAACAAAAAACAGCACTGTATTTAATCTAAATAACAGATGCAACTCAAACTTCGCGCTAAAATGGATAACAGTTGTGCCAAACAACAAAAAAAACAGAAATTTTTTGGAATCATAAACAAATCATCCGTTCCCGAAACTTTTTTGACAGAATGTATTATAGGTTCATGGTATATTGTACCGCATATCATAGGGAGCGTTCTGAGGAATTATTCGGCTTGCTTCATCCCTGCCGCTGATTTCCTTCACCGCACTACACGCAATCGGCTGTGTGTGATTCCATCCACATCACCTTGATTGATGGCGGTCTACTACTGTGCGGTTTTCACGAAATTTCTTGCCTGGAACTACAGTGTCTCGGCGGCGGTATTTCCGGACCGTTACGACTTTGTGATCTTCAAGAAACGAGTCTATTCCTTCCTTAAAGGTCGGCAACGCGTCTGCGATTCCACTGGTTTTGCGGGTATCCATGGGCGGCAGTATATAATTACTCTCCCTCAGGTGACCTGCTTGCTCGTTTGCCCCCTTATATAAAAAAAAGAGTTTATGTTCCTGTGTGCAATGTTTAATTGTTAAGTTTGTCAAAGAAAAAAAGAAATAAAAAATTGTTTTTTTTAACAACAACATACTTACCTATTTACTCTTAATTGGTAACATACACGCACACCATCGACGTTATTAAAAATTTACCCGCTGTAATAAGCAACGCGTCGCCGCGTGCAGCAAATATAGGCCATGGTCATACGAGTATTTATTGATCCAAGTCGACTTTACAAAAACTTTGCAGAAACCGCTTCAATTACCCAATAATTTATACGAATTACTTGTGTTTAAAATAGTCTTATACTTTAGGACAATACATTAATGTAAGGGTTAAATCAACATGTTGATAAATAAACGCCAGTTAAATCGTAAATTGTGTTTATTTTTTAGGACATAGTGCTCGGGGAACATTTGAAAGACAAAATCTAACATTTTACTACAATATCTGCATGTATTTTTAAATAATTACCTATCCTAATAAATTAACTCTTTATAGTTTTAAAATTACTAATTTTTAGTTCGCCCAATCCCCACGTGCTGTTGTTTATGTGGGAGACCTGTGCCCTGCAGTGGGACGTTTATAGGATGATGAGAAATTCAAAATATAGTATATTGAAAAGAGTTAAAGTACCTAATACATTAATTAAATAAAATAAAAAAAACTTTCTACGCTCACACCAATTTATATATAGCCCAAAACAAGTTTCTTTCGAAACTCATTAAAATGGTTTTAAATATACATAAGTAAACATAGAAAAACACCCAGACACGAAATCGAAAAGTTAGAAAAACCTTTTTTTTCCAAATTGACCCGACCGGGAATTGAACCCGGGACCTTAGAGTGATGGCGCGACGCCAGAACCGGAGGCGTGCTAACCACTCGACTACGGAGGTCGTCAATTGATTAAAGTTCATCAATCGGTCCGAGTTAAAGCACAAAGTTTCCATTCATTAACGTCACATTATGCCATCGTACGAAGAAAAGGTACGGCCGGTCGACCACCAGCTCCATCTCTGGCGTCCCATCCCATTCTATACCTGGAATAGTAAAATAAAATAGATCATTTCGGCTTCAGCCAGAAAACCATACACCACCAATCTGCATTGGGCAAGCGTGATGGGTTTTTGGTCAAATAACGCCATTGCTGTCCATTTAAAATAAAATAACTAACCGTGTCGCATAGCGGTGAAAGAATACTACCACCCCCTCTCTATTCCTTAGGGGGTTGTAAAAGGCGACTAACGGACTGAAGACTGCACATACATCCAACAGCATAGAGCGGCGATGAGCTCACCACCTGTCATGCTGAGCACATGTGCAGTCGCTATTTATTGAAAAGTGGACTATGGTAGAGGACTGTTTTTGCTGTCCTCATTGCCTAGTCTTTGACTAACCCTTCGGAGATAATAGTCGTGATTATATATATTATGTGTGTATGCTGTTCATTTAGGAAGGTCTGTCTCCAGCAGTCGGACGTTTATAGGCTGATAAGGAAGTAAACCATTCGGTTTTCTTAATTAGACGATTTTAGCCTTAGAATTGAATACGTACATGAATGGAGAATATTGTAGAAACAGTCATCAAAAAGAGCATAATTTATTTATCTATACTTATTTCCAAAGTTGCCGGAGAAAAAATCTAATGTTTGAGGAGCAAGGTAATATTTCATTTGTACATTGTTTTAATGCTTATAATAACTTGGATATACAGCTATAATATCTATCTACAATGGCGGACTCCGTCGCTTAGCAGTCTAAGGGTGATTTATATTATGCACGGTGTAATATGAACTGCTTCATACAAAATGTATGCAACGTCTCAAATCAGTGGCGCCGTGCCCGGACGGGACACGCCCGTGCACGGCCCGCTCTAATATAAATCATCCCTAAAGTTCAAAATCCCTTGCAAACTGCGTCATCTATTTGGTACAGGCACGTACCCGGGCGGTCGGTGCGCGTCATACGAAAATCGCTGCAAAGTGGTAAAGCGACGGTGACCCCGACCGTACATAGTTAGTTACATACACAGACTCCAAACACAGGTAAATCCCTTAAGAGGGTTTACGCATTTCGGTTTCCCATACAAACTTCCAAGTCGAAATTTTTAAAAACCAATAAACCTTTAATAAAACATTGCATGATTATGTAAAATACTGGGATCTAAATAGTTTGTTGAAAACATTTAAAAAAAACGTTTATATAACTGAGTTATTGAGATTTTAAACTTCCTATAGTGAACTTTAAATCGCAATAACTCAGCTAAATAGACGTTTTTTAAAAATGTTTTCAACAAACTATTTAGATCCCTGCATTTTACTTTAGCATGCAAAGTTTAATTAATATCGGCTTATTGGTTTTTAAAAATTTCGACTTGAAAGTTTGTATGGGAAACCGAAATGCGTAAAGGCTATTCAGAGACTAGGCAATGAGGACCGCAAAATCCATAGTCCACGTTTCACCAAATAACAACTGCACAATAGTCATGTGCTCAGCGTGACAGGTGGTGAGCCCTTCGCCGCTCTTTGCTTTTGGATGTATGTGCAGTCTTTAGTCCGTTAGTCGCCTTTTACGACACTCAATTATAGAGATGGATGGAGCCGCCACCTTATGCTATAATTGCTAAATCAATGACGCAAATAATAATGTACATGTACGCGCATACAATAATGTACATGAGCAAAGAATGTGGGAGTATGTGCTGCCATCTACTCTAAATAGTTATCCTATTGAACTTGTATCAAAATTAAAAAAACACAAATAACAAATCATGTAAAAAAATATTATACTATGTAAATGTTGATGCGATCTAGCGAGTGACTCACGTTACCGCAGATAAACCGTCCCGGTTTTTGTCGGTAATTACCTATGTAACCAAATTGTGTACTATTTGTATTATAAAGCATGAATAAAGAATTGTAAAAATACTTTCTGCACAAAAGGCCTATTTTTAAAAACAATCACCATTTAACACTTACCCCGTAAGTAAGTATGTGTGGTAAGTACTATGTGTATTAGGTGGGCATACAGGGCTGAACTAAGTCAGTATTAACGCGGGTAGCTATTGTAAACAAGGCACTTTCCAAACGTAATAATAGAACGTACCGTCATCTTTGAACGCGTTGCGGCCCGCCTCCGCCCAGAACATGAGTCGCTGCACCGCATGCGACAGCCGCAGCCCGCCGGCTGTGTCGTTGCGCCAGTCCACCAGGCTGTGTACACCCATCTAGAAATGTTCAATCAATAGTACACTTATGCACTTTTAAACTTATGCGTTTCATTATAAACACAAAATTCAAACAGGGATTAACGCTACTATTAAAGGCATTTTACGCATACCTCATTCGACCGAGTTGCACCGGTCGTGGTCACGGCCAATAATAAGACGTGTTATCGTTAATCCCCGTCTAAATGTTTTGTTCATAATCAGCCCGTGTTAGTCCACTGCTGGACATAGGCCTCTCCCGAAGCATGCCACTGACCCCGATCTTCAGCTCTTCTGATCCAACTGCTGCCAGCCACCCTACGTATGTCGTCGCACCACCTAGCCGGAGAGCGCCCTACACTACGTTTGTCAAGTCGCGGTCTCCACTCTAGAACACCTACCCCCGCGGTTGTCGGTCCTGCGGCTAATTTGACCAGCTCATTGCCACTTCAGCTTGCTAATTCTTTGAGCTAAGTTGCAGCGGGGGAATCCGTGCATGCAAGTGTTTAACAATCGATAAAGACGTAATTGCTTATAAATATCTTAAACGTCTTTATCGATTGTTAAATACTTGCAATAGTATTTCTTTCGAATGTGAGGGTAGACTTCACAGTGACGTATTACCACTGGCTTGCAGCGTAATTCAAACTACTAGGAAGAATTCAACGAGTCTTCCGGGGTCTCGGTAGCTCAGCGGTTAGAGCAGTGGACAGGCAATCCAAAGGTCCGTGAGTTCGAATCCCACTCGAGCTTCCTGAGACTGGTATATTTTTTTCTAGTATACATTTTATCCTATATCTATATAGCATTGTGAATGCAAAATTTCAACAATTAAAATATTTATAAGCAATTACGTCTTTATCGATTGTTAAATACTTGCAATAGTATTTCTTTCGAATGTGAGGGTAGACTTCACAGTGACGTATTACCGCTGGCTTGCAGCGTAATTCAAACTACTAGGAAGAATTCAACGAGTCTTCCGGGGTCTCGGTAGCTCAGCGGTTAGAGCAGTGGACCGGCAATCCAAAGGCCCGTGAGTTCGAATCCCACTCGAGCTTCCTGAGACTGGTTGATTTTTTCTAGTATACATTTTATCCTATATCTATATAGCATTGTGAATGCAAAATTTCAACAAATAAAATATTTATAAGCAATTACGTCTTTATCGATTGTTAAATACTTGCAATAGTATTTCTTTCGAATGTGAGGGTAGACTTCACAGTGACGTATTACCGCTGGCTTGCAGCGTAATTCAAACTACTAGGAAGAATTCAACGAGTGTTCTGGGGTCTCGGTAGCTCAGCGGTTAAAGCAGTGGACCGGCAATCCAAAGGTCGTGGGTTCGAATCCCATTGGAGCTTCCTGAGACTGGTTGATTTTTTCTAGTAAACATTTTATCCTATATCTATATAGCATTGTGAATGCAAAATTTCAACAATTAAGATATTTTTATGCAATCACGTCTTTATCGATTGTTAAATACTTGCAATAGTATTTCTTTCGAATGTGAGGGTAGACTTCACAGTGACGTATTACCGCTGGCTTGCGGCGTAAATCGAACTACTAGAAAAAATTCAACGAGTCTTCTGGGGTCTCGGTAGCTCAGCGGTTAGAGCAGTGGATCGGCAATCCAAAGGTCGTGGGTTCGAATCCCATTGGAGCTTCCTGAGACTGGTTGATTTTTTCTAGTAAACATTTTATCCTATATCTATATAGCATTGTGAATGCAAAATTTCAACAATTAAGATATTTTTATGCAATCACGTCTTTATCGATTGTTAAATACTTGCAATAGTATTTCTTTCGAATGTGAGGGTAGACTTCACAGTGACGTATTACCGCTGGCTTGCGGCGTAAATCGAACTACTAGAAAGAATTCAACGAGTCTTCTGGGGTCTCGGTAGCTCAGCGGTTAGAGCAGTGGATCGGCAATCCAAAGGTCGTGGGTTCGAATCCCACTCGAGCTTCCTGAGACTGGTTGCTTTTTTTTCTAGTAAACATTTTATCCTATATCTATATAGCATTGTGAATGCAAAATTTCAACAATAAAGAAAAAAGTTATTTTCCATCTTTTCTCATCTTAGGGTTTCATCTAGAGTACAGGAATGGTTCTGCTCTTTCTTTAAGAGCGTCAGCACCAAATTGGCGTAATTTGGATGCTCGCGTTCCACAACGCGGTATGCTTTCTCCATTATTATTTTCAATATTTATTAGCTCTATCACCCACCACCTTCAGTCCTATCTATGTCTAATAAGAATTTTAAGTAAAATAAAGTTGGTTTAGCCTTAATGTTTTTTTTAGTCAATTATACAGCAGGTACGAGTTGGAATAAGTATGCGTTTATGATCCTCCAGTATTCCCTTCCTCATCTCCCCAGTCCTCTCCGCTCTGCTCAGCTGCGTTTCACAATCAAATTCATGGAATTAGTCAGAATATTTGTCTTTATAATAATTAGAAGATTAGGTATAGCCAGATTCTTCCTTTAAGTAGAAACTTGTTTGTTATTACGTTACAAAAAACCGTGTAATGAGTTAATTCATTCTCTAATATGAGTAACGCTGCCCAGGCCAGCCGTATTCTTCTATTGGTTTCTTTCTCGAAATTGTTTTTACCTAGTTGGAGAGCGTTTGCCGAAGGTAAACGTACTCTGAAACAACTTCAAGATCATTACATTTAACCATTCACAGCAATCGGTCCCGGATCTGTATGTTATTGAAAATGACCTTTGTTTTTACAAGCTTTTATTTAACTTGCACTGTTCATATGTAAGTTGTTTCTAAGTTCATCCAGAGACAGCGTCGCCTTGGGACAACAGGGTTCTAATTGTTGAAACAAAAAGTTTTCAGGAGAGCTAATTACAATCTGGGGTGCATAAGAATTAAGTCTTGTTAGCATCCAAATGTTTCTAGCTATTTAGGGTATGGAATATGTGTGTATTGTGAACTAATTCTAATTTATTTTAGATATAAAACTAAATTTTAGTAATAAACATTTATGATTCCAATTATTGCAGGTTCTATATGATGATACAATTTTACTACTACAACCTTGAAAACTAAAAGGTTCTATGTGATATAGAACCTTGTGACCTTAAGTTTGAATGTACATAGAACTTCTTGAAGGGTTTTTATTAATAAAACAACACATTTCTTCTTAATTTAGGTTTAGTGTATTATTTATTTAAACAAATAAATGATAATGAGCACAGTACCACCCATCTTTTCCTAATACTATTTATTCATGTTCTTCAACCTGGCTTGATGTGGGTGTGACTGAGCTCAGCAAAGCATTAAAGTAATCTTGATCATTCTTAGGCATCCATTTTATCATTTTTCTTATTGCCTTTATTTTGTTTGGAGGTAGTGATAAGCGCACAGCAACAGGACATGGTTCTGGAATATCTCGAGGAAAAGAAATATTACCTCGATTCCTAAAGTTTCTTCGTGGTCGATTCACATTTTTAAGTAAACTGGCTGTCAACCATTCTGTCATTGTGTGGCTTGTTTTATAGAATACAGTGAAGTAACACTGTGTGAATTTTAGGGCTGTAACTTTTGTAAATGGTACACTTGAATAGTTAAGTGATTTGGCACAGTCGCTGTATGCATAAATAGAATCTTGCTGCATTTGTAATATTTTGTAAGGCTTCTTTAAATCTACTTTTTTCAGAAGTCTTATGAAAGACAGAGGTGAATAGAATTCAGCTGCTGACATGACTCTGTCAATACAAGAGTGCACAGAATCTACTTCCTGTACTGCAGAGTGCCCAGGAGTGGAATATTTCATTTCTATCGACTCAATGTGCTCATTTTCCTTCATAAAATTTAATATTGCTATTGACATGAGTGAATTACGGTTTTGAGGTACACATGAATCACTCCACAATATAATATTTTTTATATCGGGATTCTCAGTGAAAACTGCCTTCAGAATCGCAATCAAAGCACTTGCTACATCATTTCCTGATTTACCAGCAAAAGTTTCATTCCATAAAGCGCAGTATACGGTTTTATCTCTGCTCAAATGAGCAGTCAGATTATAGACATTAAGTTTGCTTAGATAAAAGAAGCAACTTATTTCTGCTCTAGGGCATGAAATTATATTCTGTAGATCAAAACATAATACTGGAATCTCATTTTGCACTCTATCTTTATTTCTTTCAAGTCGCATAACGTTTTTTTCAGCTTCATGAGTTTCATACTCCTGCTTTAACTCACTAGATAACGTGTTCTCATGTCTAGCCATTTTGAATTCTTCACATGTGTCGCATCTATCCTTTTTTGGGTGGTGGAAAGATAAATTATACTCTTCATTAAAAAATTTTCTATACATTGACATTTTAACAGGTTGATCAGCCAAATCTTTGCAATATTCCAAATACAAGTCATACATCTTGCCAATGCTTAAAAGAGGATCTAGATATTGTCTCCTGGTAGAAGCACGACAGTAATGTGAATCCACTTTTGGAAATGAGTTAATATGTTTTCGTACTAACTCTTTCTGTATTTCGGAAATGTGTTTGTGATTGTTGTGTCTGCCTCTTTTATCAGTAGAAGCTGTTCCAGTCAAATCATCTTTCCTATTGTGAACACCATAAACGGTTTTCTGAGAAATATCTAGTGTTGATAAATAAAAAGGCTTACACACTTTTTTAAAACTGCCTTTGATATTAAAATAAAAAATATAAGTAAACTTCTTTCGCTCAGACTTACATGTGCTTCTCTTTTTTGTAACTTTTTCAGAAGTCTCCAGAATGAATGAATATTTTTGGTTCTGATCAAGGTTATAGAACTTTTTATGTATCGACACTCTTAAATCTTCAGTTATTACACGGGCACATCCAAATTTACATGAGTTCAAACAATCTTTTCTTGTTGTAACAGATTTTGCAGGGACACTTTTGCCACGACTAGATATATAATCTTGACCAGATTGACGCCTTAATTTTCTGATATTCCGTATCCAAGACTGAGGCTCTCTTATCATCTTTCTAGTATTCGATCGACGTTTCTTAGACTGGCTTTCTTGCTGAATGACTTGCTCTTGGGGAACAGAAACCATCTTGCCCTGCAACAGCCCTGTCTCATCATCGAGAACTTCTACTAAAACACTGGCAGAAGAAGGTTCACCTAATAAACATCTAGTCACTTCATCTAGAATAGATCCTGCCATGATCCCTGAAACAATAATATAAAATAGTTAAAAATTCCATCATCAATTCAAAAAAATTCAAACATCCATCCAATAAATACAATTGTATAACAACAAAATCTCGTTACTTACCAATAAATACACCCGCTAGCTATTAAATAATGCTTTTACCTCTATTGACAGTATATATTACAGTGAATTATTGTAAAATACTAATATTATTCTATTAAAAACACACTGAAAATTTTTGCGCGAATAATGACTTGTCAAATTGACAGATAGACCAGTGTTGCACAGGCGTTAAATTTAAAATTGCACATAGAACTTTGTTTACCTTTTAATTTCTCATGAGCCACAGACAATTTCAGTGTGTTGAAATTACAGATAGAACTGTTAAAACGGTCTTGTTATGTAAAGAGTAAAAAGTTATTTTCTCAAGAAATGGCAGATAGAACCCTGTTGTTCCAAGGCGACGACTGTCAGATTGGCTAGACCGTCTAGCATTTGCTGTAAGTCCTGCATCGTTTCAGCCATAATGACAATGTCATCCGCAAATCTCAAGTGTGAGATGTAGTCGTCATTTATGTTGATGCCTCGTCGTTTCCAGTCCAGTGTCTTAAACTCATCCTCCAAAGCGTTTGAGAACAGTTTTGGAGATATGACGTCTCCCTGTCTCACTCCTCGAGGCAGGGGGATATGCTTAGTCTGCTGGTTCTGTACTGGACGGTCATCGATGTGGCGTCATACAGGTATCTCAACGCTTAGATATAAGGCTCGACCGAGGCGGGTTTTTCGTTCTCGGCCGAGACCGAGACCGAGAACGAGAATAAAATAAAATCTCGGCCGAGACCGAAAGCCGAGACCGAGACCGAGAACGAGACAGAAATCGTGAAAAAAATTAAATGCTGTAATGTAACTGTTTAATACTGTAGGTACTGTTTAGTAAAAACTGTTTCAATAATCAAAGTTAAATAACATTTTATCGTAGCATAAAAAAAGCAAGTTTTTGTCATTTTTACCCTTCAAAGAGTGTCTGCCTCTCATTGTACAACTGTCCAGCTTTGCTAAAGACTATTGCTACACTAGAACCTGCGCGGGCCGCGGAACGCGGCGCTGATAAAACTTATCGCTGCAGGCCTAAGCACCATACGAGGTGACGAAAACCAATACTCAACAATATAGAGTTTTTTAGCAGTCTTATCTCTAGAAATAAACTTTCTAGCGCTATTTTAATCACAAAACTTGAACGGTTTACGTCATTGCTCATTGGCTCGTCTTCCATCAAACTCTATGGAATCATGTGCTGTCTATGAGTTGGTTGCTCTGTTGCAACCATGTTTGAAGAGTTATCTGAAAATTTGAATCCCATTCCGTACAAAGTTAGTCTTGGTCATGGCCGGCGATTTTTAGCCGAGAACCGAGACAGATTTCTCGGTCAGATTAGTAGCCGAGAATGCCGAGACCGAGACCTCGGTCGAGCCTTACTTGGATACCGCCAGCCAACTTGGCATCGCTGCAGGGACTCTAGAACGGACCAGGTATTTATGGATTCAAAGGCCTTTTCGTAGTTCACAAACGCAATGCACAGGGGCATACTCTTCTGTTTTCTATAATAATCTGCCTCACTGTGTGAGTGTGGTCTATGGTGCCATATCCTCTTCAAAACCCGGGCTGTTCAGAAGGTTGGAATTCGTCGAGTCTTCGTGCGAAACGATTTGTGACAACACTTGAAAACAGTTTATAGACATGGCTCAGCAGCGAAATTGGGCAGTAATTCTTCAACAAGGTTTTGTCTCCCTTTTTGAAGAACTGAACAACAACACTCCTGTGCCATGCATTTGGAGTTCTTCCAGTTAAGAAGACGTCATTAAACATACGCTGAAGTTCTTTAAACGGTTGGAGTACCTCCCGCTTTTAGAAGTTCCGTCGTAATTCCGTCATCTCCAGGGGCTTTTTCATTTTTAAGCTGCCTAAGGGCGGTCATAATTTTGTTAATAACAATGTTTTGTTAAATAATACATACATATTGTAATGAGATTTGTTTGATGTAGTTCACTATTTTTAATAGCTGTTGGTTTGAGAGTTTTGTGGTGTCGGCTCATTATTAATAGAATGCTACCAACCCTTGGGTGTCGTAAAAGGCGACATACGGACTAAAGACTGCACAGGCACACAGTATCTCCTACAGCATAGGGCGGCGATGGGTTCACCACCTATCACGCTGAGCACATGGTGCAGTTACAATTTAGTGAAATGTGGACTATGCCAGAGAACTGCTTCTGCGGTCCTTATTGCTTAGTCTCTGACTAACCCTTTGGGCATAATAGTCGTGCGTATGTATGTTCTCGGTCGACCACTTTTCGGCATTATTGGCTCGCGCTTCTTCCTCGATTGTATTGTGAACTCACACTCTCCAGTTTGGATGGCAGCAGCAGCGTCATCCTTAGCGTGTACAGTGGCATGGAGACGGCTACGCGCATCGTCTCCATCCGACTGGTGACGTCACCGAGGCTGGTCACCGCCAACTGCTGCACGATGCTCCTCAAAGAACTGCTATATGGCACCAGTATGAGCAGTGTCAGCCCCGGCGTCGCGTACGAGATCTCCACAGCCTGGGACAGAAGGTAAAGGGTTAAAGTTACTCGCGTCCGTAGGTTTACCCTTGAGACCCTACACGTGACTCCTGGGTGGTGCTAAATGAGTGACACTGACTGAGTGGTAGAGCCACGCTGCGTTGCAGCACGCATTGGGCCGGCTCGCCCGCGGTAATCCACCCTCTCACGACACGTCACAAAGTGACGTTGATTGATAACTATAGCACGACATGATCGAGTGTAGCATCTTAGCTCTACATGCACTGATTATTAGTAGGGCGTACAAAAGTACAGTGTGTAAACTTATATGGATTGTATTAATTATTTAGTGTATTGCATTAAATGAGAGCAAACATAATACTTAACTTATCGCTTACACGCAACAACGTATGGTGAATATCATTACTATCATAGGGGGCGTTAACTAATATTGAATTTACTGATCAGTCCAATTACCTCATTCTAAACCATTTGTTTGGCCAAGAGTCATGTCAGCGCATAGAACTATATTCGTGATTTGTTTATTATGTTGCTTTGACTACATTCGAAGTGAAGAATGTCCTTCCGAAAGAAAAGTGGCTGAGCACCCCGAAGCACAATTGCACAGCGATTTACTATGTGCTTACGACTCTTCCTACCGGCCAGTGAAGGATCACAAGACCGCCGTTAACGTATCCATTCGATTCGCAATCAAGTACATAAGTTTCGACTCTTTAGAAGAAACGTTCAACGTGCACAGCTGGGTGGCGATGAAGTGGAAGGACGAGTACCTGACGTGGGAGCCCAGTCAATACAGCAACATCACTGAAATGCAAATAGAGAGCCACCGAATTTGGACGCCGAGGATGTCGCTCTTCAATTCAGACGTGTCAGTGTATCAGTCCGAGGATATTTATACCACCTGCTTGCTGGACAATAACGGCACCGTCACCTGTGTGCCGCACATTCCCCATTCAGGCATTTGTCGCACGTCACTCAAGTACTGGCCTTACGACACACAAAACTGTACGCTGTACTTTGGTTCTTGGATGCACACTGGTGAGCAGGTCAACTTCACTTTCTTCCGGTCCAAGCCTGTAATAATGGAAGACTACCAGAATGGGCCGGGCTGGACGCTGCTGTCTGTAGTGCCCGAACGATTACCTGGCCACTACGAATGTTGTCCCAACGTAACGTATCCGATGCTCAAATACACGTTCATCATGAAAAGGGCGTCCGCGGGACCGGCTGCGATTGTCGTCGTACCATCTGTGGTGATAGTGATTATGACCACCATCTCTCTGTTGATGGATGTCAAAGACAGCAGCCGACTGGCACTGCAATGTTTCTCCCTGATCGGCCATTTCATTTTTCTGACTGAGATCGGTGCCGACATTCCGAAGCACAGTTCGGACACGCCGATTGTTCTGCTGTTTATAAGGGATTCAATGATTTTGACTCTGTTTTCGGTGATGCTGACTTTGATGCTGACGTCGCTGCGCCGGCGGGTGGAGCCGGCGCCGACGTGGATGGTGTCAGTGACTCGGCTGGTCACTGCCGGGCCAGGCCGGTACGTCGTGTTCACAGAGTTTGACCCCAACGACGCTGGCGATAAAAAGGTTCTGACGGAAAGCGAAGCGAATGAAGACCGCAGCCGTAACTCCTCTGACTGGATTTCATTCGCTAATATGGTTAACAGCGTTGTATTCATTATGTTTGTTTTGGTATATCTGATTTTGCTTTGTGTTTATATTCCTACGAATAAGTAACTTGACAATGTTTAAAAGAATTTAGGGATAAGATTTACTTAATATTGACTCTAAGTAATTGCATCATCATAATATATCTGTAAAAAGATCATTTGTTAATTATAGTTTGAAAATTTTATTACCTAGCTATATTGATATAATTTTGTGTGCGTGTACCTCAGTTCGTTAGAATAATCTACTTACAAGCTTTATGCTTATTTAAATATAGATTTTAGATAAAAAAATAAGAGATTAACTTCTTTTCTTTGTAAACTTTTAAATATTTCCTACCACAAACCAAATCGAGTACAAACATGTACCCCCCCCCCCCCTCCACCCCCCTCCCCCAAATATGAGGTTGGTGGTCTAGTCTAACCATATAACCACTAGACCACACAGACACAGGCGGTTGGAGTAAGTACAGCCCCCAAGATTTCACGTTCTGTTAAAAAAGCACGGAAGAGCTTGATAGGTACTGCAGCGCCAACATTCAGTTGGAGATCTTGTAAATCTTGGATGGGTGACCAGACAATAAAACAAAAATTACAAATTTACCAGTCCCGTCGGAGCAATGAAAATGAATAGAATAATTTACGAAAAGAAATTATTTTATTTTGAATAACACATAAAGGTGGATATACACTAGAGCATTTTCTCGAGCATTTCTATGTAATGTAACGTTCTTACGAATGGTATATTAAAGGTAATAGCTCAGTTTCCAAAGTATTTAACGACGTTTGCTTTGTGAAAGGGTGATACACTAGAACATATCATAGAGCGGTTCGTTGTTCTGGTACAAGTAAATGCTCTAGTCTATACTCACCTTTACAAGTTGAATAATAAGAATTTTTTATTGAGATATACTTCTCTTAAATTACACAACTACATTACTTACTAGTCGAATTATAACATACGAATGTATAACACTGCATTTATAACCAAGGCGCCCGATGAATTTCACTTAGATTTTCGAAATTCCAACTCGAATGCATATCTCGCCTGTATCCGCATCTTTTAACACCATTACCATGACGATCGGTCAATAACCATAGAAGCTACATCACTTTTATATACGGAAATACCCGTTTTTCTACCTCCAAATATAAAGGGACCACCTACACAATTATTAACCGATTTTCAACTTTTTTTCGCTATTTTGTAGCTAAACTAATACCCTAGGATTTTTAAATTTTTTCTTAAGTCTGTTTTTTCCGAAATATTTACAATTTAGTAAAACAAACACCCCCAAAAAACCCGATTTTTTTTCAATTTTCAAAACTCCAAAAAAAGTTGTGAGCTTATTTACAAAATTCAGACGCTCACACGTGTCTCGATAAATTCCTCAACTCTTGGTTCTATTCCTATCTCGATCCTCCCGAAATCCTCGGAGCTATGGCCAAAAATACGTCTCAGGCGATTTGCATCTGATAACCATTTTCAATGGTAATTCGCGCAGTTACAGAAGCTTATAGTCACAGCCCTCAGACTTTGGCGGTTAAAGTCACTCGCGTCCGTAGGTTTACCCTAAAGACCCTGCACTAACACGTGACCCCTGGGTGGTGCTAATTATCGTATCACACTGTCTGATTAGTAGTCCCACGCTGCGTTGCAGCACGAATTGGGCCGGCTCATTACCACCCTCTTAACTAAATATCGGCGTGAGACAATTTAACTCGTTGCTGTTGTGTTTTGTAAAAGGAAAAACTTAAGGGCTTTGGACAGTTACATTATTATCAAAACTATGACATGTTTATCGTATTCAAGCTCTCAACAGACTGACTTACGCAGT
This sequence comes from Scoparia ambigualis, assembly GCA_963921215.1. Classification (NCBI taxonomy): domain Eukaryota; kingdom Metazoa; phylum Arthropoda; class Insecta; order Lepidoptera; family Crambidae; genus Scoparia; species Scoparia ambigualis. The sequence continues at coordinate 25,330,635 of OY992503.1, forward strand.
CGTTCTTATCTATGTGCTTCATTCAAACTCAAACCATTCGTTAAACTCATGTCAAGAGCGAGTTCATTGTATTGTATGTGGCCAGCAGGTAGGCTGGCCTCCTTTCAACACCCCCCTCCCCCTCAATCAACTGCCTTTGACATACTTACTCCATTCCATAAACTAAAAACATGAATACTTACAATATTTTTTTTAAGAAAATTAAAAACACACTGTTTTTAACATTAAACTATTACTCTCTAGGTACCTATAAATTTAAATGTTTCTCCCATTCAACTCAACATTAAACTCCTGCTCTTCCAACTCCTACTCGAACTCTAACTCGATAAATCATAATAAATTATTAGACTAACTGAACTTTCATACCACCCTTTACCAAATACATTCAAATCGTAAATAAACAATAAAATAATTAAATAGAAAAAATACTTAAAAAAGTCTTAGAAAACCAAGTAAAATAATATAAAAGTTATGTTAGTCTATGAAGGCTGTGATGCTAATTATTATTATTACTATGGTGTTACTTATGATTCATTTACCAATACACCTTCACACTAGGGCATGTAATATCGGAAATACTGAATCTTATTAACGGAATTCTGATGAGTGTGAAACTAAAGTCAGAAAAGTAGTTGTCCGATTGACTTTTGACCTACTGAACCTTTGTCCGACAAACGACTGGTCGACCAAACTATTGACCGACGACATTTTAGTCCGACAAAATAAGTTGTCCGACAAACAGTTACTAAGGAATTTAGTATCGTTTCAGAAGCGAGGAAAAATAAAGGCAATGATATATAAGGCGAATGACATGAGATGATCACATAAGAATAACGAGATACGACGTGGAATTACATAAGGTAAAACGGTGGTTTCACCACACTGTTTGTCGGACAACTTATTTTGTCGGACTAAAATGTCATCGGTTCAGTAGGTCAAAAGTCAATCGGACAACTACTTTTCGGACTTAAGTTTCACACTCAATTCTGATACTAGTATCGAAACTACAGACAGTTCTATTCTGTTTAAAATTATGTAAGTACTTACCTACTTTATAATTTTTATTTTTCTTAAATAATATAATTTAACGATACCAACAATATTTAACAATACGAAATAAAGTCTTATTTCTAAATCAGTCTACTTGACATTTTAGCATTTAGCAAATTAGGTTTAACCCCTCGAGGATCGTAAAACCAGACACAATTAAAAATCAATTGTTTCGTGACCGCCAGCGGTCTTATGATCCTTGACCTATTAACAAATCACAAGTTTCTCATCTAGGCAAGACAGTGTAAAGACTCAAACTTGAAGTACAATGCCGCCTCAAGATCCAACAAAAGAGTAATCGCCAAGGCTAAAGTTGACCACATCAGCAAAATTGGTGATCGTTTGACCAAGTATCCTTCCGGATCACGTGCCTTCTCGCCAAGGCTGCTGAAAACAACTTTTGTCGGTCCAGCCTCCCTCCACTGCGTACATCTGAAACTGATTTGACCCATAGTGCAAAAGAGAAAGCCGCCCTGTTGGGAAAGCTCTTCGCATCAAACTCGACTTGGATGACAATGGATCTATGCCACCAAACATCCTGCGGCAAAAAAGTTCTATGCCAGAGATTCGCTTTACACAAAAGGCAATTAAACTTAAACTCTCTGCCCTTGATATCCGAAAGTTGAGTGGGCCTAACGGTGTACCTGCAGTAGTACTGAAAATGTGCGCTCCCGAGTTGACACCAGTAATAGCATGCCTATGTCGATTGTCCTACCAAGTTCACAGTGTTCTGTCTTTGTGGAAGTTAGCTCGTGTGCACCCGATTTCTAAAAAGGAGATCGAACAGACCCTTCGAACTACAGGCCCACAGCAATCACATTCCTCCTCTCAAAGGTCATGGAGCGCATCATTAACAAGCAGCTCCTAGGATATCTCGAGGATCGCCAGTTGATTTCCGACCGCCATTACGGCTACCGTCTTGGGCGGTCAACGGGTGATCTTCTGGTATATCTCACACACCGTTGGGCAGAGGCCAGAGAGAGAGTCGAGGTGAAGCTCTAGCGGTTAGCTTAGACATTGCAAAGGCATTCGGTACGGTCTGGCACAGAGCGCTTCTCGCGTAGTTACCAGCATACACAATACCCGAGGGACTATGTAAAAGGGTCGCTAGCTTTCTTTGTGGGCGCAGCATTAAGGTCGCTGCTCTCATGTCATGCCCATAAAATATGCTAGCGTTCCCCAGGGCTCCGTTCTGTCTCCCACGCTGTTTCTGCTGCATATGAATGATATGGCTAACTTTGAGAGTATGCATTGCTATGCGGATGACAGTACGGGAGACGCCCTGTACATCGGAAGACCTAATGTGCCTCGGATTTTCACACAGGAGAATCGGCTGAAACTTGTGTCCAAAGTTGAGAACTCAATGGAACGGGTCTCAAAAAGGGGTGAATCAAACTTAGTTCAGTTCAACCACTCTAAGACAGGTTGTGAATTTACTGTAAAATTTTCAAATAAATCTTACTTCGACGTTTTATCTAATGCAGTAAAATGACACCTCGAACTGTCAAATCGTAATACAATTAGATGATTACGAATAAAAAGTTGAAGTATAGTTCTGCTGTTTCCAATATTACGGTACTGGACCACTCAGTATCGGAATTGTAGTATTGGATCTAGTGGTCCGAGATTCCGATATTCATGCCCTTCACACCCTTAAAAGAATCATTATTACACACCCCCTTAATTCAGTTTATTCTTTTCTGTTTGTTTTGATTGTAAACATCCACTTGCTAGTTACTATATTTTTTCCTTTTGCCTCCTCTTCATCAACAAAAGACCACGTATTACTTTCTTTTAAAGATTTTATGTCTTCTTCTATTGCTTTCTTTCATTTATCTTTTTCATTAGATTTTGTTGCTTCTTTATAAGTCAACATAGATGTTTCAGTATCATAATTCATCAAGTAATCTTTATATCTTTCGGGAAATCTTCGTCGTCTTGCTGGCTGAATTCTTCTATTTTCAAAATTCATTACGACACTATTTTCATTTTTAACATTGTTCTCATTTTCAACTAAAACATTTGCAGATTTCTCCCTATTTCCATTGTTTCTTATTCTTCCTTCTTCATTTATTTCACTCTCAATAGGGTAATAACCCTATCATTTATTTCACCTTCAATTGCTTCACCTTCATTTATTCATCTTAATTTGTTTCGTCTTTATCTATTTCTCTATCTAATTTTCTCAAATGGAAACCTCGAAAACCCTTATAGCTTCTTCTTTCATTTTTACCTACTCGACGTTCTTGACTTTTATTACTTCCTTTTTGACTGACTTCTTCTCGATCTTTTTCATCGTTACTGCTTCTACTTCTTTGACTATCTTCTTTTCGACGTTCTTCATCACTACTGCTTCTTCTTTGACTAGCTCCTTCTCGACGTTCTTCATCATTACTGCTTCTTCAATGCCTAGCTCCTTCTCGACTTTCTTCATCATTTTTTTTTTTTTTTAACGTCTCTTTCATCATCATTTTGTTTTAGTGAGCTTATTTTGTAAAATACTGTAGATAAAAACCTTGTAGTGAACTTGTACCTGGACTTAAAAATGACAAACGGTTGCTATGCTTATCTACAAATTGTTTACATTCATTGCAAGGGTTATAATTTGTTCCTTTGTAAGCTTTTTTATTCCGAATATTGTTTTTCATTTCTTTAACCCTCTAGCATGAATTATAACGTTTTTTGTGGGCCCATGGTCTGTAAACTTGAGGGCTTTTGACAATTACTTTATTCCAATCACATTTAATTAGGGCACAGCACCCGATTAATAATATTTTCAAAATTAAGACGTGTTTATCGTATTCATGATGTCAACAGACTGACTTACACAGTCGTTCTATATATGTTCTTCATTCAAACTCAAACCATAAGTAAAACTCATGTCAAGAGCGTGTTGATTGTATTGTATCTCCTTTCAACATGTTTCATCCGGTGAGTGAAATTACCGATAATCCAATTTTCCCCCATTTCACTAATTTTCCCTCTTCTGCTACTACTCCGTCTACTCTTTCCTCAAGGCTGGCAACGCATCTTCCTCTGAGAGTCCATGGGCGACGCTTATTACCCACCAGGTGACCAGCCTGCTCATTTGCATCCTTTCACATAAAAAAAAAGAAACCCACCGACCCGCATTGCCAGTTTGGTGGGTTAAGTGACATAACCACCAATATTCTAATGTGTTTTGCCATGTAGGAAGGTCCGTGACAATTTATTGGCTGAGGATGTATGATGAGATGTGTTAAAAAACTACCTGGCAGCCAAAATGGTCCAGTTCAGCGGTACACATGAGGTCATTGGTGCGTATCATACGCGTCCTGCGGGCAGGCGCGCGTCTGCCTAACGGAAGGGCCTCGTAGTTTATTGGCTAAGGACTGAAAAATGTACCTGGCAGCCGAAATGGTCCAGGTCGGCGTATCGCATAACGTCATTGATGCGTATCATGCGCGTCTTACGAGCCGGCGTGCCGTCTGCGTCGCGGAACGGCTTCGTTCCGTTGAGCACGGTGGGTGCGGACCGCCAGCGCGCGCGCAAGTACAGCGAACTGATGGCGACGGCACGCACGCCCTCAGAAACCTCGTCGGGCTCGAAGGTGTCGTGGATGGCACCGGCTGTGTCCTCTTCTACCTGGGAAACAATTTAATGAAACATCACACAACACATATTTTAAATCAAAATCCAAATCATTTATTCAACATGTTTATGTTGAATAAATGATTGACTTTACAGGCTCTTATTGACGTCAAAAACAAAAATAACAATTAACTACGTGTAGTTAAATCTTAAAAGCTTATCTAACTAAATAACTTATCTACCTACCTACCTATTTTTCTATATCTAACTAATCTACCACCAGTTCGGATTTCGGGAATGCCTGCTACTGAGAAGAATCTAGCAAGAAACTCAGGAGGCCTTTTTTTCTACCTCTACGTCACACGTATAAGCTCTTTGAATCGTACAAAACATACGTATCAATACGTGGGTCTCATTGCAAGCGTGAATCCAGTTTAATGCCTAGAAATGCAGTAGAATCTACTAATTCAACTACATTATCGGTCATCTTAATTTGTGTGCTGACCTGTCTTACATTAGGTAAAGAAAATTTAACACACTTTGTTTTTGTTGAATTCAGTAATAAATTAATAATAATGAACCAATGCAATACTTTTAAGAGTGCATGCACTATTTACATCGTTAACATTTTCAAGACCTCTTTTAACATTAAAAATAAGAGAGGTATCATCTGCGAATAGTACAGTCTCACACAAGTTTTAGTAAAGTAGGGCAGGTCATTTATATAAATCAAAAAAGTAATGGTCCTAATATTGACCCTTGGGGCACGCCTATAATTATGGGTGTTCCTGAAGACACAGCACCATTAACCAAAACTTTTTGAGTTCTATTTGACAGGTATGATTTTATAAGGCTCAGTGCTATTTTTTAAACACCATAATGCTGTAACTTGTTACTAACAAGTTTCAAGACCTGCGTCCTCGTGGCGTGGCGAAGTGGCCAACGCAGCCGCCCGAATTGCGGAGGACGCGGGTTCGATTCCCGCCTGAGGTAGACATATTTTTTTCTTTAAGTTTTTTTGAGCGTTTTTTGACGCAAATAATCAAATATTACGAATCTATAAAGCAGTCTTATCTAGAAAGGTGTTAAAATAAGGAACATCTGAACTTCTATAAGACTATATTTAGACTGCCTTACAAAACATAGGTGACTAACTTATTCTATAGGTACGAGTATACGATGTGTTTAAATTAATCCGATACGTCATCGGTCGAGGGGTATGTATGTATGTACTATGTAGGCAAGGCTGTCACCCCTTGTGTGTCGAGTCACCTCTTGTAGGCCTAGCATGTGAGATATGTCGCGGACGAGAGACGACAAACCATTTTAAGGTTTGTAGACAAAAATACCACAGGAGGATATGCAAAAACTACTATTAAGTTTATTTTTGACATAGGTATTATGTAGAGTTCTAAGCGCATCCATGTGTCTTTAGTGTCGATAGACATTAGAGATAAATGAATAAAACATGAGAAAACGGGTCGAGAAGAGTTCTCATGTTGCGCAAGTAGGCCGGCTGGAAGTCGCTCGTTCTTGTCGTCACACGTACACACACAAAGACACACAGTCTTTGTGTGTACGTGTGTGGGTATGTTACACAAACATTAGTAATGTATCTAAATACAAATAAATCAGTCAACTTTTAAGGATATGAAATGCACCCGTGAGTTCGCGCGCTGACGACAACCCTACATATAAAATAATATGTAATAAATTGTTGCAATTCAACAATAATTATGTAACTTGTAATATAATGTAAATACTTAGATTGTTAGGCGAATGGCAGCGTACGGTAAAACCAAAATTGGTTTTTGTGACACTGTACTACTCTGTCAAGAAAGTACCGGGAAAAGATCAATAATACACAAAATGTTAGTTAACATCCAAATTTATTTTATCGCCTTCAAAGTATGCCCCTTCAGAAACGCCAACGAATAATCCAATCACCGTATGTAATAATTCGACATGTAAGCATTGTGTAATTTAAGGGAAGTAAAACTCAATAAAAATTTCTTATTATTCAACTTGTAATGTGAAAACGAATTTCACTTAGATAATAAAAGAAAAGAAAATGTGTGTTGTGCAGTGTTTGTGACCTGCAGGTGGTCCCTTTAGGTTTGAAATTGTAGAAAAGACGTTTTCGTACAAACACTTCAACACTTCGATGTACCGGTAGTCAATTTGGCACCGCTGGAGAGACTGTAGCACGGCCCATGTTTCGATCGAATCAAAGGCTTTCTTATAGTCCACAAACGCTAAGGAAAGTGGCCGGTTATACTCTTCGGTCTTCTGTATAACCTGCCGCAGCGTATGTATGTGGTCTATGGTGCTAAAGCCTTTTCGGAATCCGGCTTGTTCGATTGGCTGGAAATCATCAAGACTGCGTGCGAGACGATTAGTTATAACTCTCGAGAACAGCTTATAAACGTGACTTAGAAGTGATATGGGTCTGTAGTTCCTCAGTAGGGTCTTGTTGCCCTTCTTAAAGAACAACACAACCACACTTTCATGCCACGCTTCTGGCGTTCTACCTCCAAGTACGACGGAATTAAATTGTCTCTGAAGAGCTGCGAGTACCGGTCTTCCGCCTGCTTTCAGAAGCTCAGCCGTAATTCCGGTGCCTTGCTGTTCTTAAGCTGCTTGAGAGCCATACCAATCTCGTACAGGCTGATGTCCGGGATATCTTCGGTGTAGTGTCGGGTAAGCTTAGCTCTAGGGTCTGTAGCTAAGCTTTGTACAGGTGGCCGCGTGGATGTGTATAGCTGTCCATAGAACTTCTCGACCTCTCCTATAACTTCGGACCTGGACGTGACAGTTCTGCCGTCATCGGTTTTCAGCGTCGTCAGTTGGCTCTGCCCAATACCCAAATCTCTAGCGAACACTTTTGAACCTTTGTTTTGCTTGATAGCCTCTTTAATACGGTCGGTATTAAATCGGCTAGTGTCGCGAGTCAAAGACTTCGAGATCTGCCTATTGAGCCGCCGAAGCTGAGACGAATCGTCCGAAGAACGCAGAACCATCACGCGCCGCTCTTCCATCAGCTTGAGAGCATGATCCGAGAGCTTTTTAGGTCCTCTTATACGGTGGGTTTTGAAGAACTTAGACCCAACCGCATGGACAGCTTTTACAAACCTGTTGTTGTAATCGTCCACGTCTACGCAATCCTTCAGGCATTCGAAGCGATTTTTCAGTTCGAGCTGGAAGGTTTCGGGGTATTAGATTTGGATGGGTGCAGGGCGGAGCGTAGACTTCATCAAGCCAGTCCTGCTGCAGCGTGGAGTGAGACAAGGAGATGTCATTTCTCCGAAACTCTTCACTGCTGCACTGGAGGACGTGTTTAAGCTTCTGGACTGGAGAGGACTCGGCATCAATATTAACGGCGTGTACATCAGTCACCTTCGATTTGCCGACGATATAGTAGTCATGGCTGAGACCCTGGAGGAACTCGGCACAATGCTCGGTGATCTCAACAGAGTCTCTCAACAAGTGGGCCTTAAAATGAACATGGAGAAGACGAAAATCATGTCTAACTCACGTGTCGTACCCACTCCTCTGAAGGTTGGAGACTCTGCTCTTGAAGTGGTTGACGAATATGTATACCTGGGACAAACAGTCCAGTTAGGTAGGTACAACTTTAAGAAAGAGGTCAATCGTCGAATCCAACTCGGCTGGGCAGCGTTCGGTAAGCTACGAAATATCTTCTCGTCCAAAATACCGCAGTGTCTCAAGACGAAAGTCTTCGACCAGTGTGTGTTGCCAGTGATGACATACGGTACCGAAACGTGGTCGCTCACTATGGGCCTAATTAGCAGGCTCAAAGTCACGCAAAGAGCAATGGAGAGGGCTATGCTCGGGGTTTCTCTACGTGATCGAATCAGAAATGAGGAAATTCGTAGACGAACTAGAGTAACCGACATAGCCCAGAGAGTCGCCAAGCTCAAGTGGCAATGGGCAGGGCACATCGCCCGTAGAACCGATGGCCGTTGGGGCAGAACGGTTCTCGAGTGGCGACCGCGCACCGGAAGACGCAGTGTGGGCAGGCCTCCAACAAGGTGGTCCGACGATCTGGTGAGGGTCGCGGGTAGCCGCTAGATGCAAGCAGCACAGGACCGGTCGTGGTGGAGATCCTTGGGGGAGGCCTTTGTCCAGCAGTGGACGTCTTCTGGCTGATGATGGGTATATCCTTAATTAAAAGTGATGTAGCTTCTATGATTATTGACCGATCGTCATGGTAATAGTGTTAAAAGATGCAGATACAGACGAGAAGTGCATTCGAGTTATAATTCGACTGAAAGTATAATATAGTTGTGTAATTTTTGGGAAATACTATTCTGTCAAGAAAGTACCGGGAAAAGATTAATAATACACAAGATGTTATTTAATCATCTAAATTTATTTTATTGCCTTCAAAGTCTACTCCTTCAGAAACGATACACTTATGCCAACAAGTAATCCAATCATCAAAACATATTTTAAAACGCTTTTTCCGGAATTGAGTTCAGTTTTCACTGCCAATTCTCCTTTAAGTCTTCTACCGAATGAAACCGGGTGCCACGAAGTAGTAATTTGAGTTTAGGAAAAAGAAAGAAGTCGGCTGGAGCCATTTCAGGTGAATAAGGTGTTTCTCGATGGTATTTGTTGAGTTTTTGGTCAAAAATTTGTTTACAATGATGGCCTTGCGGAAAATCCAAGAATTTTATTTCCACAAATTTGACCTTTTTCGTCGATTTTTTTTAAAGCAGAAGGAAGCAAACTAGCAAGCGGGTCACCTGATGGAAAGTAATCACCGCCGCCCATGGACACCCGCAAAACCAGAGGAATCGCAGACGCGTTGCCTTAGACTTTAAGAAAGGAATAGGCTCGTTTCTTGAAGATTCCTAAGTCGTAACGGTCCGGAAATACCGCTGCCGAGAGCTGGTTCCACAACACTGTAGTTCGAGGCAAGATATTTCGTGAAAAACGCACAGTAGTAGACCGCCATCCATCAAGGTGATGTGAATGGAATGACAGTCGATTGCGTGTAGTGCGGTGTAGGAAATCAGCGGCAGAGATCAAGCCGAACAATTCCTCAGAACACTCTCCATGACATATGCGGTACAATATACAGAGAGACGCAACGTCTCTCCGAAGAGCCAATGGATCGAGCCGACCTGAAATAACCACGTCTTCGACAATTCGAGCAACTCTGCGTTGAATGCGGTCAAAAGGAAGGAGTTGGTATTGGGGTGCTCCAGCCCAAAGATGGGAGCAGTATTCCATATGCGGCCTGACCTGTGCTTTATACAGTTGTTAGCGATGGGCCGGCGTGAAATACTGACCCGTTCTATTAAGCACACCCAACTTTTTCTAAGCTAATTTAGCTTTACCTTCCAAATGACCTCGAAACTGAACGTCACTCGAAATATCGACGCCAAGGATAAAAGTTCAGAGGTACGACGAAAGGATGTTTTTTCGCGGTAAATGCGCAAATTTGGTTTTGGAGGGGTTAAAGTGGACTACGTTATGTCGGCCCCATTTAGAGACATGACTTAACATGTTCTCGGTGTCAGTCACAAGCTTATTCTGGCTCTCGATGACGCTTTCCCGAGAAATATTAGCTAGTCGGGTGTAGAACGTATCCTCAGTACTGTCGTCCACATAGCAATGAATGCAGTTGTTATGCAACATGTCATTGATATGCAGAAGAAACAGAGTAGGTAATAACACACACCCCTGATTAAAATACACCAAATTTCAAAAATTAAAGAACCTAAATAATATCTAAAATAAATAAAATAAACAAATTAAATAAAATACTAAATAATAAAAATAACTTATAAACTAAAAAACAGCTAAATAATAACAAATCTAAACAAACAGAACAACTGCAGTTTTTAAATAACTAAAAACTACACCAGTGTCTGCAATTTTTCCCTTCCTTCTCCCTTTCTCTTCCTCTTCATTTCTTTCTATTTTTCTTCCCACCCAAATAGCGACCCGCAATTAATTTGAAATAGGCAAAGACCTTAAGTCTAAGCAAAACATTTATAAAGTAGCTTCATTTTATCGTCATCCCTAAATTCCCATAAAAACCCAACATCCCAAATTATCCCCTATCCAATAGTTCCCTTAAATTATTCCTGCGACCAAATTCCCTCCCTTTCTCCCTGGTAGCTCTTGTTATGCAAGAGAAATACCCATGCCCTACAGAAAACACAAGGATATAATACCTAAAAGAACTATAAGTAAAAAAAAAAAAAACACTTACCCCTGAGGGACACCAGCATTCACAGGCTTCATGTCGGAGCACGAACCGTCGACTAGGACTCTGATGCTTCGCCAAGTAAGAAAGCTGGCAACCCACGAACACAATTTCTCAGGAAGCCCGTATGATGGAAGTTTAGAGAGAAGAGCCATATGCCATATCCTGTCAAAGGCTTTCTCTACGTCCAAGCTAACTGCCAGTGCCTCCCCTTTACTCTCGACTGCCTTCGCACATCGGTGAGTAAGGTACACTAAAAGATCACCAGCCGAACGACCGCGACGAAAACTATACTGGCGATCACTTAGTAGCTGGTTCTCTTCTAGGTACCTTAAGAGCTGGCGGTTTGTAATGGACTCCATTACTTAGTTGGACGGATCTGAGCGATCGCTTTTTTTGGGAATTGGGTGGACAAGGACCGTCTTCCAAGAGCTCGGGACGACGCCAGTAGTGTAAGAGAGCCGGAAAAGGCGCGTGAATTTGCTCTCTTAAACGCCGCATAACGCTCAAATAATATTCTTTATTTACCGTTTGACCTTCCGGCAAGAATTCCGAGTGCACAATACCGCGATAGTCAAAGAAAACAGTCAACATGACTTTGACTTTTGATCGACTTTGGCGTGGTTTTTGGGTTTTGGTTCAGTCGGAAGGCGCCAGGTGGCGCCAGGTGACTCTGGAGCTTGTTGACTAGTTTGCATGTCAAACTCGTAAACCCACGTCTCGTCACCAGTAACAATACGTTGCATGAATGTTGGGTCGGAATTGATTCGTTCTAGCATGTCCTCAGCGACTCTTATGCGATTGAGTTTTTGGAGAAAATTCAGGTCTTTTGGGACTAGCCGAGCGGCAACATGTTTCATACCCAAGTGATTATTTAAAATAGTACGGATTGACTCGTGAGACACAAAAAGTTCAACGGCTATCTCTCTCAAACTTGAGTGTGGATTTTCAGTCACCATTTCCTTCACTTTTGCGATGTTAACTTCAGTTGAAGACGTTGGTGGCCTACCAGAGCGAAGCAAATCTTCCATCACATCTCGACTACTTTTGAACGCTTTGTACCACTCATAAGCACGTGTTTTTGATAAAGTCGATTCATCGTAAGCCTTCTGTGACCCGGACACGAAATTCCATTGGCGTCGCAAAATTTCTTTGTTCGATGTTTTTATCCATTATGAAATTCGCAATACACACTAGATATAAACTAACTAAAAACAGCACTGAATTTAATCTAAATAACAGATGCAACTCAAACTCCGCGCCAAAATGGATAACTGTTGTGCCAATAACGACAAAAAAAAAACAAAAAAATTATTTGGAATCATAAACAAATCATCCGTTCCAGAAACTTTTGTGACAGAATGCACATCATTATCATCATTGCATTATTTAATATAAAGTAAAGTCGCCGTTTTCCTCTGTCTATAGCACCGCACTATTCTCCTAAACTACGCAATGGATTATTATGGGGTTTTCACTAAAAGATAGACCTTTAACTAAGGATGGTTTTGTTTATATTTTGTAGATATATTTTTTTAAATGGCTGAACTATGACGGTCTTTCTAAAATAGCGTGGACGAAGTAGCGGGCGGGCCGCTAGTATTAAATAAAATGTACTTTAAGTTTGCTTTTGTAAAATTTATACTTAAATAAAATAAAAACATAAAATCAAAAGAGTTGAAAAATTTCGTCGGTCTAACCAATACCTCGTGGCGGAGTGGTCAACGCAGCTGCCCGGATTGCGGAGGACGCGGGTTCGATTCCCACCTGAGATAGACATTTTCTTCAATGTTTCGTTATATAAGAGATTATTTGAGCGTTTTTTAACGCAAATAATCAGAATCTATAAAGCATATCTTGCTTACACTCTCAGGCGGTAAAAAATGTGTTTAAAGAGGCCTATTACATCTCGACTGTGATTTTTGCGTAAAATGCCGTAATTTTGCAGTTGTATTATCGAAATAGGATAATAAATGTATGCATAATATTACAAATCTCCACTCTGCTAGAATAAGCTAACTTCAGACGGCCGGTGCATCGCATTTTGTAGTAAAACTGTTTTAACGGGACTAAACACGATTAATTTTGAAAGTAAGTACATAATAATATCTACTTACTGCTTGACGTTTCGGCCGCGATGCTGCGGCCGTGGTCACAAGCGAACGTCCCGTTAAAACAGTTTTAATGCAATGCAACGCGATAGTTTAAAGTCTTATTTTGTAGTAATTTTGCAGTTGTTGAAATAGCATAATAAATTCAATATATCGACGGGTTCCCGGCTAATTATATTAAGCGACACTCTGGGCGATATAGACTTTAATACATATTTTGAATCAGCGATTTTTTCTGCGTCGTTTGAGCTGAGTTTGGTAACGATCAGAGCACTTTTTTGTCCCTTAATACAACCGTATTTTTGGGGCCATTTTGGACTGTAATGTATGAAGCGACACCTAATATTGACAAATTTAGGAACTGTATAGAAGCTCACTACCAAATACCAGATAGTCGTTTAAACATTTTTCCTGGAGCAACAATTTACACGCAACGTACGTTAAAGCATTTAGCCGGACCTCATAAATATAATTATAGAAATGTCGCTTCATACAATTAGCTTTACCTTATAAATGTACAAGATTGTCGTTTAGTACATTTCGACATTTTTTTCTTTAACCAATTTATAATGTGTGTTTTAAGATAAGATAAGATAAGATAAGATAAAATATTCTTTATTGTACACCAAATTAACAACAATAGAACAAACACAAAGTAACATAAAATTGGCGGCCTTATCGCTAAAAAGCAATTTCTTCCAGGCAACCGTGTTGGACTGGATAGAAAGTGAAATTTTAAAGGGCAGTTATGGTGCTTCAATTTAAATTTAATAAAATTAGATAAATAAATAAAATAAATAAACATGCTTAATTTTATCAACATCATACACATATATAGTTACAAAAATAAATTCTTATAAAGTTTTCTATCTAAATATACTAAAATCATAAAGACGTTGACAGTGACAGATAGTGTTCTCTAACCAGTCGTCTAAAGCTGTCCAAGGATTAGGCACGCTTAATATTCTGTAGGCAATGCATTCCACAGACGAGCAGCTTGAACGGTAAAAGACTTATCGTAAAATCTAGTGGAATGCATAGGTATTTCCAACTTCAAGTTCTCCGATGATCTCAATACTCGAGAATGTGTGTCATCAAGGAAGTTGAAACGTTCCCTGAGATAAGGTGGGGAAAAGGGATTGAACAGAATACTGTAAAGCAGGGAGACGATATGTAAATTCCGGCGAAGGCGAATTGGCAACCACTTGAGCTTATATTGTTTTCTGAGGTTTAAGCGAGCACTACACATTGATATGAAACACTTTTTACGGATTAGTCTCCCTGTGACCACGGACCCTGTAAGGGGTTCGAAACGTCAGGATAATATAAAAACTATGTAAATAGTAAACTAAACGCGAGTTAATCCGTAAAAAGTGTTTCACTTGAGCTTAGTACGAAATTCGGATACGTGATTATATTTGCGTAAACCAAATATAAATCTAATACTAAAGTTCTGAAGACGCTCAAGCTTATTCAGTTGCTCTTCAGTGAGGTCTAGATAGCTGACATCGGCGTAGTCTAAGACGGGTAGATGAAGAGATTGTGTTAGCGCAGGTTTAGTGGCCATTGGAAGGAAATTGCGCAAACGTTTCAGGGATCCGGCTGTGGCAAACATTTTTCGGCTCACCTGTTGTAGCTGTGGTGCCCATGTTAGGTTTTTGTCGATCAACACGCCCAGGTTTTTAACGCTGACAGTAGGAGACAAAGAAACACCATCAAAAGTTACGGAAGGCAAATGCGACCAGTCAATTCTACCTGTCATTGTGGAGCTGCCTATGACGATGATTTGTGTCTTGGAAGGATTTACTTTCAAACCATATGACCTGCTTCACTCGCAAATCATGTTTAAGTCACCGTTGATGATATTGATAGCCTGAGGAAGCTGGTCAGTAGAAGCTTGAGTGTAAATTTGCAAATCATCTGCATAAAGGTGGTAGGACGAAGTTAGTTGAGAGGAAATGGAATTGATAAATATAGCGAAAAGTAAAGGAGATAATACGCCACCCTGCGGCATCCCAGCGGAAATGTCACAAAAGGTGGACAAGGAGTCTGTTTGATATAGGGAGTCTACATCAATTCTGCTACCAGAGAAGGCCTGGTTCCGAGGTCCTGTTCCGGGACCTATAGACCGCACCCTCTCGACTTAAAGATATACTAACTAAACTTAAATTATAATTAAACTAAATCGACTTACATACTAGGAAGACGGTGACTGTGCGTCCCCGACGCCGCTTCGTCTCCTCGAGATCCTCAGCTCGGCCGCAGTCCGCCGCGCCGACTGGCTTCGGGCTGCTGTGGTGGTGGTTGATCTTCTGGTTGCTGTGGTGGTGGAAAGGCCCTAAGCTTCTTGTCTACCCCTCAGTACTGGTCCCAGACAAATACATACCACTGATGCACAATACCATCTAACACCACTTAGCCCGCCAAGACACGTGTACATGTCAACCAAACCAATAACTGATTTTAACCAGCCCGCCCTGGAACTAATTTATGAAAACTGTTTCACACTTCCTACGGGCCCCCCCGAATCAAAACAATGTGCCCCACATACCAAATTACACCAAAAAAGTCAATATTCTCCACGCGACCCCGCGGTCAAGTCCTAACCTAACCAAAAATTCAACGTGAGTGTGTGTCACTTTGACATTGACAGCCGTCTGTCAAAAACCAATTAAAACTAACACAAAAGGTTGCCAGCCGTAAGTGGCCATTTTGTTCCGAACATCCCCCCGCTTCGGTCTGGAGGGCCAGCCCCAGACCGCTAGCTCAATCAATCGGGCAAGGAGACAGCTGCTGTGGCTCATCGCGGACTCGAACCGCAGTCCCATACTCGCCAACAAACAACTTTACAATGCTGCCCTAGCTACAAGCAAGGAGAGCAAGTCATTCTCCTTCAACAACATACTAAATCTAATTAGCCAAATTAAAATAATGCTAAATTGTCTTATTTACCAAAGCTTATTTTCTAAAAATTTACAAACATCATTTAGTTACACCCGTGCCCTCGCCATTTTGTGCCATTGTCGGAGCGAATAAGTGAAGGTAGACCCTGACGCGACACGAAACGATCCAACGCGACGACGAAGGCCTCCGTGGACAACGAAGAAACTCCCAAGAGGACGGCCATAGTAGCCAGGCACAAAAAAAACACAAAATATTTACCTACAACTCGGGCGTTGCGAAGGTTGGTCGGTTTTACCGAGAAAGGTCCAGCAAAACCCGTTGCATGCGACCCCCAAGTATGGACGAGACTGAGTGGCTCGGTCCCAAGGCAGATCCCCCGTCTGCGGCTGCATGGGTGAAGACGTCCCCTGTGACAAAATAAACCCCGGAAGAGCACTACACAAATATGGCTTTTCGAAAAAACAATATTCAACATTACAAATTACGTTACCTAGTAACACATCCAACAGACGTCAACCGTGACGTACTGGCCTATTGAAAGGCTTCACAATCCTCATGGGCATGGGCTACCATGTAGACCATGGGAGGTTTCTCAATTTCCCAAACTTGTGCATAGTTATGGAAATGGTACACAAACACACTGACTCTAGACTATGCGGAGTCGAGTCGTCAAACTGTGTACATAATAGAAACAAAAAAAAATAGTTGGCACTGCCAGCAGTGTAGAGCGACCCAGAGCTATCTGGGTGCCTAGTAGGACCCGTCCTAGTACACCCGAGCCCAAGAGTAGGTCAATTGGGCCAGGTGACAAAGTGTGGGTCTGCCCGATCTAGACCAATGTCTGTGCCGTTATCCCTGCGGGCGAATTTCATTACCGTTACCGAAATTGACATTCTCATACAGATGTATGTACCGAGGAGAGGGTGACTTGTGTTAGCCCCGTCAAACTCCCGGTAAACATGCCACCAAACAATGTCGCACAAAATTAAAATTTCAAATCTAAGATTTCTTTAAAATCTTTTAAACCGCGGCCGCCGTAGTATAAAGCAAAACCGTCCGTGGTTTTGCTCTCGCAAAGGGAGCAGACTAGCTATGGCCTGCCCGGGTCTCCCATCCCCAAAGTAGGCCCCCGCCCGTGTGATACCGCGGGTGGTACGATAACCGCTGCGGCATAGCTCGATCGCGGCTGCACGCTGGCGCGCACAGAGCTAGTTGCAGGGAGGGGTCCCTCCTTCGTGACACCACCGGGCCCCCGCCCGTGTGATACCCAAATCGCACTCGGGCCGGCGGCATGGTAACCTGCAGGCGTGGGTTTGCGCACCTGCGCATGGTTCACCTTCCGGTGTGGGGGTGCGCCTCGCGCATGACTGGGCCTCCAGTCCGCTGGTAGGTGTGTGCTCCGCGCTGGAGCACCCCTGCCCGTGTAACGCTGCCACCGCTATTGTGTGGTCGGTGAAGCCGCTCCCGACCTGTGAACACCCAACAATAATAAATGCTGTGGTCCACCAAATGCACTGCGGCGTTGAGGCCTATAGCTAAAGCAAAGGCCGATGCGCCTTGCTATACGCCGCCTCGTAAGTACAGGCAGCCCTCGTCGGTCCTGGCACCGAGTCGTAGTGTGGCCTCTTTGGCCACAGTGTGTACAAGCCGGGTGCATGCCGGCTGCTGCAGTCAGCGCCGCCAGCCGCGCTGTAGTGTGTCCTGGCTGCGGCTGTACCGTGGGATTCGCCTGGCGTCCCATTGAAGCCTGCGCCTCTGATGGCGGCAAGTCAGGCTGGGAGGTCGCTACGACCCCCGTCTCATCGCCGAGGAACTTTAAAAGTTCCTCCGATCCCGGCAGAGTAGCCCCCCCTTCCTCTGCCGTTTCCCGCTCAAACCGGGAACGAACGTCCGTTAGCAGCTTGTCCAGCACAATGTGTACCAGTAGGAGCGACCACTCGGCTACTGGCAACCCTAACTGTCGCAACGCATTACACGCAACTGTGACTGGCGTCAACAGTTGCGTCTTTAAGTCCGCCTGATTAGCTACCCTAGGTAGCGACAACAATTGACGCGCATGTGCGTCTACATACGACCCCTCTTCCACAGCGCCACCCAAACTTCTTAACTGATGGCTAGGAAGCCCATCAGGCATCGCAGGCCCTCCCATTGGTGGCGGTATGGATGGCTGGACATCCCCTATGCGTCGCCTTTTAATGTCGCAGGCCGCCTGGACGACATTATCATTAATCTCCATGATTTGGTCAAAATCATCCTCGTATGCCGACCATACCTTTTTGTGGGATGTTGGAGCAGTCTCCGACAAAACCACCATGGCGGTCTCAACCGAAGACACCCGCTGCCTTAACTGCCTGGCTCGCTCGAGGATGTCATCATCGCAGCCCCTTTGAGACAGCAGATCCTGCGTATGCACGAACCAGCGCAGCTGCGTTGCAAAGACTGCCTCCGCCATCGCGTTGTCAACAAAAAAATAAATAAAAGAGAAATGAGCTTTATGTCCAACAATAGCACAAATATGGCAGAACAATATTTCCTACACACATACCCTTTCAATTACAATGTAGGCACAACCAAATTAATAAGTACAAAATAAATTTATACGTGTTTGCTACGAGAAGCGCACTAACAAATATAATGTACAAGTATTACTATAACCTGGTCCCTATGCATAAATCAATCAATTTAAAACCAATGTAATAATCAAATTAAATTTTAAAATTGGTTTTCAACAATGAAGGCACAAACAAAACAAAATTTGCTATTATTATTGTATAAACCGTTAAATAATAATCCAACCAAATTTCACATACGCCGCTGTGTAGAACAAAACAAATCTAATCGGTTCCAAAGAAAAATAAAAATTCAAATAAAAATGTTCCTTAATATTACATACGCCACTATGTAAACAAATCATTTAACAAACAAATCTTACAATCAATCATACATAGGCCAAACTCACTATGTAAGCAAACAGTTTATATGGTAACATAACTGCAATATTACGAGTAATATATGTGTCTACAGCCTTGCAATCGCTAGACAACCTAACTACAAATATTGTGAATCAAATGCCTACAATATTTAAATATGTTTTCAAAATGAAAACAACAAACCAAATCAAAAGTACCACAATTTTCAATGCTTTAACTTTAAATTCTAAATTAAGTTTTCCAACAATCAAGGAACAAACAAAATGTTTAATTAGTTGCAAACCGCTAGAATCTTAAAATTCCGTTTGCAAAACAAATGCAACAATTAACATCAAAATATTTAATTGTTGTACCAAATCCGCGCTACCCCAGCGAGACTAATTCTAAATTAGGTTTTCAACAATTGACTATACATATCCTAACTCAAATAAACACATTCTAAATGTATAACCCAAAAACAAATGTTTACATTGCACTATTAGGCAAGTAATTACATTCCAAATGTGTAATCAAAAACCAAATGTTTACATTGCACTATGATATTTATATGACTATTTTATTGTAATTATAGCAAGTTAGGTTTGACAACACTTTCCGCAGTGGAATAAACTTACACAATTAAACACATTCTAAATGCGGGACAACGGATCCAAGATAATTACCATTACACTGACCGCAGTGAGAAAATCTTACACTAGGTGCCTACTTGCTATGATCACACAATAATCACACAACAAAACCTACATATTACAACATTGCATTCTGAATACAATTTAATATGCGGTTGCAAACAATCTTAACACTAAAACTAATAACTAATTAATTGAGGTCCGTAGACAAAACCACGCTCTGGTTTACCAAAAATTGTTTGATATAGGGAGTCTACATCAATTCTGCTACCAGAGAAGGCCTGGTTCCGAGGTCCTGTTCCGGGACCTATAGACCGCACCCTCTCGACTTAAAGATATACTAACTAAACTTAAATTTAATTAAACTAAATCGAGTTACATACTATGAAGACGGTGACTGTGCGTCCCCGACGCCGCTTCGTCTCCTCGAGATCCTCAGCTCGGCCGCAGTCCGCCGCGCCGACTGGCTTTGGGCTGCCGTTGTGGTGGTTGATCTTCTGGTTGCTGTGGTGGTGGAAAGGCCCTAAGCTTCCCGTCTACCCCTCAGTACTGGTCCCAGACAAATACATACCACTGATGCACAATACCATCTAACACCACTTAGCCCGCCAAGACACGTGTACATGTCAACCAAACCAATAACTGATTTTAACCAGCCCGCCCTGGTACTAATTTATGAACACTGTTTCACACTTCCTACGGGCCCCCCCGAATCAAAACAATGTGCCCCACATACCAAATTAGACAAAAAAAGTCAATATTCTCCACGCGACCCCGCGGTCAAGTCCTAACCTAACCAAAAATTTAACGTGAGTGTGTGTCACTTTGACATTGACAGCCGTCTGTCAAAAACAAATTAAAACTAACACAAAAGGTTGCCAGCCGTAAGTGGCCATTTTGTTCCGAACAGAGTCCTCAATGCGAATCCGCTGTCGGCGTCCAGACAGGTAACTATGAAACCAGTTAATCACCGCTGGAGATATGTTAATAGAGCGGAGTATGCCGAGCAGTACATCAAAGTCGACGGAATCAAAAGCATTGCTAAAATCTAGCAAGGCAAGAGCTGTTACTTTACCGTTTTCCATTCCTGACCTGATATCATCAGTGACATTCACTAGTGCTGTGGTAGTACTGTGGCCGGTACGAAACCCGGATTGGTATGGATTAAGGAGCTGGTTTTTAAGAAGGAAGGTGGACAATTGGGTATGGACAAGGCGTTCCAAAATTTTAGAAAGGAATGGTAGAATAGAGATTAGCCTATAGTCGGAGAAGGATGACGGTTTGAAGTTTTTGGGTAAGGGAGTGACTTGAGCATCTTTCCAAGTGCTTGGAAAGACACCTGCATCGATGGAGTGGTTAAGGATATGGGAGATGATGGGAAGGATTTCGTCAAGTATGAGCAAGATCATTTTGCGACTGACACAGTCATTGCCAACAGCACTAGAGGTGATCTACATTATGCTCTTCTTAACATCACAGTCGGTGAATTGACGAAAAGAAAAAGACGAGTAATCTGGACATGGGAGAGATGAAAGAAAATTCAGAGTATTAATTTTACTCGTTGGACCGAAGTCATGTGAAGCACAAAAGTGTTTATTAAGCAGATTGATGTGTAGATCTTTACAAGTAGAAGTCTGACGTTGCTTCCCAATGCCCAGGGATCTTAAGAATTTCCAAACTTTCGCTGGATCTTCGTTCTCTACTGAGTTGTGAATATATTGGCGTTGTGCATTTCTACACACCTTTTTGCAGTGATTCCAAGCTTTAACGTATTTCTCCCAGTTCCATGAAGTAGGCTGACATTTATACCTGCATTTAGCGGCATTTTTGCGCTCACATATAATTTTAATATCTCTTGTGAGCCATGGAGATGGACGGTGTTTAATTTTGACAGGACGCACTGGAGCATGATAATCGTACAGTTCGACCAGGGTTGAGACGAAAAGTCCTAGTTTCCGGTCAATCGAGTCGCAGTTAAAGATATTTGACCATCCTTACTAGCGGCATCCTCACGAAGGTTTTCAAGATTAATGCCACTAAAATTGCGCTGCAGAAGAATTTTGGCCTTAGCCTTAGGGGGACGGGACTTAAACGAAACATAAATTAAATCATGGTAAGAGAAGGCATAGGCTGACAATTGCCCATGTTTGGCAATATGTTGAAAAGAAGAGACAATAGCGAGGTCAAGAAGGGAGGGTAAACAATTTGGAAAATTATGGATGGCATTTAATGGTGGTAGATATAAATTACTGGACACTGACGAACAGAAAGAAAATTTGCCGAACGAGAGTCGTTTTTAAGAAGGCATGTGTTGAATTCTTTCAATAAAATAGTATGACTGTAAGAAGGACAGAGAAGTTCTAACTTGTTTTCAAGAGAAGAAAAGAAATTTATTCGCGAAGAAGGACAGTAGTATACACCAAGAAGGACTTTGGTGTGTCGTAGACTAACCTCCAAGAATATGTGTTCGCCGGCGTTTGAAGGTGGCGGCTGCGATGACATATCCACTACACTAAAAGGAATATGCGTACGAAGGTATAGTGCTACACCACCACCACCGCCCACCGTCCGATCATTCCTTATCAGGTTATAGCCCGGCAATGAGTATGTAGTGGAAGGGAGACATGGTTTGAGCCACGACTCAGAGACAAGGATTGTATGGATATTCTTTCAGTCAAAACTTGCCAGCATATCGGTGAAATGAGCCGGAATGCTTTGAGCATTTATGTGAACTACATTGAAGTTGCTTGAAACGTCGGAGAAACATGAGACAAGAGAGTCGGAGAGGGAAGGAATACTGAGAAAACTATCATTAACACTACTATTAGCTGAAACAAAACTATCAGAATCACTATTAATGTACGATAAAGACATGCTAAGATAAATATATACTTATAAGTTGCTTTGCAGCAGATAAATATTAAAATAAAAATTAAAAGATATATATATAAACAAATTATTTAAAAATTAAATAAATTAAAACACCACACTAACCACCCACTAGCGTTTAAAAAGAATAACAAAATTAGAGTTTGTTTTATACTCTAAGCAATTTACTCATGTATAAAACAGATACAACGGTACACAACGCACTGACACAACGCAACAAGTCAACAAAAGAAAAATTAAAAATGTAATAATTACCTATGAAACAGAAAACAAAATAATAGAGTAACTCTTGGCTGTTTAAGCTGTGGTTTCTTTGCCTACCTAAAAATTCAAAAGGACAAGAACAGTTTTTGACATTGATAAATGACGACATTGACAAGACAGTTTATCAAAACAAGAGAATGTACGGTACGACAAAATATTAAATAAAAAAGGTAGAAGAACCTCGACAACAAAACGCGTAACAGAAACTACAACCCACCATTGGCTTTTTCAAACAACTTCTTCGCGGCTGTAGCTCGTCTTGTCTTCGGAGCAGTCTTCAAAGTGGCGGCCGGCGTCGGCGGCCTAGTTGACTCGATCTCCAACGAACTGACCTCAGCGATGCTAGTGAGACGATTCCGACTGTTGTTTGGACCGAGGACATGTATGACGCCCTCCGAAGTCCAGCATCTGTTGACACCGAATTTCGCTCTCGCCGCCATGAATGCGCTATGCCGGGACTGTGTTAAAAACTCGGACAAAGTTGTATTAGTGCCTTTCAATTTAGTCTTTGCGAACCAAACTTTATCACGAGTGGTGGCATCTTGGAATTTGGCTATAATAGGACGAGGTCTATCTCTTGTGGCAACTGGACGCCCCTGTACAATCTTTATTTTAGATTGTATTCGTCTTTGTAATTTAAATATATGTATCGGCTCGCAGCTGATACAATCCCGTCTTCCTCCTGCGGCGGTCGGTGAACGTGTGTCCCCCCACCCCGCGCCCTGCGGCTTGTGTCACCCGAGACGACAGATTATATACGTAATAGCATAGACAAATGTGTGTGTATGTTTGTACAAATAGAAGGTAACTTCGTATATACTACATCCCTTCCATTTTATGATTTTAAAAGAAACACGTCATCCAATGACTTAAAATATAATTATTACTTTAGTCGCTTGGGACTATAACACAGCCTTATACATAATAGAAATCTTAGATGCCTAAGAATTAATCTATTTCGTAATATTATTTTTTTTTTATTACTGTCGTCCACTACTTTCTACTGTTATTCTACTTTTTTAAATGAAACTATATTTCTTGGAACCTGTTATTCTGTTTCATCATTACGAAGTTCAAAATCACCATTCTTATTTTTTCCTACAGTATGCTTACTTATTGCTCATATTTTATTCTTTAACCCCTCGAGCGTCATATGTACTTACCGGTGTACAAAATAGTTGAGAGGCATGCGTGTTTCTTGTACTTACCGGTGTACAACAGACTTGGCTCAGATTGGTTGTTTTATTTTAGCCGGTCCGAGTCGTAGTATACAAGTTTTAGCTATCTGTGAATTTTCTATGGTCCGTATAGAAGAAATTAACATAGTTATTAGAATTCGGACCAAACAAAACATTATCGAAAAAAAAAATTAAAAAGAGTGTCTGAAGTTATGGACGGACGTCAGCCATATTAGTACATAGTTGTGTTGTTGTGATTTGTTTACATGATGTTTTCTCAACGTAAAATATAAGTTTTCGTATGATTCTTATCTATATTTACTGGAAACTTAATACAGTTTTTGTACAATGCAATAGTTGTGTGATATAGTGGCAATTTAGATTAAACGAAGAGCTAGAAGTATAATTATGATATTTTGATTTTGCTAACAATTACAGCTAACATTGTGTGATATAAAGTGCTGTAATTTTCTTCATATTTTGATTTTTTTGATAAAAGTGATTATAAAGTATTAATCAATTTGTAGATTATTTCATCAGTAACCTTTTTTTATTTACAGTTAGACATAATATACTTTTAGGTGACTATTTACGGGGGCCGGCCACGTTATGGCGGCGGTTATTTATTTTGGTTCCTAAGTTAAAAATTGTTTTGTGAGTGAAGTTTAGTGCCAAAGTGTTTATGATTCATGTGACCGGTGCATAGTAATGTTAACTAAAAAGTTATTATGTCAATTGTGTTGTGTGTCGTTTGTTAATTATTATAATAAACAGTAAAACCAAAGGTTACCTTTATGAAATATTGAAACCAAAAGAAAACCGTTCCAGTGCCACTACAAGTAAGTCTTTATTGTTCATTCTAAGTAGTTAACTACGTACAAAAACTCATACAGAAAAGAATGACACCTCATTCACGCAAAAATCTCATATAGTTATAACGCAATAAATATTTTTCCCTAATCAAACAATAAAAAAGTGTTGTATCGCAAAATGCCTGACACGTAAAGCATTTAATGCTTTAGGGTGGCTGGCGCGCCACGGGTTAAATACACCCTAGCTACAACACTTAGTTCAAAATTTATAGCATGTCTTAGATAATAATAAAAGAATTATCTATTTAATCTAGAATTACTTTTTAGTTACTTATTCTCTAAAATAATCATTACAACTACAATGTTATCAACCTTGCCATATACTTCCATTACTTGCAAGTAAATAATGTACAGTCACAAGCAAAAATATGCAAACAATTGTAACTCCTAATACAATAGAATAAGAGTCAAAGTGCATACTAATTGATGCTTGAGAGTGTACCTTCTACAGAGCAGAGGGTACTCTTCTAATGCAGGTATTGCATACTCATATCTTTTAATTTAAAATTTACTATTTATGAGTTTTTTTTACAGCATAAAAGGTTATGTTTTACCTTGAACACCTTAATTCTAAATGAATTCTCGTAATTTAATGTCTTGCTCAAACTTCCCAATTTAGTGCAATTCTCGAAATGTAATACTAATTGTCTGTTCTTATTGTGATGTAAAGATTGTACTCTGTCAGGTGTGCTTCATCAAACAAATAAATTAATAAATATCTCATTTCAACGCCACTCCCGAAATTTAATGCCAATCTCGCTATTAACGCAAACGCAATTTAATGTCAATGTCGCACCTTAATGCCGACCACGCAATTTAATGCAAACGCAATTTCATGCAAACGCAATTCAATGCCGACCTCTCAATTTAATGCAAACGCAATTTGATGCAAACGCAATTTAATGCCGACCTCGCAATTTAATGAAATTGCAATTTAATGCCACCGTCGCAACTTAATGCCGACCTCGCAATTTAATGCAAACGCAATTTAAAGCCACCGTCGCAACTTAATGCCGATCTCGCAATTTAATGCCACCGTCGCAACTTAATGCCGACCTCGCAATTTAATGCCACTTTCGCAACTTAATGCCGACCTCGCAATTTAATACATATCTCTCAAACGTCTCGCTATAAAACCAGATCATTGAAATTGAATCATGTAACTACTCTCCGTATTACTAATATTTTATACTGGGCAACGGTAGGGTACCTAATCATTCCTTGCCCCAGACAGTTTCACAATAATAATTGTAAAAAACCAAATAATAATAGTTGTAATTTGCAAGAAGCTACTTAAACGATCAAAGTTATTATTACTAAGCGATCGGATATTATTACCAAGTCCTAAATTATGGATAAATATGAATTAGTGAATGAACAAATGGCTTTACGGGAGTCTATTGCGGCACAGATACTCGTTCACTGGCAATATCGGTAATCATACATATTGCAGTATCGACAGACGGTTGTCAAAATAAAATGACTAACTAGGTTAAGGAAAGGTATATAATGAACTTTGTTAATAGTGCTTCTGTATCGTATATATTAACTACAATGAAGCAATATTGGCGTGATTGGCGCGAATAGAATGAGTAATCAACACGAGGCGATCAACCAAATACTGATCACACCACCACTCGCCCCTGACCACGTAAATAAAGAAGCCTCCGTATAATAAGTTCACCGGCCAGCACTAGTCAGGTCAATATTAAAGGTATACCTATATCTTACACGCCACAAAATATTCCCCAGTGAGTTACGAACCAGTATTATGAAAGGTGAAGAGACACCAACCGTTATTTCATTTGTTTCAGTGTTGTAATGTTAAACTGAATATTTATATCAAAATTAATTATTTTCAATTTACTTTATTACCAGTGCCCGCTCGCAACCCCGTCCCCGTGAACCACCTGTACCCCGGGACGAACCCCCAATAACTTCCCGCACAAATCCTGTCCAGACAATCGAAAACACAACAAAACAGAATCACCCAAATAAGCGCAGCCGCTACTTAGCGAAAAGCGGACCATAATAATAATAATTATAATATTTTATATTGTAAATATGTTTTTATATAAAATATTGTAAAAAAAAAATCTTAAGATATATGTTAAATAAAGAGTATAATAATAATAAATCTCTTTATTTCAGGCAACAAACAATGACTATGGCAGACGACTACCCCCCCGCGGTCCTCACCGCCCAGTCTCCGACCAACCCCTCGGGGACAACAGCCGTGACTATATGTATGTATGTATGTCACTATGTACATACATTAATATCTCTTTCCTTTTTTTTTCAAGGACTCGAACCCGCACCCTTCTTACCTTCCTGGTCAGGTGTACTAATAGCTATGCACTCGTGGTTGTCCGGGTGGCGGAAATTCATCAATTTGTTTACTTTTACTTTGAACGCCAATTAAATAAAATGACATTACTTTATTTGCATAATATGAACAGGGTAGAAGCAGAGATATTTTTACTTTTATATGCTCATCCCCCTCAGCTAGCTATGGTACAAGTATGCCAAGTATACCATGCAAAAGTACACTAACATATAAAAAAAATAATTAATCACATTTAAATATACCTATCTAATTCTAATAGGACTAAAGGTCCTGAAAGACCTAATAATAAAGGACCAAAGAGCTCACTCAGAACTGATAAAAGATTACTCGTTCTCCCTACCAACTATTGGCAGCATAAATACTTAATAGGCAAAATTTTCTATCAGATTTACCTTTAAGATTTAATAAGTATTGACTTTAGTTCATTAATTCAATCTAATATAGTTTCATTACCGACCAACGTTGCCTCCTTTATAGAAGGCTCAAGCCAACATAATTCAGTAGAATTGTAAACTTAGTAAAAGGTGCTTCACCAAGCATTATTCGTACGAGGCTTGGACATGTCCTTTAATGAAATGAAATTTTCGAATCCTAAACATCAGTTCATGTTTCCTTTCCATCCTCTAAGTAGGTAGTATAGCTATTTATTATTTCCTAATGATTTTCATATTTTCTTTCAAATTAATTCCATTTGTTTTTTTTATTATGAAAATTAGTACTTACTTATTTACTTCGTTCTTTAAGAAGTCAATAAGTACTCTATAAATTAATAGAACTTTGGTTAGGAGCCTATCGTCTCTCTATCTATATCAATCAATCCCAATCATCATACTTTGGACTTACTTAATGAAATTAAATATTTTAAAATCTTTCTTACTTGAACTTCCCTAAAAATGTCAATTCAGTACCAGGATATTATAGATACTACAAACCATAATAGTTATAATACGAGTAACTTACACTCTAGGCCTTGGCAAATCAATACAATTTAAGTTTTCCTAGAAGGGTAATTATTCAATAAATAAACTAAGTATTACTTTAGGTAGTGAACTAAGGTTTAGCTTTTAACATTTAATCAAATGAAGATTATATTCTTTAACCATTGTCTTCTAATGTAGGTAACCATTACTAGATTTGACCTGTCGCCTTAGCAAAACAATCCAAATTAAGTTTTCTTAATAAGGTAATCATTTAACCTATCCCTTTTAGGTAGTGTAGTAACTATGGTTTAGCTTTTATCAATATAACCTTCAACCATTGTCACTTGGACACTCAAATATTAGGCAACCCACCGATTCCCAGCAGGTGCACTCCAAGCAGGCATCATGCAATTATCCATACTCAACCCTGCTGATACATAAGACAGATAGAAGTTTATTTCTCCACCCACTCCAATAGGTATATTGGCATAGAATTAGACCGAACTCTTGGTTGGATGATTAGTTTTATTACCACATCGGATGTTTATATTTTCAATACCTATATATACTTGCAAGGTCCATGGACCCCCAACGTGCATTCCTTTAGGCAGGGTCCACCTACGTTCTCAACTGACCCTGTCTGCTCAATATTAGTTTAATTTTACCATTAAAATCGATGGTTAACTCGCGGGTTTGAAGATAGCAGTCTAGAGCCGTATTGTACCCCAGTGACAGCTTAAATGCCTGTTTGGTCATTTCAGTGCTCAAAACCAAACATAACAGTACAGTTATGCTTATTTTATTTTTTTGACAAAACTTAACTATTAATGTAATTGATAGACGAAGTCAGTGTAGATTTCAGATTCGCCGGCCTGACCATCCTACTGTTCCAGTCCTAACGCACGCACGCACTGTCTACCTCCATCTATCCATTTTTTTTTCCTTTTGAATTACACTGTTGTGAATAAGTAGGTACTTTTAATAATACATAATACTCACAGTTTATCTCGTCGCCATGACAATCTATACTATTAGATTGTATTCGTCTTTGTAATATATATATATGTATCGGCTCGCAGCTGACACAATCCCGTCTTCCTCCTGCGGCGGTCGGTGAACGTGTGTCCCCCCCACCCCGCACCCTGCGGCTTGTGTCACCCGAGACGACAGATTATATACGTAATAGCATAGACAAATGTGTGTGTATGTTTGTACAAATAGAAGGTAACTTCGTATACACTACAGCCCCAATCTATGGCACCTCTTGATGTCAGTTAGTGCAAAGCCGCCTATTTTGAGGTTGTTTGTGATAACCTTTACAACCAACTGTGAGGTGTCTTCATCTGCATGCTCTGGCACGCTGTGGAACATTAAAATTTTCCTACGGCTCTGCATTTCGAGCTTATCTACCGTCTTTGCAAGAACATGTATTTGTGATTGTAGACCGTTTAAAGATGCCAGTATGAATGTTTTAAATGTAGCATATTCAGAAACCAAACCTGTGGTGCTTGAGGACGGTGTTTTCTGCAATTCGGCTTCAAAGTTGGACATTCTGCTCTGAAACGTCTCCATTTAGTCCGAGAGTGTGTGCTGAACTTGCTCCATTCTGTTTCCAATGATCTTGTTGCACTTTAAAGGAGATAACACTAGAGCGGGTGAGTTACAGTGCTAGCAATTAGTTTTTATCATAAACATGGACTTATTCCTATTTATTGCAAAAATAAGCAATTTAAATTGCAGAGTGTTTATATTAGCAACGTGTCACTCCAACTACCCACGAGCGAAAAAAGTTTTATTTCTCATTTCATAAGTATTAACAAGATATGTAGGTGCACCCTATGTATGTACCTTTTAATTTATCAATGTAGCCGCCAATTTTTGCAAACTTCATTATTCAAGTATGATTACAAACAATTTATTTAAAAAAAATCTGTCGCATGAACTAATTAGCATACGTTAAACATACAATAATAAATTTAAGATATGGTATTTAAATCCTAAGCTAATTGCTTAGCCTACGCTAATTGCTTAGGTTTGAAATATGACCATATCTTTGATTAAAGCACTTAGCTTAGTGCCATTATTTGCATGCCTAGGCGGTTAGGTTATGTCATTTATCTTGGAACAATAAATAATAAACCTAGGTGGTTTAGTCATTTAGCCTGGAATATAAAACAATAATCATAGGCGGTTAAGTAATTTCGCCTGGAACAAAAAAAAAGTAAAAATGGGTCATTTTGTATTAAGCGACATTTATCTTCGTTAAAAATAGGAATATTAGAAAAAAATTAATTCGATTATGGGGAATATGTTATAAAAACAGTAATATCTTTGTTTTTAAAAATATAATGCGAATTGCTTGGGTTATATAAAAAAAAAATCCAAACTTAACCCAGATTCCCTACGGGCCTTTTAAACGCCCAAAAAAAGAGTATTAATTCTACACTCAATTAAATGTAATTTTTGTGTGTTGTGATCTACTTTTTCTTTAATTTAGATTACACATGCTACGGGTCATTGTTTGAGTGAGTAGTAGCAATTTAAAAAAATAGATTTTTGTTGTTTCTTGGGTTTCAAAGTTAAGTGCGAATATTGACCACCATTGCTCCGAAAAGGTAAGATTCTGTCCATATTTTGTTCTAAAATTTTACAATACCAAATTTTTTATTATATAAAATAAAACTTTAGAATTAAGTTTTAATTAACAATATCCGTCTCTAAAGTTTATAGCCGTTTAAACGCCCTGTAGGGGAATCAACGTCTGTCATATTTTTCATTCCTTCACATAGAAAATCGTCAAAACTTTCCAAAATGATTGAAAAACTGGAATATATTGATGCCGAAGATCAATTGACGGGTGGCGTAGCTATTTTGCCTTCAGAAAATGCGAACACAGAAATCACAGATGAGGGATCGGGCGACAAAGAAGTTCCAGCAGTCTCGCAACTGAGGGCTCAAGCGTTCATAGTATATGCAGACAAATAATCTTTGGACAGTGAAGATGTGTTGGCTGTATTAGCGAAGAGAAGATGTTAAGCATAAACACCTTTTGATCAAAATGCGAGTATAACCGAGGCCACTGAACCTGAGATGATATCAACTACTGCAACTGTCACTATCCATGAGCTTGTATTTGCTCTGAGTGTGCCATATAATCAGAAGAACTATTATAAACTATGGTAACGAATATTATAATCCACTTGAGCTTTAGCATTGGCAAAAGCATGGCACATAAATTTTATATGTCTCTATGATAGTTCATAAAGGGTGATGAGCTTCCGTTACTCTCTAGAATACCACCATCTTACCGCAGAGTAGTAGCAAAAGGCTTGCTAGAAATTAACAAAAGAACATCAAAGCGTGTGTAAGTCAGACTGTCGTAGAACTACCTGATTTGATAGGTTCAGTTACTTGGGTGAAAACAGAAAAGTTTATGTATTTACGGAGAAAACAAATTTATTTCGTTACAAATTTAGCTTTTACCATAAAAACCATGTTTTGTTGTTTAAATTATCATTTATTTATTTCATTTATTTTATTTTATTTGAATATTTATTCCAAATAAAGTTGGTTTCATGACACATTTGGCCTTTGAATGCATTAATACATAAGTACCTTTCATTATCTTAGTAGTGGATTCCCCTACGGGGCGTTTAAACACCCATCGCTTTTCCGATTTTCCAGTTGAGCTAGATTTTTTTCAGTATTTTTCGTAAGTCAATGGAACCATAACTACGCACATATTAAAAAATTATAAACTATGGAGACCAAAAATAATTTCAGGGTAACCTTGGTTAAAACTGCTCTGGTGTAAAGTTTCAAAAATGTCGGTTAATACAAATAGCCCGAAACCCATCGGTATAATCTTTATTCCCCATGAAGTAACAATTATTCTGATATAAATTTGGCTCGATAATATTATCGTAGATAGGATAAATTCACAGTTAACATATAGCAATTTTCTAAGTTTTTTGATTTAATATAAGATTTTTTTTCTATCTAAAATCAACGATTTTTAAATATTTCGAGGCCGCTACGAACTATACGACTACCTATCTAAGAGATAACATTCTTATTTTCTTTATTTCATTTGTTCAGACTGTAGTTCAATCTAGGAGCTCAAAAAAGTGCCTTCGTGCATTTTATGAATATCTTGCAATTTTGAGTTTAATTAAAAAGTTAAGCAAAATTTGCAAAAATCGAGGCCACTACGAACTATGCGAATAGCTATTCTACACTATTCAATAAGTCAAAATTGTTAATGTATTTTTGTTTCTGAGATCAAGAACACCAAAATTGACCATTTTACGCAAAAATCACAGTCGAGATGTATTAGAGCTCTTAAGAAGCGCAACTCCAGCGTCAGTTGTAGATTTACCTTTAGTAAAACCAAACTGTTTTTTTATGAAATAGCTTATTAATAGCAAAATTGGACAGTAAATTGACTGTAAATATTTTTTCCAAATACTTTGCTAAACACTGGTATTAAAGAAATTGGTCTAAAGTTAGAGGGGTTGTTTTTGTCACCAGCTTTGAACAATGGAATGACTTTAACATGCTATAAATTTGGAAAAGTTCCTTCTTTAAGACACCTTTTGAAAATATCGGCCAATTGAGGAGCTAAGAAATTAATAATTGGAGCCAATGCTCGGTACGTACAACACATAAAATGTAAATTTTTATCCGTTTGACTTTCCTTTTGTCAATAATTTATACAGGTATCCTCTATTGTCTTTAAAGCTAATTTAATTTATGTGGACATAGTCTGTATCAGGATTGGAAAAAATCATGATAAAAAAAAAGTTTTTTTTATTTATTTTAAAATAATCATGATTTTTTTTAATTTTTATAGATTTTTATTGATTTTTTTTTGATTTAAATTGTTTTTTTTTTTGATATTTTCATGTGACAAAACCAAATACACTATTATTAGTACTTACTGACAATATATATGCTGCAATAAATAAGCTGTATGACACAAATACTTCTAAAATTATTAACATAAAATTAATATTTTAAAAATTTGTTGATTATTTTAAATTAAGTACTTAAAAATTAATATAGATAAATCTTGACCAATTATTGTTAGTATCCTACTGTACAAGACTGATTTACAAAATGCGAAAATGGGCATTTTACGCAAAAATCACATTCGAGATGTAATAGGCCTCTTATGTGGCCAATAACTATACCGTTTCCCCTAATTACTATAATATTTATCTTTTGTCAATATAACATTATTATCTAATAATAATTTATTAGTGTCTATTGTTTCTACTTTCTTTTCATAGAAAGCCATTGTATTTAATGTCAAATTATGCCTATATCTAAAATTACTATCGACTGTTATCCTCGAAGGGTTAGTCAGGGACCGGCAATGAGGACAGCAAAAGCAGTCCACTTCCACAGCCCACGTTTCACCAAATAGCTTGATTTGATTTGAATCGAATTAATTGCAGGATCAAAATCATCTCTACAAAAATTGACTGACCATCTTGTTGAGGGTGTCCATGATTTGTTCCGGCTCGGTCCCGTCGAGCCGGCTGACGTTCAGGCAGAGGCCGGCGGCGGCGTCGCGGAACTGCTCGCTGACATTTTGAGACCCCAGCACCAGTCGGGACGCCCAGCGCCATTTGAGATCATCACTGGCTTTCGGCAAGGACGATATGAACTCGTTGATTATGTCTATTTTATCCTGAAAAAGGAATAGAAGTGGAGTTTTTTAGAAGTTTAAACTACAGCTGTAGCTTCTACGATTTTTGTTAATTTCATTAAAAAGTAAAATCTAATCAATTTATATTGCAATAGTAAAAAAAATTACTAGGTATATAATTAAAAATCAATTGTCACCGATGTATGTTCGCACATCACTTCAGAACGGCTGTAGGTATTCAATTTTTTGGGTTGTTCCGTATTCAACCCACATGAACTCAACCCACTAATTAGTTTTTCCTTACTCAACCCATTTCTATTCCTTACTCAACCCACAGCAATATGTTACTATTTTGTTTTTAATACATTAATTACGGTTCATAAAATAGATCATGTAGATACTATATTCCGCTATGAAATAAATCTTCTAAAAGTTGGACATAGCCATATATTATTATGAATATCAACAATTAAGTTAAAATATTTCTCTTAAATTAAGCTTTTAGAACTTGCCGGTGTTTATTGTTATCACTCACCGGAATAAGCGGTGTACTCTCCAAAATAATATTAATAGTTAAATCAATTGTTATAAAAGTGGGAGAAATCATAAAAATCAACAATGAAGTAAAATTGTGTCCCTCATAAATCAAGTTCTTAGAACTTGCCGGTGTTCTATTGTTACCACTCACGGCGGCGCACTCTCCAAAAATAATAATAAAAGTTAAATCAATTGTTATGGACTTTAATAGGTTAAGGATCATAAGACCGCCGGCGGTCGCGAAACAATTGATTTTCTATTGTGTCTGGTTTTACGGTGCTCAAAGGGTTAAGAAGGTCTCTGGACGGGTAAAGAGTAAGAGTGAAATAGCATTTCACTATCTTTCTTTCATCTTCGGTTCTAGTATTAAACAATGGTGATAGAGATAGCTATATTTTTTGTTTGTTTGTTCTGAAAGGGCAAACCTTAAGATGGTCACTTATTCAGTTGCTCCTTAACTGACCGACTAAGCGTCATATTATTATATTTAAGATGCACCAAGAGCGAGAAAGTGTTTTCTCGCTCTTTCATCTTTAGTTGAAGAACAAATAAAGATGGAAGTTGTCGTGAAGCGACATTTAAAAAAAAAAAGAAGATAAGAATTTAACAAATATTTATAATACAAAAATAAAATTACAAACTAAAAGTTAAAAAAAAAAGTGAGTGAGGATGGTGAGTATGGAGGTGTTGATGGTTAAGATGAAGGTTGAAAATATAAAAGTGAAGGGGTAGGTGCAGCTGACGTGGAGGCAGGCGAAGGTGTGGAGGCAAGCGCTGAACTTGGCAGACGCCGAAGGGCGCAGGCAAGCGGAGGCAGGCAGGCGCCGGTAGGCAGGCGCCGGTAGGCGAAGGCAAGCGAGGGCAGGCAGGCGCCGACAGGCAGGCGCCGACAGGCAGGCGCCGGTAGGCGCAGACAGGCGCAGGCAGGCGCAGACAGCAGGCGCCAGCAGGCGCCTGCCTGCCCTCGCTTGCCTTCGCCTATCGGCGCCTGCCTGCCTCCGCTTGCCTGCGCCCTTCGGCGTCTGCCAAGTTCAGCGCTTGCCTCCACACCTTCGCCTGCCTCCACATCAGTTGCACCTACCCCTTCACTTTTATATTTTCAACCTTCATCTTAACCATCAACACCTCCATACTCACCATCCTCACTCACTTCTTTTTTTTTAACTTTTAGTTTATAATTTTATTTTTGTATTATAAATATTTGTTAAATTCTTATCATCTTTTCTTTTTTAAATGTCGCTTCACGACATTTTGGCGCCCAACTAGCTTTTACGTTCTAATCTCTTCTTTCTTTTTACCCACTCCCTAGAGATTTTCTTTTTTTGTGTTTGCTTTCTTTCTCTTCACCATCTACGCATTTTCTCTAAATTGTAAAACAACACTTTGTCTAGTGATTCTACAGTACTTTACACATTCACCTACTTGAACTCTTTTCATTTAATATTTTTATTTTCAGTTATCTTAAAGGTATATGTTCAAATTTTTTTTATATATTTTATCTGTATATCTCTATCTTTTTATATCTTTTATGTTTATAATCTATCTCTATCTTTTTATATCTTTTTAACTTTATAATCTTTATCTTTTTGGAGACTCTATTTGTTTAACTGACAGATGGCACAACATAGACATTCCGTTCAATCTTAACTTCTCCTTCATCTTCCAAATTTAATATGGTATATATGTTTTAATCACATTCACATTTTCATTTCATTAACTCATTAACATTTTTGTTTCTTTTTTTTTATTTTGTTTAACTTAGTCTGTGCTCTTAAGCACACTTTAACGTTCTATAACGTTACTCAAGATCTATCTATTGATCTTCTCTATAACTTTAGTACCTACCTACTTTAGTTATCAAGCTTTGAACCCTACCGTTCTTAGCTACTTTATTGCTTCAAGCCCTACCGCTCGTAGCTACTTAAAATATTATGCTTTAAGCCCTACCGCTCTCAGCATATCTTAATTTATTTCATCTTTATTTTCATTTCTTTATTTCTTTTTTTTTTTTCGTTAGGAGCGGCTGACTACTCCCTAAAAAAAGCCTTAGGTCTATCTTCCACTTATAGAGCGGTCGACAACTCTTAAAATAAGCCCTAATCGTCATTTTAAAACACCCTTCTAGAGTGGTAGTTATTGAATGTGAACTCCACCCTTATTGAATGCAGATGATAGTATGTAAGAGAACGTATGTCTGTTTTTTAGGCGAAGTATGTCTGTGTGAAGTTGTGTTTTTTGGATTCTTTAGAAATACACTTTCAAAATTTTCTCTGAGTCAAAAATTTTCTGGGGTCGTGGGGGAAATGTGGTGAAACCACTTACCTTTTCCACTTCCCAGGTACCTTTTTATTTCATGTAATTATCTCATATTTTAACATTCGTCTTATTTATATATTTGCCTTTATTTTTCCTCGCTTCTGCAACGATACATAATGTTTTAGTAACTACACACTACACACATCGCAATTCCTTTATCTAAACACATTTACTTACGTGATCTAAATCACGAAACTTCGGACACTATTTTTCGACACTTTTATGTATCCCACAAGTTTCGGATCACTTCGATAATCTTATTATGCATTTTTCCTTGTAATATTTACATTTATCTCACCTTAATTGCTTTCTATTTACTAAATATTGTGTTTTGGTTACGTTTTGACGTATTTGACAACTTATTTTTGCTTCTTTGCTATGCAACTTATCAACATAATTCAATCAAAACTTTTTGACTTTCTTATTATTACATTTGGCCATCTAGATTTCAGCGTTTAAAAATATTATTTTGAAATTTATGCAGAACTCAGAAACCGAGGTTTCTTTATAAAGTTCAGCCGACGACTAATCTTTACATCTCTAGCTTTTGACTCAAAAGGATTAGTCTACTGAGACGATCACCAGCTTCCGAATTGGAAGGTCTAGTCTTCTTACTTTCTTCTTCCAAATTGGAAGGACTAGTCTTCAGGTACAATCACCAGTTTCCGAATTGGAAGACTACAGCCTCCAGTCATCGCGTGCGCCTACGCTTGCCTGTGCCTGTCGCGCCTGTCAGCCTGCACCTTCGCCTGCCGGCGCCTGGTGGCGCCTGCCTGCCTGCACCTTCGCCAGCCTGCACCTGCTGGTGCCTGCTGCCTGCGCCTGCCTGCGCCTGCCTGCGCCTACCGGCGCCTGCCTGTCGGCGCCTGTCTGCCTTCGCTTGCCTTCGCCTACCGGCACCTGCCTACCGGCGCCTGCCTGCCTTCGTTTGCCTGCGCCCTTCGGCGTCTGCCAAGTTCAGCGCTTGCCTCCACACCTTCGCCTGCCTTCACGTCAGCTGCACCTACCTCTTCACTTTTATGTTTTCAACCTTCATCTTAATCATCATCACCTCCATACTCACCATCCTCACTCACTTCTTTTTTTTAACTTTTAGTTTGTAATTTTATTTTTGTATTATAAATATTTGTTAAATTTTTATCATCTTTTCTTTCTTAAATGTCGCTTCACGACAAAGTATAATCTGGTGTTGCGTGAAGTCACCGGAATGCTTTGGCACTGTAATTACTAGTTATTGACATATCACTAGTCTTAATTTGTGATTTTTTATGTACACGGCTTGATAAATGATTTTACTCTTTGTCTTAGACTAAGTCTTAAATTTATGTTTGTCATAATCAAAGTAAATTTATATTTTATTGCTAGAAAGAACTCGCGCTCACTTTTTTATGAAAATATTGCCTGCATGCATTTATGTTCTTAAAAGGTGTCCGTGGGTTTTGCTCATTTCATTTTATTTTTGTTGATTTTGTACAAATTTTGTTGATTTTTATAATAATATATGGCTATGTCCTACTTTTAGAAGTTATATTTTATATCGGAATATAGTATCTACATGATCTATTTTATGAACCGTAATTAATGAATTAAAAACAAAATAGTAACAGGCACTATAGTTTTTGGTCAGACCGTACCCACAAATAGGTGTTTTCTTTATAATTTCGATGTGGGTTGAGTAAGGAATACATGTGGATTGAGTAAGGACTTAAAAGTAAGGAAAAATTAATTAGTGGGTTGAGTTCGTGTGGGTTGAATACGGAACAACCCAATTTTTGTTGTTGTGTTTGTAATTGTCAGAACAAGGTTTGTATTTTTTTAAATCGACACGTGTAGGTACGAGTTTTTCACGCGAACGCGTCGCGGGCGGGCCATGTAATAAATTTTTAAGTATCCACTTCCACACATCAATATTTTAGATAATCATCTTGCCCAAGTTAAATTTCAAGTTGTAGATATATGCGGATAAGCAAACTAAAATACCTATTGTTAAAGTATAAAATAAATAAGCAAGTAAATGTATAATTAAAAACCATTTAATATAAGAAGTAGCAATAGATATAATAAAATAGTGATTAATATTAAGTTAGATGTAAGAGAGAAAAATATAAAAGATTCGGGAATGGTCTAAATTTTTATTGTGTCAGCCCTTAGAGCATTTTAAGTGTCAGCCCTATTAGAAAGTAAGAACTCAAGAAAGCCATAAGGTTGACTGTAGAGTACCTAGTCGGGCATTCCACCCGAGAAAAGTAAGAAGTATGTAGGTATGTGACGTATGATGTATGAAAGTGTGAGAAGAATATATGAGTCGTAAAAAATCAAAACCGGCAAAGTAGGGTTGCCCTAAATTTTGGCAATTGAACAAAAACCGTTAATTTGCGATTTTATCCAAAGATAAGTAATAATAGTATTGTCATATTACTGTAACGTGTACCTACTGAGCCATAAACAGTCAAACATAATGTGTAAAAGTTAAGCATAAAGGTACCAAATCACACGGAATAAGGTATTGTTGCTCGATCGTACGTCAATAGCAAAATTGTCACTGAGAGTGCATTGATCGAAATGTCAAATAAGAGTAGAATGCTAATTAAATCTACAATGGAGTTCATTGAAACACGATTGAAGAGCAGACTAGCAAAATAGCCCATTGTTTTTTGTCTTGGAATCTTCATTTTTGTCATTTTTGTTAAAGCTTTTCGTAATTAACTTTTAAATTATTAAAATACTGAGTTTTCTAAGCATTTGGTACGTAGTTTAGGTTTTGATATAGCTTTAGCAATGGGTTAGTTCTAAGCTTTTTTGTCAGCTCGGGTAGTCTCGGTCAGCGTCGGCCAACTTTCGGACAGCTGTCAGATTGACTGGACGGTAGGAGCCATATTGTAGATACGGTCGTGGACGGCTAAGCGGATAAATGGCCACGCAATAAATTTTTAAAAAATCAGTCTACTGCATACTACCCAATTGGTGTTAATCGTAATGGAGTCGTAATTGAATATCAATAGCATGTGATCTTAACAAAATTAACAGACTTGGGCCCCTGATTGGTTGACAGCGAAAGATTGCCGACTATGGTTGATAGGTCCCGTCGATTGCTGTCTTTGATCCCAAAGCCAGGTTTATTTCGTGTTTTTGAAAGGATTAGGGCCGTATTTGATTTTAAAGTAACCACGTTATCGGTAAACATTTGAATTTTCAATGTTGCCCTATATTTATCTCATTTTCGCCCACTTTGATTTACTTTGCCGACTTTGATTTCATACGATTCATATGCGAGAACTGAATGAATGCGAAGATTGTAAGACTTCAATCATGTTGAAGTAGACATGTATAAAAAAAACCTATAAGTAGTTCAATCGTTCAAAGAATACATAAAAAACTAGTCTATATAGAAAACTCCTAGACCCGAATGAATTCTTAAATAGTCGCTATTTACGATACAAGTCTGAAGTCTGAAGTAAGAAGGAATAGTAGGTACTGATCCGAACATTCATTGAAAACCAGCAAATGTGTGTAAAATATTTGATTTGCGAACATAATTTGATCAAGAAGAACAAGTAAAATCGATTAAATTATTAGTCACTCCATCTTTACTGTATACCTAACTATTAGTAGGTTAGTACTTATTTCATGAATAAACTTAGTTCTTCTTATTTTTATATTCTTCGAGCTTCCAATAGTAGCCCCTATTACAACAGGTGAAAGCATTTAATGCATTCTTACCGCGTGACTAAACCCAAAGCCGATGAAATTATCCATCTCCATAGCAGTTTGCGCGTCAGTCTCCGTGGACAAAGCCATGAGGAGCAGGCTGAGGAACAGCCCCGACTGAACGAAGCTGATGCCGTTCTCATGCCGGTCAGGCGGGCTTATCAGCAACAACTTGTTGAATGTTGTCTGAAAATTTCATGTTACTTAAATAGATATAGAAATTTAAACATTGAAAAAAATTACTACCACAGGTGGGAATAATAATTGCTTTTTCAACTTTTTACTAGCTTACCTTACCTTTATGTATTTAAGCGTTATTAACGCAAACTAAGCATATCAAATATTATATACCTAGCTAGTTTTTTGTAAGTACTAGTTGTTTGCATTCCCTCAGATAATAGGTAGTTCGAAAAATAAGTCTAACTATCAGACATAAAATTACAAATTAAAAAAAAACGGTTTGTCCAGTATAGAGTTTAAAATCGCAATAACTTAGCTTAATAAACGTTTTTATGTAAAATACAGGACTTTTAATGTATTTTACTTTAGCATGCATCCTTTCATTAAAATTGTTACAGTGGTTTAAAAAAAAAATCACAGTTTTCGCAGTCCCTGCAAGAATAGGAGTATTGAAAATGAATATAAAAACGAAAAAATAATATTTTTTATTTGAATAACACATTACAAGTTGAATAATAATACATTTTTATTGAGATATATTTCCCCAAAATTACACAACTACATTACCTACTTTCAAGTCGAATTATAACACTGCACAACGCAGAAAGAGAGACGCAATAACATTTTCTTAAAATACCTAAAATATTTTCGAAATTCCAACTCGAATGCACTTCTCGACTGCATCCGCATCATTTAACACTATTACCATGACGATCGGTCAAATAATAATAGAAGCTACATCACTTTTACATAAGGAAATACCCGTTTTTCTACAATTCCACACCTAAAGGGACCAGGTCACAAACACTTTCTTTTCTTTTACAACCTATGTGAAATTCATTTTGAATAACACATTACAAGCAAGTTAAATAATAAAAAAAAATTATGAATTTTACTTCCATAAAATTACACAACTACATTATCTACTTACAAGTCGAATTAATACATACGAATGTATAACACAGACTGCACAACACAGATAATCACATTTTCTTTTCTTTTACAACCTATGTAAAATTCATAGATGAGTTTCACTTAGGGTGTTACCAGACCAATTGATCGATCGTCGATCTACGGCATCGATCAACATCGATCGATGTCGATCGACTGGTCTGGTAGCTTTAATCGATCGACGGATACCGTTTGACTAACCAATCGATCGACGACGGTCGGTCGACGTTGATCGATAGGTGTGGTAGCTTTAATCGATCGACGGATACCGTTCGTCTAACCCATCGATCGACGTTGATCGATTAACCCCGGCTATATTCCATCAGTTTCTTCCGAAACGCATGCAGAAGAGGACTCGTTGTTCTTGGCCAGTACGATGTTGCTCGTACTATTATTACGGAGACGCAAACGCAGAAGAATCTGATTGCGGCCGTTTTTTAAAGCCAAAGATCGCTTATTTTATCCAAATTACATTTTAATAAGCAGCGGGTT
Source organism: Scoparia ambigualis (assembly GCA_963921215.1). Taxonomy (NCBI): domain Eukaryota; kingdom Metazoa; phylum Arthropoda; class Insecta; order Lepidoptera; family Crambidae; genus Scoparia; species Scoparia ambigualis. Next base: position 25,372,377 of record OY992503.1, read on the forward strand.
TTTTTTTTGCGTAGTGATTGTCATGAATTTCGAGGTTATTTTTTATTAGACAACAGAAAACTAGCTCCATTCAAAAATATCTTGGGGGAGAAAGGGACAGGGATGGAGGGGGTACGGTAATGGTAACTTGGTAGAAAATTGTTTTTTTCCTCAAAATAACCTAACATAACCTCAAAATAAAAATATCTCAAAACTATGCATTTCCGCACTTTGGATCCCTCCCTCTCCCCTCCCCTCCCGCCCCTCCCCCTAAATCTCCCCCTCCCTTCCCGCCCTCTCCCTCTCCCCCTCACTCTCCCCTTCACTCTCCCCCTGCCCCCCTCCCACTCACACTACCCCGCCCCCCCTCCCCCTCCCCCGCCTTTCCCCTTCCCCCCTTTTTCGGTGTTGCTTAATCTTAAATTTATAAAAAAAGTGAAGCGGCCGGCGCGTCTAATCAAACAGCTCGATCTGACACTCAATCCATTCTACCGGTCGATTGTCGATCGACATCGATCGATTGGTCTGGTAGAAACTATCGATCGACGTCGACTAATCCATTTTACCATCGATCGATGTCGTCGATCGACGATCGACTGATAGGTCTGGTAGACACTATCGATCGACGTCGACTAATCCATTCTACCATCGATCGATGCCGTCGATCGACGATCGATCGATAGGTCTGGTAGACACTAACGATCGACGTCGACTAATCCATTCTACCATCGATCGATGCGTATTTTATCTGCGACTAAAAACTTATTTATCTGAAAGCATCACACACTAAACAGATACGATAATATACGAGACGATACATTCCTCGGACCAAATATCACAGGTCCGAGATACATTCACTCGGAATCCTTCACACTGATGAGATACATTCACTCGGAATCCTTCACACTGATACCGATACGGCAGATGTTATCTGCAGATATATTTGTATACGCAGATAATAATCTCACCATCTGTCGGTATATGTCGGTGCTCACAGATACTGTACGATAAAATATAAATTATCTGCGCTGTGTGTGTTGGTTCATATGATTTATATAGAGAGCGATATTAAAAGATATCTGCTCAGATACAGATATCTTACCGTATCTGCGTAGTGTGTGATTAGCTTAAGACAGCGGGCGGTCGCAAAACAATTGATTTTAAATGGTGTCTGGTTTTACGGTGCTCAAGGGGATAACAGAAATAGCGAATATGTAAAAAATATATTAATATGCCTATATTTCTACTAGCGAGCTATAATATAAAGTGCCAGATTTAATAACTCCAGATGTCTAATAAATATTACTTAATAAATTCTGTATTTAATTATATTAGCCTTGCATGACGCCCATAAATTTATATCCAATCACTATGAAATATTACAAGGACATGTAAGTAAGTAGAACATAAGTAAGGAGGTAGGTACCTATTAAATTGAATTTGATTATATACAGTTACACAATCAATAAGCATAAAACATATTAAAAGTATGTAAGAATTGTTAAATCAAATCTTTTAATTCGTCAGGGCCTAATTCTAAACCACATTGTTTCTTGATCTAAAACTAACAGACCGCTGCCCGCTGGCGACTTCGTTCGCGTGGACCGGTGACGTAACTAAAATAGTTAGACATATGCTATCGCGTCACTTTTTGTAGATAATGGTGTGTTCTGCAAAGCCACAATACATTTTTTTATTCTATCATCAATAGTTAACCTAGCGCACGCGATTTAAAGAATTTATTTGAGTTTTAGTAAGGATCCCTAAATTTAAAAAAAATATAATATAGCGTATGTCACCCGGAGATAGTGTAGCTTCCCAACTGTGAAAGATTTTTTTAATTGGTCTATTAGTTTCGGAGCCTATTCAATACAAACAAACAATCAAATGTTTCCTCTGTATAATATTAGTATAGATACGCAATATGTACTTACATATTCTATATACTTCTTAGTAACTATGTCGAGTATGTCATAATAATAATCCTATCTAAATAAAAATCAAATGATACTATTTACCTATATTTACGCATTTATTTGGCTGATTCTTTTTGTTGTGTTTGTTTGTAATTGCTAGGATAAAGTTTGTGTATGAAAGAAATTTTTTGGGTTTCACGCCATACTGGGAGTGCACGTCGCGGTCTAGTAGCGGGGCGTTAATATTGTATAACACAGCTACAATAACTTTAAGTCATTTGTATAAACACATTTATACTTACAGTATAAAATTTACGGTCCAACTTATCCAACAAACCCGTAAACTTATCAAGTAAAATCTGTCTTCTTTTTCGATTTGTATCTTCTGGAGTTATATTTAACGTAGTCATAGTCCTTCTTGCATTACCTTCAACATTAGACGGCTCACTACTACGTTGACTTTGTTGCTCCAATTTAACGGCCGATGTCTCAAAATCTTCATTTCTAGGTGTGGACAGAGCCAAAGCAACTTCAGCTGGTACAGTCGACTTTGTAATTTCTTGATTACTAACAGTTTGTGAAATATGATACAATGGTGACATATCATGTGCTGTAGTACTTAAAACAGTATTTGTTTGAGCGGGATACATCATCGTCAGAGTGTTATCCCGGACACGTTTGGTGTCATGAGCCAACCTGAATGATTCATCAGAGACTGGGTTTTGATTAACTATCGCAACATTTTTAACATTGACAAAATATTTATGAGAATGTGCATCTATTTGAATTCCAGGGGAGTAGTTATAAACAACTTTACTTGTAACGGGAGTTGTTGTGGCTATTGGAATATTTTTCACTTTTTCGAAGCCATTATTGTGTAGTGGCTGTTTATTATGACTGAAATTATTATTAAAAAAATTTAATGCTCTGTGTTGAGGCAGGAATTGTAGAACTGGGTTCAAGAAGTCTGTTAGTACAGCCCTCGGCCTTTCTATAATCTCTTTCCCGTGTAAAGCGAGTTTATTTAGGATTTTGTTCGGCAGTGGTTGTGTAAGAAGTTCTCCCATGTAGGGTAAGCTATATTCATTTTCATAGAATTTGTCACTGAATTGTAACAAGCCACGCCCTATTCCATTTCTTTCATCAATCAATTCAATTTCTCTTTTCCTTGTTATTGCGTTATACATTAAACGCCAATAATTTTCTCTGCATAAATTATTTAGAAAGCAATCTGGTACTGGTTTGGCATTTTTAGTTTCATGCGGATAATGCAAGTACGATACCGGTGTAGGCACAAAATTATTTTGTTTGTGTAACGCTGCATAATGCTGCAAAGATAAAAGGAATGCCAAAAGGAACAATGCAGCCCTTAAAGGCATTTCACATTACAATGTGGTAAAACATATATGAATCATATTCATAGATTTGCGATTGCACAATCACTTCCCATTTGTTTCATTAGACGTGTTTACTCTTGGAACCAATGCAATATAATTCTAAACACATCATGGCATCACTTTAACTTTCGATTAATTTTCAAGTATAGAATTACGTAGGTACAACAAATCAATAATGGAAAATCTGACGTGGATACTCTCACAATACTAACACTAGACTAACTCGAGATGCGTTATCAGCAGCTGTTCTGCAGTTATGGTACAGAAGAAAACACGTTTTGTTCCGCATGCATATTAATCCACACCTGCTAATTAATCTTCCGTGTAGTGTGCCTAAATTAGCGATTATAATCGTTTGCCACGACTCGGTAGGGAAATTGGTTACAGGTACTAAGCACCTTTTACTATGATAGGATCGTTAAGAGTGTTTTTCTTTCTTCTTCATTAAGGATTCAAAGATTAAACTGTCAAAACAGTTTTTTTTATATTAATATAAATTGGTTTTTAATCACAAGGGGTTGTGGTAATGTATCTTAGCGTCCGTAGCGTAATTTAACGGCAGTCAGCATCAAACAATGGGCTAATTTTACTACAGATTAAAGCATTATATTAAAATAAAAAAATATTAAATAATGACGGCTTGATTTTTTAGTATTTACATTCATTGTTCTTATCTAGGAGCGTCGGGTTCAGCAGTATTTGTAATTGTTTTGTTTGTAATTACTTTTCAATAAATTGTTCGATTTTTGTGCTATAAGTAGTTCATTTTTAACTAAGATTTAGTTTACCCTTTTGCAAGTCTTTTCACAGCCGCTAGAATAATCAAGCTCACATTACATTGGAAACGGTCATTACATGATAATGAAGTAGTTTTTTCACAGGTTTTGTTTTCAAACGTAGGTAATAGTTATTATGTTAATAATTGTTTTAATGTATGCATACACAAATCTTAACTTTTATTAGTTATTTATTTGTTTACTTACACAGAGATACGTTTGTAAGAGCGAGCTCTTACAGCTCACATTTCACTGGCGCGGATTCCATTATACATAATTATGTACCTATTATAACACATTTTTAGTGTAATAAAGACATTGGATTGAGCGTACGTGTTTACCTCTCCACGACATTAGCTTACAGATGGCACTCTCTCAAACTTACCAAATCACACCAACAGCATACAACCAGATACGTACTGGTTGGGGCCCGTAGATTTGGTCCTTCTAGAGTTAGCAGTGTGACTAGCGTCGTACTACGGTTGCGTTCGGTCTGCTGGCCTTCCACAAGCGGAAATCACCAGATCAGATTGAGAAGCGCTTTACGATATCGTAGTAAGGCGATTGTTACACAGCGACCAACAGCGATAGTGATACACAGTTTACTACATCCGACTGAAGCAATCTTCTACACATTTTACCACAATGGAAGGACTACTTCAGCGTCAGAAGATCATCTCTGAAACTATTCAGAAAATCAACTTAAACATCAAGAAGGATTCTGCAAGTCGCAAAACCGTCTACTAAACTACATTGACAAGCAGCTGGAATCTCTTTACAATTTATGGTGTGAGTTTGATGAAAACCATAACATTTTGGGGTGAATTTCCCGGGACCAAAAATTGCGTGGCATCGATGAAATCGGTACTAGAAAACAAAGTTACAATGTTCTAACATTTTTTTCTGGTTAGGTGAAATAGTAATCTATGTGTAGCACTAAATATTTTATTAATGGGATTAATAAGTACTCCAAAGAAAATAATTAAAATTCAAAATCTTTTATTGCCGTGTATGTCCACACGTCACCTTTATGTGTGTTATGCCTCATTGATAAAAGTGTACTGGTTATTTATATTACAACCTAGTTTTATTTGATACGTGAATAGTTAAAGTATTGTTTCGGAATACATTTATTCAAATATTTAAACAATACAACGAATGGTTAATAAAAATTCATTTGTCCCAGAACTACCTTTCATCGCCGTGTCCTAAACATGTTTAAGAATATTGTTTTATCTAACGACTTGCGCTAAACGTTGCATATCAGTGCCACATAATAAGTGCTCGATGTGGAAGGACGTACACACGTGCCTGCGTTTTCGCGCCATAAATGTAAGGCTGATTTCACAGTCACGCGTTTGATCAGCGCCGGCCACGCGCGCGCTTACAATTATCATTACACTACGTAGTAGTTGCGCGTTTGAACTGCGTGCGTTACTATGAAACGCAACTACTATCTAGTGTAATTATAAGCGCGTGCGTGTGGCCGGCGCTGATCAAACGCGTGACAGTGAAATCAGCCTAAGTATTCCATTATTATGGTAGTGGACATTTTTTCGTTCATCGCCGTAGATAGGTATAGGTAAATAGAAGTCTATTTGAATAAGTTTATCCTCTTGCATTCAATAAAACGCCATTTCTCTTATGTTTGTTTGTGAAGTGTTTATTACTTCGAAAAATTATTAGATTGTTATTTTATATTTTCGCCTTGATTTTCATCGCCGTGCTTTCATTGCCGTGGTTTCCATGGCCAAAATTTACTATGGCAATGAAATAAAAACACGGCAATGAAAAAAAATCATGACCATGCCTTGTAAAACAGTTTAGTTTCATTGCCGTGGCCAGGGGTTTTATTTAAGTGACTTATGTTTTCAAGCCTTGAACTCTTCTTTCATTGCCGTGCACGCATGTTTCATCGCCGGGGCACGAAATTTTTAATCTTGTATTTCTCGTTCGTTTTTTAAGTTATCTGCCAGATATTAAGCAAGAATACATACATTATCATAAACTTTAATAACAGCGATTTTTTTTTAAATCTTAAAGATAAAAAAAGTAGACGGAAATGAGGATTTAAATGGACCTGTTGAAATTCACCCTTTGCTTAAATACGAAGATAAAACTGATACTTATTTTACAATGAACGCTTACGAGATGATAAAACATCAATACGAAACCACATGGTCGGTGTTAAGAGGCGTGATCCCTGGGTCGTCGAGTTCTGAAGGAGCAGACCAAGCAGCAGGAAGTAGAAAATAGTTCGTGCCTCAGACGAAAAAGTAATGATGTAGAAAAATGACGAATTAATAAATCAACAACATTTGGATGTTATTGATTTATTAATTCGTCACTTTAGAGCTTTTATGAGAGTTATCAAGAACACCGCCCTCATGGACATCTCTGAAAAGTGGGAAATACAAGATAAGCTCCAGATGCTTCAACAGCTATGGAAAACCATTGATGAAATTCATTGGCAAATTGACAACCTACTCATAGGCTCCGATTTGACTATGAACAACAGTATGCAAAACATTAAACAATCTATGAAACTACAAAAAAGGAATTGAATCATAAATTACTTTTTACTGGCCATCTATACCAATCAATCCCGCAAATGGAAATACCTTGTTTTTCTGGTAATTACACGCAGTGGCCGACTTTCATGGATTTGTACGCTGAAGCTATCCATAACAACCCTACATTAACAAAAACACAGAAAATGCAACATCTAAAAGGAAAACTTCGTGGCCAAGCTGAAAGGTTGGTGCAACATCTAAACATATCTGCCGTAAAATAATGATACCTGCTGGGAGATCCTCACTCACAGGTACAACAATGTACAACTTCTAATTACGAAGCAAATCCTAATATTTAAGAACCAACCATCAATCCACAAACACCGTTCAAATTAGTTGAAATGACTTTATGATATCAGTATGATAACCATTCATGCAATCCACAATCTAGGAGTAGATACTTCGTCATGAAACCCTCAAAATCTGAAAAATCAAGAATTTTCGCCAAAAGCATTACAACAGACTCAAGGTTTCAAGAAGCTTAAACATTCCATGCATGCCACTACAGAGAGAACTTGCCCCATATGTAAATCAAATAATTTATTTTTTTACTGTAAGGAATTTCATAGCAACGGAAATGAAATTAAGTTCAATGTCGCAATAAGACATTTGCCAAAACTGCATGTATTGCCACAATGGAAAACAGTGCAATTCAAACAAGCGGTGTCGGGTTTGTAACAATGCGCATCATACAACACTACATGATATTTTCCATGTACAGGACAAAATAATACGTTCGAACCCGACACCTACAAGTGCAAAGCAAGCGCCGAGTACTATGCCATGCAAGTTTCACCACGTGGCTGGGAATAGCGTAGTTTGCCACTACAAGTTCAATCTCCGAAAATGGGCTAGCAACGACTCAAGATTATTGCAAGACTTAGATCTAAATCTATTAAATCAAACCATGCTCGATTTAAACACGCCGAAACAAACAAAATACTTGGTAGGGTAAGTGCAACAGTTAATTAACAGTTAAGGAATTTCAGAACTTTAAAAATATAAATAACATACTTCTGGGTCTCTTAGATAAAACAATAATATTCCGAATTTATTGAAGAATAATATAATTTCTCGGTTTTATGAAACTCTTATTTTTAGAGATTTTGGACAATTTATGCAAAAAGTTATTAAAAAAAACGCCGCATAAAATTAAAATTAAAGGCCGCATACGAAGAATGGGAGCCAGCGCTACGAGAATACGCGATAACGCAACGCACAGAGTGGCGTTACATTTCGCCAGGCGCTACACCAAGGCGGCGCATGGGAACGGCTGGTGAGAACAGTCAAGACGGCGCTGCGCACTACACTCAACGAGAAGTCACCGCGTGAAGAAGTACTTATGACGCTACTAGCCGAAGCCGAGCACACTGTCAACGCTCGGCCTCTAACACACGTCCCTGTGAGCATCGACGACCCGGAAGCGCTGACACCCAATTACTTCCTTTTGGGTAGCTCGAGCGGCCTGCCCACCACTGGGCCGTGCGAGCGCGCCGACCGAAACACATGGCGGGTGGCGCTGGCGCTGGCGGACGAGTACTGGCGACGCTGGCTGCGCGAGTATCTACCAATACTCATACCGCGCGGCGGCACGCGCGACTCCGAGCGACGCAACGTACGAGAGGGCGACGTGGTCATAATTGTGGATAACACACTACCCCGCAATGTATGGCCTAGAGGCGTCGTCACGAAGACATTTCCTGGACCTGACAACGAAGTACGCAACGTAGAGGTGCGCACCAAAGGCGGCACGTTCCGACGACCGACGACGAGACTGGCTGTCCTGCCGATGGAGTGAAGAGGCTACGCGGATGCTGCGCCGGGGGGAGCCTGTTACGGACAGAAGTTTCGACTTTATAATATTATATAGTTAGATATAATACGGCTAAATTTAGGTATGTGTATTTGTATAAGTAGATTAAGTCTCATATGTGTAAAGGTTTTTTGATAATAAATAATTATTTTTTTGCGTTTCATTTAAACAAAAGGTAAAAGTTATTTAACAGGTAATGGTTTTGACAAGGCAAGGGCCAAGTATACGTGCCCAGGGGCCTTACGCCTCTCTAAGGTAATTAAAGTTAGGAAAGTAAGAGATTAGCTTTCGTAATTATAGGTTTCTATTGTTAGGAATATCAATGTAATTAAGAAAATAAATAAGTAGGGTATCCAGATTACGAGTGATACCGTAGGGTAGGTAATAAATTTAAGATAAAAAGAGAGGTCCGAACGAAAGGGACAGCTGCACAAATTACGACGGTTCATGTGGGTAGTTAGTTATGGTAAAATGTAAAACTGCCCACATGAGCCGGCAGCTGTCCCACAAGGCTGCTAGTTGCCAACCCATATTGTGTTTAAGTCACGGCCGGTCAGAGCAGAATTTGTAAGCTCTCCGGACCCCACCTTGAAGAATAAAGAAGCACTAATCAAGAACCGAGTTTTATTGAAGAACATACAGTCCACATCGAAGCACAACGGCTAAACTGTTCGGCGACTACACCCGTCGGGAACAATCTGGTTAACAATAGTATTATGATCATTGTAACATTATCTATCACAGAGCGTGCGAAAGGGGCGTGTAAATATCTTGTTACGGGGGGCGGTTTAGATTTGAACTGTACGTGCCTGCCTACTGCCAGCATTACCATAATTAGATATTCAATCATTCCTGTACCGATTCGAGTTTGTGGTAATGTTCGCGCACAGCATTTTGGTCGTGTTTTTACTTTTGTTGTACAATATTCATTCGATCCATGGCGAGTGCCCGGCGGAACGTCACGAGCAAGACCATTACGAAGCCGAACTGCACAAGGATGTGCTTTGTGCTTACAATTACAATTCTATCTTCACACCAGTTAAGGACCACAGAACCACGGTCAATGTCACAGTTCAAATTGTGATCATGTACATCAGCTTCGATTCAACTGAGGAAATATTCACGATTCATTGTCGATTAGCCATGACTTGGCGGGACGAATATTTAACATGGGACCCTAATAATTATGGTGGCATCAAAAACTTACAAATGGATAGTGACTATATCTGGAAACCGCAGCTGGCTACGTTTAACTCGGACGATTCGGCGTACCAGACAGACAACTTTTACACGAAATGTTCGATAGAAAGCAACGGCACAGTGATGTGCGCCCCGCACACGGCGCGCTCCGGCATGTGCCGCACGTCGCTGCACAACTGGCCTTACGACAGACAGAACTGCACGATACTCTTCGGCTCATGGATGATAACTGAGGAGCAGCTTAATTTCACCTTCCCCAGTAAACGAGCCGTATTTTACGAGGGTTTTAATGACGGTCCTGGCTGGAAACTGCTGGACGTCACACACACTCGGCTGGCAGGCAAGTACGCGTGCTGTCCTAACGAGATATATCCTATGCTCAAGTACACATTTGTTCTGGAAAGAGAGGCTACAGGACTCGCAGCAATAATAATCGTGCCGTCCGTTGTTCTGGTCATAATGACAACGATGACTTTATTGTTGGACGTCAAAGAGGATACGAGGCTGGCGCTGCAATGTTTTACCCTATTTGGACATTTTATGTTCCTGAACGAAGTCGGGTACAACGTTCCGAAGCACGGCTTAGAGACCCCGGCGATACTCCTGTTGATCCGGGACTCAATGGCGGTGTCGCTGTCGTCGATACTGCTGACATTGGTGCTGGCGGGGCTGCGGCGTCGGGAGGGCGCGGCGCCGGCGGGCCTGGCCCGGCTGAGCCATCTGCTGGCCGGCGGCCGCGGCAGGTACGTCGTGTTCACGGAGTTCGATGCGGCCGATGCAAACGACAACCCGCTTGATGGAAATGTCACGGGCGACAGCCAGGCTCACGATGCTTCTGTTTGGTTGACGCTAGCGAATGCACTCAATAGCGTTGTCTTCATTATTTATATTGTGATATACGTAGTACTATTGTGCGTTTATATTCCGGAAGAGTGATGTCTAATAAATGAGAATTTATAGCTATATGGCAATCCTTAACTGTTGTTTCATGATAATGTCGTCTCGAGTACAGAAGTGGGAAAGTGATTGTGAAGATCTAGCGTCGCATGCTAAACTGGATGTTCAGCAACATTTTCTGGACAATGTTGATGCAGTGATGGGCGAGACAGATGTTGTAGTAGTGTTGGACGATTTTAGTTTAGTGTTGAGACACGTTGACTCGCGGGCGCTGTCACGAAATATAGTCGCGTAGCCGGACAAAAATTACTTACGATAATTCTAAAACTTTTCGTTTTTGCTGAGTGGATAGAGTATGTGGATTGTGAGCTATTTTTAAAAAGTTAGAAGTTTTATGACTGTGCTTTAGGTATGGTTTAGGTATTTCATAATATTTCGTGTAACGTAATGTATATAATATTAAAGTTTGATATGTTGAGTGTTTCATAATAAGAACTATCTTATCTTTGTGTTGTAAAAAGTTTAGAAACATAATATATGTGGAACTATGAAAATCACAAAATCACTCTTTTTGTCTTTGAATAAAATTTTAAAATTGATGAAATAATATTTAAGACTTTCAGTGGTTAGTGGTACACATGTTGAACAAAGTTTAGAAAGTTAAGTGGTGTGCTTCTTCGATCATTTCATTTTTCTTTCGTAGCACACGCAATAACAAATTAAAATTGACAGAATCGCTCATACATGTCCTTTGTAATACTATTTTATACCACACAAAAAATTAGAAACATACATACAGTGCATTTTGTTTAAATCACGAATAAAATATTTCGCTAACGTACGTTTCTTTATGCGGACGCGGGCGGTTGCGGGCCGTGCGGGCGCGGCGCGGCGGTGGCGGCGGGCAGGCGCGGGGGTGGGGGCATACCTACCTACACTCTATATGAATGATAATTCAATCGTCACGTCAGACGAGTGGATACATGGCGAACATAATACAAGAAGACGTAATGCAGAAAAAGTAAACTAAGTACCTTAACCTACTTACTTTACATCTTATGATATCAATAAAAACATTATTAAATGACTAGTTTTCAGTAGTTAGTACTTACAGATCGCGCAATTCTTCTTTCAGATAAGATTATTCTACAATCATCCGAAATTATTCTTTCAGATAAGATTATTCTACAATCATCCGAATTGGATGAATGGGATGAAAACGTAAACACGCAATAATAAATTAAAATTTACAGAATCGCTCATCATGGCCTTTGTAATGCTATTTTATACCACACAAAAAATAGAAACATACATACAGTGCATTTTGTTTTAACACGAATAAAATATTTCACTAAGGGGGGATTCTACCAAACTGGAATAAGGTCTTATACCTAGATTAAACGCCGAATTTGTATTGACTAATCTCGGAGTAAGTCTTATTCCAGTTTGGTCGAATCCACCCTAAATACGCGATTGGGCATGCAGGACGTGGGCAGGTGGATTTGGGCATCAACTCGTTACACCAAAATTTTGTTCTAACTGGTCACACCGCCAAAAGCAGTATTATTTGTTTCAACCCGTCACAAGTTGATTTATTTCTATTAGGACACATTGTAATTTTTGTAGCTATTGCTGCTACTTACTTTATTACTGCTCTTTAATGATTTCTTGCAGTAAGCCGACGTTATTATCTTATTTGCCCCTGCCCCTTATCTGTGCATAATACCATAGAATATTTACATAATAGTACAAGTACAGAAGATTCACTCCGCAAAGTCATTTAAATAAATAGCGACTCTTGCTAAGACACAATAAAATGCAATTCAGGTCGCACACCGCTCCCTTATCTACAGTTAAATTCACCTAGAAGTTGCCTCTCTTTCTATCGCGTACTCTTATCTCTTCTAATGACTTTTGGGTTGTCTTCTTTTAAGTAATAATTAATCTGAATACTTACTTAATTTACTACAAGTTATGGTGTTTATAATGTGTACTTAAAAGTGAACAAATTACCATTTCAAATAATCCTAGGCTAGGTATGTCAGTACAGTCAACGCCACATCAGACTACCTAAACGGTAATATAATATATTTTACTGTGCGACCTATACATGTTTATTTGCACCACCAGTGACACTCCGTGTACGTGAGAGCTCGAGCGCTGGTGACCTTGAGCAGAACGTATAAACACTAGCGTTTAATACCGAAATGGAATTTAGACTTTTGCCAAAGAAGACGTATGTATAATTATGTTACATAGTATGTTATAAAACGTAAAGTAGTATTAGCAGTTACTCCATTAAGTAAGTAACTACTACGGCTTACAGTCCTGGTACTGTGGAGAAAAAAGGATTCCCGGTACTGCGCTTACTATGGTACCGGGAAAACCGGAAATTTCCGGTACTTTTTGGTACTGAATTTTTAACCCAGATGTAACTAACGTTTGATTAATGGATCAATGAGCAAATCAAAATATTACACAAAATTTTTATAATAAAAAAATTGTTTTGCTAATTGCTATACTAGCTGTGGCATCACTTTATCGAATGGAATTGGCTAGAGGTCATTCGAGTTGAATGTTTTAAATTTAAAAGAGTCTATATACAATGGATTTTTATCATGAGTGTTTTAAGGTGAGTAAAAAATATAAATTCGTCCAAACCGAGACCGTTCAAACGGCGACAGACCCTTCTCCAACGGATGCCCTCGGCCGAGATTGTGGTATTGGGAGACTGCAATGTCCACCACGTCGAATGGCTTGGTTGACTCAAAACTGACCACGCGGGTAGAGTCGTTCATGACTTCGCTTTGGCCTACAGTCTGTCCCAATTGGTAACAGAGCCTACGTGGATTCCAGATGTGGAGGGCCATGCACCTTTCTTATTGGACCTTCTGCTGACCTCTCACCCAGACGGCTATCAAGTTTCTATTGATGCACCACTAGGCTCATCAGACCACTGTCTGATTCGTAGCACTGTGCCTTTCACAGAAATTTTAAAAACGTCGAGTCTGGCATTATAGGTCAGCGGACTGGGATGCGATGGGAGTTTTTTTGCGTCCTACTACGAGTTTGCTTCTCACTGGATGATCTTGATGTCGCCGCCGACTTTATCGTTGATGTGATACTGCAGGGAATGAAACTTTTTAATCCAAACTCTGTAGTTCCCATTGGCGGCAGGTCTCAACCATGGTTTGGTCGTTGCTGCAAAATGGTGTCTCGCCAAAAGTGACAACATTACATGGCCTGGGCTAATGCGGTGTCATCAAAGGATCCAAACACCAGTGCGCTCAGGAAGAGGTACAACTTTGCCGCCAGGTCCTTTAAGAAGGACATTGCCAAGGCGAAGTCATCATTCATAAGTGGAATTGGCGAGAGGCTAGTGCGTCTTCCTTCGTGTACGCGTGCGTTCCGGTCTCTCGCCAAAGCTATCTTAGGGAATTTTTGTCAGCCGTCCCTACCACCATTGCACAAGACCGATGACTGCCTGACCCATATTGCAAAGGAGAAAGCCGATCTCTTGGGCACTCTTTTTGCATCAAACTCGCCTTGGACGATGGGAAAAACTCTCCACCAACCATACCGCATTGCGCTTGTTCAATGCCAAACGTCCGGTTCCTACAAAGGTCAGTTCGTAAGGCTCTTTTTTTCCTTGATATCCATAAGTCGAGTGGGCCTGGTGCAGTTCCTCCCATGAGTTGGCGCTGGTTCTAACGCGCGTTTTCCGGCTCTCTTACACTACTGGCGTTGTCCCGAGCTCTTGAAAGACAGCCCTTGTCCACCCGATTCGAAAAAAATCGATCGCTCAGATCCGTCCAACTACAGGCCAATAGCCATCACCTCTTTGCTCTCCAAAGTAATCCCAACAAGTCCCACAGGGGTGTGTGTTAGCCCATTCTCTGTTTCTTCTGCATATCAATGACATGTTGCATAACAACAGCATTCATTGCTACGCGATTGTCAGTAAGGGAGTAACGCTCTACACTGGACGAGCTAATATTTCTCGGGAAAGCGTCATCGAGAGCCGGAATAAACTTGTGACTGACACCAAGAACATGTTAAGTCATGTCTTGAATTGGGGCCGACATAACTTAGTCCACTGTAACCCCTCCAAAACACAAGTTTGCGCATTTACCGCGAAAAAACATCCCTTCCTTGTACCTCTGAACTTTTGAGGGAGCTCTCCCTTGATACCAATCCGACTATTGGAATCCTTGTCGTCGATGTTTCGAGTGACGTTCAGTTTCGAGGTCATTTGGAAGGTAAAGCTAAATTAGCAAACAAAAAAGAAATTATTTAAATGGAATTATCAAATCATTGGAGTGCGATGACGATGAAACCGTACGGTGTAGGGTACGGGTACATTAGTTACAATTTTTTCCCCAGAAAAAGTACCGGTTACGTTACGGTTGAGAACTGTGGAGACAAAAATTTGGTAACGCTACGAAATTTGTATGGTTTTCAACTAAGAGCATTAGCCGAGGTTACCGGTGACGACTACCGCAAACGCGGAGCCTAATATTGGCGTAATTTGAAGTTATAACAAAAGTACCAAAAGTACCGAATTTCCCGGGAAACAAATTATCAGTACCGGTACTGCGTAAAAAGTCAATTTCCCGGGAAATACCAGGAATTCCTGGGAGCAAGCCCTAGTAACTACCAACCTAGTTAGGTACTTGTAAATTGTAATAATATCGGTAGGTACTTAATAATTGCAGGTGACTAGTAGAATTGATATTATAATACTTAATTAAGTAAATAGGTACCTACGTACTTATGTAGACATACAGACGCAGGGGGACTGTGTTTTATAATTAGTAGGTACCTAGGTAGTGATGAATGATTTAGTGATAATAAGAGTACCTACTTACCATACTATAATTTAGGAAATACTTTTGCATACTTACCTGAAGCTCTTAATTGATTAATTGTCAACAAAACACGTAAGGGTTGTGGAAAAAACTTTAATCGTATGATGTGGCCCTAGCTAGATACGCAATTCTATAGCCTATTGTAATCATGCATCTTAAAAATTATTTTCCTATTATTGTGATTTGTGAACATGACAGGATGATAGGTTGATTAACCAAAATGAAAAATAAACAGATACGTACTTAATCATTTGCAGTTTTTATTTTTAATTAAGAATATGTTACATACTCATCCGTTTACGTTACGTACGTTTTCATCCCATTCATCCAATTCGGATAATTGTAGAATAATCTTATCTGTAAGAAGAATTGCGCGATCTGTACTTAACTACCTACTCAAAACTTGTCATTTAATAATGTTTTGTTGTCAGCTAAGATGTAAAGTAAGTAGGCAGGTACTTAGTTTACTTTCCTGCATTAAGTCTTCTTGTATTATGTTCGCCTTGTATCCACTATTCAACTCGTCTGACGTGACGAGTGGATTATCAGTCATATAGAGTGTAGGTAGGTATGCCCCCACCCCCGCGCCTGCCCGCCGCCACCGCAGCGCCGCGCCCGCAGCCGCCCGCGTCCGCATAAAGAAACGTACGTTAGCGAAATATTTTATTCGTGATTTAAACAAAATGCACTGTATGTATATTTCTAATTTTTTGTGTGGTATAAAATAGTATTACAAAGGACATGTATGAGCGATTCTGTCAATTTTAATTTATTATTGCGTGTGTTACGAAAGAAAAATGAAATGATCAAAGAAGCACACCACTTAACTTTCTAAACTTTGTTCAACATGTATACCACTAACCACTGAAAGTCTTAAATATTATTTCATAAATTTTAAAATTTTATTTAACGACAAAAAGAGTGATTTTGTGATTTTCATAGTTCCACATATATTATGTTTCTAAACTTTTTACAACACAAAGATAAGATAGGTCTTATTATAAAACACTCAACATTTCAAACTTTAATATTATATACATTACTTTACACGAAATATTATGAAATACCTAAACCATACCTAAAGCACAGTCATAAAAGTTCTAACTTTTTAAAAGTAGCTCACAATCCACATACTCTATCCACTCAGCAAAAACGAAAAGTTTTAGAATTATCAAAACTTCTTTATGGAATTTAATGTCCCACGACCGGACTAATATCAAACATATGATGTTACATCCAAGTATTCATGTATGAAACGCTAGTGCGGTGTTTAACGGGAAAAAAAAAATCAAATACTCAAAATTATTTATTCAATTTAGGCTACTGTAATAAAGCACTATGCCATCGGTTCGTAAGTCTGACTATAGGGCGGGAGCCTTGTACTGAGAAGAACCGGCAAGAAACGGCATTTCTTTTCTCCCTTTCTTTTACAGCGTCAATACAAACTGGAAAATGCCCTCCCTATCATAGAAGGACATTTTACATCACAACATAAAAAACATTTCTTACGATTACAAGACAACACAACACACACATAAGAATATCCAATAAAAAAATAAAAATAAATGTAATGCTCAATAATTTAAAATAAATGAACAACGCCTTAAGCTGGTTTCACAGTCACGCGTTTGACCAGCGCCGGCCAAACGCGCGCGCTACACTACATAGTAGTTGCGCGTTTGAACTGCGTGATGACCAGTGGTCGGAGTAGGTATATTGAATTAAGGTCACTGACATCAAACGTATATGTTAATATGGATACTCCTCCGAGTTTCCGGATTATTAGGATAAAAATACCGAAACATCGAAATTATTACATGAAACTAGTTAAAAATGTATCAATACTCTCAACGCTATGCTGCTAGTGGCGTAGATGACCAGAATTTAATAGTAAAAAATGACTGGTGTGTAAAAACCTTGTTGTAGTAAAAGTGTTGGAGTAAAAGCCTAAGCATGTATAAAATGATATAATAATAATATTCATTTCAACACACGACATCCGGCAAACAGGGTCTTTTGTCCTCTTATCTCTATGCTCAACGCATCTGACCAATTAGAATCAAGTATCCAGGATGACTCATTGACTGTTTGTTCGAAAACAATGCGCTCGCACCGACATCCAGACCAAGTGGCTCACTCACTTATTTCGGTTCGTGGAGTGCGCTTATTTTATGTGTTGTGAATATCTTGACTTGACCCTGGCTTGTTTACTGTCTTCTGAAATCTACTTAAAACGACGAATTTGGCTTATAACTACGGACATCGATTTATTACTCTTGGATTGGGCCCATTTGAAGTTGTTTTTGTACGGGTAAGTTTTAATTATTTTCACTATTTAAGAAGGTTTTAGAACTTGGAAACAGTTAAAAAAATCACTTTATAGCAATCATCACAGCGCATGAGAGTCCGGTACGCACACCGCAGGGCTATCACCGCTTCAGTTAAAAAAAACACTTTATATGAAACAGAATTTCATTATCGACTTTACAGTTGTGTATGTATATATTGTAAATTTAAATCATTGTTTTAGGTGAGATATAAATAAATATGGCAAAGGTCAAGGCTGAAACAGTGCAAAAGTGGTTATTGCACTATCCTGAGCTACTTTACGATAACGCTAGTGGCACTATATACTGTACAAAGTGTGAAAGTCATTTGAAAGCTGTGAATAGAGGCAACATTACCAAACACATTGAAGGCGCTGTACATCAAGGAAAATTTAAGAGACCGCAAGAGGAATTTTACTTCGACCTCATTAAGTTCCTGATTCTATGCAATATTCCTTGGTCGCAAATGAAAAATCCAGCGTTCAAAGAGTTTTTTCAGAAATATATGTGCAGTACTTGTTGTTGCGTTTGTACCAATCGTAAAGTGGTTGACGAATCACAGTTACGAAAAGTTTATTTGGAGAAGTTTTATAGGAATAAAATCAATTCGATTTATGAAACTAATAAAAATGAGAAACTATGGATATCGCTGGATGAGACAACAGACATTTTTGGTCGATACATAGTCAATTTCCTAATAAAACCATTGCATCCTAGTAATAGTGCAGGCCGGCCTTATTTGATTGCTTGTAAAATGCTAACAGCAGTAAATGGACAAACAATAACACAATTTGTACTGCAATGTCTAGAAAATTTATGGCAAAACACTTTTGAAGCGAAAGTTGACAATATTTTAATGCTTTGCACTGACAGTGTAGCGTACATGCTATCTGCAGGGCGAAATTTAAAACATTACTTACCTGAAATGAAGCATGTGACATGTTTGGCGCACGCTCTTCATCGTGTAAGTGAGCAGATAAGGTCAGAATACAACGATGTTGATATTCTTATATCAAATGTTAAAAAAGTATTTTTAAAGGCTCCTAGTAGGGTAAACATTTTAAAAGAAAAATATCCTGACTTACCGTTGCCTCCGCAACCAGTCATTACCAGATGGGGTACTTGGTTACAGGCAGCATCTTACTACGCTCAACATTTAGATAAAATAAAAGAAGTTTTATCCTGCTTGAGCAGTTCTGATGCTATAGCCATACGAAACGCAAAAAACATTTTGGAAAAACAAAATTTAGAAAATGATTTAAAATATATTGAAGAAAATTACTCTATTATACTACTAGCCCTAAAAGAGTTACAAAAACAAAATTTATCTCTAGCTGATTCACTTTTAGTATTTGATCAAGTAAGGGCTACGCTTAACGAGTGCAATAATGAGAATATAAAAAATAAAATAGAATCAGTTATGGAACGAAATCCAGATTTAGATACAATTAGAGAATACAGCGAGAGTATTGAAAAAAGCGTAGCAAATAATCAGAAACTTTATTTCAAATTCGCTCCATTGACATCTACAGATGTTGAACGATCATTTTCCACTTACAAATGGATCTTAGATGTTAAAAGAAATAGCTTAAAATTAGAAAATATTGAAAAAATTATAGTTATTTATTTTAATTGTATAGAGACAGAAAATCAAAATGTAGAACTTGTAACCGATGAGGATTAAAAATAATTATTTTTAATAAAACTGTAATAATGATTATTTGTATTAACAATAAACAATTTTGTTTGCTTACATATGGTTTTTTATTTTATTACTCTATTTACCAAATTTTTGGAAACTCCGGTACATTCCGGAAGAAATGCATGTCCATGTTATGATATCATGACGCAAGTATCTAAAATCAATATACCTACTCCGACCACTGGTGATGACTGAAACGCAACTACAATCTAGTGTAATTGTAAGCGCGCGCGTGTGGCCGGCGCTGGTCAAACGCGTGACTGTGAAACCAGTCTTATAGTATCTTTGAAAAAATAGAGAAAGAAAAACTATTAAATACTACCAATAAAAATATGATTGCAAGAGCAGACCAGCCTCCACAGGCGGCATCCGTTCACGAGTATGATATGTGAATCAGCCATCGCTTCGCTCAACCATGTTTTAGGGAACATAACGACCCGACTGACATGCCACCACCGCAGAGACACTTTGAGAGAGCATGACACACTCGAGCAACTCCAACGAAAGCAAGAAAACACATAGACAACGTAAACATAAATGAGTATTTACCACAGACATATAATATACGTCTGTGGTAGGTACCTATTGTCTGTAAGACACTGCTGCCACATGAGTAAAGAAACGGAACAGAGTCCAAGCTTCTAGGAGCATACGAAAATTCTTACCTATTCTAGTAGGGTTGGCAAAAGAGAATAAAATAAAATAAACAAACTTTTATGTGCTTCTTATTAAGTATGTAGACAAGATAAGGTATTACCTGGGTGAATTTCAACAGGTCCGTTAAAATCTTCATTTCCGTGGATTTTTTTTATCTTTAAGTTTTTTAAAGAAAAAATCACTTTTATTAAAGTTTTTGTTAATGTATGTATTCTTGCTTAATATCTGGTAGATAACATAAAAAACTAACGAGATATACAAGATCAAAAATTTCGTGCCAAGGCGATGAAACATGCGTGCACGGCAATGAAACAAGAATCCACGGCAATGAAAGAACTGTATTACAGGTAAAGATGTTTTCTTTGCCTAATCATACAGGTGCGTATCATTTCATATAATGACAAATGAACTAATTTCAAAGGACATAACGTTCATTGGATATAATTTTTACTTGTTTTAAATACACTTCCTATAACAACATCACGTATATTATTCATTTGATATAATACTCCTATTCTATAACTTCATTTGATATAATTTTAGCTTATAAATAAATATTGCATTTTAACCCTTCAATGATTTCAAATAGCGATGGGTAGCTCGCGAGCGAGTTGTTTAAAAGAGCCAGCTCACCTATTCTAGCTCAACGTATATCTAGCTCACTCCCGTTCAATTTAGCTCAGTGTTCATTTTAGCTCAATTAGCTCAGTGTTTCATCGGAATATGTCGGCTCGGAATCGAGAGCGGCTCGGCTTGATAGTCAAAAGAGTGTCGAAAAGGGGGTGCAGGACAAAATTTTCTGTTGATTTTATATGGAGCCTTAAAACTTAAAAACTTAAAAAAAAATTAAGGTAACTTTTTATAAAGACGCGAATATCTCGAAAACGGTGCTTCGTAGCTAAAATCTAACGAAAATTTGGCCCCCTGTTAAAGCCCGCAAGAACTTGAGCGGTATCCGATGAACTTAATAAAAAAAATAATTCAGAATTTATAAAAATAAATAAATATTTTCTAATTTTTGTATGGAGCTAGATTTCTGTTGTCTTAAAAAAAATATCTCGAAATTCAAGACAATACGTTGCGCTTCGCGCTATTTCCTGAACAGTACCTACACATGAACGACTCAAGAGCCTTCTATCTTCATAAACTACACTGAGCTAAAAGAGCTACTGAGTTTGAAAAGCTATATAGCTCTTATCTCCTCAAATAGCTAAATTTCTCATGACTAATTTCAAATATTGTCATAATAACCGACTCCACGTAGAGTTGTCTGCCCTACGCTAGAGTGTAATTTAAGCCCGGGTGGGACCGCCAGAGTCCCGCAGTGCCGGAGCCGTGACAGAAATCATTCCTGCCGGCATGCTGCATGCCTGCCTGCATCCTGCATGCCTGATTGCATGCTGCATTTTTGTTTGTATGCTGCATGCTTGCTTGCATGCTGATGCTTGCATGCTGATGCTTGCATGCTGATGCTTGCATGCTGCTTGCTTGCATGCTGCTTGCTTGCATGCTGCTTGCCTGCATGCTGCTTGCTTATTACATGAATAAGGTTTTATTTAATTAGTTTATTTTATATAAATGTATATTATATCAAAAGTTCATTATATCAAATGAAATTATAGAATCTAAAATTATATTAAATGTTTATTATATTATTTAGTTAGTTTTTATATCAAATGAAATTTCATATAGAAATGAAATTATAGTATCTGAACGTTAGACCATAAGTGTTATATCAAACATTACACACGCAATCATACCATGGCGATGAAAACATAATTCACGGAAATGAAACACCTGGCCACGGCAATGAAACTTAACTGTTTTACAAGACATGGTAATGATTTTTTTTTCATTTCCGTGTCTTTTTTTTCATTGCTATAGCAAATTTTGGCCACGGAAACCACGGAAATGAAAGCACGGCGATGAAAATATGAAATAACAAAAAAACTATTAATTATTCGAAGTAATAAACACTTTACAAACAAACATAAGAGAAATGATGTTCTATCGAATGCTTAATCAAGAGGACAAACTTATTCAAATAGAATTTATACCTATCCACGGAGATGAATGAAAAAGTGCCCAGTAACATAATACATGGAATACTTAATTTATGGCGCGAAAACGCAGGTACGTGTGTATGTCCTTCCACGTCGAGCACTTAGGCGGCACTGATATGCAACGTTTAGCGCACAGGGGGGAGGACGCAAGTCGTTAGATAAAACAATATTCTTAAACATGTTTAACATGAATTTTTATTAACCATTCGTTGTATTATTTAAATATTTGAATAAATGTATTTCCGTAACAATACTTTTACTATTCGCGTATCAAATAAAATAAGGTTTTAATATAAATAACCAGTAGATTTTTATCAATGAGGTATAATACACATCAAGGTGACATGTGGACAAACACGAAAATAAAAGATTTCGAGGTTTAATTTATTTTTTTGGAGTACCTATTAATCCCATTAATAAAGTATTTAGTGCCACACATAGATAACTATTTCAGCTAACCAGTAAAAAATGTTAGAACATTAACTATGTTTTTTAGTACCGATTTTATCGATGCCACGCAATTTTTGGTTCCGGGAAATTCACCCACCTATGTATATTTACAAATTGCCTTTAAAAAAATATTTTACCTACATAACATAAAGATAAGCGACCTACTTAAACATATCGCTTTTAAATTGGTATAATCTGGTTTTCATTTACTTACCTAGTAGACTTGGGATAATTGAAATAATGAAAAATCTTTTTTTTTAATTAAGTATTCATACAAACGGTATGTAACAACCATTTCACAAGTCCAGAACGTCATAACACCTTATTTTACACCTTTATTACGTTACAACCGCAGACCACGTCTGTGGTTACAAGTATTACAACCTATAACGTCATTACACAATTTACATGATATAAAAGGTTGTCGCGAGATTTAAGTACATACCAAAGACATTGATAAAATCAATCACATCAAGTTATGTTTGCGCCACAGCGCAACGAATAACCGTCTCTGCGCCGGTCAATTAAAGTGCATATTGGTGCAATTGGTCGCCCAGCAGTGTGCTTAGAGCGTTCCAGGCGAACCCACGCGCGCGCGCGCAAGAACTCAGCCTTCGAAATAAAGCAATACCACTAATAGCATATGTGTAAAGTTACGCCTAACGCCTAACAAACTGCCCTAGTGAATAGTTTCGTGTAGTGACTGTGCGCCAGGAAACCAACCTACCTCGCCGCCCGTGGTCAGCTCGCCCCCCGGTTCCTGTGACTCATCATCCCTGTAAGTACTTTATTCCCTTATACCTCCTGCCTAACCCTTATTTCGCCGCTGTTACTGCGAACGCCTTTCGCCGTAACATTCTGGTCCATCGAGCGCGGAATACCTCTAAATTTCATGGTCTTTCGACCATAATCAGCCCCGAATCAGCCCTTAACTTTGATTAATTATTTACAGTCCGCTAAAAATAATATTTCATAATTACGAGATCTATTTCACTTCCTAACATTTATAATTTCATCTCCATACAAAATCTTTTCTGCACGACAGACGTTGCAAAGTGCATTGCGAAATATTATTGACCTACCTACACGAATAAAAATTCGTGTTTCGGGTATCGTGTTCCAAATAAAAGTTCGTACCAGTATCCGATTCGTGCTAACTCCTAGTTAATTTACGCTAAAAAGTTTAGTGTTTTTATTGTTGATTTTGTGTATGCATCCGTTGAAAGTGTGATGCAATGTTGTAATGTTGTTGTAATCTGAGCGGGCTTGTGTGTGTACCCAAACGATTTTTGCCTAACGATACGTTGTTCATACTCCTAACGGTGACTTAATTAGTAGTTAAATTATTACGTTATGTAGGGTATTATGACGAGAGATTTATTTTCCCGTTTTATTTTGTAATGAAATTTTTATGTTCGTGTCGTGTTAAATCGGCTCAGATCTCGTGCATGCTCACCACGCGTGTCAAGTAGCGTGCTTTATTTTTAGCTAGTATTAATTTTGTATTTTTTTGGTTTTAATTTTTGCCTTGGCAATCGGCTCATTCTTGTGCGTGCTCACCACAAGAGCATAGTACTTCTACACACGTTCACACGTTTGCCCACTTGTGGGACACAGACAGAGTGTCCCAACCTTTTTAATTAAGTTTTTATTATTAGTTTATTTTTATTTTTTTTGTTTGCGACTGACTCATTCTTCGCGCTAGTGTCGGCGACAGGTCTGCCCGACTGTGAGCGCCTTGCCCAACAGTGGGCTACGGATAACGTGATTTTTTTGTTTTTGTTGTTTTGTTTGCTTTTTGTTTTGCGGTCGGCTAATGTTACGTACGCGCGTTCAATAAGCATACATACACATACACAGACATACACATACACACGCGTTTGCACCACCCGTGGGCCATATACAAGGCGTCCCAACTTAGTTTTGCTTTCTTTATTGTTGCGTTAATTTTAGCCCATTTGCCCTTACCTTAGTAAACAAATATCTCCAGCCCAACTATAGAATATATACAGGGTGTTGTTCTTTTTACTGCCTTTAAATTTGTTTAATTTTTTTATTTTTTATTATTTTTTTTTGTCTCCTTTTATTCATCGCGATGCCGACCAAGTCACAAGCCGCGATATTTAGGGAGGCCGCCAAAGCTTTACACCAGCTCCTAGAGGTGGGATCACTGATCATTGCTGGCGACACCAAACATTCCATAACGGAATTTAACGTGCGTTTCGCACAGATACAGGGCATAAAGGAGAAGCTGGACTCAGTGTACTACAACATTCTCGACGAAGAGAACTTAGACGAGGGGGTTGAGAGGACATACACTGAGAACCACACAAAAGCCTCCGGGGCATACCTGGGGATACTTGTGGCGAGGGAGGAGATCTCACCCTCTTCCACGTCGTCCCCAACCCATAGCGCTCAGTCCAGTTTCGGCGTCAATACGCCCACAGCCGTCCTCCCCAAGATAGCGCTGCCCAGGTTCAGCTCAAAAGTGGAGGACTGGCCTTCCTTCATTGCGCTGTTTAGGAGTTTGACTGACGACATGGCGACCCTGTCGGACGCAGTCAAGCTCCACTACCTGTTCTCAAGTCTCAGCGGTGAGGCATTAAGTATGGTGTCCCACTTAAAGGTCACCAATGAAAATTTTGCCGTGGCCATGGACATCCTCACCAAGCGGTACGAGAACCGCCGGGTTCTCATCGATAGTTTCGTCGACATAATCCTGGGGCTGCCGAGCATCCACACGCGCTCAAACATACGCACGCTTTTCCTCACTCCGCTGGTGTCCGCCCAGTGTGCCCTTAGTAATTTGGATCTGCCCATAGGAGACGACTACGTGTTTGTGTCGATAGTGGTGCGAAAGCTTAAGGGTGAGCTCCGCACGTTATTTGAACGCAGACACGGGTCTAGCAGCTCCCTGCCCACGTTGAGTGACCTCATCTCCTACCTCGAGGAGCACGCGCGCTGTGTGGAGACAGAGTTCTCCAACATAGCCCAGCCGCAGCCCATTCACGCCCTGCCCGGCCCTTCTCGTAGCCGCGCGCCTCCGCAGTTGCCCCATCGCACTTATGCTCAGATGGCTCAGCAACAACCCGACCATTACCGTGGCCGCTCCTCAGCTCCATCGCCTCACCGCGCCTATGATCAGCCTACTGACCAACCGTCACGCCCAGCGTTGTCTCGGCCGTAACTACGAGAGCGAGTGCAGGTCAAGGGGGGCATGCAAGAACTGTGGGAGTGCGAACCACCACACGTCCCTCCATCGACCAGACGGCCCAACGCACTCAGCTCATTCGTCGTCTGTACATGTGCCCCCACCACAGCTGACAGAGCACTCGAGGGAGCGTCCCAGAAACAGCAGGCGGCACGAACCCGCACATCCCAAACAGGCGCAACCCAGCTCTGCTCACAGAGCCAGCCCGCCCAGGTCCGGTTCGCCAGGTAGGCCCCGCGAACGCCGCCAGCAATTATGACTCCCTACTATCACAGAGCACCCTAGCGAAGAGGTAGATTTAGCCCATGCCCAGTCAACCCATGCCCACACAGCTGATACATACTCAGCTCATACATTTTCAGCTGATACTCAATCAGCTTACTCACCTTCTGTGCCCACTGGCACACCCATTTTGTTGCCAACCGTCTCACTAAGAGTCGCGGACGTACATGGCCATCTTCACACAGCCAGAGCTTTATTGGACTGTGGCAGTATGCTGACGTTAATAACGTCACGCATGGCACGACTTTTGAACCTGCCATCAAAACCCACTTCTTTAAAAATTACAGGAGTTGGGAATCAGCACAAACATGAGTCAAAGGCGGCAATAACAATAGTATGCCGACCCACTCACAATGATACTCCTACAATTACTGCCACAGCTCACATTTTAAAAAACGTCACTGGCTACCTTCCCTTAGAGAAGGTACCAAACATTTCCCACGTACTAGGCCAGCCACCCGTGCCATTGGCTGACCAGCTTTACCACACACCAGCCCCGATCGACCTCTTATTGGGGTCGGACGTTCTTGGCCAGGTGTTGGACGGGACTAAGGTCTCGTTGGGCCCGGGCAAGCCCATAGCCTTTGGCACGATTTTCGACTTCGCGTTGATAGGACCCATTGAGGACTTGTATGCGCAGCCGGCGCAGCAGGTTAACTCAGCTCACGTCGTCAGCTCACAACCAGACTCAGCTGAATCAGCCCAGGACATACGTCAGAGTCTGGAAAGGTTCTGGGAGTCTGAGGAGCCCCTCCCTCAATCTCACACTCATAATGATCCCCTGGAGGAACAATGCGAGGAAATCTGCCGCTCTACCACAACACGCGATCCCTCAGGCAGATATACGGTTGCTCTGCCCTTTCTAAAGGACGCCCCTCAACTAGGTAAAACTCACCCTATCGCATTACGCAGATTCCTCAATATTGAGAAGAAGCTAATGGCGAACCCGTCTCTGCGTTCTAAATACGTCGACTTTATGGCCGAATACATCGACTTAGGGCACATGGCTCCCTGTCACCCAAATACATTCGCCCATAAACCTCACTTCTACATCCCTCACCATGGCGTATTTAAGTCAGGGTCGGACAAGCTGCTCCAATGGTGTCAGCATAAATGAATGCCTACACACAGGCCCCGCCCTTCAACAGGACATTGTGGACATCATCATGTCCTTCAGAACGCATCCAGTCGTTTTCAGCACGGACATCCAGAGGATGTTCAGAAATGTGCTGGTTGCCCCAGACCAGAGACGGTATCAGCTGATACTATGGCGGTCCTCACCAGATCACCCTCTGCTCACCTACGCCCTCAATACAGTCACGTACGGCTTAAGATCAAGCCCCTATCATGCAATCCGCACCCTGCTCCAGCTGGCTGATGATGAAGGCCATCGCTACCCTCTAGCCGCTCAGGTTCTTCGCAAGTCTATCTTCGTGGATGACATCTTGTGTGGTCATGACACGGTTGAATCCGCCCAAGCACTTCAGGGCGAGTTGATGAGTCTGCTAGACCTAGGCGGCTTTCAGCTCAGTAAGTGGACATCTAACTCGCCTAAGCTGCTCGAGAGATTTCCCGACAACCAATGCGACATGCCCAAGGACTTCGACATGAACCCAGAGTCCACGTCCATTAAGGTCTTGGGTATACAGTGGAACCCTCAGTCAGACGAGTTCACCTACCGCATCTCTCTGCCCCCCATCACACATGTCACAAAGCGGTCTATTTTAAGCACCGTAGCCTCACTTTATGACCCAAACGGCTGGGTTTCCCCCGTTATCTTCCGCGCAAAGCTGCTGCTTCAGCAATTGTGGCTACTGAAGCTGGAATGGGATGAGCCCACTCCCTCTGAAGTACAAACGGAGTGGCACCACATCTCAGAGGATCTGCCGCTGTTGTCTAGCATTCGCTTCCCTCGGCACATTTGTGCAAACAAAGGCTCAGCTGCATACTCGCTTCACGGGTTTGCAGATGCCTCTGAAGCCGGGTTTGCCGCCGTTGTTTACCTCCATGAGCTCGATGCCTCCGGAGATACTTTGGTACACTTGATTGTCGCCAAGTCGCGAGTCGCACCAATCAAGAACCGCCTCACATCCCCAAGTTAGAGTTGTCGGCCGCCACTCTACTCTCCCAGCTCATGATCCGTGTGTCGGTTCAGTTATCGGCCCATATCAGTATACAACAACACATATGTTGGTCAGACAGTATGATAGTCCTGGCCTGGCTCAATACACCGCCTCACCGTCTTCAACCCTTTGAAGCCAACAGGGTAGTCAAAATCAGCTCAGGCTTACCAGAATGTACCTGGCGACACGTACCTTCCGAGCTCAACCCGGCAGATTGCGCAAGCAGAGGGATGTCTGCGCAATCCCTGTCAGCCCACGACCTATGGTGGTCTCCCACGTGGCTTGGACAGCCTTTTGAGTCTTGGCCTGCGATGCCCTTAGCTCTGGGCCATCACGCCCTGCCAGGCCTTAAGCCCAAACACGTCCCGTCACTGGTCACAGTGCCCGGTCTTGACTTTGACCTGCTCACTCGGTTCAGTTCACTAGACAAGCTCGTCGGAGTGACAGCTTGTCTAAAACGCTTTCTGCACAACTGCAGACACCACCCAGATTCGCGACGCTCAGGCCCCTTGTACGTCAGTGAACGAAGAGAGGCCCTACTTTACTGGGTGCGCAGTGTTCAGCACAATGAGTTTGCGGAGGACATCCACCGACTTCAAACTGGCAAAATCTGCTCCGTCAGACTCCAGCGGCTGTCACCTCTCATTAAAGATGAGCTCCTTAGAGTTGGTGGACGACTGTCCCATGCGTCTATCCGATATGACGCGCAGCATCCGCTCATACTTCCCAGCTCTAGCCCACTTGTAGACCTCATCATTGACCACTACCACAAAATACACTGCCACCCCGGCGCTGACACTTTACACGCTATCCTACGCCAACAATTTTGGATATTGTCCGCGCGCCGTATTATTAGACACCGAGTCTTTAAATGCATTAGATGCTTTCGATGCCGGGCCCAGCCGCAAGCGCACCTTATAGCCGATTTGCCAGCCAATAGAGTTACGCCTCAGCCCGTATTTAGTCAAGTCACAACGAATTTTGCCGGCCCATTCCTCGTTAAATCGAGTACCCTACGTAATGTTAAACTCTTAAAAGCGTACTTTTGTATATTCGTGTGCCTCTCAACTAAGGCAGTTCATTTGGAACCGGTCTCGGACCTTAGCACGGAAGCGTTCCTCGCGGCATTACAGCGTTTTATAGCACGCCGCGGTGCCCCGGTTCTCATCCGCTCGGACTGCGGTACAAATTATGTAGGCGCTAGAAATCAGCTCATCGAAGTACAAAACTTTCTTGCCTTGAACAATGACACGATTGCGCACAAGTTCGCTGGTCAGCAAATTACTTGGTTGTTAAACGTCCCTAAGGGACCATGGTTCGGTGCGTTACACGAGATCAACGTAAAATCAACAAAGCAACTTTTATATCGCGTAATTGGCGAACAGCACCTCACATTCGAGGAATTCTCTACACTTTTAGCACGAATCGAAGCTGTCCTTAACTCTAGACCTCTCTGCCCACTTTCGTCTGATCCTTCAGACTTTGAGCCGCTTACGGCCGGACATTTCATTATAGGCCGCCCACTAACGGCCCTTCCCGAACTATCCGTGGAAGATAGGCCGATCTCCACACGTAGGCGATTCCAGATGGTACAGGCCCTTTCCCAGCGCTTCTGGACGCTGTGGACCCAGTCCTACCTGCATACCCTTCAAACCCGCTCCAAATGGTTGTCCCCATCCTCCCCTCCCCGAGTCGGCGAGCTCGTCCTCATCAAGGAGGACAACCTGCCTGCCCTTCAATGGAGACTGGGGCGCATTACTCGCACCCTGCCTGGGAAGGATGGCGTCGTGCGGGTGGTGGACCTGGACACCGCCAATGGACACCTCCGGAGGCCTGTGTTCAAGATTGCCAGGCTCCCTCTGGATGAAACCACCCCTGGGGCCCGGGAAGATGTTTGCGCCACAGCGCAACGAATAACCGTCTCTGCGCCGGTCAATTAAAGTGCATATTGGTGCAACGAATGTGCAACGAATAATCGGCCAATCAGAGGGAGGTGACAAATATACAAGTCGAACCTCTTGGACCGCGAACATCACGCGCGGTCGCCCAGCAGTGTGCTTAGAGCGTTCCAGGCGAACCCACGCGCGCGCGCGCAAGAACTCAGCCTTCGAAATAAAGCAATACCACTAATAGCAGCTCGCCCCCCGGTTCCTGTGACTCATCATCCCTGTAAGTACTTTATTCCCTTATACCTCCTGCCTAACCCTTATTTCGCCGCTGTTACTGCGAACGCCTTTCGCCGTAACAAGTTATTTAATTTTCATATTCAATTTATTGGCCATAAACATAACAAGGTTTGTTACAAGGCAAGTCAATTAACAAAAAAAAATATCAGTAACAATTTACAGAAAAAAACAATCAAATTTTTAAGAAAACATAAAACATCCTACTAATATTATAAACGCGAAAGTTTGTATGTATGGATATTTGTTACTCTTTCACGTAAAAATTACTGAATAAATTTGGATGAAATTTGGTAATCAGATAGTTTATAACCTGGAATAACACATAGGATACTTTTTATCCCGATATTCCCACGGGAACGTATGGATGGATGTTTGTTACTCTTTCACGTAAAAACAACTGAATGGATTTGGATGAAATTCGGCATACAGATAGTTTAAACCTGGATTTTTTCACATAGAATACTTTTTATCTCGATATTCCCACGGGAACGGGAAACACGCGGGTGAAACCGCGAGCGGCCGCTTGTGAATAAATAAATGTCAATTAATAATTTAAATGTTTATATTAAACTGTAAATGTCATTATAACCATTTAGAAACACATTAAATCAAATAAATTAGTAATCAAATAATCAAAAGTATTTAAAGATATTACTATAAAATTTACACTAAGGTTTTAATAATTTTTGCAATAAGTTGATTCAGTCATTTGCATTGTCATATATTCATGAACAGAATAAAAAGTATTATCCTCGAAAAAATCTTTAAATATTTTCCAAAAAGGACCGTGATCCAGCCTTGATACACTCTGCTTTTTGACTTTGTCCAACCTCGTTTTTGGATGTACTAATTTATCTTATCTTTATTGCGAAGATTGTGTCTCTTCAATAGGTGGTCTTTCTGTTCGTATATTTCTAATAAACTAGTAAATACTATATACAGTGATATAACAGTTATTTTTTTTCTTGCCTGAAGTACTTTTTAACAGATGTACGTTTCCTCAAACCATTTATTATTCTGATAGCTCTTTTCTGTGATACTAAAACGTTTTTAATTTCAGCAGCATTGACCCATACGATAATTGCATATCTTATATTAAAGTGAATATAAGCATAATACACAGTTACATGTGTGCTTTTATCTAGTAAGGGTTATAACTTAATTTACTTACTTATTTATTTACATTTAAATAGTTGTATAGTAAATCTCGCGACAACCTTTTATATCACACAAATTGTGTAATGACATTATAAGTTGATGGTAAAAGTTTTAAGGTAAAAGTTATTTTTTTTCTTTTTAGAGCATTTAAATAAAAACTTGTTTTTTAAAAAGGTTTTACTTTTAATTTATTTTTTACTTTTTAGTTATCCCTGGACACGTTTCTCACCTGTTCATCTCACTGAACGTGTAAACAAAATTTATTCACGTCTATCAAACCACCACCACCCACCACCCACCAAAAACGGTTTACCCATTAAGACGAATCAAACTCGACGCGGTTGTGCGCTTAATTACTGATTTCCTATGGCGATCTTGCAGCTCCATCATCAGAGCCCGAATCAAACGAGCCTTGACTCGATGGGGTTGCGTCCTTTCTTTACTGAGTTCCTGGGACCACCTTCTACCTTCACCATTAGATCAGACCCTGGTAGCCATCTAAAAACAAACTACTCGTCAAGACTATTCAAACGAATCAAACGAGCCCAAACTCGATGAGGTTGTGTTTTTTTATTGCGAAGTTCCTATGGCCACCTTCCTGTTCCATCATCAGAGCAGCATCATGTCATCACAATATTGAATTGTCACGCGATTTACATTATGTACATATGCTTAAATTTTAGTTCAATCGGTAATCGGGAAGGGGATCAAAATTAAGTTGCAAGATTTCACCCGAATAAACATACATTGCAAGTTAAATAAAAGCTTGATTATTCATACAAACGGTATAGTTATCCACCATTTTACAAGTCCAGAACTGATTATTTACACTTTTATTATTACTATTACTACATACTAGTTACAGTTTATTCCACTTAAAACAATTTCGTAAGAAATGTACAGGAACACAAAACAAAATTATGGCGTGCTTTGTGCAGGCCCTCCGTTTGTATGTCCACTGGCCGAGCGAGCGTAAACCGGGTTTATCCAGTGGCGGCGCGTACGCGACGCAGCGGCTAGTGGACACGCACACATGCGCCGTATATGTATTATTTGACTAGCGACGGCGCTGTTGTATGAAGCTTTGACTCTTCCGTTCGTTTCTTGACTCATGTGCTGCTGCTAAAGGCTATCATCATACCAGCATAAAATTAATCAGATATTAAGAAAATGGACTAAGAAAATATGATCTGAATATTTTATTACAACCAGGCTGTTTTGTCTTCTAAATATTCCTTTACTGTATAATAACCATTCTTAAGTATACAAGATTTTACATGATTTTTAAACTTATCTATAGTTAAATCTAGTACAGTACTTGGTATTTTATTACGATAGTGTGCCCCAAGAAAGAGCCGAGAACCTTGTGTATCTGAAAAAAAAGTTTTGCTAACAGTAGCATAAATTTCAGCTACTAGTAACATAGAAAAGGCGACTACTAAACTGAGTGCTACCAGTAGCAAAAACCAGTTTTGTAAAATAAATTACTTAAGTGTTACAGTTAACTGAAAATAAACAAATTTTGTTTTAAGCTGTAATTTCATAGCCATTGTAATAATGACAAAACTGTTAAGTTAATTTTTAGAACTTCGTTCACTTATTTGTAGCCAATTTGTTTGGTTAAAAATAGGTAAGCTTTCACGTTATCAATACATAAATATATTTATCTAATAGTAAGGAAACTGTTTAACAATATTTGTTACTAGGGAGTTATTGGGCATTCTACCCTACCTTCATTCGTTCGGGCTCGTGCCGAGCCCTCACTCACTGCGGTGGGGTAGAATACCCAATTACTCATATTGGTGATCCCTTTCTTATAAACAGGACTGTTTAAATATTGTAGAAATATACTTTAAGCTCATTTTATTGAAACACACTAAACACTGCGGTCGGTTTCATACTTTGTAATGAAATTTGTGAAACAAAAGGAATCATTAAAATTAGAGTGTATATGTCCTCCGGTTTCAAATAAGCCAAAGCGCCATGGTAAATTATTACCAAACACTATACGTTGTATTGTTTGTGGTCCATCAAACTGTGGGAAGAGACCAACTTAGTTATAAGTTTGCTATTACATGAAGATGGTCCACGCTTTCGTAACCTTTACGTGTATTCAAAATCTTTATATCAACCTTAATACATATGCCTAGAAAAGGTGTTGGGTATGGTTGCAGGCACATCTTATAACAAATACAGTAATAACAATGACATTTTGAGTCCACACGAAGCTATGCCAAATTCAATTATTTTATTCGACGATGTTGCTTGTGAAAATCAAAATAGTATTAGAGATTATTTTGCGATGGGGCGTCACCAGAACATTGATTGTTTCTATATTAACCAAACTTATACCAAAATACCTAAGCAACTGGTAAGGGACAATTCTTACCTAATAATATTATTTAAACAAGACGATATTAACTTAAAACATGTTTATGATGAACATGTAGGGTCAGACATGACATGGTCTCAATTCCGTAAAATGTGCTCAACTGTTTGGAATAAACCTTTCAGTTATCTTGTAATCAATAAGGACTGCGAACGAAATAATGGATGTTACAGAATGGCTTTTGATACATTTATTGTGCTAGATTAAAATACATAAATGTCTGTTGTACTGATATTGTACCACTTTCATTCATGATTTGGAACCGAGTGGAATCCTACTAAAATGGAAAGAGATCTTAAACAAAAAATTGTAAAATCTGCAAAGGCTGTAAAAAGAAAGGTTGAAATGACAAAGGATTTAAAAAATACAAGTGACATGACCTTGAAAACAATATTGAAACCCATCGTTGAACCGCTTAACCTATTAGCAAACAAAAACAATGAGCAGCATCATGAAGAAGGTTTGAATAATGAAATTGTTCCAAAAAAAGTAAAAGTAATGAAAGCGAGGCATTACACTATTCTAGCGACGATTTTAATGAAATTAGCACTGAAGAAGAAGATGACACTGATAATGAATTGTATCAAAAATCTAACAAAACCCTATGTGTACCTTGTGATGAACACAATGTAAGCGAAGGATCGTTTAAATCTCTTCAGTCATCACCGAACGATAAAAATCAATCACTGTCATGGTCTACATCATCTGAAGTAATGAAAGACGTACCTTATGGGATTAAAAACGATCGAGGAAAACTGATGCTTGGAAAAAATCGCGTTTACGACGATGGCGAAATTTTGAAAATTGGGAACCAAAGCTTTAAGAAAACTCCTGGCTTAAAAGAATTATTGTACAAAAAGAAACCTAATTTAGATGTTATCACAGACAATGACTTACAAAATTACAAAATGCTACTAATCGATACCAATGCACACAGACGTAATTTTGATCCATCAAAACAATTAATTAGCAACAAAGGATTTAAATACATGAATATTATTAAGCCAATGTTTAAATTCTCACGAAATGCAGCTACTAGTCTCGAAAGTCTTTCACAGGGAAAAGGTATTAAGCTTTTAAAAAAAGTTATGAAAGACACTGATTATGTTTATTGGGATGATCCAAATGAGCTAGTTGACCCGTTAAAACTATTATTTGCATCACGAAATGCAAGTAACACTGGTTTGGATAATGAAGTTATTGCAATAATCGAAGAGCTTTACGAAGCTGGCATCATTAACAAAAAAAATATAAGTAGCATGCAACTCTAAATTTCAGCAGTTGAATTACAGTACACAGCGTATAAACACGGTAATGAATTTGGACAAATTTGGTCATCACGTTCACAAGCGTTTACGACTAACAGAATACATTGATACTTTGAATGATGCGTTAAAAAAATCAGAAACGGGTCATTACGATTTGAAATCTTCAAAATTGAAAGGTCTGACGTCACCAGAGAAGGACGATGAAGCCGTAAATAAAGCATATATGGATAAAACTGTTCAAGAGCTCAGAAATGAAATAAATAAGGTTCATAGTCTTGTTCAAGTCTACATAAAGAACTTAGAAACAGCAAGTTCAGAACGTTTGTTTACTACGTTTTATACAAAGTCTGAAATAGATTACATGATTAAGACAAAACAAAGTAAAAATGAGTAAAAAGGATATAGTCGACGAACTCCACAGATCGGCAAGAAAGAATTTTAGTCGTCGATGTACAATAATAAAAGGAATAGATGATTTATGGCAAGCTGATCTTATAGATTTCCAAAAATATTCACATTTCAATAAAGGATACAAGTACATTTTAGTATTAATTGATGCATTGTCAAAGTATGTATGGGTGTATCCTCTGAAATCAAAAGCGATGAAATGTGTTTCGAATGCAATTCAAAATATATTAACTAATTCATCTCGAAAACCTAAAAATTTACAAACAGATCAAGGCAAAGCGTTTTACAATGTTATCTTTGAACAATTAATGAGAAATTATAATATTAATCACTATTCCAGTTATTCTACAAAAAAAGCATCTATAGTAGAACGAGTAACAAGGACATTGAAATGTAACATTTATAAACTATTTAGTTTATGTGGTCGATATCAATGGATTGAAAAAAATTTGAATCATGTGGTGCAATGTTATAATAATACTATTCATCGTATCACAAAATTTAAACCTATTGATGTTAATAGAGCAAACCAGATGGTTGTTAAATCTAATATTATTAAATCACAAAGACATAACATAAATAAGAAACCGAAATTTTAAATTGGTGATCATGTGCGTGTTAGTAAATACAAAGGAGATTTTTACAAAGGTTACACTCCTAACTGGTCCACGGAAATATTTAGGATAGTGAGAGTGAATCATACGAACCCAATCGACTTATCATTTAGAAGATACACATAAACAGAAAATCTTGGGATCTTTTTACGAATATGAATTACAGAGAACTAATTTTCCAGATCTTTATTTGATCGAGAAAGTAATAAAGAGAAAAGGAAATAAGCTTTTTGTGAAATGGTTGGGTCGTAGTGACAAAGAGAATAGTTGGATTAACAAGAATGAATTGGTTTTATGATATAAATTAGGCATTCTATCTGTATGCAATCAGTTTGAAAAATTCGATGAAGGAAGGAAGTGGTATTATTAATAACCTCATAAATAATCTACCGTTTGAGTTACATCTACCGGGATACCAATTTTGTGGTCCTGGCACAAAACTTCAGAAACGCTTACTGAGAGGTAATCGGGGTGTAAATAAGTTGGATCAAGCTTGTATGCACCACGACATTGCCTACAATAACAACGATTTGAATATTCGACATAAAGCAGATTTAGAACTTTTAAATATGGCTAAGAAAAGATTGAAATCAAAGAATGCTGGAAAAGGAGAAAAAGTTGCATCATGGATTGTAAAAAATGCGATGAACGCAAAACTTAAACCGACCGTACTCCTTCTGGACCGTACTCCAGAAGGAGTACGGTCGTTTATGTCAAAGGTGAAAAAAATAAAAAATCAATTATAGAAAATCAAATCTAAAGACAACCATATCGCTATAAACTTCGCATATGCTGCTGCAAAAAAACTATTCACTAATAAAAAAAGTACACGCTTGCCACGATGTATTCCTATTCCGAAAAGGGGAGGCATTTTGCCTCTTATTCCAATTTTCGCTGGATTATCAGCCCTTGGTTCACTTGCTGGAGGTGCGGCAGGTATAGCAAAAGCTGTCAATGATTACAAGGTTGCTCAAAAAAACCTTCAGGAATCTGAACGACATAACAAGATGATGGAAGCTGTTGCTCTCGGAAAAGGACTGTATATCCGGTCTCATAAAAAAAGAGCTGGTTTATACCTTAATCCTTCAAAAAACTAATTCATCGGCTATCTAAACGAGCTCTCACTAATTTAGATATTTTAGACCATGCTACCGACATTCCATACTTTTGAGGAGTTTTTATTAGAGATAAATTACCTTTGAAACCAAGAAAAATAGAGTGTGCTGTAATAAATTTAGATAGATCTGATAATCCTGGAACTCATTGGGTAGCCTACGTTGAACAAAATGACTATTGTTAATATTATGATAGTTTTGGTAATTTAAAGCCACCATTAGAATTGATGAATTACTTAAGAAACATGTCTATGAACTATAATTATGTACAGTATCAAACATTTGATACAATAAACTGTGGTCACTTTTGTTTAAATTTTTTAAGAGACTTTTGGAAAAATCATTTATAATAAGTATGAAATAAAAAACTTTGTCAGTACAAAAATGTCTTTCACTGTGTCAATAACTGGTAGAGGAGAATCCTTGATAACAAACTACTCCCCTACTTTACAATTACAAGGAGAATATGAGTGTGGACTCTTGTATTTTTCTACTTTTAACTCCATTCCTAATATTGATGAAAGAAATAATAAATTTTATTATGGTAAAGATGGAGTTATTGAAATACCTGAAGGATCATATGAACTTCAAGATATTTGTGATTTTCTTAAAAGTAACATCAAGAATGCTGTGTTAAAATTAACTTGCAATAACAATACATTAAAAACAAGAATTTATTGTACTGAACATGTTCGCTTCGATAAAAATGACTCCCTAAGCATAATTTTGGGATTTGGTATGGAAACAGTAAAGGCTAATATAAGTACTGATTCTCGGTATCCTGTCAGCATTTTATCAACAACTATCGCGCGCATCGAATGCGATGTAATCAGCGGATCATTTGTGAACGGAAAAGCAAGTCATATAATTTATGAATTTATACCAAACGTATCACCAGGTAATAGAATTATTGAAATACCTAAAAACTTAATTTATTTTCCAGTCAACCAAAGTACAATAAGTGCAATTAATATAAG
Organism: Scoparia ambigualis; assembly: GCA_963921215.1. Taxonomy (NCBI): domain Eukaryota; kingdom Metazoa; phylum Arthropoda; class Insecta; order Lepidoptera; family Crambidae; genus Scoparia; species Scoparia ambigualis. The sequence continues at coordinate 25,410,726 of OY992503.1, forward strand.
GTTGTTAGACGCTGAAAATAAGCCAATCAATTTGCGTGGTGAAGAAGTACAGTTGTATTTACATTTAAAAAAAATGATAATATTTAATCCTTAAATTAATAGGCTTGTTAAAATTAATATTTTAGTATTTGTCAACCAGCGTCATATGATAACCGTATTGAAAGTTTTGAGTACCATTCGTACAAATTATACGTGACAAGTTTCAATAAGAACAATGAAATACGAATACCCATTAATCAGCAAGATTTATACGTTCTGCCTGCACTCAGCAGTTTGTATATTGAGGGCAGAGCGGATGTTTACAAATACACCAGCACTTCTAAAGAAAAAGAAAGTGTGATGAGTGTGCATTTTGTGAATAACCCAGCGTTATTTCTTTTTGAAGACATCCGATATGAACTCAACGGAGTAGAAATAGATAAAGTTAAAAATGCAGGAATTACTACAACTATCAAGTCTTATCTTTCGTTTAATGGAAATTAGTCCAAATGCGCAAAAGTTTGGAGATGGTCTACTACAGGTACAAACACTGACAACAATGGAGTATTTTCCACATCTATACCATTGAGTAAAATATTAGGTTTTGCAGAAGATTATGACAAAATTGTAATGAACTGTAAACATGAGTTAGTACTTTTGAGAAGCAATACAAATCTTAATGTTTTAAAATTAAATGCAGGTGAAGTTGTGGAGGATATTGTAATAAGTAAAATCGTTTGGCGAGTTCCTCACATTAAGGTGTCGGATCGTGAAAGAATAAATCTATTAAAGTATTTAGAAAAAGATCGTCCTATACAGCAAATCCAGTCCCTTCCACGCACTTCGCACTGTCAAGCAGCTCGCCGCCGATGAGGGGAACAATCACCCGAAGGCTAAGGAGACTGTAGAAACATTACATTGGCCGCTTGGAGCAGTAGAAGAAGTTTTCCCTGGGTCAAATGGGATCACCCGGATAGTTCGTGTTAAGACCGCAACTGGCTCTTACTTACGACCAGTTATTCGTCTTTGTCCTTTACCTAATCAACAGTAACATCAATCACATTCGAATTAAATAATTAGAATTTAGGTGGCATTATAGTTTATTTAGCAGTTTAGCTTAAAGGCAATTATATAGGTAATTGTTCTTTCTTTTTTTTGAAGGTAATCCTTCAAGCCTCTGTATAGTTTATAGTATCTGCTAGTTAAAATGCGTTTCGTTATTAGTTTTAGTAATATTATTTCGCTTTACGATTTTTCTTTACCCCGGACTTCTAAAAATATAACATTTACTGGAAAATAATGAGAAAAAATTAAGGAACCAACTATGCAAATAAGGTACCAAAACATGAATATTGTGGGGTTGTACGACAGTACGCGTTCTCTTTTAATTTACAAATAATTGTCTAGTGATAGTTTTAAAAACTATAGCTATACCCACACAACTTTTTTGAGATATTGTTTATAACACTCTCCCTTTGGTCCATAATTTGGTCCACGTCATCGGTTACCACATATTGTGCACTAAGGAGAGTATTATTATCGTCCGACTCACTAGACACTTGTGATTCTAAGTCTATAATTTGGATCTTTATCAGCCGCCGTCCTTTAGTTTTATCACTTTTTAAAACAAACGATTGCTGCTGCCTATGAAAATTCTTCAAAAAGCTTCTTTTCTTCGGTTGCCTTTTGGAAGCCGTTTGTTGTTTGCGAATCTTATGAAGTAACGGCGAATCCGGTCGTTCTACCAACCAAGGCGGGAACATTTGGCTGAATCCTTCTAGCGGGTCTTGCGCATCTTGCAAAACCGGAGAAGGTGATCGTTCAAGGCCTTTGCTTGTCACATGGAGCAAGCTTTGGCTTGGCACGATGTCTTGGGTACTGTTGCCTTGGGAATTCTGAAAAAATAAAAAATAAAAATGAGTTATTTACTGTAAATCTACTATAGAGAAGAATAACATTTTAATCATCACGTTGAACTTTTTAAAATAACTTACCATGTTATTGACACGCTGCTTTGTTGCTGTTTATTCCGCTTTTTTTTATGTAAATAAATTTGTATTTCAGTATGATGCTATTTTATACTCTAAGTAAGTACTTATATAGGCATTGACTTAGGTGTTAGTGTGTCTGTAAAATAATTCCTATTGCTGAGGCAGCAGCAAACGCATGCCATGAAACACAAACTTGTCAGGACTCGAACTCGTTACCTATTTTCAACTATAGAGTGAATTATTGATATCGTAATTTAATTGCACAATAGGCAGTTTTGTTAGCTATTGACTCACATATAATTACAGATTTATTGGTGTGATTCTTATTACAATGATGCATGTTTGTGTCGCTGTGCAATTCACGTTCGCACTTGTCTTTATAGCATTCTTGATATCATGAAAAAACAATGATTGTGTAGATGATGATTAGAACCTAAATTTTATAAGGTAAGTAGAAAGGTTAAGCAACTTTTGCAAAGTAGGTCGCCGGATGGGTTACCAAAAACTTATAATCTCGAGCTCCTCCGTGCTTCGGAAGGCTTGTTAAGCCGCTGGTCCCGCCTGCATTAGCAATAATCAGCAACCACCAATCCACAATTGACCCGCGTGGTGGTTTGACCCGTTTTCCCTATCCATCCATAGGGAAGAATCATGTCCCAGCAGTGGGGACATAAAATGAGCTGATGATGATGAAGTATTAAGGTTTTATAAAGAAAACAAATATTTATATTTCATGAACTTTATTAGGTACGTAATATTGATGTAGCACAATTACATTATATTTTATACAAGGCAAACTTAAATTTAATTAATATAAAAAACATAGGTACAGATTTACATAAAACACATACACAATATAATAAAAGTATACATAGAGAAAACTAACAGACAATCAAAACAACCATTGGCAGAATGTACCAGACTCCTAAACCTATATGAAATGTAGTGTTAAAAATACTGTCATGTCATTTTTGTTTTCTTGTCCATGGACTATAAGCCATTAGCACTATTACGTAATGATCACATCCTCACAATTAGTGGTCCGAAATCAATGCGTTCCATACACAAGCCAAAAATAACAATTCTACATAATTGCTCACTCGTTCCTTGGTTTTATGTTGTTAAAAACTTGGTGAAGCTAGAGAAATAAAGCAACAACGTGAATGGGAAGAACGTGTTACGAAACGGTAGACATTTCCAGTAAGTGAAATACATAAATACGCTTAAAAATACTTGAAATAGGCCTAAACAGTACAGATAAGTACACATATGAAAAACTATTATGCCGTTAAACAATCATTAAACAGCGCTTGTCTATTTCCAGGTTTCACCACTCGGGGAAAGCGATATTTACCGTACAAAACAAACTTATGTTCTATTAATATTTTATAGTAGGTACGTATGATGTAGCATAATTACATTATATTTTATGCAAGACAAACATTATTATTCTATTAATAATTTATAAACTTTATTAAAGCATGTAGCACATATTAACATAACATTGAAGATGTACTCACACTTTGAATTTACTTATCTAAGACATAACATATCTTTTTTAAATTAACAAATATTAAATAAAACTCAACAATTTATAAAAAATTTATAACAAGAAAAATGTTAAAAATTCAATATACTTGTATGTCCCCATGCTTTAGTAGAAACTTTGTCATTTGATATTAACCGCTTAACATCATCGCTAGATAGAGCAATTTTATTCACAGCACATGTAAAAATTTTGTGTTTAATTGATTTAAACAGAATATTTGTTCTACGAACAATGTCTCCATTAAAAAAGTGTTTTTTCATAATCTGTAACATTGAACTTACGTACAATGTTTTTTTTAATACCCTTTGCTTTCTTGATTGTGCTGTCTATAGTTTTAATGCAGTATAGCTTTGAACGAAGCCCTACAAATTCAGATATAATTTTTCCTCCCATTTCGTCTTTAAATAAACCTGGAACTTTTTTATTTTGAATTGGTAAGGCAAATTGATTCGTTTTACAATAATTACTTGTATCAAAGTAAGGTAAAAAATTATTTTTTAAATCTTTATAAAAATCATCTGTTTGTATGTGGTAAACAAAACTGTCGGTGTTCGTGTAACACATCCGCACATTAGTGTTGTAAAAAGGTTTAATAATGGAATAATGGAAATTATACATAAGGCTTTTTGATAATTCTAAAACAGTGAAGCCAATGTATATTGGTTTATTCATAAATATTTGCTCGGGTTTTAACTGCACTGCTACTAAATTTTCTGTAAATACCGATGAGCTATGAAAATTTGGACGTGCAATAAGCTGTTGCGCACTTTTTCTTTTTTTAGTTACATTGTCCTGATCTAACCACTGCCGGCTGTAGCAAAAATAAACTAAAAAAATATATTAAGATAAATAAGTACATTAAGAAAACGCAAAAACTAGTTAAAAAGCACAAATTTTTTATTAAAAATGTAAAATTAAATAGAGAAAGATTGTACTTAATTGACAAATTAGATATATACTCGTCACAACTACACAATAAAAATTTAAAATATAAAAATGATACACAAATTCTACAAACTAAAATTGCACACCTAGAGGACTCGCTTATATCTATTACTAAGCAATATGATCTTTCACAAGGTCAAATAAAAGAACACATGTTGGCCATTGATGAACTGGTAGTCCTGTGTAATGGTAACAATGAAGGGATTGATTCACTCACAAGTAATTGTAAATGTAAACAGTTACCAAGCCGTTCATCAATCCCATGTGATGCTTCCTCTGTCGAATTGATTGATGTTTCTTCCAAAGGTTCCCTTACTCAGTGCACAATTAAAAATGTACCACAACTTATACCAACCAACCAGATTCCATGTAAGACAGATTGTAATAGTGACTTGGTAATATTTAGTGATGAATTTGGTAAAAACATGGGTCGGTTGTTATTTGACTTGGGACATTCAGTTATCAATTATTGTATACCGGGTGCTTCTTATCAACATATTTTGAAAAAAGCTGTAGAACATAAATATAAACCCAATAGCACCTTATTATTATTTGTTGGTAATAGAGGTAATCTGAACAAAACAAGCCTTCTAAAATGTTTAGAATGTTTGAATAAGTTAATTGTAAAGAAAATTATATTGTTTACATTACCTTATTGTAGTAGTTTGCCACAGGAGGAAAATTCTATTAGACATAAGCTTAACCTGACATTACATTTATTTTGCAAAAATGACATAATGCATTTAATTGACACTAACAATTATGTTAGTAATTTTTATTTGACAAGAGATAGTTATTATCTGGCAAATTATTTTAAGCGACAAATAGCTTTATCGCTATCCTATTGTATTCAAACGTCAGCCAAAAACTTGGCTAAACAAGTTGCTTCTATTGAGCAATGTATATTTGACATAGACGTCAGTAGTGTTTCTACTGACATTCCAATTAATTATTTAAATTAAATTATATGACAAAAGAGGAAAACTCTTGCGAAATGTTTGTTAATAAAATGAAATTAAATGAATGTAATTAAATTTAAAAAGTGTACAATCTTTAAACATTGTCCACCAGAACATCCAAGGAATGATGGGCAAAGATTTGGAGATTGAATTGTTCATGAACTGTAATAAAATTGATATTCTTTGCATAACAGAACACTGGCTTAAAGACCATCAGTTCATGTTCAATTTTAAGAATCATTTGGTAGGAAGTTCGTTCAGTCGAGGAAATGCAATACATGGTGGCTCCTTAATTATTGTTAGTAAAAAGTTTAAATTAAAGGAACGCAAAGACATAGTGAGCCTCTCGGTTGAGCGAACAATAGAAATAGCGTGTGTGGAGTTGGAGCAGTTTGTTGTATTAAGTGTGTACAGACCTCCTTCAGCATCATATGATTTTTTCGAAAAAGTTATGGATGAGGCATTACATAAAGTCCGTAATGTAGGTAAAACAATAATTGTTTGCAGGGATTTTAATATTAATTTGTTAGAAAATTCCACGATGTCAACTAAAATTAAAAACCTATTTCTATCATACAACTTGAATCATTTATTTTTGGAGCCGACAAGAATAACTGCCACTTCGGCCACCTGTATTGATAACATATATACAAATGTAAAACCACTGGCTAAGCAAATTATTAATAACCTGGACTCTGATCATTGTGGCCAAATGGTCAGCTTTCCACACCAGCGTAAACAAGTGACGAAAAAGAATATCACTGTTGTACCAACAACTGCAGGTCGGCTGGAACGCTTTAAAAGCAATCTAGATACAAAATTAAATTATTTAGAATACAATGACAACCCTAATGTCTATTATAATATTTTTTTTTACATTTATTGTTCAGAATTTAATAAAACTTTTATTCCAAAAAAGATCTCAGTTAGTGGTACTGTAACTTTTAATGAATGGGCTACAATTGGTATTCACAGAAGTAGGAAACGCCTTTATGAACTTTATGGTGAACGCAACTATAACACCAGCGATGACTTCAAATTATATGTTAAAAGTTATTCAAAGTTATTCAAAAGAGTATGTCGATTAGCCAAGGCAAACTATCTGAGTTCTAAGATTAAGAATAGTAATGACAAAATATTAATGACATGGAATGTTATAAATAATGAAACAGGAAAGGTCAAAAGTCGTAATAATGAGTACAATTTAAATTGTGATAATAAAACCTTTACTTCTGATGCTGATGTTGCTGCAGCATTTGAGAGGTTTTTTACTGACATTCCAGTTTCAACTACAAAAGCCTTGATTTCCTCCCCCACTGTAGCTGAATCTGTTTTGAAGGAGAATGTTAAAGAATGTGAAAATAATTTCAGTTTTCAAAAAATTTGTGTTATAGATATATTAAAAACATTTAACACTCTCAATAAAAAGAAAACTGCTGATCTGTGGGGTAATTCCGTGGACGTCGCTAAATCTGTAATTATGACAATAGCTCCAGTTTTAGCTTGCATATTTAATTGACTGTGGTGTTTTTCCTGACCTCATGAAATATAGTAAAATAATTCCATTATTTAAATCAGGTAGCACTTCTGACCCCTCTAACTTTAGACCTATTTCTGTGTTACCCACATTTAGTAAAATTTTTGAAAAGTTAATGCTAGATCAAATGCAAAGTCATTTTTATAAAAATAAACTTTTACATTGTAAACAATATGGTTTTACTAGGGGTCGCTCTACAACTGACGCCGGTGTTGAGCTTTTAATCCAAATATTTGATACCTGGGAGGAATCACAGGATGCCCTAGGGGTATTTTGTGATTTATCCAAGGCTTTTGATTGTGTTTTACATGAAACTTTGGTCAGGAAGCTTAACCACTATGGAATTAGGGATGCTTCTTTGAGCCTTCTAATCTCATACTTGAGTAACAGGATTCAAAAGGTCGACATTAACGGTAAAAGATCTCCGGGATCAGTGGTTAAAATGGGAGTTCCGCAGGGTTCAATACTTGGTCCATTCTTGTTTTTGGTTTATATTAATGACTTACCTTATTTTGTAAAAGACAGTCATGAGATAGTATTGTTTGCTGATGATACTTCACTTTTATTCAAAGTGAAACGACGACACCCAAATTATGACGATGTGAATAATGCGGTCTCAAAGATTGTTCACTGGTTTAGTGTTAATAACTTGCTATTAAACGAGGGAAAAACCAAATGTGTAAGATTTGTATTGCCTAATGTTAAGCAGGTAATAACTAGTGTACAAATTAAAGATAAGAATGTGAATCCTGTGGACACCACTGTGTTTCTAGGCATCACGTTGGATGCCAAGCTTCAGTGGGGCCCACATATAGCTAAATTATCGAATAGACTTAGCTCTGCGGCTTATGCAGTAATGAAGATCCGTCAGTTAACTGACGTTGATACAGCTAGATTAGTTTATTTCAGTTACTTTCATAGTGTAATGTCGTACGCCATTTTACTGTGGGGAAATGCTGCCGACATTCAAACTATCTTTGTGCTGCAGAAGAGGGCTATTCGAGCAATATATAACCTACAGGCTGGTGACTCTCTCAGAGAGAGATTTAAGGATATAAGTATAATGACAGTTGCATCACAATATATTTATGAAAATCTTGTGTATGTTCATAAAAATATTGAAATGTTTTCAAAAAACAGTGATATTCACAAATTAAATACTAGAAGTAAGAACAAATTAGCAGTGCCTTATACTAGGCTCCATAAAATAAATAATTCTTTTAAGGGTGTGTGTGTACGATTATACAACAAAGTACCAAATGATATTCAGAAATTAGATCTTGATAAATTTAAAATCAAAATCAAAGAAAAGCTTTATAAAAAAGCTTATTATAAAGTGTCGGATTATACAGAAGACAAAACAGCTTGGGTCTGAAATGCTCCAAGTACCTACTCCAACAGCTATTTCTAATTGCCTATAATTAATTTATATAGAGCACCATATTTAATTAAACTATTTACATTCAAATTCATATTTTGTATTTTGTGACCTGGTAACGACATATAATATATATATATTTTGTAAATGTCGTTGCTTCTGTGCGCTGTGGTTTCTTGCGCCCGTTCTTTGCCACAGTTAAAAAATGATGTCCTGAATGGGTGGTAGGTTAAAAAATATTTGGACGTTTCAAAGTACTTATTAATTGAGTTTATTGAATAAATATATTTTGACTATTGACTATTGACTATTGATTAACTAAATGAACTTTGACACGTTTTTCAGTATTTTCAAATGTTTTTCCAAACACACTATTATTCAAAAGTTTGAAAAAATCTTGTATAAAAGTTGATGAACTATCTTGCCTTAGTGTTGTATTTAAATCAATGTATTGTTTCAGATACGGAATTTGTCTGAAAGTGATAACCCGATGAATTTTCTTCAGTATCAATCCATGTTTTAAACAGTTTTTTAAATGAATATAATGTATAACATATGCAAATTTCTCATATAAATTAGGAACGAGTTTATGATTTTTTCCTCCTGGTGGAATGCATTTTTCTGGATAAAATGGTAAATGGTTATGTAAATTATGTAAATGCTTTGGATATTCTAAATCCACTTCAAGTATAAAACCATACTCTGCCTCTGTTGAAATTTGACAAACATCTAAATTATCAATCTAATGTTGATCTAGAAACCGAAAACTGTTCAATGGTAAGTATTGAGACATACTATGACCATACAAATTATTGCAATCTATATATGTTATATAAGAACTAGGTACAGAATTGTCATAATCTGGTAAAAATACATTATTTGCTTTAGCATATCCATGAGAGCATAAACAAACACCACCTCTGATACCACTCTGTAACATTCGGACCATAGCTAAATTATCAATAGGTTCGAGCTGTATCCCTGTCTTTAATAACATCGCGTCAAAGGATAAACTCGGCGCGGTTAAGTAGAAAGCTGGATCTAATTGATAGTGACGTTTGCAAGTCCGTCAAATTTTTTCGAAAATGTCTGCTAATATCAGTTTTCAAATATAAATCCGTGTAACTTCCTAAATCTGAAATATTAAATGTTGACCAAATTAAATGTGCATGACGGTAATCATCTTCAGAAATATCTTGATCAATGAGTGAACAATAAAAATATTTTTTTTCTGTTAGTGACTGTTCTTGATATCGTTCCCACGAGTTCATATATATTCATATGGATATATGCCCTTACGAGTGAGCAGCTTTAATTTAAGTTCACAAGGAAAGTTTTTTTTTTAATATTTGAAGTCTTCTGGCTCCAAAGTATCTGCTAATTTGCTTAAGCTGGTTCCCAAAAACTTGAACGAATCTACAAAACGAAGTTGAAAAAACTCGTTATTTGAAACTGGCACAAACTTTGTAAATGAAATATAATTTTCTTTAGTTTTTGGAATTATTTTTATGCTTCCAGGAGCCTCACCTAACGCTTTAATAAATAAATGGCAGTCGTATCCAGCTAAATTGTGTTAAAAAATATAGGAACAAATGAAGGTCGTTTATATTGCAAATTGCAAAAAGGATGGGCTGCTCCGCGAAATCGAGCAGTCACGTGGCAGTGATCGCGAACTTTATCAGAAAACACAAAATTTTGACAAATGTGGCATCGTGTTGCTTCATTAAAATCGGATTGGTCCTTGTCGGTAAATATCATCGGAGCGTTTGAACTTACTATTTCATATATTTTTTTAACATCTTTTAGTACTAACTCTACAAATCGCGTAACACAATCAGGTCCTCGATGTGATACGTAACGATTATAACTCGAATCATCACAACAAACAATATAATATGCAAACGCTACAGGTACATAGTGATGTAACGTTGTCGTGTTACTAGTAGAACAAGTGGTATCAGAATTAGTTTGCAACATTGATTCAAAATCAGCATAGATACAAAATGGTATATTTTGTTTACGGTTAAAGTTTTTAAATTTAATAACCGAACCTTTATCGGGTAATACTGTCACTACACCGCTACACAAATGGCTATCGACTTCTTCTGAAGTATTGAAAAATTTAAGACACAAATCACAGAAGTATAACTTGTTGTGGTGGGAAGTGATTTGACTTCTAAAAAGTCTGGAACGGTCTTTAATCAAACAGTAATGAGTGTTACTACCATCTTCGAGAAACAATAAATGTATAATTTTGTTTTTGCATTTCATATCGATATCTGATTTATATAGAGGACCTATAATTGTTTTATTATTTTTTAAGCCATAAATTATAACTTTATATTTGGATTATTATTTTCGAAGATCTTTATATCGCGAAAAGTAACAGGAAAACACATTCCAGAAATATTAAACAACTCACAATAATGAGGATAAGATGTAACTCTTTCTGCATGTGTCCTAGCTGGGTGGAGAGCAGCTGTCACGCACCATAAAAAACAACACTGACCTTTATTAGCAATATTAAGACATGCCTTTTTTAATTGAATTGATTTAGGCAAGGGAATGAAACTTAAGCCTCCAAGTGGCTTATATTTGTTAAGATTGACTCAATATGCAAATTGTTTAAAAATGTCCATCCACTATCACGATCTTCAAATTCTTCAGTGCGCTTTTTATGTAATTAACTGCCTCAGAGTACATATTTTCAAAGTCGTAATTGTAGTATAATATTTTATTTTTCGTTCCGAACGATTTAATTGATTGTGAATTATCTTTAAATTGTAAAAATGTTGCAAATAATTCAAAATTTATTTTTGCACATGTATGTTTTATAAGAAATTCATCTAAGAGCGACTTTAATTTGTTACGTATTCCATCTAAAAACCTATCCACTGACGTTAACTGAAAATCTTGTATGGCTACTATTTTATATGTCACGATACGATTGCGAAATGCGGATGTAACTATTTCAATACCTTCACTATGTTTTATTGACTCACAATTTTGCTTATGCAAATTACTTCTCAAATGACCCACAAACGATTTACTATGGATTGACGTGCTACATGTCGTACAGAATGGCATTTTAATTACGATTAAAATATATTTTAACGGATGAGTTAAATGATCAATCAATGTCTTAACCAAATGAATATATTACTTAAATATAGTATGTGCTACATTCAGAGTTCGGACCTAATAATAATGAAATAAGTACCTATAACCTATAAAAATTATAATATTATTTAAAATTAGTTTTATCAGAATAGTAAACTGGTTCTCAAATACCTCCCAGGCTTGTGCCAGGAAGACCTGCAGTGCTTCCCAGGACGGAGAGGTGTCGTCACACTGCAACCTTACCGACGCTAGCGCTGTCTTGTATCGAACCTCGACGGGGTTTGACACGTAGTCATTCGTTTTGTAGACCTTCAGGTCTACAAAAAATTCACCGCTGCTCACTGCAGTGCGGCAAGAAGTTCCCGTCGAGACCCGGTTAGCAAACGATGATGTCGCTGTTCCAGCACTCGGCTTCGGTCGGCTGCTAGCAGTTTCCTCCGACCGCAAAATATTGAAGAGGTCACGCTACGGCTGTTTTCTGTAAATTATTATATTAGATATAAGTAAAGTATTCTTCAGCCCGGTGTCAGACAGCGACGACAAGGACATGTACTTGAAGAGAACTATGACCCACTGCTAGGCAAAGGCCTTCATCATTAAACTAAAGTCATCACTACAATTGATGGGTAATGGCTTAATCAGCATGCTTGTCAAATGTGGGTAGGTGATCACAAACCCAGCTATGCATCGAAAAATCCGAAACACACTTTGTCCGACCTGGGAATTGAACCCGGAACATTCAGGTATCGAACCGAGCGCTTTGCCACTCAACCACTGATGTGTTGACGAAAGCATTGTTTTAGAAACATTTAATTTTATAACACTGTACTGTGGCAAGGTACTAAATATATATATAATTTGGACTTATTAAGGTTGTATTTAATTTGCTGTTTTTATTATTTTTTATTTTTATGAATTGTTTTGAATGTAGCAAATGTTATTTTTTTTTGTTAATGAATGTAATTGGTTTTTACTGTTAAAAGAACACAGTTGAGTTGTTTTCATAAGTTACTACTAAACCAGAACCAGACTTGGAGTTAATAATGATAAGTAATAAAAAAATTATGTGCGGGAGCCAGAGACAGTCTCATGAGGCGAAGTCTCACAGGTTTTAGCAGTTTTGCGTTTGGTTGTGGCTGACGAAGACTTGCTCTTCTTTTTAGGAGGAGGTACCTCCGAAATCACGGAAGGTGCTTCGTACTCGGAGTCAGACCTATGAAATAAATAAATAATGTTTTAGACTACACTCGAACCTGTAAGCTTATTTCGTGTGGTACACCTATTCAAACAGATAAACGTAACAACAAAGTTTGTGTTTTCGTTGGCTGATACAAAACTGGTTGGTATACAAGTTTTCGTATTTGATAATTGATGCAAATTGACTATCGAAAACACAAACTTATACGCAAACACAACTCGCTGTAAAAATATAAATATTTAAAGGTTTTATTTTACTTACGCACATTGTTAAATTGATGAAGATATTCACTGAATAACACTTAAACACACTGTTGAACCGTTTAAAAAATGACTTTATATTTATCACTAAAATCGAATTAAAATTATAACTGTGTAACAAGCACACCCAAATTCATGAAAATTATAATGATTTTTTTTCGATGCCAGTGGTTTTATGCAGAAAAAAGTCCATTGTCAGCAAAAAGTGGTCAAGCGTGAGTTCTAATGACGTAAAAATAATATTTATTGTATTTTTAAAATGCGTATTTTTATGCCTAAGAAATTAGTCATTAACAGCACTTAGTCATTATTAATATAATCATAAATTAAAATTATATTTATGACTTGTTGTTGACTATGACTTCGTTCGCGTAGAAACTATGTGACTATGTAGGTACTACATAAAACTTTCTAAAAATGTAATCTAGAATAAGCCTTATAATATAATATCAGCTATCTGCTAGTCAAAGTATCATCAAAATCAGTCCAACCGTTTCAGAGATTAGCTGAAACTAATAGACAAGAGAAGCAAACCCTGGAATATTATTATATTGAAATGAAATATACATAATTAACATTTTAAATGCTTCACATTATTCTATTAAACTTAATTATATTTATGACTTGCTGTTGACTGTGACTTCGTTCGCGTAGACATTAAGTAACTATGTAGGTACCTACTACATAAAACTTTCTAAAAATGTAGTCTAGATTAAGCCTTATAATATAATATCAGCTATCTGCTAGTTAAAGTATCATCAAAATCAGTCCAACCGTTTTAGAGATTAGCTGGAACAAATAGACAAGAGAAGCAAACCTTGGAAATATTATTATATTGAAATTAAAATATACATAATTGACATTTTAAATGCTTCACATTATTTTTTACTACTTTGCAATATTATTCGATTAAACAATCGTCTTTGTAATATTATCGCAGCCGCTGTTTATGTAATTGCTGTCTTTGCAGTATAACTAGTAGAGACGTGTTCCTACGAGTTTTCGATAATAAACATCGATTTGTATGTAGGTCATACTTATTTACTTTTTATACTAATACTTGTTTTTAATTGAGTTATATATTGGAGTTAACTTCAAAATATAGCTGCGATAATTTTATATACTTACATATTATTATGTGTTATTTATTATTAAACAGTTCTATAGTTCATGAAATTGTGTTCTTTTTTAGGTAAGGTAAGTATCTATCATTTTATCTTATCTAAACGAAAAAGAAATAACAAGAAAGAATAAAAAGAGACTATATTTCGATAGGTACTGATTCTCCTTTTTATGTAGACTAGTTTTGTTATTATTTTTAAATTTCATACTAATTGATTGATACTTCAATTTTGAAATATAGATTACACAACATCGATTTATGTTTGAGCATCGATTACTCGGATGTATGATCAGTGATATAAGCAGCTCTATTGCAACGCGTGGGGTTCATATTCGCTTCCATTCGCTTCCCACGTTTTGAACCATTACGCGACGCGCAAGGCACCGACACGCTACGCTACGTTACGTGTGTTTCATCATCATCATCATCAGCCTATACTAGTCCACTGCTGGACATATGCCTCTCCAAGTGCATGTGTTTATAAATCTATAATTAATATAGAAAGTGTCTAATTCAACTAGAACTATATGAATTGTAAAAAGAAGAAAATCATGTAAGTACATACATAATAAAATATTTTTTTTCGTCTTAAAAAATGTTTAACATATTAAAAATATTGTTTGAACTCTTTTGTTTATTCATTGAATCTAGAAAAATCTCAAAGAATAAATGCTTCGAGTCGCAGTATTATGCAGAGCTAATAATTTTCGTTGCCTTGTTAGTAATTTTCATATAAAAATGGTTTTTACTTTTCACTTTTACTCGATGTTTCAATGGTTGAAGTATCTATAATGTACAAGAATAATTTCTCATAATAAAATTCTCATCTAAGGAGAAAATTCACTGGCATTGATAGTATTTACCTACCAAGCTTTTTGAAGTTAAATTGTTGTAAAAACCCATAAAATGTATTTAAATCTTTTAGGAAGTTTACTTTTACAGTACCATGTTTTTGTGTCCGTCACAAATGATTTTAATGTCCATGTTTTATTTTAAGTCCTGGAGAGTGGAATCTTTTTAACCTGTGTGCAAATATTTCAACCAAGTGGAAGCTCATCTTATAATTTGTAAGTTTTTGAATAAATAAATATTGAACAATATCAGACATATTTAATTACATAATTAGTTAATTACACATGTTTTTTTTTTCAGATGTTGATGGATGAACCTGCTATCGGCGTGTCTCGTTGAAGAAAAGATAAAAATTTATATTTTATGAATGTTTGTATGACTAATATTAATATAATATAATTAATAAATACAATACAACCCATCCCAAATCCTATAAAGGTAGTGTTTGATATAGATAGTCTACATCAACTCTGCTACCAGAGAAGGCCTGGTTCCGAGGTCCTGTAGACCGAGACCGCACCCTCTCGACTTAAAGATATACTAACTAAACTTAAATTATAATTAAACTAAATCGACTTACATACTAGCAGACGGTGTGCCACACCCTTACGGTCTCGTTCGTCTTCAGCTCGGCTGCAGTCCGCCGCGCCGGCTGGCTTCGGGCTGCTGTGGTGGTGGTGGTGGTAGCTCGCCTCCCCGGCGACTGTCTCTGGCTGCTGCTGTGGTATGGAAAGGCCCTAGGCGTCCCGTCTACCCCTCAGCGCTGAACCCAGACAAATACATACCACTTGCACCGATCACTTAGCCCGCCCCGACACGTGTGCCGGTCAACCAACAATTCACTGATTTTAATCAGGCCGCCCCGGTTTCAAACTAAACTTATGGTTTTCACTGTTTCACTGTTTATTGTGATTACGGTCCGCCGAATTTACTGTTTATGTGCCCTACATATCAAATTACAACCAAATTACTTTCTACGCGACCCCGCGGTCAAGGTTCCGTAATAACCTCACCAAAATACAACGTGAGAGTGTCACACTGACACTGACATTGACAGTCGTCTGTCAAATACAAATTAAAACTAACACAAAAGGTTGCCAGCCGTAAGTGGCCATTTTGTTCCGAACATCCCCCCGCTTCGGTCTGGAGGGCCAGCCCCAGACCGCTAGCTCAATCAATCGGGCAAGGAGAGACAGTTGTTGCGGCTCATCGCGGAATCGAACCGCAGTCCCATACTCGCCAACAAACAACTTTACAATGCTGCCCTAGCTACAAGCAAGGAGAGCAAGTCATTCTCTTTCAACAACATAATAAATCTAATTAGCCAAATTAAAATAATGCTAAATTACTAATTATTAATTCACCAAAGCTTATTTTCTAAAAATTTACAAACATCAGTTAAATACACCCGTGCCCTTGCCATTTTGTGCCATTGTCGGAGCGAATAAGTGAAGGTAGACCCTTACGCGACACGAAACGATCCAACGCGACGACGAAGGCCTCCGTGGACAACGAAGAGACTCCTAAGAGGACGGCCTTAGTAGCCAGGCACAAAAAAAACACAAAATATATACCCACACCCCGGACGTTGCGCAGGTTGATCGGTTTTACCGAGAAAGGTCCAGCAGAACCCGTTGCGTGCGACCCCCAAGAACGGACGAGACTGAGTGACTCGGTCCGAAAGCAGACCCCCCGTCTAC
Organism: Scoparia ambigualis; assembly: GCA_963921215.1. NCBI lineage: Eukaryota > Metazoa > Arthropoda > Insecta > Lepidoptera > Crambidae > Scoparia > Scoparia ambigualis. The sequence goes on from OY992503.1 coordinate 25,427,317, forward strand.
ACAAATAAAGCTCTTTGAACAAACAATATTCAAAATTACAAATTAGGTTACCTAGTAACACCTCCAACAGACGTCAACCGTGATGTACTGGCCTATTGAAAGGCTTCACAATCCTCATGGGCATGGGCTACCATGTAGACCATGGGAAGTTTCTCAATTTCCCAAACTTGTGCATAGTTATGGAAATGGTACACAAACACACTGACTCTAGACTATGCGGAGTCGAGTCGTCAAACTGTGTACATAATAGAAACAAGACTAAAATAGTTGGCACTGCCAGCAGTGTAGAGCGACCCAGAGCTATCTGGGTGCCTAGTAGGACCCGTCCTAGTACACCCGAGCCCAAGAGTAGGTCAATTGGGCCAGGTGACAAAGTGTGGGTCTGCCCGATCTAGACCAATGTATGTGCCGTTATCCCTGCGTTCGAATTTCATTACCGTTACCGAAATTGACATTGTCACACAGATGCATGTACCGAGGAGAGGGTGACCTGTGTTAGCCCCGTCAAACTCCCGGTAAGCATGCCACCATACAATGTGGCACAAATTAAAATTTCAAATCTAAGATTTCTTTAAAATCTTTCAAACCGCGGCCGCCGTAGTATAAAGCAAAACCGTCCGTGGTTTTGCTCTCGCAAAGGGGCAGGCTAGTTATGTCCTGCCCGAGTCCCCCAACTCCAAAGAAGGCCCCCGCCCGTGTGATACCGCGGGTGGTACCATAACCGCTGCGGCATAGCTCAATCGCGGCTGCACGCTGGCGCGCACAGAGCTAGTTGTAGGGAGGGGTCCCTCCTTCGTGACACCGTCGGGGCCCCCGCCCGTGTGATACCCAAATCGCACTCGGGCCGGTGGCATGGTAACCTGCAGGCGCGGGTTTGCGCGCCTGCGCATGGTTCACCTTTCCGTGTGGGGGCGCGCCTCGCGCATGACTGTGCCTCCAGTCCGCTGGTAGGTGTGTGCTCCGCGCTGAAGCACCCCTGCCCGTGTAATGCTGCCACCGCTGTTGAGTGGTCGGTGAAGCCGCTCCCGATCTGTTGACACACAACAATAATAAATGGAGTGGTCCACAAAATGCACTGCGGCGTTAAGGCCTATAGCCAAAGCAAAGGCCGCTGCGCCCTGCTATGCGCCGCCTCGTCATTAGACGCAGCCCTCATCGGTCCTGGCACGGCGTCGTAGTATGACCCGTTTGGCCACACTGTGTACAAGCCGGTTCCATGCCGGCCGCTGCAGTCAGCGCCGCCCGCCGCGACGTAGTGTGTCCTGGCTGCAGCTGTACAGTGGGATTCGCCTGGCGTCCCATTGAAGCCTGCGCCTCTGATGGCGGCAGGTCAGGCTGGGAGGTCGCCACGACCCCCGTCTCATCGCCGAGGAACTTTAGAAGCTCCTCCAATCCCGGCAGAGTAGCCCCCCCTTTCTCTGCCGTTTCCCGCTCAAACCGGGAACGAACGTCCGTTGGCAGCTTGTCCAAAACAATATGCATCAGTAGGAGCGACCACTCGGCTACTGGCAACCCTAACTGTCGCAACACGGTACACGCAACTGTAACTGGCGTCAACAGCTGCGTCTTTAAGTCCGCCCGATTGGCTACCTTAGGTAGCGACAACAATTGGCGCGCGTGTGCGTCTACCAATGACCCCTCTTCCACAGCGCCACGCAAACTTCCTACCTGATGTGTAGGAAGCCTATCAGGTATCCTGGGCCCTCCCATTGGTGGCGGTGTGGATGGCTGGACATCCCCTATCCGTCGTCTTTTAATGTCGCAGGCCGCCTGGACGACATTATCATTCATTTCCATTATTTGGGCAAAGACATTTTCGTATGCCGACCATACCTTTTTGTTGGACGGTGGAGTAGCCTCCGACAAAACTACCATTGTGGTCTCAACCGAAGACACCCGCTGCTTCAGTTGCTCCGCCCGCTCGAGAATGACATCGTCGCAATCTCTCCGAGACAGCAGACCCTGCGTGTGCACGAACCAGCGCAGCTCCTTGGCCAGGACTGCCTCCGCCATCGCGTTGTCAACAAAAAACAAATAACGAGGAATTAGTTTATATGTCCAACAATAGCACAAAGACAGGGCAATGTTCCCTACTAATGTAGCCTTTTAATTACAATGTAGCCACAACCAAAATTAATATGTACATAAAAAAACTTAAACGGGTTTGCAACAAGAAGCGCACTAACAAATAATGTGCAATTATTATTATTACATTGTCCCTATTCATAAATCAACCAATTTAAACCAATGTAATAATCAAATTAAATTTTAAAATTGGTTTTCAAAAATGAAGGCACAAACAAAACAAAATGTGCTATTGTTATTGTATAAACTGTTATATAATAATCCAACCAAATTTCAATCAATTATTACATCTAAAATGAGTTTTCAAATGAATGTAACTCAAATTAATGAAACTAAATTATTTTCAAAGAAAGAAACAACTTATGGGAACAAAATAAATGTTACATAGCCGCCATGTAAACAAAACAAGCAATAACTCAACCCTAGTTGATTCTAAAGCAGCCACAATAAACATTGACTGTTCAATTAAAATTTACTATATAAACAAGTCATTTACCAAACAAATCTTACAATCAATCATACATAGGCCAAACTCACTATGTAAGCAAACAGGTTATATGGTAACATAACTGCAATATTAATATATGTGTCTACAGCCTTGCAATCGGTAGACAACCAAACTACAAATATTGTGAATCAAATGCCTACAATATTTAAATATGTTTTCAAAATGAAACAACAAACCAAATCAAAATGCCACAATTTTCAATGCTTTAACTTTAAATTCTAAATTAAGTTTTTAAGCAATCACGGAACCAACAAAATGTTAAATTATTTGCAAACCGCTAGAATCTTAAAATTCAGTTTGCACAACAAATACAACAATTAACATCAAAATATTTATTTGTTGTACCAAATCCGCGCTACCCCAGCGAGACTAATTCTAAATTAGGTTTTCAACAATTGACTATACATAACCTAACTCAAATAAATACATTCTAAATGTGTAACCAAAAAACAAATGTTTACATTGCACTATTAAGCAAGTAATTATAGCAAGTTAGGTCATGACAATTGCACTTGCAATGACTTTCCGCAATGAACTTCTTACATACTCAACGCATTCTAAATGCGAGACAAAAACTAAATTAATGGTGAACTTGCTATGATCACCATGAACCATACAACAAAACCTACCTATTAACATTGCATTTTGAATGCAATTTAATATGCGGTAACAAACAATCTTAAAACTAAAACTAATAACTAATTACTTGAGGTCCGTAGACAAAACCACGCCCTGGTTTACCAAAAATGTTTGATATCAAATTACAACCAAATTACTTTCTACGCGACCCCGCGGTCAAGGTTCCGTCCTAACCTCACCAAAATCTAACGTGAGAGTGTCACACTGACACTGACATTGACAGTCGTCTGTCAAATACAAATTAAAACTAACACAAAAGGTTGCCAGCCGTAAGTGGCCATTTTGTTCCAAACAGGTAGGCTATCACATACTAAGTTTACATACAAGTATGTGGTAGCTGATGTAAATGGTAACGGTATTTAACGGTAATTCTACTTGGTACGGTTGGTAAGGTTAGTATTTGGTAAGGTTTTGCTAAAGGTAAAGTTTTTTTTTTCTGACCATGTATTGCTGTCTATAGACAGAAGTAGATTCGTTTAAGCAAGTAGCAGTTGAGCTTTGTCTCATTAGGTAGGTCGGTGTTCGGTTCGGATCTTACCACGGGCTCGCACCGTTGCCTGATAGGAATCTGTTCGGTGCGTGATCTTACCCACGGGCCGCAGGGAGTTACTTACCATGGTTTCCCCCAACCAAACAGTTAGGAGGTGTTCGGTGTGTGATCTTACCGCGGGCTAGCACCGACACCTGATAGGAACTGTTTGGTGCGTGATCTTACCCACGGGCCGCAGGGAGTTACTTACCATGGTTTCCCCCAACCAAACAGTTAGGAGGTGTTCGGTGTGTGATCTTACCACGGGCTCGCACCGTCACCTGATAGGAATCTGTTCGGTGCGTGATCTTACCCACGGGCCGCAGGGAGTTACTTACCATGGTTTCCCCCAACCGAACAGTTAGGAGGTGTACGGTGTGTGATCTTACCACGGGCTCGCACCGACACCTGATAGGAATCTGTTCGGTGCGTGATCTTACCCACGGGCCGCAGGGAGTTACTTACCATGGTTTCCCCCAACCGAACAGTTAGGAGGTGTTCGGTGTGTGATCTTACCACGGGCTCGCACCGACACCTGATAGGAATCTGTTTGGTGCGTGATCTTACCCACGGGCCGCAGGCAGTTACTTACCATGGTTTCCCCCAACCGAACAGTTAAGAGGTGTTCGGTATGTGATCTTACCACGGGCTCGCACCGTCACCTGATAGGAATCTGAAAGGGATCAATAGTAGAATGCCCAATAACTCCCTACTTTTGTTTAAATGTTTTGTTACCAAATCCATTCGTGTAGCTATTTTTATCAGATTTGCTTAGTTAGTCGTAAATAACTGATTTGGTTAATAGTAGCAAAACTGCTTATCTATTAATAGCTTTCCTTGATTTGCTACTTTCGGCTTAGTAAATTTAAATTCACCCCTAAACACCCACCCTAAGGTTTATACTCTGAAACGTGTACGTTCGTGTACTCTGGATGGGAAGATTGGATATAACAGGGTGGACACGAACACACGTTTCAGAGTATAAACCTTAGGGTGGGTGTTTAAGGGTAAATTTAAATTTACTAAACGGAATATGTACTCCCTCAGACTGTCTATCTGTATTCAACTCAGCTAAAAATGTAATCACTAGTAAAAAGTCTGTGATCGCACATGACTCCAACACGACCTTAGATTGGTGTTGCTCATAAACTTTATACAAACGACTAATAAATAACTGAGATGGATACCGACCAACCTTTAGTGAAATTCTAGTCAATATTTAATTCTTTTGAAATAAATGTTATTTTAGTTACTTACTTTTTTATTATGCAACGAATATATCGCCGTATAATTTTTTAAACGTTTTAGTTACAATATTATTTTAAAAGACATTAAGTATTGACTTTATGTGTGTAAACAAAAAATAAAAGAATTCAGTTAATGTAGAAGTAATATTTTATTATAGTTTAAAAATTAAATAACTTAAGTACTCTTAACAATTTAACGTAATTATATAACATTTTTATTAATCAATTAAATCTAATAGTAACAAATTTCGAAGTAATATAAAAATCAGTACAATTTAAAATTTTTCATAATAATTTAACAAAATGACTTTAAATCATTCCTAAATAGCAAAACATTACTTATTTTACTTTTACTTATGTCATCTAACCAGGAACAAAGTTTTATCACTGTGCCATTGCTGCGTTATCTATCACTAGCGCCAAAAATATATTTAATTTTTTTTTAAATATAATTAAGCTAAGGTGTCAATAATTTAACGTTTTTCTCTTAACTATAGTTTCTACTCATTTAGGAAACTAGAAACAAAAATTATCTTAATGATTATAATCAAATTTGTATGTTATTCTATAAATTAACTGAATTTCAATAAATTAATATATTGTTTTATCATATAAGTAATAATCATCAATGGTTATAGAAATGTTTTGTAGAATAATAATCATAAATGATCAATAATGATTATGATTCTACAAGATTATTGTACAAGATATAATGTTTATGTCATATAATATGACATGGTAAACTTAGAGAACAATTTAATTATGCAGAATAGGTCAACGATTAACCATTAGTAGGATTGCAAAATTTTTAGAGTGTATAGATAAATTTTATGAGTTTACAGTTCAATATTATAATAAAATTATGCACAGCGAGTGCGAGTTACAAATTTGAAAAACAGTTACAACTGCATTCTGATGGATATTGTACATTTCAAATAAATATTATTTTAAAACACGCGTTGACTGCATTTAATATGGAAGTTACCTATACCTCATACCGCATATTATTGAGTACCTACCACATATCGAGCAGAAACTTCTTTCAGCGATGAACGAACGACCATGATAAATGACTGTAAATGCATTTCCTTCTAATTCTTGAAGTCTTTGTCTTCTTCTCGTAATGGTCTCTTCAACTTCAGCTGCACTTCTTACGTGGGGTGATAAAAGGCGTCGAGCACTTCCTGTTTGGAAGGTCGCCCCTGTTGTCTCTTTCCTGTTTTGGTTTACTAATTGTGTTAGTGCTATTAAAAATGGTGTGGCCATAAATGTAGTTAGGTCTGTTGTTTCTTCGTTATTTCCTGCAAACAAAAATACTGTTAAAACATGTGACTTTAATAAAATGAATTAAAACCTCAGACATTCAAACCAATCATCTATAATAAGCAAGGTGCATCAAGTAAATCTAGTCAAACATAAAAAGTCATAGGTAAATACAAAATAAATATTTACAAGTAATGTACTCCAGTATGCCTTTCGATTCGTGTCTAGAATCTCGTTCGTTGTTCTTTGCGAATTCAATCATTTTTATTGAATGCCAATTAATTTGCAGATTCTCATCGTTGTTGGACACCAAACTTTGAAGTCCTCTCAAAACCTAAAAAAAAACAGTTATGTACATTTATGTACATCTCGTAGATTCACTACCTATATAAGTAATTAAAAAGATTATAACAATAATGCATCTAATTAGATGTAGGCTACATACTACCTACATCTTTTTACCCAACTACGGTATTGCCGAAATAATAATATTTTTTTATATATTTGTATGAAAAATTAACATCTGCATTTGCAATAAAATAATATAACATACATACACACCATTATTATTATATTAATTTATAAAAATAAAGTCTATAGAACAGTGAAAACCTCATCAAAATGTAGCCCCATCAAAAAATAACGATGAATATGAACCAGTTACAAGGATTGCACATTTAAGTACATACCTGCAAATTTCTTGATGTAAGTACATTTACAGTCCCCACGATCTTAAATAGTCTGCTAGCGGATCCACTGACTCCATATTGTCACCTCGCTCCAGTCTTTTGACACTTTTTAACATCTTTACGTATACCATGCGAATCGCAGGCGGTGAAAATGGATGGCGGATGAATATTTAACTTAAAAAAAATTAGATCCAAGCGTGACTGTTCAAAACACGACTGACTGACTGAACTGAACTGAATACGTTTCTCGAATTCTCGATACGATGGGGGAGTATGCGTTTAGCTAGCGTTCGTTTAGTTAAGGTAAACAATATTTTATAAAGCAGTTTATAAACAGTGAAACTCGTCTTGCATTTGAAGTAGCTACTGACAACTGTGAAAAACGTTAATAACTGCAAGAATAAATTTGCTACAGAAAAACGTAAAAGTTAGTAAAGGTTTAAATAAACACATTGAGTAATTTTTAGATCGCTGTTTAGTAAAATATTATGAAACGTAAGGCTTAATAATTGCTCACAAGTTTGTCTACCGGTAATCAAACAGTTTGTCCGTGCAGCTAAATGAGTTTTATCTAACTCATTTTAAATATTAGTTCACATTTTAATTGTTAGCAACTAAAGTCCGAATAGCATAATTAGTTTAAGATGTGCAGCAAAACCAAGTTAATTTAACAAAACTTAAGTTACTTGTAATAAAAGTTTTGCAATTTTCTAAATAGCTGAACGAGTTCAGCTTGCTATGACTTATGTATAACCGTGTTTAAAAAATGAGTTTATATTGCAACGCACAAAAACTTACAATTATAAATATATTGTGGTAACGCCTACGAAAATTGTCACCGCAAAATCAATATTTGTCAACTGCGCGCTACGTCTTGTTTGTCAGTAAAAATGTCATAGACTTACTTGCCGTCCAAACGTCATTCAAGTAGCATCTAAATGTTGTAATCCAGTTTAAAATTAAATTATCAAAAGAAGGAACCGAGTTTATTTTCTAAAAAGTAAATTCCATTGCGTCAAGAAGGCGTAAACATATTGAGATGTTGCATCTCAATATATTTATAAGAACACCAAAATCCTTAAAAATATTTTTGAAAAAAAATTTCGTGATCCCAGTCTATAAATGGTTCTTATTGCTCGTTTCTGTAAAATAAATACCAGCCATATTTTTAACATCAGCCGCTGTTCCCCACAAAAGGATGCCATACGACATAACACTGTGAAAATAACTAAAGTAAACAGTCCTAGCAGTTTCAACATCTGTTAATTGTCTAATTTTTCTAATCGCTTAAGCTGCAGAACTGAGTTTGCCGGCCAAATTCGATATATGCGGGTTCTATTGTAGTTTTAAGTCAAGGGTTATGCCTAGGAAAACTGTCGAGTCTACCAAATCTAATTTAAGGCTTATCACAACTAAATTTTGTATTCCTACAGCAGAAAAGACGGAATTATGTCTTCCTTGGTTTGATTGTACTACTACTAATTACCTTATGTTTGTCATGTCATAGCTTTTTTCGATTATAAGTCTAATCTTTGATTATAACATGCGTTTTCTTTGCTAATGCCAAACGTTCAAAATCCGACCTTACCTGTAGTGCCAATAAATAAGGCGGCCCAACAAAATCTACGAATATATTCGTAGTCGGCACCATGTTAAAGACACGCACTATGACTACGAGTTATCTCGTAGCTGGCACGCAAAGGGTTAAGTAGGTAGGTACTACAGCAACGGATATCACTACATAGTATAAAACAAAATCGCTCCCCGCTGTCTGTCTGTCCCTATCTAAATCTTTAAAACTACGAAACCGATTTTGATGCGTTTTTACATAGAGTGATTCAAGATGATGGTTTAATTTTTACTGTCGTAAATAAACACATTTTTTGCGCTTACATTGCAAACGCTGGCTGAACCCTACGAGATAGATAAAAATAATATGCACATTATAAAGGTCTACAAAAAAGTCTGTGATGGTCTATGTCTATCTCTTAGGGATAAGCCACAATAACCGTTTTTTATCCTTCACTTACGAGAAATAATGGCTTATTTACGAAGCGATTTTAAGCAATACAGCATTAATCCTTTTTAATATTTCACAAACTGTTAGTAATCAAGAAATTAGAGAGTCGACTGTACACTCTGAAGTTGCTTTAAAATACGCCGTTAAATTGGAGCAACAAAGTCAACGTAGGTAGTATGGAGCCGTCTAATGTTGAAGGTAATGCAAAAAGGACTATGTCTACGTTAAATATAACTGTAGAAGATACAAATCGAAAAAGAAGAGAGATTTTACTTGATATGTTTACGGGTTTGTTGGATAAGTTGGACCGTAAATTTTTTACTGTAAGTATGAAGGTATTTATACAAATACTACCCAAGATGGCACATGACGACGTTTCAGCCCCAACTCCGCTCGCTCTCCGCTCCCCGCTCTCTCTCCACTCCGACATATATAAGGTCTTAATAAATTAGTGGCGTTCCTTTAAAGTACTGGTAGTTTACGCCTAAATAAAAATATTTTCCCCAATAAACAGTAGTATTTTGTCATACGTTTAGATTTTCATTTTTTCAAACAAAATAATTTAAAATTTAATGGGCAAAAACTGTATCATACTGTAGATGCCTCGAAGTCGTCGCACTCACGCTCACGCAGAGAAACACACACACAGCTACACATGCAGTGCAGCCTGAGCCAATCACAAGCTTGCGCGCGATGGCGTGCGTAAATGATTATTCTTTCTCGCTCGCTCACTGACATTTAGTAGTACGTAGGTACGTACCGTGCGCATACCTAACTAGTATCTCGTTTTTTTTCTGATTCCTACTAGGCATCATAATCAGCCTATAACCGGCCCACTGCTGGGCACAGGCCTTTCCACGTAGATAACATAAAATGGGGACATTGGGCCATAACTTACCACGCTGTCCCAATGCGGGTTGGTGGGTTCAAAATCAAAATATACCAATTGTGCTTAGTCTTCATCAAATTTGTTGGTAAATGACAACAAAATCATTTACCTGGAATGAGAGAGTTGCAGAACAGCTTAACGCTTCGGTCTTATCTTATCATACTGGACAAGTTAAAATAAGAAATACAGTTTATTGTAGTTGGTATTTTTATTGAAAAACCATTAAAAACACAAATTGTAATTATTTATGGTGTAATAAAACTCCATACTCCAGGTACATTACAATTTATTAAATACAGCATTACTTTACAGTTTCTCCAACACGTCTAACCACTTCGAATGCCTGCCACAGAATGCCGCCACTTTCCGCCATGATTCAATCGGTCATTTCTCCCTACCATTTCTAGACTTTCATTCGTTACATTTTTAAAAGTCAAATCAGTTTCGTTTTAAAACAGTTGTTTTTTTAAAATGCTTAATGAATCAGCCTAACAGCCTAACACTCGTCCATCCTGACGGAGTGGAGGTCCTCATACACTTTCTTTAAGCCTAACACTCGGTCGATTGAATCACAGCTGAATTAGCAGAATTCCGTCCAGTGACTACCCAAGTGATAAAAGGGAAAAAAATACAATTAAAAAAAACATGTTTTAACGTTATCAAATTATCCAACCACCTGATTATCAGAATTGTATAAACACTTCGTACAAACACTGTCTCTTCAACATACCTACCAAGATTCTACTTAATATAACTTAACAGATCTGTTCAAACTGGAAAATCGATAACAGTTTTTTTTTTAAATTTATTAACAAAGAAGAAAATACAGGTAAATATTCATTTTGTATCACATAAACCTTGACAGTTTGTCCGGATACAAATCACACTTAAGTGTCGCATAACAACACTAACAAAGAAAACTTGTATAAAATAGCATAATATAAAAGACAATAAAGACAAAGAAGACAAATTTTGCAACTTAGCCTAAATATAATTATTGTAAATAAACATCATGTTAAGTACGCGCGGGTAGTAAGCATGTTCAAATGGAGTCGGCCAAGAAACGGCTACATTCTCCGCGGCTACCTTCACATTGGTATTTGGAGATTTTTTTTTCCATAGTTGATGCGTGGTGCGCTTGTAAACAACTACAACATACAGGATGATGCGTGATGCTGACATTTATTTGTAATATGTTATTTTTCCTTTATTTATAACTTTTGTAGCATAGTTTTAAAGTAGATTTTAAGTTTATTTTTATAGTTTTCAGCTGTCATTTCTGTTAATATTTTTAGTGGTATTTTTTTTAAGAGTGTTGGTACTTAATATTTATATGAGCGTTTGCCGTAGTATTTTTTTATTTGTGGTATCTTAAGCTTAGATTGTGTGATTTTTCTGGTTATAGTTTTATGGCTGACATTTACTTTTATTTATTTAGGTATTGTTCGATTAATATTTGCATTTTAAATCTAATTTTTACTGGCAGTATTTCACAAAATTTAAATACTTCTATATTATTGTCACAGTTGCATAGCTTTTGTTTGATTTAATTCGGTACTATAATTTTTAGGGTTCTTAATTGTAAGTAATATATTTTGTCTAGGTAAGTTTTAAACTTTGTTCCATAACTGGTAATACCATAGGATATTATAGACTCAACCAGCGTCTTATACAAATTTAACAGTACCGGGAAAGGCATTTTGTATTTTATTATTGCGAATTTGGCCAACGTGGCCCTTAATTTTCCGCAAATACTGTCTATATGATGGCTCCAGTTGAATCTATTGTCAATGATTAGACCGAGGTATTTGAAATGAGTAACTTGCTCCAGCATATTACAGTCACATTAACTCATTGTTTGATTGGTTCTATGTAGACATTCATGAGTATTAGCTACTTCGCGCAGAGGCATGTCAACATTAAGCAAATTGTTTAATCGAACGTGAATGATTTTGGTTTTTGTGAAATTTATTACAAGTCCGACATTGCACAAGTTTGTGAAATCTGTTTGAATGCACAATTCGGCCTTCGAAATATCTTTATTAGCAGCGATAATACAAGTGTTTATCAATACGCAGATGAGTATTGATAAACAGAGCAGTTTTTAATTACGTTTTCCATGTCATTAACGTAAGCTAGATAATGCAAGGGCCCTAAGACAGAGCCTTGTGCCGTGCCGGTATTCACTGTAATTTCGTCACTAAATTCATTTTCAAGTTTAACTCGGTATTTTCTATTTTTAAATAATCTACGCACCATTCGAGCAAAGGACCGCGGACCCCTGTATCATTCAGTTTTTTAATAAGTATGTCGTGACGGAGCGTATCGAATGCTTTGCTGAAATCTATAAAGAAAAGAATAACATGGTTTTTACGATCAAGGTATGTATTTATTTCATCGGTAAGTTTGGAGAATAGGAGAGAGGTTGATTTTTCAGGTTGAAAGCCAAACTGAGTATTTGATATGATATCATGTTCATTGTAAAAGTTATGAATTTGCTTACATATATATTTTTCGACGTATTCGTCATATTCACTTTGAGATCCGTTTTTGTGAATTGGCCTGACAATTCCAGTTTTTAGCTCTTGGGGATATTTGCTATTTTTTATACTTGTGTTAATAAGTTTTGCTATTATGTAGGCTAGGTTATTACTGAGCGATATTACATCTATGCATCTAATCCCATCAATGCCAGGGGATTTGTTTACATTTAAGCTTCTAATAATGTTTAACACCTGTCTAGACGTAGCTGGTTTGAAAAGCATTGATTTGTTTGCCGGAAATTCATAGTCAGACTCAGCAATGAGGTGTTCGCTACATTTTGGTAGAATTTTTCTTACGTTCTTGTCGAATTCTTTCCTGAAAACATTAGCCAGTTCTTTTATTGTATTGTTATTTTTTTTTAAATGCTTTCAAAATAGCACTGTCTACAGATTTCTATACGCGACCGGATAAAGAATTTAATACACCCCAAAGTTTTCTTGGGTCGTTTTTATATTTATTTATTTCATTATTATAATAGTTATTTCTTGCTTTTTCTACAACTTTGCGGATTTTATTTCTACATTTGTTCAATTATAGCCTAATGATTTTATTGTTAATATCTTTTTTTCTACTGCCAATATAGTATATCTCTTTTTTTTACACATATTGTTTATTTTGTTATCTATCCACGGCTGTTTATTTCTCTTGCGTCGTACATATATTTTTTGTGTATTTAGACTGTTCATAGCAATCACTGAAGTTGTTTTTAATAAAATTATAAATGTCAATTGCACATTGCATGTTTTTAACCGTATTCCATTCTATTTTATTTAATAAATTTAATAGTTTATCATTATCGTATAATATTTTATACCGATAATCATCCTGTATGCAGCCGCTTGCCTCGATCCCTGCGCACGAAAGTACAATCATGCGGTGGTCTGCCCATACAGTGCCGAGCGCGGCCGAGTAAAGGTCTAATGAGCGCGATCTCACAAAAATGTGATCTATGCAACTGCGAGTAACAACTTCGATTCTTGTGTAATCTGATATCGCGCTCATTAGGCCACACTCGGCCATGCAGCTTAAATAGTATTCGCGTTTGTTATCATGGCATTTTAGGTCGATATTTATGTCGCCTAGTAAGTACATATCAATGTTTTTGAAACTATCTTTACGAAGTAGCTGTTTTAGCTCCGTGATAAACAAGTGTTTACTACCGTTAGGCGATCTATATAATGCGCAGATGTGTAACGTGTAGTGATATGAGGTTTTTAGAACTCCAATTATTGATTCACAGTGTTTTAAAGACGTGTTCGTTACCGTTTGAAAGTCGTGTGTGTTTTTAATATACATTATAATTCCACCACCTCTTCGCTGCTCACGTAGCACATTGTATATTTCGTAGCCGCTCAGGCAAAATATCTGTATTAACCCACTCGATGATGAAATACCCACTTCTGTTAGGATAACTATATCAATATCAATAGGTGATGAATTTATTAATTGAATGACTAGGCTAAAGTTCTTTACAATCGATCTTATATTTATGTGGACAATATTTAGTTTATACTTATCGTCATTGGGAAGGTAATTACTGAAATCATTTAAGTTTGGGGAGTCAATTATTTCTAGTACATCCGTAGACGTAACCGTGGTGGGGACTAAAATAAAAGCACACTATTACCGCTTATCACTATTACTCGTAGCGATCAGCCTGTCTATGTCTGCGATGTTTCTAATAATCCTCGGCTTGTCGTTATCATTCTTGCGAACTAGAATATTACCTTCTTGGAACCATTATGTACTTATAAGATTCCTTAAGCTTTTGTTTTGCTTGCCATAATAGGGACCTGTTTGCATTAGTTAGGGCACGACGGAGCATCACCTTCGACTTTGTCATATCGGAGTCGACGTTGGCGTCAGGTAGTACATCCTCGACATAGGCAACATGCTTTCGTGCAGCACGTATCCACCGGTCAACCTGCTCATCCTGCTTCATAATAATTTGTATGGTACCCTCCTTCCCGTTTCGCCCTTTTAGTCTTTTTACAGCATCAATTTCTTTGTGGCATGTATTTATCTTATTAGATATCTTGATTAGCATACTGTGCCTACTTGTACTAGATAATATTATTACATCATCCTTAATTGCATTTGCCTCAGGTTTTATGTGTATCAAATATTTAGGTCAATATTAATCTTACTAATGTATTGCATCACGATTTGCACTCCGCACCATTCCCTAATTTGTAATACTTTAATCATAATAACGCAGTTTCTTTATTTCGATATAAATCTTGTTTATCACTCGCTGTACAACTGTGAAACAAGCAACATTACACGCAGTCATATTTTTATCAGTTGTTTCTAATCAACCTCATCAAGAAAACCTCTCGCCAGACCGAGAGGTCTGGCTGAGAAGCCAGACGCAGTTGTATATTGGTGACCCCGACGTGATCTACTGCCCGACGTGATCTACTGCCCGACGTGATCTACTGCCTGACGTGCTTTCAAGATGACCACCTCAAGTACATCAGTCTCCTGCAACGGCGTACCGGAATTAGCAACAGTCACGGTATCATCAAGACTACCCAAGTTCTGGTGCGATCAGCCCCGCCTCTGGTTTGTACAATGTGAGGCCATATTAACACCGCAAAAGCTCAGTGACGAGGCAAAATTTAATTTAGTCGTCACCAAGCTAGGAAAGGAAGTCATTAAGCAAGTCATAGTCGCGTAGCCGGAAAAAAATTACTTACGATAATTCTAAAACTTTTCGTTTTTGCTGAGTGGATAGAGTATGTGGATTGTGAGCTACTTTTAAAAAGTTAGAAGTTTTATGACTGTGCTTTAGGTATGGTTTAGGTATTTCATAATATTTCGTGTAACGTATTGTATATAATATTAAAGTTTGATATGTTGAGTGTTTCATGATAAGAACTATCTTATCTTTGTGTTGTAAAAAGTTTAGAAACATAATATATGTAGAACTATGAAAATCACAAAATCACTCTTTTTGTCTTTGAATAATGTTTTAAAATTTATGAAATAATAATTAAGACTTTCAGTGGTTAGTGGTATACATGTTGAACAAAGTTTAGAAAGTTAAGTGGTGTGCTTCTTTGATCATTTCATTTTTCTTTCGTAACACACACAATAATAAATTAAAATAGACCGAATCGCTCATACATGTCCTTTGTAATACTATTTTATACCACACAAAAAATTAGAAACATACATACAATGCATTTTGTTTAAATCACGAATAAATTATTTCGCTAACGTGGGTTTCTTTATGCGGACGCGGGCGGCTACGTGCGCGGCGCGGCGGTGGCGGCGGGCAGGCGCGGGGGTGAGAGCATACCTACCTACACTCTGTATGACTGATAATCCACTCGTCACGTCA
This sequence comes from Scoparia ambigualis, assembly GCA_963921215.1. Classification (NCBI taxonomy): domain Eukaryota; kingdom Metazoa; phylum Arthropoda; class Insecta; order Lepidoptera; family Crambidae; genus Scoparia; species Scoparia ambigualis. The sequence goes on from OY992503.1 coordinate 25,443,076, forward strand.
GACGAGTGGATACATGGCGAACATAATACAAGAAGACGTAATGCAGAAAGTAAACTAAGTACCTTAGCCTACTTACTTTACATCTTAGCTGACAACAATAAAAACATTATTAAATGACAAGTTTTGAGTAGTTAGTACTTACAGATCGCGCAATTTTTCTTTCAGATAAGATTATTCTACAATCATCCGAATTGGATGAATGGGATGAAAACGTAAACACGCAATAATAAATTAAAATTTACAGAATCGCTCATCATGGCCTTTGTAATGCTATTTTATACCACACAAAAAATAGAAACATTCACTAAATACGCGATTGGGCATGCAGGACGTGGGCAGGTGGATTTGTGCATCAACTCGTCACACCAAAATTTTGTTCTAACTGGTCACACCGCCAAAAGCAGTACCTATTATTTATTTCAACCCGTCACAAGTTGATTTATTTCTATTAGGACACATTGTAATTTTTGTAGCTATTGCTGCTACTTACTACTTACTTACTTACTGCTCTTTAATGATTTCTTGCAGTAAGCCGACGATATTATCTTATTTGCCCCTGCCCCTTATCTGTGCATAATACCATAGAATACTTACATAATAGTACAAGTACAGAAGATTCACTCCGCATAGTCATTTAAATAAATAGCGACTCTTGTTAAGACACAATAAAATGCAATTCAGGTCGCACACCGCTCCCTTATCTACAGTTAAATTCACCTACAAGTTGCCTCTTTTTCTATCGCGTACTCTTATCTCTTCTAATGACTTTTGGGTTGTCTTCTTTTAAATTATAATTAATCTGAATACTTACTTAATTTATTACAAGTTATGGTGTTTATGATGTGTACTTAAATGTGAACAAATTACCATTTCAAATAATCCTAGGCTAGGTATGTCAGTACAGTCAACGCCACATCAGACTACCTAAACGTTAATATAATATATATTACTGTGCTACCTATACATGTTTATTTTGAGCACCACCAGTGACACTCCGTGTACAGTGACTCGAGCGCTGGTGACCTTGAGCAGAACGTATAAACACTAGTCTATATACAATGGTTTTTTATCATTAGTGTTTTAAGGTGAGTAAATAATATAAATTCATCTAAACCGAGACCGTTCAAACGGCGACAGACCTTTCTCCAACGGATGCCCTCGGCCGAGATTGTGGTATTGGGAGACTGCAATGTCCACCACGTCGAATGGCTTGGTTAACTCAAAACTGACCACGCGGGTAGAGCCGTTCATGACTTCGCTTTGGCCTACGTGGATTTCAGATGTGGAGGGCCATGCACCTTTCTTATTGGACCTTCTGCTGACCTCTCACCCAGACGGCTATCAAGTTTCTATTGATGCACCATTAGGCTCATCAGACCACTGTCTGATTTGTAGCACTGTGCCTTTCACAGAAATTTCAAAAACGTCGAGTCTGGCATTATAGGTAAGCGGACTGGGATGCGATGGGAGTTTCTTTGCGTCCTACTACGAGCTTGCTTCTCACTGGATGATCTTTATGTCGCCGCCGACTTTGTCGTTGGTGTGATACTGCAGGGAATGAAACTTTTCAATCTAAACCCTGTGGTTTCCATTGGCGGCAGGTGTCAACCATGGTTTGGTCGTTGCTGCAAAATGGTGTTTCGCCAAAAGTGACAACATTACACGGCCTGGGCTAATGCGGTGTCATCAAAGGATCCAAACACCAGTGCGCTCAGAAAGAGGTACAACTTTGAAGCCAGGTCCTTTTAGAAGGACATTGCCAAGGCGAAGTCATCATTCATAAGTGGAATTGGCGAGACGCTAGTGCGTCTTCCTTCGGGTACGCGTGCGTTCCGGTCTCTCGCCAAAGCTTTCTTAGGGAATTTTTGTCAGCCGTCCCTACCACCATTGCACAAGACCAATGACTGCCTGACCCCATACTGCAAATGAGAAAGCCAATCTCTTGGGCACTCTTTTCGCATCAAACTCGACCTTGGACGATGGGAAAAACTCTCCACCAACCATACCGCATTGCGTTTGTTCAATGCCAAATATCCGGTTCCTACAAAGGTCAATTTGTAAGGCTCTTTTTTCCCTTGATATCCATTAGTCGAGTGGGCCTGGTGCAGTTCCTCCCATGTGTTGGCTCTGGTTCTAACGCGCGTTTTCCGGCTCTCTTACACTACTGGCGTTGTCCCGAGCTTTGGAAGACAGCCCTTGTCCACCCGATTCTCAAAAAAAATCGATCGCTCAGATCCGTCTAACTACAGGCCAATAGCCATCACCTCTTTGCTCTCCAAAGTAATGGAGTCCATTACAAACCGCCAGCTCTTAAGGTACCTAAAATAAAACTAACTACTAAGCGATCGCTAGTATGGTTTTCGTCGCGGTCGTTCGGCTGGTGATCTTTTAGTGTACCTTACTCACCGATGAGCGGAGGCTGTCGAGAGTAAAGGGGAGGCACTGGCAGTTAGCTTGGACGTAGCGAAAGCCTTTGACAGGGTATAGCAGAGGGCTCTTCTCTCTAAACTTTCATCATACTGGCTTCCTGAGTAATTGTGTTCGTGGGTGGTCTGCTTTCTTTCTGGGCGTAGCATCAGAGTCGTAGTCGATGGTTCGTGCTCTGACATGAATCCCCTTAAATGCTGGAGTCTGGAGTCCCACAGGGGTATGTGTTAGTCCATACTCTGTTTCTTCTGCATATCAGTGACATGTTGCATAACAACAGCATTCATTGCTACGCGAACGTCAGTAAGGGAGTAACGCTCTACACCGGACGAGCTAATATTTCTCGGGAAAGCGTCATCGAGAGCCGGAATAAACTTATGACTGACACCAAGAACATGTTAAGTCATGTCTTGAATTGGGGCCGACATAACTTAGCCCACTGTAACCCCTCCAATACACAAGTTTGCGCGTTTACCGCGAAAAAACATCCCTTCGTCGTACCTCTGAACTTTTGAGGGAGCTCTCCCTTGATACCAATCCGACTATTGGAATCCTTGTCGTCGATGTTTCGAGTGACGTTCAGTTTCGAGGTCATTTGGAAGGTAAAGCTAAATTAGAAAACAAAAAAGAAATTATTTAAATGGAATTATCAAATCATTGGAGTGCGATGACGATGAAACCGTACGGTGTAGGGTACGGGTACATTAGTTACAATTTTTTCCCCAGAAAAAGTACCGGTGACGTCACGGTTGAGAACTATGGAGACAAAAATTTGGTAACGTTACGAAATTTGTATGGTTTGCAACTAAGAGCATAGGCCGTGGTTACCGGTAAAGAGTACCGCAAACGCGGAGCCTAATATTGGCGTAATTTGAAGTTATAACAAACGTACCAAAAGTACCGAATTTCCCGGGAAACAAATTCTCAGTACCGGTACTGCGTAAAAAGTCAATTTCCCGGGAAATATAAGGAATTCCCGGGAGCAAGCCCTACTAACTACCAACCTACAGACTACTACAAGACATACAGACGCGGGGGGACTGTGTTTTATAATTAGTAGGTAGTGATGAATAATTTAGTGATAATAAGAGTACCTTCTTACCTTACTATAATTTAGGAAATACTTTGCATACTTACCTGAAGCTCTAATTGATTAATTGTCAAAAAAACACGTAAGGGGTGGCTCTAGCTAGATACGCAATTCTATAGCCTATTGTACATCTTAAAAATTACTTTCCTATTATTGTGATTTGTGAACATGACAGGATGATAGATTGATTAACCAAAATGAAAAATAAACAGATAAGTACTTAATCATTTGCAGTTTTTATTTTTAATTAAGTATATGTTACATACTCATCCGTTTACGTCACATTCATCCAATTCGGATAATTGTAGAATAATCTTATCTGAAAGAAGAATTGCGCGATCTGTACTTAACTACTCAAAACTTGTCATTTAATAATGTTTTGTTGTCAGCTAAGATGTAAAGTAAGTAGGCTAAGGTACTTAGTTTACTTTTCTGCATTACGTCTTCTTGTATTATGTTCGCCATGTATCCACTCGTCTGACGTGACGAGTTGATTATCAGTCATACAGAGTGTAGGTAGGTATGCTCCCACCCCCGCGCCTGCCCGCCGCCACCGCCGCGCCGCGCACGTAGTCGCCCGCGTCCGCATAAAGAAACGTACGTTAGCGAAATAATTTATTCGTGATTTAAACAAAATAGTATTACAAAGAACATGTATGAGCGATTCGGTCAATTTTAATTTATTATTGCGTGTGTTACGAAAGAAAAATGAAATGATCAAAGAAGCACACCACTTAACTTTCTAAACTTTGTTCAACATGGTATACCACTAACCACTGAAAGTCTTAATTATTATTTCATAAATTTTAAAATTTTATTTAAAGACAAAAAGAGTGATTTTGTGATTTTCATAGTTCCACATATATTATGTTTCTAAACATTTTACAACACAAAGATAAGATAGTTCTTATTATAAAACACTCAACATTTCAAACATAATATTATAAACATTACGTTACACGAAATATTATGAAATACCTAAACCATACCTGTTGATGCAAGAGGCACCAACATGCGTCGTAGTTAAGGGATAAGGTGGGAACGGGGCTTACCGGGGGTCCGTGGTGTAGGCACGGTCACGAGCTGAAGGTGGCCGCGGCTGGCGCTCGTGGCACGGGCGTTAGAGCGGGCTTAAGGGCGGCAACACATACACACTTCACTAGGGGTACTGGTGTTCGTTAGGCGTGAGGGGCGAGCTGGTAGCACTAGCTCTTCACGGTACACATAGGGCTTCGGAGCTGAGTTCAAGAGCGCGTGACGCGTGGGTTCGCCTTGAGATCTCAAAGGGCACTGGTTTGGCGCGAGCGCCGTCAGGCGACGCGCCGCGCGTCTCCCGCGGCGGTCCTTTGGCCTCTCATTGGCCGCCGAAGGGGCAGCAGCGATTCTTCGTTGCGGTTGCGGCGCAAACATCTTCCCGGGCCCCAAGGGTTAGGAGGGGTGGGGGGGGGGGAAGGTACGGAAGTAACAGGAGACTACAGCCTCGATTCGTGCTGTGTTGAGTTAATGTCGAGTGGGTGTGTACATGATGAGCTGAGAGGAATGCACGTGTGTGATTGTATGAACAAAATGGCCAACGCGCAAGGGCGTGCGCCGTTACCATGCAGGCACTGAAAGCGTGCACTGCGCATAGCAACAAATAGGCACGAAAAGGGCATACACTGGGCATGTTACCATGTAGGCACGGGATCGTGCTCTGAGCATTGTAACAAATAGGCACAAAAAGGGCGTACACTGGGCATATTACCATGTAGGCACGGGATCGTGCACTGAGCATTGTAACAAATAGGCACAAAAAGAGCGTACACTGGGCATGTTACCATGTAGGCATGGGATCGTGCACTGAGCATTGTAACAAATAGGCACAAAAAGGGCATACACTGGGCATGTTACCATGTAGGCACGGGATCGTGCACTGCGCATGGCAACAAATAGGCACAAAAAAGGGGCGTGTGAGCGGTGGCGCAACGCGCAACGGCGCAATAAAAAGCGACCTCAATAAAAGCAAAAAAAAAAAATAGCAGACTGCATGTGTGTGTGTGTGTATGTGTTGCAGGCTAATGTGTGGTGAACGTGTTTGTACTGGCTTATTGTGTTGTGCAAAGGCGCGGGCTGACTACATGTATTGTTTGTGTACTACTAACAACTAATTAATTTTTATTAGGGCACGAGAATAACTAGTAAAGTTACTGGAACAAATGAATTTAGGAAATGATGGCACAAAAGGAAAATAAAGAAAATGACTATCTTATGGGCTGAAATAGTTATCCTATATATATAGCGGACTGTATTAAAGGTAGGGGGCTGAGTATGATTTTACTGCTGCGGCTGTTTTGCGTGCGCAGACGCATGCAGCGGGCAGTCGATGGGTCGCTGCCTCGGGGTGTCACGTAGGTGGGGCGGTAGCCACCGCGCCGCCGACTGTGGCTGGCTCTGCTGCGTCGTGTCGTCCGATCGGTGAAGGGACGTGTGGTGGTTGGAGCTCCCACAGTCCTTGCATGCCTTCACGGACTTGCATTCGTCCGGGTAATGTGGCCCGAGACAACGTTGGCAGCGCTCGCGCGACAGCACAAAGTCCTACCGGCCCTGTGTCGGTTGGGCATTGTAGCGGGCGCACGCTATCAGTTTGTGCCCCCTAGCCCTGCAGTAGGGGCAGTAGGGCGTATTTGGGCTGGGCCCGGCCTGCGCGTGCATTGTGTGAGTTATATTGTGAATGTTATGTTAGATGTTATATGTGTGGCACGAGTCGAGGCGAAAAATGAAATGTGGCGGGTAGGGTGATAATAAGTGGACTGTTGATGGGATGTATCCGGCTCGTAAAAGGATCATAAATGTTGATGCGAGAGGCACCAACATGCGACGTAGTTAAGGAATAAGGTGGGAACGGGGCTTACCGGGGGTCCGTGGTGTAGGCACGGTCACGAGCTGAAGGTGACCGCGGCTGGCGCTCGTGGCACGGGCGTTAGAGCGGGCTTGAGGGCGGCAACACACACACACTTCACTAGGGGCACTGGTGTTCGTTAGGCGTGAGGGGCGAGCTAGTAGCACTAGCTCTTCACGGTACACATAGGGCTTCGGAGCTGAGTTCAAGAGCGCGTGACGCGTGGTTTCGCCTTGAGATCTCAAAGGCCACTGGTTTGGCGCGAGCGCCGTCAGGCGACGCGCCGCGCGTCTCCCGCGGCGGTCCGCTGGCCTCTCATTGGCCGCCGAAGGGGCAGCAGCGATTCGTCGTTGCGGTTGTGGCGCAAACAATACCTAAAGCACAGTCATAAAACTTCTAACTTTTTAAAAGTAGCTCACAATCCACATACTCTATCCACTCAGTAAAAACGAAAAGTTTTAGAATTATCAAAACTTCTCTAAGGAATTTAATGTCCCACGACCGGACTATCGGTGATATCCTGCTCTCTCCGCCTCAGACCAAGAAATTCGAAACTTTAAAAGCAAGACTCTTTTCAGTGTACGAGGAGTCAGAAAACCGTCAACTACAGAAGCTACTCAGTGAGATCGAGTTGGGAGATCAGAAACCTTCCCAGCTTTTACGTTACATGCGTGACCTTGCAAGAGGAAAAATACCGGATAAAACACTAGACCTAATGTGGCAGGGTCATTTACCATCATCAGTTCGTGGCGTTCTCGCGGTAACTGAAGTAAAAGACTTGGAGAATCTGGCAGCTATCGCAGATAAGATTTTAGAGAACGTACGACCTCAACATTTGGCAGAGGTGGCCAGCGACAAACCGTCAACGTCAGATCCATACACAAATCTACAAGCACAGATAGCCCAACTAACCCTGCAAGTGATGGAGCTCCAACGATCAAGACCAAGACATCAAAATTTTAATTTTAAACGACATCGGTACAACGCTCGATCGACGTCACGCGGTCGTAATAATTCGATGCAGCGCCCGGCAAATCACTCACACGGGTTATGTTTTTATCACAACCGATTTCACCACAGAGCTAGAAAATGTGTAGAACCGTGTACATGGAATAAGAATAAAGCCATCAAGCAGGAAAACTAAACTCGGTGCAGTCAGTGGCGGATGTCTGCACCATCTCGCCTTCCCACCGCCTGTGCGTTACCGACTGTCAAAGTGGTATACGTTTTTTGGCGGGCACAGGAGCTAATGTTTCGGTATTACCTGCAAGAAAGAAGCCCTACACGCACCATGACAGTGATAATAATTACCGACTATATGCAGCAAATGGTAGCGAAATTAGAACTTATGGGACAAAAAATTTGGTATTGAATTTGAAATTAAGAAGGCATTTATATTGGCAGACGTGAAACAACCGATTCTTGGTGCTGATTTCCTAAACCATCACTAACTTCTGGTAGATGTCAACGGGCGTCAACTTATTGACTATATTACGAGTCTAAACGTTGTTGGCTCTATAGTGGATTACGGCGACGCTTCAATCAAAACAATAGACGTTACAAGTCCGTACTACGATCTCTTATCAGCGTATCCAGACATCACGAAACCGATGTGTTACAAAGATACTCCCAAACATAGCGTTATGCATCATATAGAGACTACAGGTCCACCAGTATTTGCACGCGCTCGTCCACTACCACCCGAAAAATACGAAAAGGTCAAAAAAGAATTTGCTTACATGCAGCAGATAGGCATTTGTCGACCCTCTAAAAGTTGCTGGTCTAGTGCTTTACACGTAGTGAACAAAAAGAATGGAGAAATACGTCCATGCGACGACTATCGCAGCTTAAATGCAATAACAAAAGCAGATAGATATCCTATCCCGCGGATTACCGATTTTACATATTTTTTAACGGGAAAGAAGATATTTTCAAAAATTGACCTTCATCGATCTTACCATTTTATTCCAATCGCTCCCGAACTCTTCGAATTCCCGCGTATGAGCTTTGGATTACGAATCGCTGCGCAAACCTTCCAGCGTTTCATGAATCATGTCGTTTTTGAAGGCTTAGACTTTTTATTCAATTATATTGATGACACCGTAGTGGCCTCAAAAACGGCTTCAGAACACCGGGAGCACCTGAAAATCGTTTTCGAACGGTTGAATAAATACGGCGTAACTATTAATCAGGCGAAGTGTGAATTTGGAAAAACTGAAATTGATTTTTTGGGATATCGGGTGTCAACTAAGGGAGTTAGACCGCTGGAAGATAGAGTAAAAATTATTTCCGAGTTCCCCAAACCAAACACTGTCGAACAATTACGACGTTTCTTGGTGATGATTAATTTTTACCGAAGTCATTTGACGAACGCCGCTCGAGAACAGGCAATTTTAAACAGCTATTTACATAACACGAAACGTAAGGATAAAACCCAAATTGTTTGGACTAAGCAGGCTGAAGAAGCTTTCCAGAACTGCAAGAATGATCTACGTGAAGCAGTGTTATTATCACACCCGGTCATTGGCGCACCCATCGCGCTCATGACAGATGCCTCCAGCAAATGTGCAGGCGCAGTTCTGCAGCAGAAAGTGGGTCAAGAGTGGCAGCCTTTAAGTTTTTTCTCTTGCTAATTCAGCGAAGCACAGCAACGCTACTGTGCATATGATAGAGAATTGCTGGCTATATACATGGCGGTCAAACATTTACGCTCTATGATTGAAGGCCAACATGTCACCGTTTTTACGGATCACAAGCCGCTCGTGTTTGCGTTACATAAACAAGCTACGAGCAGCAGTGATACACCGAGGCGATGTCGACACCTGGATTCTATTGGACAATTCTGCACATCAATCGAACACGTCCAAGGATCTTAGAACATCGTCGCAGACACTCTTTCTCGCATAGAAGAAATAGAAATGCCATCGCCATTGAACTACAATGAATTATCCACAGTACAGCAAAATGACGAAGAGCTGCAAGAATTACTTAAATCCGAAAATATGAAGTTTAAAGCTTTTTATTACGCTAACTGCAATGGACCTATTTATTGTGAAATATCTAAGCAATCAGCGCGTCCTTTCTTACCAAAACAGTTTCGAGTTACTGCATTTAAAACAGTTCACGGAATGAGTCACGCTGGCACTCGTTTCACGAGGAAGATGATTTCAAATAGATTTTTTTGGAAATCTATGAATAAAAATATCAATGATTGGGCAAGAACATGTTTAGATTGCCAAAAATAGAAAATTCATCGCCATACCATAGCGCCTTTCACCACTTTTCCGGAAAGTGATCGTTTTTATCATTTACACGCGGACATCGTCGGGCCCCTGATGTACTGTCATGGTTACAAGTACATATTAACCATGATAGATAGGGCCACAGGCTGGCCAGAAGCAGTACCCTTGAAAGATATTACGGCCGAAAGTGTCGCGGAAACAGTATACACTCAGTGGATTACAAGATTCGGATGCCCACTTAGAATAACAACTGACCAAGGTCGTCAGTTCGAATCACATTTATTTAGTGATTTAGCTAAACGGCTGGGAATATCTAAAATTCATACTACAGCCTACCACCCACAAGCGAACGGGATGGTCAAGAGGTGGCATAAACGCTTAAGTCCGCATTGATGGCTCGTGGGAATACCGAAAATTGGGTACACGAGCTGCCTACCGCACTATTGGGTTTGAGAACCAGCTTACGCGATGATACTCACATATCTGCAGCCGAACTCGTCTACGGTACAACTCTCAAGCTTCCAGGTGATTTTTTCGAGCTGTCAACGCCAAACATCCCTGATAACGAAACTTTGTTGCACAACTTAAGAGAGCATTTACGCAATTTATCTTCTGTTCCGAGGAAATCAAACAGACAAAATAAAATTTTTGTGCATCCATCATTGCAGTCATGCACACATGTTTTCGTTCGCTGTGACCATGTGACAAAGCATCTAACACCACCATATTGTGGACCTTACAAAGTTGTAGAGCACGGTAACAAAGTTTTTAAAGTTATGATATCAGAGGCAATTAAATCGATATCAATAGATCATCTAAAACCCGCATTTGTGGTACACAGTGACATAGAAATTCGACCCGTCCGGTCAAATGAGTTCAGTCCACGCATTCCAGACTCAGAATCTAGTAGTCAGAAAGCAAGAAGTATTCAAAACAATCAGACTAGAACCCGATCCGGACGCCTTATTAAGCCTACGGTGCGATTCATGCAGTGATTAATAAATCAATCAAACGGGCTCATTACGCCTTAATCTGTCAAACTGCGAGCACATTTTAAAAGTAATAAATAAAAATGGGTAAATCTCAGAGCCGCGAGCAAGTTATAATAGCGCAAAATGGCGCTGAAAACAAAGCAGAAACCAGCTTCTTTCACGAAATTACGCACAGCAAGTTGGATTTGTTAGCGACGATCATCATAGGAACGTTACTTATAACGATCTGTGTCCTGGTTTTTCGCTGTTGTAAAAATCGGTATACTGAGATGCTGAGACGAGAGCTTCGAGGCACACGAGCCAGCCGCAGGGGGCTCGAGCAGCCAGCACAGCCTCGCGCCCCTGCCTACTCCGTTGCCTAACGAGGGCAGCTGACGCCATAAGTGTAAAGTGTTCGTGCAACAGTGTAAAGTGATGTGTATTGAAAGTGCTATCGTCCGTAGTTAAGCTTTTCCGATTATTCTTATACATAAGATATTTTGCTTAATTTTTTTTTTTTTTTAAATAGGGGAAGTGATGTGCCTACTTGTACTAAATAATATTATTACATCATCCTTTATTGCATTAGGCTCAGGTTTTATGTGTATCAAATATTTAGGTCAATATAAATCTTACTAATGTATTGCATCACGATTTGCACTCCGCACCATTTCCTAATTTGTAATACTTTAATCATAATAACGCAGTTTCTTTATTTCGATATAAATCTTGTTTATCACTCGCTGTACAATGAGGAGCGTCTGTTCAAAAGGAGATAAATCCACTTTCCGTTTTTTTGTTTTTTTATAGTATTATTGCTCTCTATGTTCAAATACACAACTTAGTGCTTAAAATTGGCTTCAAAAGGCGTTATTTCCAATAGAAAAACGACGTTCAAACTCACAGTTTCGATCAAAGAGAGACATTTCCAAAGAATATTAACAGAAAAATAACACAATAAAATGTTTTGAACAAAATGGAGTTATATTTCATACAAAATGACCACCGTGCCAAAATGATCTGTACAAAAGGAGATATTTTATTTCTGTTTCAATTATTATCTTTTTAATCGATTTGTGATGTCAAACAAGGCATAATATTCTGTCAGTAAATAGTCAATCCACCTTTATAATACAAAAAAAATAGCAGAACTATGTATAATATCAATGTTTATGTATATTTAGTCCGTTATCTTACCATATAAACGAGTTTCACAAGAATACTCATCTTGGTCTAGATAATTGGTGTGAGCGTAAACAAAATTAATTAATTTAATTTATTATTTATTATTTATCAATAATATTAATAATTGATGACCATAAAGGAATATTTTTAAAGATTTTAAATATCTAACTCTAATGTGTATTTATACACTATAAATTTGTGTATTTGTAAGGGAAAATAGAAATCATTTTTGTCCAAATAATCAATCCAAAAAGAATACAGGCTCTCGATATGCTTAAAATGTTTGTATCATTCAACATTATGGTAAATATGTATGGCAAAGCAAAAGTGCTGTGATTATGGTGATAAATATCTTTAATCATTTACCGGATCACATCAAATCTACTGAAAACCCTTATTTTTAAAGAACCATAAAAAAACGTTGTTTCTTTTTTTCTTTAATCTGTCAAAGATATCAATTTTAAAACAGGGAAAAGAGATTAATCTGGTTGAAAAGGAGATATTTACAAAGTGTCCTGAACAAAAAGAGTTATAATCTAAAATTCTAATCAAAAGGCGATATTTGTAAACTTCAAAATTTTTTTTAAAAATACCGTGATCAATAAAAAAAAATTTTTTGACTTACTTCTGAACTATGGTGGTAATACCTACCTATCACTTTTAAAAAGAAAAACCTAAAAGTTAAACTCAGCATGATATCAGTTTTTGTGTTTTCTGAAAATTCCTTTAACCCATTCTTGCCCACCATGACAATTTAGGAACACTTAGTTATTGAGGGTAGATAAAAAAATCTTTAATCGTATTTAATGTTTTGTTACGTTATTGTGAAGTTAATGGTGCAGTATTTAGTTTTGAAACAAATTTTATTTTGTTTTGTTAGTAATCTTCCAGTGATAGTCGATTGAATTTGACTATTGGAAGTAGTTTGGACGTAAGTATACTTTCATAATTATTAGATAGTGCAGCTAAATTATATTTTGATTTCAATTTTTTCTTCAAATTTAGTAAATTACACAATATTTACGAATATTTATAGCGATATATACCTACTTCCTTGCAATTTGTACTATTCGAAATATATCTGTGCCAATTCGGGTACAATGGCTACAAGTGTAGTAATTATTACCACTTTTTACAGGAAATCAATATGAACCACAAGCGACGGTTAAGTGCTACTATAATAATAATTATTAATAATGAGTTTGACATAATATAATATAGGATAAATAAAATATAGAAAATAAAATACATTACATACCTAATTGTTATGTTTACAGACGCATGTAAGTAAACATAAGGATTGGCTAAAATCAAAAATCATCATCTTTATAATACGTGCCACTAGCATGTGCATTCGCGGCACAAGGCATAAATTTAAACCAATTGCCAAGTTATTCGGCTTCGATGATGGAGCAGCCCTACCGAGACAAGACTAATGTGGATGCGGCCAACGAACTGAGAAGATGTCGATTACAATGAATTCGTTATTTCGGTTATAGCTTTAATTATAAACTATGTAATAGTTATATTAGTAAATAAAGAAAACTATACCAAGTTCGCATGAAAATCATTACTTAACAATTTTTTTTATTAATTATACCTATTAACCTTTTTGAGAAAATACTAACAAGCGACTATACACTGTGCCTAAAACATTATGCAAATTATAATTATGCATAAATATATATGTCTTAAGTATATTATTGTGCCACAATACATATGGTTGCAAAAATCAATTTTGCCAAAGTAATATTTCATAAAAAACATAATATTATGCCAAATTTGTTATGTCGAACTTATGTCGAAGTAATACATTATCTCAACGAAAGGTATCCCCAATATTCGTTTACATATCATTTCATATTTCATTTCATATTCAATTCAATTCAACTCAATTTCAATTCAACCCAGATGCAATTCGACCCAATATTCTACCCAATTTGTTATGCCAAATTATTTTAGGAATAAATAAACTATGACAATGAAAGATATCCCCATTATTCGTGTACATTACATTTCATATTTCATTTCATATTGAATTCAATTCAACCCAATTTCAATTCAACCCAGTTTTAATTCAACCCAATATTATACTCAATTTGTTATGCCAAAGTACTTTAAGAATAAATACATTATGTCAACGAAAGGTATTCCCAATATATGTTTACATTTCATTTTATATTCAATTCAATTCCACCAAATTTCAATTCAACCCAGATTCCAATTAACCCAATTTCAATTCAACCTTATTCAATTCCACCCAATTCAATTCACCTCAATTTTATTCCACCCAATTCAAATTCACCCAATTCAATTTAATCCAATCCAATTAATTTAATCCAACCCAATTCAATTTAATTCAATTCAACCCAATTCAATTCAACCTAATTCCAATTCAACCCAATTCCAATTCAACCGAGTTTCAATTTAACCCAATTTCAATTTAACCTAATTCAATTCATCCCAATACATTTTCTCACGATAGTGGTTACATAAAGGTCTTATCAAACTAAATTTAGTTGAGTCCCTCGCAATGAATCTATTAAAGGCGTACAATGTCATTATGACATACATAATACACACTAATGAGACCAAAGTTATTTATGTTGATCACGTCTTTAGGTCAAACAATTCTTGCACATCATAAAAGTTATTTTCATTTAACCATTTAAACAACTTGTAAATTATTCATATTCGTATTCTTTTTTTAATATATAATACTATTAGGACATAGAGGTTTTTTTATAATGGCTCGTCATAGTGACTGCATCCTGCCTGATGGTAAGCATCCGATGCAGTCCAAAATACTGAGAGCGCTCCCCACCGTGGAATAAGCACGATAATGACCTCACCCATTCATGACGGCCTGCATAAATGCCGTTTCACGCCCCGCTTAAAAGACCCGGGACTGTAGGAGCTGGGTAACACATGCGCCGGCAAAGAATTCCAAAGCCGAATGGTCTTCATAGTCAATATCCATTCATATTAAATAAGTTCACATTCATGATCAATTAACCGTGTCGCGTAGCGGTTAAAGACTACCACTACCCCCTCTCTTCCCTTGCGTGTCGTAAATGGCGACCAACAAACTAAAGACTGCACAAACATTCAACAGCTTAGATCAGCGGTGGGCTCGCCACCTGTCACGTTGAGCACATGTGTGCAGTCGCTATTTGGTGAAAAGTGGACTATGGTAGAGGACTGCTTTAGCTGTTCTCATTGCCTAGTCCCTGAATAACCCTTCGGGGACAATAGTCGTGGTTATCTGTATGTTTAAATGTAATTAATATGAATTCACAGATATTGAATTTCATAGATTAGTTCATATTCCATAATTGAACAATCAAACAAACTTACCAAGTGCAGTTCGATTGAAATTATGCTCCTTGTTGTCTCGTCCGAAGATGATGGAAATACTACTTGTTAGTATCGAGTCTTAGCACTCGCCGACGCCACATAAGTTTAAAGTATCTGAAAATAAAATATTTCCGAACGCAGCCGCACGTCACTAGACTAGCCCGCTTTTTGAACTGTCATTTAGTTTTAAGTTGTGTATTTATTTATGAAACTGATTCTACAACCCCAGGGAATAGGTATCAAACCTGTGAGGGTGGGTGGGACTCATCATCTTCGGACGAGACAACAAGGAGCATAATTTCAATCGAACTGCACTTGGTAAGTTTGTTTGATTGTTCAATTATGCTCCTTGTTGTCTCGTCCTCTATGATGGAAATACTACTTGTTAGATGTTCAAAGTTCTGTTGTAGAATCATAAAGTTTATTATTGTTAACAAATATATCCCAGATATTATGTTTCAACAGCATAATCAGTCTTACACTTCTTAAAGATAGTTGGTAATTACCAAGAGAATCTTATTAAACAAAAAAAACAAACTTAAATGTGTCCTCAGCCTTAAATAAATCTTTGGTATGATTATAGCAATATACTTTTAATATTATTATTACAATATAATCGCTTCAGCGAAATTCGGACGGTTGTAAAACTTTTCAAAGTTGTCGATGAGTCAGTCCAACCAGCCGTTCTATGTATCTCATCAATGCTAACGCCTTTCATAATGGCAGCTGATGTCGTAGCGTGCCTGGTACTATGAGTAGAAAAAATGGAAGTATCGATCCCTCTTGCAGCCAGGACCGTCAATCCAACGGTTGAGTGTACTGACCGATACCGCCAAATGTGGTTTCTTGATAGATATAAATAAATTAGGACATTTTCCTACTTTCGGAGGTAATTCTTTTATAATTATTTAAACAATTGGCTGATGACGATTAGGTGCTGAGGTCTTAATTTTTTTTTTTTTTTTTATAGTAACAATTTTATTATCAATTATTTTAATCTGGTCAGTAACAATAGAAACTAGGGCTTTGTAATCTTTGCCCTGTAGGTAAAGTTAATAAAGTAACTGTGTTTAATGAACATTAATGTAAGTTGTTTGAGTCATTGTAATTTGACTCTAAAAAATTAAGCACTATAGAAACATTCCAGGTATATTTATATTTGAGTTTACTTGATCGTAGGCGAAAGAACCCTTTAAATAAAATTTTAATCTTTTCGTCTGCTCCCACCTGCGGCCCTATCACACTAGTGGCAGCGAGGACCTTATGCAATTCAAGGTGCCATAAGATGCACCACTGTGGAACTTATTTGTGAGATAAGTAATTATGTCTGTCATCTGTGCTTTAGTAGCATTTAGTTGTTTGGTGTGGCAGTAAGAAAACCAAATACAAAGTAAGTATTGCTTATAGGTGTTACTTGATATGGAAGATATCATTATTTCAGCTGCCTGTACGTCGATGCCAGGCTTTAAGAATGCCTACCGGACAATCTCCCTGCCAGTAGTGATAGGTTGCGGTGTAGAGGGTGTGGTGAGTTGGAATTACATAAAACCAGTAAGTTATTACTTGGTTCAAATACAATGGGTTCTGTCACCAGTAGTTTTTTGAATAAGCGAAACCAAGGTTGGGTGTCCCAGAAGAGAACTACAAGGATTCATGTTGCTTCATTGGACACGATTATTTCTATACATTTTAAAATCATAGAAAATGGTGGAAAAGCATAAAATAAACCCCTTTGCAAGACATTGTAAAGGCATCCACTTTATAAGCTGAAGGATCTGGATGCCATGAAACAAATTTCCTGCATTTTGTGTTTGTTCTAAATGCAAATAAATCTATGACAGGGTTACCAAATGCTTGTACTATTTTATTAAAATTATTAATATTTAATTCCCATTCTGTATGACCTAACTGTTTTCTAGATTCAAAATCTGTTACTTTGTTGTCCTTTGTGTTAATGTATGATGTATGATGCAAATACAAAAATATTCCTCTCTTCACACCACTGCCAAATAGCTTTTGCAATCACATGTAAGTGAGAGTACTGTATGCCACCAAAGCGGTTTACATATGGTATAGCTGTGGTATTGTCACTTCGTAATAATATTTCACAATTTGAAGAATTATTAGCAAGGCTTTTGAGACCACACATAGTAGCTTTTATTTCTAAATTATTAAAGTGAATTGTTGATTCTTTTCCTCTCCATACACCACTGGCTGTATGTTTGTCACAAGAAGCACCCCACCCCGATAGTGAGACATCTGTATTTATTTCTAGAATATATTTATATTTTCTTATCTAAGAAATTGATTTAGGCAAGTACATGTTTTATCCACCATTCAAGATCTGGATAGCAATGTTTGGGCAAGGAAGTAAATGCTTCATAATTATTTTTACTTTTTAAAAGAGCTAAATATTTATGTCTTTTTAGTGCTTTAGTATACAGTAACCCTTAATGATTAGCTGGACAAACAGACACTACAGTTCCCAGAACTTTTGACAAAAAACCTGATGGAAGAGGTACTCAAAAATTTGAGCGCCGTGGTGGTCACCTGTGACTGACAAACAATTAAATTTCTATTGTGTCTGGTTTCGTGGCAGGCAACGTGTTAAGGCATCTTTTATTTTTATCAGAATCGATTGAAATAGTCATGGTGTTTGTATTAAACAATAGGCTAAGAAACTTACATTCCTTTGATGGAATAAGTTGACATAATTATTTTTATTGATGATGAAGCCTAACTGAGTAAGCAGACCTATGGTCTGGTTAACACTATTAAGACACTCAATATGATCACTACCAATATACTGCTAGCTACAAGCATCGATATACTGTACTTACAGGCTGTAAACCTCTAAGTTTTGTTATGGGTTTAATTATGTGACCATGTATGGAGCCGTGCAAAGGCCAAATGGAAGAATGTTAAATTGATATATTTTTCCATCAAATATAAACCTTAGATATTTTCTGTAATCTGCATTAATGTTACACATGTAATAAGAATCCATTTTGTCAATTGTTGCCATAATACAGTGTTTCATAAGACTTTGAGTTGTAGTAATAAAACTATTAAATTTCTTTATGTTTAAAATAAATCTATACTCTCCATTTGGTTTCTATACCAAGAAAATAGGTGAACAAAATTGTCCATCTGTTTCATGACATATTTTGTCTATAACATGTGACTGAAGTTTATTAATTTCAATTTGAACTTGACAGAATTCTACTTGTAAATGAGTTATTCATAGGCAAGTAAGATTGAAATGGTATCTCACTAAAAGGGATTTCATACCCAGATACCCATTTCAGAATAGTAGGATCACTGGTTTTTTTTTTTTTTCCAATTATTTATAAAAAAAAGGAAGTCTGCATACCTGAACTTCTAACTTTGCAGCTTCGTAGCTTTGCAGGTTGGTTGGATCTCGCTCCTGTCCCTGTCCGGGCACTTGGACGAGGAGGGCCCCTCCAGTTTAAAGATTTGGTTTTATTTGGGGGTTTTTGAATGAAGCTTGTGTTCTTCAGGTCTTTAACAGATTTTTGAACAGCCTTTGTAACCTAGATCTTTTCAGAAAGGTTACTTAAAAAAAATGCATCTGCTCCCCCTGTGAGGGAATCTTTCATATCTTTATTAATAGATCAAATATCATGAGACCGCCGGCAGTCGCGAAACAATTGATTTTCAATTGTCTGGTTTTATGGTGCTCAAGGGGTTAATGACGGTTGGTATTAGCGACCTTCTACGATTTGTATCTATGTGCACAGCGTCACACAGTATTTTGGCAGCATCATTGATGTGTTTAATTATTTAATTAATAATTTCAATTCTGTCACCTTTTAGGAGAAATAAATGGAGTGATTGGCCCAGGGCTGATAGTGCAGCAACCATCTGTTTTTGCCTGTCGGCAATAATCAAATCTCTTTTCTTAACCAGGTCAGAGACAGCCAGGTATTTCAGGGTTGAGCTTTGGGAGCAACGTTGGGATATTTTCATATGGGATGTATTTTTTCATAAGTTCTGGTTTAATTTCTTTTTGCAATCCTTTTGTGAGAATAGGAGTCTACCTCTGTGCAATTTCATCATGAGCAATTGGTCCCTTAAGCACCTCCTCAATTTCCCCCAAAGCAAATAACAATTCTACGTCTATGGCAGGTGTCTCGGTCTCCGGGTCTGTACACTGGGTTTTTTCCACAGGTAAGGCCTCTACTACACTGTATTGGTACGGGCAGTGCCTCCTCCTCCACAGAACTTGAAGTAGTAGCCGGATCCAGGGCCATCATTGACACATTAGGAATGTCAGACATAGTCATGCAGATCTAGGCCCAAATGGCAAAGCAAACTGCAGTAAATGTAAGACCCTGATATTCCTTGCGAATACCCAGAGTGGTAAAAACTCGACTTTGCAGTAAGTACGAGTTATTGTGCCCGTTTTAAGTTTTGAATGTTTCAACACCGCCTCATCCCAAAGATGGGCCTGAGTGCACATTTCAAAACCCAGAATTTCATTTTTATTTTTCACGTCTCTTTCTTTTACTCATAATAACAGTTTATTTATTATAATTAAACTGACTAAAACTATTAAAAAGATTATTTCACAAAAAAGTAAGAGAAAAAAGTGGCGCCGGTACAGTGACATAAAAAACGAATGACAGTTCAAAACGCGGGCTAGTCTAGTGACGTGCGGCTGCGTTCGGAAATATTTTATTTTCAGATACTTTAAACTTATGTGGCGTCGGCGAGTGCTAAGACTCGATACTAACAAGTAGTATTTCCATCATAGAGGACGAGACAACAAGGAGCATAATTCAATGTTTATTCATAGCTCATATTCATAATAAAAATTCATATAAACAAAGTATTTTATTTGTCAATTTTCCAGAAACTCTAACGTTCCATTATTATTTTTTGACATGTGAACCCTGTTAACATTCTATCAACAGCTACCTCTGTCCAGCGTGTTTTTTTCTTTAGCGCCTGGGAGCTGTGAGCCCGAATATCGAAGCTAACCTACATACGGTCAATTCCAAAAACTATGACTATCCGGTACGGCCTTATGTGGGAATAAAGAAGTTGTGTAGGTACCTACTCCTTCCATTGTTGCCAAAAGAGCAGAGCAGAGCTCTTAGACACAATCACGTTTCTATTCAGTTAACAATTGTCGGATGAGTGCACTTCTAGGAATCGTCCCCAACCACCAGGAATATAATATCAGCTTCTACACCATCAATTTATATACGAGCGCTAACACTATTAAAGGATACTACAATTCATTCGTTTCTACATTTCTTGTAATGACAATGGTTCGCCGTCTCATTTAAATCCCATCGCTCTATTAGGAAACGTGGTCTAAAGGTAGTACCCCGGTCCTTTTCCAGTTTCAAGCCCAGGAATATTGAAAACGTTATTACAACACTAAGTTTAGTCTTAAGTCGTAATGAACCATCTATGGTGCTAAGGATAAACCCACGCGTTCCCTAGTTGACGATTTTATTTCTGTTTACCTACATTACTGTATGAAATATCAAAATCAAACTAGTTGCTATTAATTGCAATTGCACTCACCAAATCTTGGCTTTTGCTAAATTAAACCTTAAAATAACAATCATGGGTGTTGTTTTAAGGTGTAAATAAATAGGAATAAATTGATTGTACCGCAAAATGGATTGACGTAAAAATTATTTGTTATGGAACAATATGCAATAAATGAATTTGACCCCGACTTTATCTAACTATTCAAATCACTGTCAAACATAAAAATATTGCTGCACAAACATTTTTGTTAGCTTTGTGCATTTGTTTTTACATAAACGCACTACACCGTATAAGCGCACACACGCTTTCAACATAAAGCAGCAAAACAACTAAGAACATTTATAAGTATTTTCGAAGGTATTTTCATAATTCTGACAAAGGTTTAAACAGTCTCGAATCGCGCGCCCACAGTCACTGCAACGCAACCCGATTCACGCTATAATCTAGATAGGGCTCCCAACGATATAACCCACTAGAGTTATACTAATACAATGACAGTAAAATTACAAGTCTCGCATCAATTAGGTTTAAATACCATCAAAACATAAATTATGACATATTCTAACTTGTGACTCATTCTTATCCTATTGTATGACTAGTGTTCGGTGTTACGCAAACGAACAGCTCAGCAATTTGCACTTTTATTTATTACATTAAATTATATTCAGTACGTTCGTACTCCTGATTAGGTGTATTACGAAATGATTCTTTGTGTCGGAGCAGCTAAGGCAGTCTTCGTGGTGCTCGTGAACTGTACCGCGAGAGATTCATCGACGGCAGACCAGAAGCTGAGCAGCGACGCTTGCCATCGGCAGATTGCTTTCGACGAATGGTTTTGCGTCCCCAGCAGACTGGATCCTTTCGTGGGACGAGTCCGGAGGTCCAGCCAAATATGCGGGACCCGGGTTTTGAGGAGGCTGTGTTGGAGCACTTTCTAGAAAACCCAAGGACCAGTACACGTCGAGCTGCAGCTGTTTTCAACGTGGCTCACATGAAAGTTTGCTCCAAAATGACGGCCAGCATCCGTATCATTTTGGCGAATCCATGAACTCACGCCTACGGACTTCAAACCGCGTCGAGGATTTTGCCAGTGGTACTGCAACAAAGTTATTACGGTTCCTTGTACTGTGGACGAATGAAGCAGCCTTCACTAGGGGCGGGATAAGCAATATCCACAATGAGCATGTGTGGTCACACACGAATCCACATGCGTCAACAGAGTCCAGTTTCCAGCGCAGAAGAGTCTGTTTTGCGTCGAGCGCAAACTTGCATCCAGCGACAAGGCGGGCATTTTGAGCCATTTTCGTAAACTGTTTATTGTGAAGTGCAGTGGACTACACGTGCTTCGCTTTACCTCTCAAGCCCCAAGCGGCAAAAAGTGAATCTTTGTGTGTTGTTTTTATAATTTATCTAATGTAAGTACTGTTGTTTATTAGAAAATTATTATTCTGACTAATGATCAGTAGGTAATAAGTTGTAAGAATTACATCGAAATACGAGTAAAATAATACGTGGTGTAATCCGTTAGCATGTTTCCAATTTCCGTCTATTCTTCAGTCTCTCCTATATCAGAAGGATCGTGTCTGCTATCTGGCTGGAGTGAGTAGTTAGTTATGCACAACAATTGTGCCAGTTCTTCTTCACAGCTAAAAGACGTCCTGCGTAGTCGGGTAACTATTATTGGTCTAAAAATTGTCAACTTTGATTATTGTAAGAAAATAAAATATTAATTTTATTGTTTTGTATTGTAAATAAAACAAAATATTGAATGATGTCGTATTTTTATTTACTCATACTGAATATCTGACAAAAAGAACAACAACAAGAAGGACAACAAAACTGTTCTAATCATCACTTTATTAATCAACTAAAAAAAATTATGACGCACCTGCTGTCATTATTTTTTGATATTTCGATTCCAAGACTGAGAGATTTTGATTTTAGTTATTTCAAAAATAAGTCATTGTAATCTAGGACCTAGGGTACTGTAACTTCTAACCTAACCTATCTTCTTAGACCTTATAATACATACACACATCATCGCCGCCTTTACCTTAGCTTAACTTATTATCTAATTCTTAAAACTATTTAACCTAATTTATCTACAAACTAATGGTTGTGTCTGGAGGTTTTGTAGAGTGCATAGTGTTTGTATGATAATGCATCCTTAGCATAGCTTAATTCTATTTGCGGTGAATTTCAGTCAAGCAATGTAATATTATAATAAATACTATTTTGGCCAGATCGTCTAGTGAACCCTCCGTTGTTAACCGCATTTAAGTAACTCAAGTTCTTTTCGTAAAAGTTTAGTAATTGGCTTAACCCTGTGTTAACTTATTTTCTCCTGACCTAATTTCCTACCCGTCAATAACTAATATCCTAGATATGTGTAGCCTAGCAATGACTCCGTCTGAACTGTGACCTAAATCCTTCACAGCAGCTGCGGGGAGGATTTGTTAACCACTCAAAGATAATCAGATGATAGCTTAGCTTGCAGGTATTATTTATTTATTAACAATAGCATGATACATAAAAGGTCTTGTGCAATTTATGAGCCCCTCCGCCGCTCCATAGCGTACTATACATCTCATTGTTTAGTTATAGTTCCGTCATATTGGCGTTAACATTAATTAGCCTGTGGCTTTAATTCTTTAAACTGAGAATTTACATCTCTCCTCAAAATTTAATTTCATCTTACATTATGAACTATGTGTTAGCATTTAAATTCTTATTATTCCACATAATTAATAAAGGTAAAATTACTTTTATTTACTCTTAGTATTTATTATACAGATCTTATAAAGTACCAATATAATTACATTGTATTGGCTGCCGCGGCAGATTATCACATCTTAAGTTTATTAAAGGATGTTTGATTTATTCAATATCCTACTCATTTAGGAAGTGAACTTAAATAGAATACTATCATTTGAAGTAAAATTACTTTGGTTTAATCTTAGTGTTTATTATACAGATCTTATAAAGTACCAATATAACTACATTGTATGGGCTGCATTGGCAGATTATCACATCTTAAGTTTATTAAAAGATGTTTGATTTATTCAATATCCTTAACTTTTAGGAAGTGAACTTAAGTTAATTATTTTCCATTAATTTCCACCCCTGTCTCTCAGACCGGGTGAGTATTTAATAGCCTACTAATTCATAGTTAGTATATTTTTAGTAGGTAGTAAATCAGGTAATTATCCCTGTTAATAATTAAATGAATTATATTTAGGAGTTATCCTTTACTCACTTTAATAGGTATAAATTAGAATGTACTAGTTATTAGTCTGATTGATTTAGATTGTTCCCATCAAATATTTCTATGTTTCATATTATTAGAAGTAAGTACATAACTTATAAGGTCTTTGACCATTAAGGTGAATTCAAATGGTATAAGTAGTGTTAACGCCGCTGCCGTGCCCCCTTCGCGCGCCCCCCTCGCCGCACCCCCGCGCGTCTCCATCGCGCGCCCCCCTCGTCGCAACCCCCGCGCGTCCCCGACCGGCCCACTTCCGATCAGACATCCAGCGTGCGCCCACGCAACTATTTTTAATTAGAATAGATTTTTGTAATTCTTTTGAAAACCACCATTATACGTTTGGCATCGAAAAAAGGTCTCATCATTTCATCACCACGCCGATCCTGTCCATTTCTTCGAGCCGGATTCAAGGATTCGTCCGTGCAACCGACGGTGACCTACGGTGACTACGAAAGTCATTGGTGACCGCGTGTGTGACGACCATGCGATGACCACGTGCCCGACGTCCAAGCATTGATGTGCATCTAGGCGATGTACCTACATGATCACCAAGATCATATTTAAACAAGAAAAGGATTACGTCAACACACCTGCGGAAGTCAAAATCTTGTGAGTTCGTTCCATAATCCCATACTTACTCCCTATTCATGCTAGTTATTATTATATTCATTTCAAGTGCATAATAATTCATTCTTCTTATGGTAAAATACCTACCTATCTTGTCGTACCAACGGTTTCCGCCATAGGGCCGTTACGTAACTTCACGGAGGTCCAATACCTACCTACTTCGTACATAAGTCAGCAAGTAGACATTCACAACCCATATTGTAGGCTTGCTATTCTATTCATATTCATACGATAACGGTTATCGCCATAGATCCGTTACGTAATAATTTTATTCTTCCTCGATTCTATCTTTTAGTTGCATTTTCCATTTACATTCAGCCGCCTTGCATTTGAAGTTCCTCTTATTTGTGCCAGTATTGTTGCGTTGCCCGCTAACCATAATAAAATTCACGTTCCAGAATTTCGATCGACTTGACCACGCCGCGCAATATACCTACGCGCCGCGCCGCAAGATCGTACGACTGTTGGCGGGAATCGCTTAGCGGTCGCGCTAAGGTCAAGCAGCGCGACGCTTGCCTCTCTCACGCTTGCCTTTCGCACGCTTGCCTTTCGCACGCTTGCCTTCCTAGTGTGATTTTCTGCTGCAATCATTTAAAATTTAAGTATTCGTTTTTAACTTAGTAATTTTCATTTTTAACTTTAAACTTTGTTAATTTTAGTGGATTTGGAATCAAATTGAAATGGATTTAAAAACATTAAAAAGAACTCGAGGTACCTACAAAGCGAAGCTCACTCTTTTCAATCAATTTTTAGAAACAGGCCTCTCCTGTGATAAACTTAGTTCACTACAAATCAGAGAACTATCAAATCGCCTCCAAATCTTCAAGTCAATGTATGATGATTTTGATAGCAATCAAACTCACATAGAATCTTTATGCGAAATTCCAGATGACGAGCTCAAGGAAAGGGAAAACTTTGAGACCGGCTTCCACGCAGCAGTCGCCTCTGCGGAGGAGTTGCTGGCCAGGAACACGAACTTCTCCAGCCGGCGCTCTTTGGCGGGCGATGATGATTCACAGGTGACGGGCTCTGGTACTGCTATCGCAGCAGGGCCCCCTACATTAAAATTACCAACAATACACTTACCTACCTTTTCTGGCCGTTATCATGATTGGTTAGGATTTCACGATTCATACACATCTCTCATACACAATAACATTTCCATTCCTAAAATTCACAAGTTCCATTACTTACGTGCATCTTTGAAAGATAGTGTCTCTTTAATTATTCAGTCAGTCGACTTTTCTGCCGAAAACTATGATATAGCCTGGGAACTGATTTGTGACAGATATAACAACCCAAGGCTCCTTATAAATAATCACATTAAAGCGTTATTTGATATTGAAACAATTACTAGAGAATCTTCGAGGTCTTTGCGAAACTTAATTGATACAATTAATAAAAATCTAAGATCTTTAAAATCATTGAAATTACCTACTGAGCATTGGGATATATTAATTATTTACATGGTCTCAGCCAAATTAGATTCAGTTACGTTACGCGAGTGGGAGGCGGAAAGAAATAAATTTAAAACCATTCCCACTCTGCAACAATTTAACGATTTTATTAAAGGTCGTGCCGACTTGTTGGAAACCATGGATATAAATCTAACCAAGCAACGCAGACATAGTGACTTACCTCATATTATGCTGCCTAAGACATTCATTGCCTCACCAACTCGATCCTCTTCCGCTTGTCATTTATGTAAGGGCAGCCACAATATTTATCAATGTTTTCGTTTCAAATCACTCTCCATTGAAAGCAGAATCGCAAAGGCGAAAGAGCTAAAATTGTGCACTAATTGTTTGAGAAAGGGCCATGACACAAGTAAATGCTCATTGGGTCCGTGTAAGATTTGTTTTCAGAAGCACAATAGTTTCTTCTCGTGGGTGCGTAGTATTAGCTGCATCCAACAATAATCCAAAACCCGAATCATCAAACTCAACTTGTAACGATAATGATAATAATGTAACTTTATCATGCACAAATCACAATCAAGTTTTACTGTCAACGGTCCTTATAGGCATTACAGATCACGAAGGTAATATTCACAAAGTTCGTGCTCTTTTAGACAATGGAAGCACTTCTAGCTTTATCACAGGGCAATTAGTAGGTACACAAACTCAAACTCACAAGTCAAAAAACACATGTCCGCATCCAAGGACTACATAATCAGGCTTCTCAAATCACAAACAGATGTGAAGTTAATATTCAATCACTAGTAAACAACGATTTCAGTAAACAAATAACCTGTTTCGTTGTACCATGCATTACCCAAATGCTACCTACTCATAAAATAAATATTGATTCATTCGTATACCCCAACACATCCAACTCGCAGACCCAGCGTTCCATACGCCTGCTGAGGTGGAGATGTTGCTCGGAGCCGACCTCTTTTGGGAGGTGCTCGGCAACAATACCATTTCCTTAGGGAAAAATAGACCCAGCCTTAACGAAACTAAGTTAGGTTGGCTAGTCTCAGGTGTAAGCCATACACACATATCAAACTCTAACAAGAGTAAATCATTCAAACACCATCAACCGCATACAGTCCATTGCCATTTTTTGAATAATTCAGACACTGCGTTACAGAAGAAACTCTATCGCTACTTTGAGTGCGAATCATTCACTGATCCACCACGTCTAACTAAAGACGAAATACAATGCGAAACCATTTTCGCTAAAACTACAAGTCGCCACCCAGATGGTCGGTTCGTAGTCAATATTCCATTAAAATCACCCCCTTCTAATCTTGGGGATTCATACGAACAAGCACATGCTAGATTTCTGACTTTAGAACGTAAATTCAGCAGAGATTCAAATTTTAAAACAAAATACACAGAATTCATGGAAGAGTACCTACACTTAGGCCACATGACTAAAATCACTGAACTACAAAAAGGCCAAAGTGTCTATTTCTTGCCGCATCACGGCATACTCCAGGAAACTAGTCTAACAACAAAGCTTAGAACAGTTTTTGATGCTTCCGCACCTACTACATCAGGTTATTCATTGAATGACATTCAGTTCATTGGTCCCACAGTGCAAGATGATCTTATTAGCATTTTACTTCGTTTTAGACAGTTTAAATACATTGTTACCGCAGATATAGCGAAAATGTACCGCATGGTGCTTATTACTCCCGAACAAAGGTCACTGCAAAGGATACTGTGGAGATCAGATCATACAAATAAACTAAAAACTTACGAATTGAACACAGTCACATACGGTACCGCATCAGCACCATACTTGGCTACCAAATGCCTGTCACAATTAGGACACGATTATCTTAATGATCCACTTACACAAAACACTCAGAACAATCAACTTCGTACTCTAATTGGCACGACAATACTGCATGACTTTTTTGTTGATGACCTGGTGACCGGAAATGACGAACCGGAAGTACTAATGACTATTTGCAAAGAAATTACTAATCAGCTTAAAGGCGCACATTTTCATCTTCGTAAATGGCGATCAAACGAGGAAAGTCTTCTTAGTAATATTCTTGCATTTAATACATCGAATGATGATCCTCTGCTTACTATAAACAATGATCAAATTACAAAGACTCTAGGCATTTTATGGGAGAATAAAAATGATAAATTATTATTTTCGTCATTACCAGTCACCGATCAAAACACATCAAACCAAACAAAACGTTCCATATTATCTAAAATTGCTCAAATTTTCGATCCGTTAGGATTAATCAACCCCTGCCTACTACAGGCAAAAATTCTGTTGCAAAAGTTATGGGCCAATAACATAGCTTGGGATGATACTATTTCCCCAGAGTTCCATAAACAATGGCATAATTTTCTAAAGTGTTTACCTTACCTTGAAACCATTCAAATACCACGACATGTCATTTGTGATTCACCTGTAAGCATTGACCTTCACGCCTTCAGTGACGCATCCATGCATGCATACTCAGCATGCATATACCTTCGAAGCACTTCTGCTGACGGTTCAATTAGTGTCCATTTGCTGGTTGCAAAATCTCGAGTAGCTCCATTCAAGAAAAATATCACAATTCCCAGATTAGAACTTTGTGGCGCTGTCTTGGCAATGAGATTAGCAAAAAAGGTAAAGGCTTCACTAAGACTTCATATAGATAACGAAACCTATTGGTCAGATTCAACCATAGTCTTGGGTTGGATTAAAATGTCTAAATGTAAATTAAAACAATATGTTTATAACCGAGTAACTGAAATAACTGACAATACATTACCCACAAGCTGGTACCATGTACCTACTTCTATGAACCCGGCAGACATAGGGTCCCGGGGTTCGAACCCAGAACAATTGATCAAAAACAAGTCATGGTTCTATGGGCCAGCTTTCCTTCACCACAACACTATACAAATACCTCCTCAACCACTGAACAGCATAACAGAAACACTGCCAGAGTTAAAGTTACTTTGTCACATGGTTAACGAATCAGCTGACAATAGTTACGTTAAGCGTTATTCAACCTTTCCTAAATTACAACGTGTCATGGCTTATGTCTTAAGATTTTTTAATAATTGTCGCTTTCCAAACAATAAACTAATTAGTCATTTGAAAATATCAGAAATAAACGGCACTCAAATTGTTTTATGTCAAATAATTCAAAGGGAAATGTTTGCAAAGCAATATTTTCTACTTAAAAATAACGATCCTTTGTCACCTAAAGATCAACTACTCAATTTAAGCCCTATAATCGATAGTGCAGGTACAATGAGAGTCGGTGGTAGACTATTGAACTCAAATGTTTCATATGACAACAAACACCCAATTTTATTGCATGCAAATCACTACATCACCCAACTATTAGTTCAACATTACCATAGGGTACTGCTACACGCGGGCCCACAACTCATGCTGTCCACCCTGAGACAGAGGTTTTGGATTGTTGGTGGACGCAACCTCACCAGGAAGGTTGCACGTAATTGCATCACATGTTGTAGATTTTCTAACAAAGGGGTTCAACCCATAATGGGCAATTTGCCTAAAGAGAGACTGCACGCTGATTTCCCATTTCAGAACACAGCTGTTGACTATGCCGGACCAATCATGATAGCGAATAAGAAAGGCCGTGGTGCCAAATTATTAAAGGCCTATATATGTGTATTCGTTTGTCTAGCAGTACGAGCAGTGCATATTGAGCTTGTCACCGATTTAAGTACAAATGGGTTTCTGGCTTGCTTAAATCGATTCATCGCCCGCTGAGATAGGCCTGCAAAGATTTTCTCTGACAATGGAAGGAACTTTGTCGGAGCTTCTAATGAATTAGCTAATTTTTTAAACTCCAAATCCAATAAAATTTCAGCATATGCAGCAGATTCTCCCGCTTACAGTCCTCATTTCAATGGACTAGTCGAAGGATGTGTTAAGTCTATTAAATACCATTTAAAAGGCGTCATAGGGTTAACTAATTTAACTTACGAAGAAATGACAACATTATTGGTACAAGTAGAGGCAATTTTGAACTCTAGGCCGCTCACTCCTCTCACTTCAGATCCTTCTGATCTAACTGCTCTCACCCCTTCACATTTTCTTATGGGACGAACAGTCATGATGACCGCTCCGCAGGTAAATGACGGAGAGCAGAACACCAACATCTCTGCTCTAACAAGATACAAAAGAGTAGAGTATCTGAAGTCACAATTTTGGCAAAGATTTAATAGAGAATACATTTCAGAGCTACAAAGAAGAAACAAGTGTATTTCTATGTTTCATAATAGTAGGAGCTCATAGCTTGTAAGGTCTTTTCCCATTAAAGTGGATTCGCAGCTTCAACGAATTAACCTAGGTTCTAAACTGGTTTTAGTTGTTTAGTATCAGCTTATATTTTACCAATAGGTATCGGATGTATATTTATAATACTTTGAAGAGTGTAGCTATATAAGGCCGTATCGTACCCCAGGGAAAGCTAAAAATGTCTGTTTGGTCATTTCAGTATTAGAAATCACACATCACAGTACAGCTTTGCTTATTTGCTATAACTTTTAGTATTTTTCTTGTAAAAGGAAACCAGTCTAGACTTTTAGGTACTCCAAAGTAATGATGGTACGATATTACCACACTTCTGCTAATTTTTAAAAATGAATAGTTAATTGGTAACAACTTTAGGAAAACAATTAGAATCTTATTGGCCTACGGTAACAGATTACATGCCTAGATAGGTCCCTTCAGCGCTCCTAACCCACGTCACTTCATCGTAATTTCCATTTAGCACCGTAATTTAATTATCCCTACCTTATTAGTCTGAATTAATCCAGCCTGGCCCCACGGCCCACGTACCTAGTTTATGTACGCACAGCGTGCACACACACCTTGCCGTCCCCAACTAACTAACAATATATGAGACGTCTACCTACCCTACAGTACTTTTTCGACCAGCGTCCGTCCCCTCGTCAGTCTAGACAAATTCCACTCTCAAAGACAACCTCCACTCGGTCTTAGATCGGCTTTCGCCTTATCTTTTCCAAGCACATCCAGTTAGATCTGGCTTTACTTTCAACAAAGTATGAAGGTTGACCCAAGACGGAAACTGCCCTCCTCTGACGAGGTTCCAAGCACTACCAGAAAACCCCTTACATTTTGTCGAACTAACAGTCCCTATTTGTATACCATTGCAATCTAGGCCCAAGCCACATTTAACTTAATTTCGTGGTGAGTTGTGTGAGTCGCATTGCCCCTGAAAGCAACTGACCCCTAAGCAGACTATCCGTCGGGCCAGGAATACCCAGTGTGTCAACCTAACACTACCCTGTGTGTAAGGAGACGGGACGGTCTTTGACCGGGATGTACGTGTCTGTCTCCAGCTAATTGGTGTCTGACCTATCTTCAATTTTCACTAGGGAGACAACTGTCTCTCCCCCGTTACTCTCTCGAAGATAGTGTATTATTTAGCGTTGTAATAAACGCCGGCCTTATTAAATACAATCAAAGGCCATCCAGACAGAAGTCTGTTGAAAGTTATATAGTTTTGTTGGCACCGTGATGCGTTTCCGCTTTATAACCCGGAATACTTCATTCCGTTAACAGTTCGAGTTGCGATAACAATAATTTTACTTTAATAATCACTTTCTATTTCACAAACAATTTTAGTTAATATCGCAGCTCGAATATCACTTAGCGCGCTAAAATGGCTCGGACGCTTGTTTTCACTTATGAGATCATTACCGCCACTCGTAATTCGGACCGCGCCTCCGACATCCTACAATTGAATGCCCCGCTAATTTTCCTCTTTTCCCCAAGCATCTTAGCTTTCGCGCCACGCACCCCCAACATCCGTCCCCACGATTCCGCTTTTCTTCCCTTCAACCAATCGCTAGCTGTTTAGCCAATGCGCCTCGCCTTCACGTCTCTTATCATTTGTTATATGCGAACTTCGTGTTGTGCCACGTGGAGATAACATCTTTCTCCTCCCTCTATCTTTTTCCCAACCTCTCGCTCGCTCACTGCCGCCGTCCGCCGCGCAATTCTAAAGTTTTTCCATAATTTAACCAAATCTCGTTAGATAGCCAATATTACATGTTTGAACATCTAGATGTAGCCTTCCATCAACAATTCCTTCTCAATAACCACCCACTTAAGCCAATAATTCTGTATTTTGTGAAATTATAAAAAGTTCCGTATTCCGACCGTAGGTGGCGCCTCCCTGTCGCAAGGGACACGTTAGCCAACCCCATCATTCTAATTCATTGCCAACCTAACAATCCTACTCGAAGCTCAAGTAAATAACACACGCTAGACGGCGCCTATGTCGCAAGGGGCACACGGAGCAGTCCCCGCGAAATTCAAAATAATGATAAGGCCCTAGTACATTGACACCTTCTTACTACCTTTAACGTAAAGCCATTTGTCCACATGACCATTATTTTAAACTAGTTTATTTTTCCCTTTTCATGCTTATTATATTAATGGTGCTACGCATTTATACGCATTTAGTGCTACTCCCATACATTCCTTACTAACGGACGGATACCATTCATTCTGTACCGTTACAGTACCTAGTTCTAAGTAGGCGTAGCTACCTTTAGGCCTAATCACGGCGCATCGCGCAGGCGGATTGCAGTATGTAGGTATGTAAGCGCCCGCTTGCAGTTGGGACAGGTTCTTACATGTCGAGTTTTACGCCTGGACTGACGCGCAAAACTGATCGTCAGTGGCCAGCTTAAAAGTAATACGATTATCTATTCTGTGGCAACACCTCAAAGTGCTTCGCGTTAGTTGTATTGAGTTATTTAAAAAATAAAAGTCATTTTAATCTAAGACCTATGTAGGTACCTACCTACTCGTAGTTAAGCGTACCTATTTACTTTAGAGTCGAAACAATATGACTGTAAAATGAAAATATTTTTATTAATATTTCGATGATAATTACTTAGGTAGGTAGGTACCTACTTAATACAAATGATTAAATCACGAAAGTAAAATAGTTGCCTACCTATCTGTCTTTGTTTAACAAATCCAACAAAAAATGCCGCCAAGCGACTGCCGACAATCAACCCAGACGGGTTATTTGTGTCATGTGCCGTCAAACGTTTGATTTTCGCCGCCTGCGCCGACAGTAGCGGTAATTGTTTGAGCGGGCGACTACAGCACACTTCTTGTTTGTAAAACTGTGCGCCTGGTAGGGGGCGGACGGCAGAGGCGTGGCAGCCATACTAGGGCACGCAGTTTTATAAACAGGAGATCTACTGTAGGCAGTTATCATACAGAGTTCATGACACCGCTAGTGATGGGTTAAGCCTGTTCTGATTTTAAATTAACGACAGATTAACTTTGTTTGTAAATGCAAAAACAAAATAAATTGAGCTTATCTTACTAGGGTATTTATAGAAAGGGTCTACACTAGGGATAATTTAAAACCCTGGATTAAGGCTGGCCCCGTTTGATACACGCTGTATAGGATTGCAGTGACTTGTGTTCTTGGTACCAGAGTAAGGTGAATATAAGTTCAGGTCTTACCATTTTTATTAATCTTTACTTTTTTTATCCTGAACCATGAAGAATCTTTTTTCAAATCAGACGAAATCTAGTCAAATTTAAATAATTTAACTCTAAAGAAAATATGAACATTTAGTAAAACCTGTGAGCAAACTGACCGGTAAACTAAATGATGCTTGTACGAACGAATGAAAAATTGGCATCTCACGTTTATAAACTGTGGATAATCATTATAAAGTCTGGACAACCTTGTGTTAAAAAAGGTTTTGGCCTTGCACTAAATTTTTTTTAAATCCTGAACCGTGAAGAATCTTTTTGCCAATCAGACAGAAATCTAATCTAATTAAAATAATTTGACTCTAAAGAAATTATGAACATTTAGTAAAACCTGTGAGTAAACTGACCAGTAAACTAAATGATACTTGTACGAACGAATGAAATATTGGCGTCTCACGTTTATAAACTGTGGATAATCATTAAAAAGTCTGGACTATTTTGTGTTGAAGAAGGTTTTGGCCTTGCACTAAGAACCGGCCTGACTCGTAATACCGCGACAAACCCAGACCCTTTGTTATTTATTCATCTAAGTATGCTTCGTAATGACAACGTTTTAATTTTATTCGACGTATCTTATCTCACCTATCTCTATCGGCCTCACATCACACTTGCCTGATTGATGACCAAATCTACCACAAGCGAGACACTTGATTAAGGGATGCCCGCGCCCTTTACAATTATAGCAAAACCAATCAGAATCAATTGCCGCTGTCGAGTTAGGTCTTCTACCGTCATTGTTGCTATCGTAAAGCCCCTGTTACTATCACATGTTTTATAATACGATATTCTTTGTAGCAAATCTGTAGGCAACCCAACCAATAATCGTTCTGGTAATTTCTAGATTTTGCAAATACACATCTATTAAACTAAGCATAAAATGAACCTCTACTAAACAAAGTTTTGGGTCTACTTTCCTTTACAACCTGTCCTCCAGGAATTGGCCATAATTACGTGTGCAGTAAAAACGACCAAAACTTCTCGCAACCAAATGTATTAGGATAAGTTTATATCAGTTTTTAACTAAAATTGTAACGCGCCTTAAATATATAAATCTCACACTGAACTACGAACAGGAAACCAAACTTATGCATTTCAGGCCGTACCAAAGAACCGGGATGAGTGTTAACGTAAGTCATGACGGGAAATTATAATTTGTTAAGATTGCCAAGTATTTTAAAAGTACCTTCATTGTCTAGTTCCTCATCTACATATTTTAAATTTCATTGTAGCAATTTGTCAATTTAATGTAAACTACCTAACCATATTCTCCCGATGCCTTGACACGGTAAAGAATGATGGCGAGATTTTTACAGTAAAAAAAAAAAAAATTAGAGAAAATGATATTGATATGTTTTAAATCCTTGCCTGTAAAACAGTAACTTCCAGCATTATTTATATTTTTAGAACCCGGGGAAGATGAGTTATTTAATTTTGTAATTTATTATACGTCTGTGAACGAAACGCATTTTTCACACAACACAGCAAGTCGGAGCCATAAAAAAACAGCAACTGTCATCTGTCTGTGACTGTCAATGTCAATGTCATGTCTTGTCTTTTGTCACTTCAAAAAGACAATTAATTATTCATTCCTTTTACTTAATTTATAGAATTAGAAACTTACATATGCTATGATGGTAGTTTTATGTCATGGGTATATTGTGGACGGTTTGTTGGGACCATATAAAGCTATTAGGTACTGAGATCCGATCCCGATGCTGAGATCATATTGTTGTCCCATAATAATACCACACACCAGGCCCGATCGACCTCTTATTAGGGTCAGACGTTCTTGGCCAGGTGTTGGACAGGATTAAGGTCTCGTTGGGACCGGGCAAGCCCATAGCATTCGGCACGATTTTCGACTTCGCGTTTATAGGACCCATTGAGGAATTGTATGCGCAGCCGGCGCAGCAGGTTAACTCAGCTCACGTCGTCAGCTCACAACCAGACTCAGCTGAATCAGCCCAGGACATACGTCAGAGTCTGTCAGAAGGTTCTGGGAGTCTGAAGAACCCTTACCTCAACCTCACACTCATACCGATCCCTTGGAGGAACAATGCGAGAAAATCTTCCGCTCTACCACTACACGCGATCCCTCAGGCAGATATACGGTCGCTCTGCCCTTTCTAAAGGACGCGCCTCAACTGGGTAAAACTCACTCTATCGCATTACGCAGATTCCTCAATATTGAGAAGAATAAGCTAATGGCGAAACCGTCTCTGCGTTCTAAATACGTCGACTTTATGGCCGAATACATCAACTTAGGGCACATGACTCCCTGTCACCCAAATACATTCGCCCATAAACCTCACTTTTATATCCCCCACCATGGCGTATTCAAGTCAGGGTCGGACAAGCTGCGCATTGTCTTTGATGGTAGCTGTAAAAGCTCCAATAGTGTCAGCATAAATGAATGCCTACACACAGGCCCCGCCCTTCAACAGGACATTGTTTACATCATCATGTCCTTCAGAACGCATCCAGTCGTTTTCAGCACTGATATCCAGAGGATGTTCAGAAATGTGCTGGTTGCCCCAGACCAGAGACGGTATCAGCTCAAACTGTGGCGGTCCTCACTAGATCATCTTCTGCTCACCTACGCCCTCAATACAGTCACCTACGGCTTAAGATCAAGCCCATACCATGCAATTCGCACTCTGCTTCAGCTAGCTGATGATGAAGGTCATCGCTACCCTGAAGCCGTTCAGGTTCTTCGCAAGTCTATATTCGTTGATGACATCTTGTGTGGTCATGACACAGTTGAATCCACCCAAGCACTCCAGGACGAGTTAATAAGTCTACTAGATCTAGGCGGCTTTCAGTTCAGTAAATGGACATCTAACTCGCCTAAGCTGCTCGAGAGATTTCCCTACAACCAATGCGACATGCCCAAGGACTTCGACATGAACCCAGACTCCACGTCCTTTAAGGTCTTGGGTATACAGTGGAGCCCTCAGTCAGACGAGTTCACCTACCGCATCTCTCTGCCCCCCATCACACATGTCACAAAGCGGTCTATTTTAAGCACCGTAGCCTTACTTTATGACCCAAACGGCTGGGTTTCTACCGTTTTCTTCCGCGCAAAGCTGCTCCTTCAGCAATTGTGGCTACTGAAGCTGGAATGGGATGAGCCCACTCCCTCTGAAGTACAAACAGAATGGCACCAAATCTCAGAGGATCTGCCGCTGTTGTCTACCATTCGCTTCCCTCGGCACATTTGTGCAAACAAAGGCTCAGCTGCATACTCGCTTCACGGATTCGCAGACGCCTCTGAAGCCGAGTTTGCCGCCGTTGTTTATCTCCATGAGCTCGATGCCTCCGGAGATACCTTAGTACACTTGATTGTCGCCAAGTCGCGAGTCACACCAATCAAGAATCGCCTCACAATCCCCAAGTTAGAGTTGTCGGCCGCCGCCCTACTCTCCCAGCTCATGATCCGTGTGTCAGATTAGTTATCAGCCCATATCAGTATACAACA
Organism: Scoparia ambigualis; assembly: GCA_963921215.1. Classification (NCBI taxonomy): domain Eukaryota; kingdom Metazoa; phylum Arthropoda; class Insecta; order Lepidoptera; family Crambidae; genus Scoparia; species Scoparia ambigualis. Next base: position 25,480,122 of record OY992503.1, read on the forward strand.
ACACATATGTTGGTCAGACAGTACGATAGTCCTGGCCTGGCTCAATACACCGCCTCACCGTCTTCAACCTTTTGAAGCCAACAGGTAGTCCGGTCGTGGGACATTAAATTCCATAAAGAAGTTTTGATAATTCTAAAACTTTTCGTTTTTGCTGAGTGGATAGAGTATGTGGATTGTGAGCTACTTTTAAAAAGTTAGAACTTTTATGACTGTGCTTTAGGTATGGTTTAGGTATTTCATAATATTTCGTGTAAAGTAATGTATATAATATTAAAGTTTGAAATGTTGAGTGTTTTATAATAAGACCTATCTTATCTTTGTGTTGTAAAAAGTTTAGAAACATAATATATGTGGAACTATGAAAATCACAAAATCACTCTTTTTGTCGTTAAATAAAATTTTAAAATTTATGAAATAATATTTAAGACTTTCAGTGGTTAGTGGTATACATGTTGAACAAAGTTTAGAAAGTTAAGTGGTGTGCTTCTTTGATCATTTCATTTTTCTTTCGTAACACACGCAATAATAAATTAAAATTGACAGAATCGCTCATACATGTCCTTTGTAATACTATTTTATACCACACAAAAAATTAGAAATATACATACAGTGCATTTTGTTTAAATCACGAATAAAATATTTCGCTAACGTACGTTTCTTTATGCGGACGCGGGCGGCTGCGGGCGCGGCGCTGCGGTGGCGGCGGGCAGGCGCGGGGGTGGGGGCATACCTACCTACACTCTATATGACTGATAATCCACTCGTCACGTCAGACGAGTTGAATAGTGGATACAAGGCGAACATAATACAAGAAGACTTAATGCAGGAAAGTAAACTAAGTACCTGCCTACTTACTTTACATCTTAGCTGACAACAAAACATTATTAAATGACAAGTTTTGAGTAGGTAGTTAAGTACAGATCGCGCAATTCTTCTTACAGATAAGATTATTCTACAATTATCCGAATTGGATGAATGGGATGAAAACGTACGTAACGTAAACGGATGAGTATGTAACATATTCTTAATTAAAAATAAAAACTGCAAATGATTAAGTACGTATCTGTTTATTTTTCATTTTGGTTAATCAACCTATCATCCTGTCATGTTCACAAATCACAATAATAGGAAAATAATTTTTAAGATGCATGATTACAATAGGCTATAGAATTGCGTATCTAGCTAGGGCCACATCATACGATTAAAGTTTTTTCCACAACCCTTACGTGTTTTGTTGACAATTAATCAATTAAGAGCTTCAGGTAAGTATGCAAAAGTATTTCCTAAATTATAGTATGGTAAGTAGGTACTCTTATTATCACTAAATCATTCATCACTACCTAGGTACCTACTAATTATAAAACACAGTCCCCCTGCGTCTGTATGTCTACATAAGTACGTAGGTACCTATTTACTTAATTAAGTATTATAATATCAATTCTACTAGTCACCTGCAATTATTAAGTACCTACCGATATTATTACAATTTACAAGTACCTAACTAGGTTGGTAGTTACTAGGGCTTGCTCCCAGGAATTCCTGGTATTTCCCGGGAAATTGACTTTTTACGCAGTACCGGTACTGATAATTTGTTTCCCGGGAAATTCGGTACTTTTGGTACTTTTGTTATAACTTCAAATTACGCCAATATTAGGCTCCGCGTTTGCGGTAGTCGTCACCGGTAACCTCGGCTAATGCTCTTAGTTGAAAACCATACAAATTTCGTAGCGTTACCAAATTTTTGTCTCCACAGTTCTCAACCGTAACGTAACCGGTACTTTTTCTGGGGAAAAAATTGTAACTAATGTACCCGTACCCTACACCGTACGGTTTCATCGTCATCGCACTCCAATGATTTGATAATTCCATTTAAATAATTTCTTTTTTGTTTGCTAATTTAGCTTTACCTTCCAAATGACCTCGAAACTGAACGTCACTCGAAACATCGACGACAAGGATTCCAATAGTCGGATTGGTATCAAGGGAGAGCTCCCTCAAAAGTTCAGAGGTACAAGGAAGGGATGTTTTTTCGCGGTAAATGCGCAAACTTGTGTTTTGGAGGGGTTACAGTGGACTAAGTTATGTCGGCCCCAATTCAAGACATGACTTAACATGTTCTTGGTGTCAGTCACAAGTTTATTCCGGCTCTCGATGACGCTTTCCCGAGAAATATTAGCTCGTCCAGTGTAGAGCGTTACTCCCTTACTGACAATCGCGTAGCAATGAATGCTGTTGTTATGCAACATGTCATTGATATGCAGAAGAAACAGAGAATGGGCTAACACACACCCCTGTGGGACTTGTTGGGATTACTTTGGAGAGCAAAGAGGTGATGGCTATTGGCCTGTAGTTGGACGGATCTGAGCGATCGATTTTTTTCGAATCGGGTGGACAAGGGCTGTCTTTCAAGAGCTCGGGACAACGCCAGTAGTGTAAGAGAGCCGGAAAACGCGCGTTAGAACCAGCGCCAACTCATGGGAGGAACTGCACCAGGCCCACTCGACTTATGGATATCAAGGAAAAAAAGAGCCTTACGAACTGACCTTTGTAGGAACCGGACGTTTGGCATTGAACAAGCGCAATGCGGTATGGTTGGTGGAGAGTTTTTCCCATCGTCCAAGGCGAGTTTGATGCAAAAAGAGTGCCCAAGAGATCGGCTTTCTCCTTTGCAATATGGGTCAGGCAGTCATCGGTCTTGTGCAATGGTGGTAGGGACGGCTGACAAAAATTCCCTAAGATAGCTTTGGCGAGAGACCGGAACGCACGCGTACACGAAGGAAGACGCACTAGCCTCTCGCCAATTCCACTTATGAATGATGACTTCGCCTTGGCAATGTCCTTCTTAAAGGACCTGGCGGCAAAGTTGTACCTCTTCCTGAGCGCACTGGTGTTTGGATCCTTTGATGACACCGCATTAGCCCAGGCCATGTAATGTTGTCACTTTTGGCGAGACACCATTTTGCAGCAACGACCAAACCATGGTTGAGACCTGCCGCCAATGGGAACTACAGAGTTTGGATTAAAAAGTTTCATTCCCTGCAGTATCACATCAACGATAAAGTCGGCGGCGACATCAAGATCATCCAGTGAGAAGCAAACTCGTAGTAGGACGCAAAAAAACTCCCATCGCATCCCAGTCCGCTGACCTATAATGCCAGACTCGACGTTTTTAAAATTTCTGTGAAAGGCACAGTGCTACGAATCAGACAGTGGTCTGATGAGCCTAGTGGTGCATCAATAGAAACTTGATAGCCGTCTGGGTGAGAGGTCAGCAGAAGGTCCAATAAGAAAGGTGCATGGCCCTCCACATCTGGAATCCACGTAGGCTCTGTTACCAATTGGGACAGACTGTAGGCCAAAGCGAAGTCATGAACGACTCTACCCGCGTGGTCAGTTTTGAGTCAACCAAGCCATTCGACGTGGTGGACATTGCAGTCTCCCAATACCACAATCTCGGCCGAGGGCATCCGTTGGAGAAGGGTCTGTCGCCGTTTGAACGGTCTCGGTTTGGACGAATTTATATTTTTTACTCACCTTAAAACACTCATGATAAAAATCCATTGTATATAGACTCTTTTAAATTTAAAACATTCAACTCGAATGACCTCTAGCCAATTCCATTCGATAAAGTGATGCCACAGCTAGTATAGCAATTAGCAAAACAATTTTTTTATTATAAAAATTTTGTGTAATATTTTGATTTGCTCATTGATCCATTAATCAAACGTTAGTTACATCTGGGTTAAAAATTCAGTACCAAAAAGTACCGGAAATTTCCGGTTTTCCCGGTACCATAGTAAGCGCAGTACCGGGAATCCTTTTTTCTCCACAGTACCAGGACTGTAAGCCGTAGTAGTTACTTACTTAATGGAGTAACTGCTAATACTACTTTACGTTTTATAACATACTATGTAACATAATTATACATACGTCTTCTTTGGCAAAAGTCTAAATTCCATTTCGGTATTAAACGCTAGTGTTTATACGTTCTGCTCAAGGTCACCAGCGCTCGAGCTCTCACGTACACGGAGTGTCACTGGTGGTGCAAATAAACATGTATAGGTCGCACAGTAAAATATATTATATTACCGTTTAGGTAGTCTGATGTGGCGTTGACTGTACTGACATACCTAGCCTAGGATTATTTGAAATGGTAATTTGTTCACTTTTAAGTACACATTATAAACACCATAACTTGTAGTAAATTAAGTAAGTATTCAGATTAATTATTACTTAAAAGAAGACAACCCAAAAGTCATTAGAAGAGATAAGAGTACGCGATAGAAAGAGAGGCAACTTCTAGGTGAATTTAACTGTAGATAAGGGAGCGGTGTGCGACCTGAATTGCATTTTATTGTGTCTTAGCAAGAGTCGCTATTTATTTAAATGACTTTGCGGAGTGAATCTTCTGTACTTGTACTATTATGTAAATATTCTATGGTATTATGCACAGATAAGGGGCAGGGGCAAATAAGATAATAACGTCGGCTTACTGCAAGAAATCATTAAAGAGCAGTAATAAAGTAAGTAGCAGCAATAGCTACAAAAATTACAATGTGTCCTAATAGAAATAAATCAACTTGTGACGGGTTGAAACAAATAATACTGCTTTTGGCGGTGTGACCAGTTAGAACAAAATTTTGGTGTAACGAGTTGATGCCCAAATCCACCTGCCCACGTCCTGCATGCCCAATCGCGTATTTAGGGTGGATTCGACCAAACTGGAATAAGACTTACTCCGAGATTAGTCAATACAAATTCGGCGTTTAATCTAGGTATAAGACCTTATTCCAGTTTGGTAGAATCCCCCCTTAGTGAAATATTTTATTCGTGTTAAAACAAAATGCACTGTATGTATGTTTCTATTTTTTGTGTGGTATAAAATAGCATTACAAAGGCCATGATGAGCGATTCTGTAAATTTTAATTTATTATTGCGTGTTTACGTTTTCATCCCATTCATCCAATTCGGATGATTGTAGAATAATCTTATCTGAAAGAATAATTTCGGATGATTGTAGAATAATCTTATCTGAAAGAAGAATTGCGCGATCTGTAAGTACTAACTACTGAAAACTAGTCATTTAATAATGTTTTTATTGATATCATAAGATGTAAAGTAAGTAGGTTAAGGTACTTAGTTTACTTTTTCTGCATTACGTCTTCTTGTATTATGTTCGCCATGTATCCACTCGTCTGACGTGACGATTGAATTATCATTCATATAGAGTGTAGGTAGGTATGCCCCCACCCCCGCGCCTGCCCGCCGCCACCGCCGCGCCGCGCCCGCACGGCCCGCAACCGCCCGCGTCCGCATAAAGAAACGTACGTTAGCGAAATATTTTATTCGTGATTTAAACAAAATGCACTGTATGTATGTTTCTAATTTTTTGTGTGGTATAAAATAGTATTACAAAGGACATGTATGAGCGATTCTGTCAATTTTAATTTGTTATTGCGTGTGCTACGAAAGAAAAATGAAATGATCGAAGAAGCACACCACTTAACTTTCTAAACTTTGTTCAACATGTGTACCACTAACCACTGAAAGTCTTAAATATTATTTCATCAATTTTAAAATTTTATTCAAAGACAAAAAGAGTGATTTTGTGATTTTCATAGTTCCACATATATTATGTTTCTAAACTTTTTACAACACAAAGATAAGATAGTTCTTATTATGAAACACTCAACATATCAAACTTTAATATTATATACATTACGTTACACGAAATATTATGAAATACCTAAACCATACCTAAAGCACAGTCATAAAACTTCTAACTTTTTAAAAATAGCTCACAATCCACATACTCTATCCACTCAGCAAAAACGAAAAGTTTTAGAATTATCGTAAGTAATTTTTGTCCGGCTACGCGACTAAGGGTAGTTAAAATCAGCTCAAGTTCACCAGAATGTACCTGGCGACACGTACCTTCCGAGCTCAACCCAGCAGATTGCGCAAGCAGAGGGATGTCTGCGCAATCCCTGTCAGCGCACGACCTATGGTGGTCTCCCATGTGGCTTAGACAGCCTTGTGAGTCTTGGCCTGCGATGCCCTTAGCTCTGGGCCATCACGCCCTACCAGGCCTTAAGCCCAAACACATCCCGTCACTGGTCACAGTACCCGGTCTGGACTTTGGTCTGGACTTTTGGTTCATACTATATGGCTGTTAAGGTGTACAACCATTTGCCAAATTACATAAAAGCCCTCCAAGACAGTAAATTTGAGAATGAGCTAAAAAAAATTTTAATTGCTGAAGCCTTCTATAATATAAAAGAATATTTTGGAAAAAAAATATAAATATTGTATGGGTAATTCATTTATATACTTTCATTGATTTTAATTTTATTACTTAATTTTATTGAATTGTTTTATTTTGTTTTAAATGTAATTTATTCATGTAATGTAATGCTTATAATATCAATTTGTCACTATAATTATTACCTCCAAATTATAAAATCACAATGCCCTGAAAGGGTAAATTTGTAGTACACTAAAACATCTATTTTATACACTAACACTAACACCACTGTTATGTTCTGATTGCTATAAATTTAATGTGAATAAATGAATATGAATATGAATAACAGGAACTACGTATCAAAGAAGAAGTGTTCCTTTAAAATCATCTGACGGCTCGCTTGTAACTAATAAGGATGCAGTTCTGAAACTTTGGGCCAATCATTTTAACTGTTTGCTCAACGTAGATCGAACAGCCGATCTAGATTTCATCAAATCTTTACCAGATAATCCTCGAGCAACTGCATTGGATGAACCGCTGGCTCTAGGGGAAGTTGTTGATGCCATCAAGGCCCAACAGAATAAAAAGGCAAATGGCATCGATCAAATATCGGGAGAGTTAATTAAGTATGGTGGAGAGGAACTGCATGCTATTCTTTGGCAGTTCTTCTCGAGGATGTGGATTGAAGAGATTGTACCCACCTATTTTAAAGTGTCTCTCATATGTTCTCTCTATAAGAACAAGGGTGATCGTGCGGATTGTAATTCGTACAGAGGCATCTCATTACTCTCAACCCCCGGTAAAATCTTTGCTAGAGTACTTCTAAGCCGACTGTTGGTCTTGTCTGAGTCTCTTCTACCTGAGACTCAATTCGGATTCAGACTAAATCGGGGCACATGTGAAGCTATATTTTCAGTACGCCAGCTTCAAGAAAAAAGCAAGGAACAAGGCCAGCCCATGTACCTATGCTTTGTAGACTTAGAAAAAGCTTTTGAAAGCGTGCCTCGTGAAGCACTATGGGAAGTTTTAGCAAAGTTTGGATGTACAGATAAGTTCATTCGACTAATTAGGCTCTTACACGACCAAATGTCATGCTGTGTAACATCTGATGGCGAGCAATCACAGTTTTTTCCTGTGACTTGTGGAGTGAAACGAGGCTGCGTCCTGGCTCCAACTCTTATTGCTATTTACTTTTCGGCCGTCATTAGAGAGACGTTGAGTGAAAATGCCAAAGGTATCCGTATCCGATTTCGTACGGATGCAGGCATCTTCAATCTTGCTAGATTAAAGGCGCGTACTAAAGTCTCCTACGACATCATTACGGAGATAATGTATGCAGATGATCTGTGTTTTGTAGCGGAAACTCCCAGAGGTCTACAAGAGCTAATGAATACATTTGATGCGGCGTGTTGTAGGTTCGGGTTGAAAATCAGCGTGACTAAAACTGAAGTCATGATATTGGATGTACCAGATCAAGTATCCTTGAACATACAGCTCGGCGGCACAACTTTGAAGCATGTAGAGAAGTTCAAATATCTAGGAAGCACTATTACATCAAAAGGTGATCTTGACTCAGAACTTAATAGCAGGATCGGTGCTGCTTCTGCAGCGTACGGAAAACTGCGTGTCAAGGTTTTTCGCTCGCACGATATTAAATTAAAAACAAAAATTAAAGTGTATATGGCAATTGTACTGCCGAACATTCTTTACTCGGCCGAGACAAATCTTTTAAAAGAGTTTTCAAGCTTATCATTAATACAGGCTCCTCGACGGGCCCTGTGTGATACCCCGATCGACATAGAATTACATTGTTTTGTCGACGCTTTGCAATTGGCCTACGCGGCCTGCGTTTATTTGCGTTCTGTGAATCAACAGGACCAAAGTATCAGTGTCAGGTTAATGTGTGCAAAAGCTAAAGTGGCACCGCTTAAGCCAACCACTTTACCTCGCTTAGAGTTATGTGGGGCTCTGTTAGGTGCTCGCCTATGCTCAAAGTTCTTCAGGCATTGCAATGTGACATAAGTAAAAGGTACTTATAGAGCGATTCAATGGTCGTGTTAGGATGGCTAAATACCCCTCCTAGGGATCTTAAAGTCTTTGTGTGTAACCGTGTAAATGAAATAAATGAACTCACTAGTGGATATACACTATGCCATGTTCCTACAGCTCAAAACCCTGCGGATATAGCGTCTCGAGGCGTAAGTCCTAAACAGCTGCATTCTTCTTTCCTCTGGTGGGAAGGGCCTTCGTTCCTCGCAAAGGATCAATCTAACTAATAAATATTGTAATTCAAACAAATTGAAAAGAATTTACGGCTATGTGCTACGCTTCATATTTAACTGCAAAAATAAAGTTTAAAAATAACTCGACCCATAAATGCGGAAGAAATAAATAGATCTTTATTATTGTTGGTTAAGTATTGTCAATTAGAAAGGTATAATGAAGAAATTAATATAATAAAGAATAATGAGACTTTAAATCGAAAATCTAAATTGATACCTTTAAATTGTTTTATAGACTCTAGTGGTTTATTGCAAACTGGGGGTCGGATGCAGAACTCTGATTTCAATTTTGATAAAAAACACCCCCTGATTCTAGACTCAAAACATAATTTCACTAAATTGTTATTCAAAAGTGAACATGAAAAACTATTTTATGCTGGTCCACAGCATCTACTAGCCTCAATAAGAGAAAGATTCTGGGCCATAGGTGGTAGGTGTTTGGCACGCAGCACGACAAAGCAGTGCGTTGTTTGTATTAGGTTTCGCGGACAAACGCTGCAGCCTTTGATGGGCAACATACCTGCACAACGAACCTATTCGTCGTATCCTTTCTACTCGTGTGGTGTCGATTTCGCCGGACCATTATAATATCTAGTCGCAAAGGAAGGGGCAATCGTAAATCTAAGTGTTATTTGTGTTTATTTGTATGGCTCTCGCCTAAGGCTATATACACTTAGAGCTAGTAAGCGATTTGAGCACCGAAACATTCATCTTATCTTTGCGAAGATTTGTCTCTAGGCGAGGCAAACCATATTCGATTTTTTGCGACAACGGTAGTAGTTTTAAGGTTGCAAGCAATGAAATAAGTAGGATATTCAGCTCCAGCCGTGAGTCAGTAAGCGAATTCGCCAAAAACGAAGGCTTTAAATTTATATTTAGTCACGTGTACTCACCTCATTTTGGAGGTATTTGGGAAGCAGGCGTGAAGTCTGCTAAATTTCACTTACTTCGCGTAGCCGGTAACGCTTCCTTAACGTTTGAGGAACTAGCTAGTGTAGCTAGTTCCTTCACACAAATTGAAGCTATACTGACTTCTCGTCCCTTAACTCCCCTTTCTAATCGGACGACCTTGAAGCATCCAAACAGATTCCATCTCATCGAACAGATAAGACGGCACTTCTGGGAGAGATAGCGGAAAGAGTTCGTCGCCGAGTTGCAACAACGGTCAAAATGGAGAACAAAACAGCGAGAGCTTCAGGTCGGTGGCCTAGTAATACTTAAAGAAGAAAACCTTCCTCCACTACAATGGCGATTATTTCGTATCCACAAGTTATATCCCGGGACTGACGGGATCAGCAGAGTCGCCGATGTCCTAACAACTTAGGGCACCATCAGGAGAGCCATTACCAAAATGTGCTTCATACCTGCGTCTGAAAACGCCAAGATGGCAGCTGATAATCAAGAGAAGCCATTGACTGCTAAGCTTCATATCTGCGTCTGAAAACGCCAAGATGGCAGCTGATGATCAAGAGAAGACCATTGACTGCTAAGTTTCATCCTTGCGTCTGAAAATGCCAAGATGGCAGCTGAGCTGATCAAGAGATGACTATTGACTGTTGAACACCTTGAACGCAACGCTTTCAAGCCCGGGAGGATGTATATGCCCCTCTATGGCTATCGACTAGCGCCAGCACTAAGACGAAGGAGAGAGTTGGCAACACTGGCCACGCTGCGCGAGCGCCATTCCGCTTCCGCTCGCCACCGCAGTTCATACTAATAATCAAACCTAAAATTTTATATTTTTGTAAAGTACAAGTTTACCTAATAAAATCATGTTGCAACTTAAAGTACTTACTTATCTGTTTCCTTGCTGAGACATAGGGTCCTTATTAAATAGTACTAACATGTTTTTATTGAGGGGGCAATCAGTAGGTCATGGAGAAAACGTGTGTAAAGAAAAAAACAGTGTGGAGTTAATTTTCTTTTTTATAAGCCCAAATTACAACTTTTGGAGAGTTATGCATTATGACATTCTCAATAGTTAATCAAATGAAGCAACACTAGTACGTAGTACTATTATTTATTCTGTGACACTAGCTCTCTTCTTTCGGCCCGCGTGCAATGAATGAATGCACTGTTGACCCGAGATGATCTCCAAGGCCAGCCGCCAGCTAACTACTACTTAGCATAGTAGTCCAATCAACGAGGACATTTTGTGGTATGGAGACTTCCAAAAAAATCCTCTGCCTCTGAAATTTGGCATGTGTTGAAGTTAGGTAATTCAGATTACAGATGTACAATAATCCAACAAATATTGTTACGAGAAGTTAGGTATTTTTGCCAAAACATGAAAATCCTTACTTATAACTCTCTTTGAATATTTCCTCAGGCTGAAATTCTTTCTGTATACGTACGGTACGTATGTACTAGTTAGAATAAGTATGTCAAAGAATCCAACATTTTTTCCATTTCAGAGAACCCCAAATTTTAACTTTTAACATTTTCCATTATAACTTCTACTGTAAAATTGGTCCGTCAATTTTTATTTTTTAATATGTTTTATTGATTTGTTTAGTAATCCAATAAATTTTCCATTTTAAACCTTTTTTTTTGCTTAATTACGTAATGTGAGAAATTGCTTATTCATATTATTTTATATTTAAACAGATTTATCAATAATCCAACAAGTTTTCGAACGTTCAGTATTTTTTACGAAATTATTATGTTCCCTGATTTATCTTGACCGCTCCGAGGTGCTTTGCCTGCAATTGCCACGCAATTTTTTTATCTTATACGCACAGCACAGAGAAAACGGGGCGCTAATAAATTAGCTTTTAAAAGGAATATTTATAACCCAATGCGTTTAAAATAAACGTTTGATACTTGTGCAATATGCAAAAAAGGTCAACAAGTAGGTGGGTATTGTTACATTTGAGATTTTGTCCCTCTTAGGGAAAAGGAAGAAAATCCCAAACGCAAGCTTCAGTAGGTAGTTTGTAAAATAAAAACATAAAATGTTCAACGGCTAGCTATATTGTAAAAGAACACAATAAGATGTATACGAACAAAACCAATCCTAAAACACCCTAGATTCAGTTCAATAGCAATAAATTAAAAATATAAATTTTAATTTACTACTACTATCTAGTTAGGGGGTTAGTAACAATTTTTCTTAATATTATGTTAGGTGGTTAGCATTTACATTCTTTATTTTAATTTATTTTGCCGAAAATACAAAAAAAAAACATCGGTCGAAATTGCCCCGTCGGGTCAATTACAAATTAATTTGATATAAATTTTATAATAATTTTATCACTTTTAATTTACTGTCTAAATCAATCTAAACCTTATTACACAAACTCTTAAATTTCCTAGAAGGAAAATACCTAAAAATACCAAATAATTAATTTAACACTTTTTTAAATTATAGAGACTACCCCCGCAAACATTTTTGAAATTCCTTAAAAAACAAAAAAGTACCAAAAAATTCGGCCAAAATCTCAAAATTTAAAATCATTTTCAAACTTCAAATTACAAAAACAAACTTTTTGACAAAAATTTTTAGATAAAAAGCTCCTGTAAATAAACTTTAAAAAATTAAATACTAACCTAACCCTAACATAACTCTAACCTAACCTGGTATGGCGCAGATAGGAACGTCCTTGGCGGAGACCACTGGTCCAATGTCGCCCCTGGGTCAATCCAACAAAGTGGAGGACATCACCGACTGGAAGATGTTTGAGGTTGCGGTCATACACCAAATCGACCGCATTTCTTTCTCCCTTTGTCGGGCTAAGTCGGTGACCAGGCAGGACAAACTCGACATCCACGACGCCAAGGAAGAGATTTTTAAAAGCCTAGGCCTGATCCCACGACTGCTGCGGGAGTACCTGGAGGAGCACCAATCCCCCCAGATCGCCGAGGACAGTGTCCGAGAATTGGGCCACAAGCTGAAGAACAGCACAGAGGCCCTGATCACTGTCCAAAACGAAATGGCGGGGGTGCTCCGAGAGAAGATAACACAAAAAGTCGACGAGCTGCTTAAGCAGGGCGATAGGCTCGAAGACCTGCTGCGCCTATCGGGCAACATGCTCACAGCTACCCTTAAAGATCAGCAGCATCAATTGCCCCTAGCCCACAGCTCGTTGGCCGAAATACCACCCGCTCAAACCACCACCAAGGCCACTTACGCCAGCGTCGCAGCCAAGCCCCAACCCCCTACACCCATAACCTACCCCGCAGTCGTCGTGTCCTCGTACGACTGTACGCTTAAGCCTCCGGAGGTGATGTCTCGGTGGAAGAAAGAGATAAGCTTCCGGAGGCTCAAATATGCCCCAATAAAAATACTGCCACTGCCAAATGCCAAATTAAGAGTCGAGTTTGAAGACAAGAAGCAATGTGAGGAAACAATAGCCCGTCACTCTTCGAGCAATAATTTCGCCGCAGAACAGGCGAGACGGAGACCACCGCTAATGATCATGAAGGGCATATCCAAGGATATTGCCCGCGAGGAATTGGCGGAGGTCCTCGTAGCCCAGAATGATGTAGAGGTTACCCGCATTTGCTTCTTGACTTCAAACCGCAATCCGGCGTTGTACAATGCGGTGATCGAGGTCACTCCCGGGACGCGAAGTACCATTCTCGCTCTCGGGAGACTCAACGTGGACCATAGTAGGGTCCACGTTGAGGACTTCTCCCGATTCGTGCAATGCCGAGAATGCTTGCAGTACGGCCATACAAAGGCTAAGTCACGTCAGAAAAGAGACCTTGTGCCCATTGTGCCAGCCCGGGCCATCAAGTAGCACAATGCCCCAACAAGACCCAGGGGCCAAAGTGCTACAACTGCTCGGCCCATAACCTGCGCATGGGCACTAAGGTAGATACAAGCCACAACGCCACCAATACCAGCAAGTGCCCCCGTATTCGGTCGATGGCTCTGCGTTTGCAGAGCCAGACCGACTACGGCAATTAAACTAAATTAGGCTTAAACTAAACTTAAACTAAAAATAAAATTTATCTAAAACATAATATTAACTATAACTAAAATAACTTAACAAAACTAAATATAAACTCTAAAACTAAAAAACTAATAATTAAATTAACTTTAAAATCACAATTAAAAATTTCTTTAAATCATAATGCAAAATATCTAAAATAATTAAAATCTATCAATTCTAAAATTTACAAACCAAAACTCAACTAAAATTAAAGCCTTAAATAACATCCAAAACATTCACAGAAACTTAAAATTTAAATCTTAAATAATCTTAAACTAAATAAAAATAAACTTAATATACACCAATATCAAAAATTAAAATCTTAAGTAACATCTAAAATAAATAAAAAAAAAAATTTAAACACTGATAAAAGACAACAACCTCAGGCGGGAATCGAACCACGCACCTTCCGCATTCCGGGCGGCTGCCTTAACCACTTGGCTACCGAGGTCTGGCTTTCAACCGTCGAATTTTGTCAGTGCTTGATGCTTAAGTTTTTAGTCAACATTGCTTCATCAAATCTTAGAAGTTTTTACCTCTGAGATCCGAAAGAAATATTTTTACAAATATTTGAACATTCGGTTAAGATGAAGCTGCGTTTATAGATTAATGTTTTATATTTTAGCGTTTTATTAACGCTTAAATATAATTAAGTAAAATTTTAAACACTGAAAAAAGACGACAACCTCAGGCGGGAATCGAACCACGCACCTTCCGCATTCCGGGCGGCTGCCTTAACCACTAGGCTACCGAGGTCTGGCTTTCAACCGTCGAAATTTGTCAGTGCTTGATGCATAAGTTTTTAGTCAACATTGCTTCATCAAATCTTAGAAGTTTTCACCAGTGAGATCCGATAGAAATATTTTTACATTTTACATATCTCTCGGTAGCCAAGTGGTTAAGGCAGCCGCCCGGAATGCGGAAGGTGCGTGGTTCGATTCCCGCCTGAGGTTGTCGTTTTTTTTTAGTGTTTAAAATTTTACATAAGTATATTTAAGCGTTAATAAAACGCTAAAATATAAAACATTAATAAATCAAAAAATCTGAAAAATAATATTTATAACATAGCCATAAACTCAAACCAAAATTAGACCACTGCAGTTTTTTAACTATAAAAAACGAAACCCAGTGACACCAATTAAATTTTCCCTTCCTTCTTCCTTTCTCTTCCTCTTCATCTACTTTTTACCATCTACCCCCAAATTTGACCCGCAATTAATTAAGATAGTCAAAGACCTTAAGTCCAAGCAAATAAATTTTAGAATAAGTAGCTTCATTTTAAGTTCATCCCTAAATTCCCTAAATTAACCCTACATCCTAAAATATCCTCTATCCAATCGTTCCTAAATTTGACCTTTGACCCAATTTTCCCTTTTTCCCTAGTGGCCTCCATTCTGTGGGGGAAATACCCAACTCTCCATAATATATCGCAAAAGGATACGTACATACTAAAAGACCATTAGTTAATCCAATTAAAAAAAAAAAAACAAAAAAACCTTATTACACACCCTAAAACACAAGAAAATCCTATGGGTCAAAAGTGACCCAGCGGGTCAATGATAATTTTAATTATAAATAAATTTTATTTTAGTGTTTCTTCTACTACCTAACCAGCCAGTTAATATTTCAGCGGTAAGAGCTATGGTCGTGGGTGGTTGGGATAAAACCAGTACCGTCCGGAGTATGAAAAGAAAATTAAAATACTCGGTCTATTAAAAAATAAAAGCTCGCGTTTAACCAGATTAACCATATAAAAACCTAAAACCGTGGAACCGTGGGGTTGTACCGAAATAAAATTAATAATAATGGGCGCCAGGATCGTACAGTCGATCCGGACCTGGGAGACGACGTTAACCTACCACTTCACAATACAGGTCGAACTCGCAGATCCTCAAAGTTTGATAAGTTTACCAACGCTTATAAGTTGGATTAAAAAAATATATTAACACGAATTTAGGTCAAAAAGAAAAACCGTCCACGCCTGCCAGTCTGCTACGCGGTGTCAGCTCGCCTTACAGCCGACGCAGGAGGTTGCGGCTGGAACCTACGACGAAACGGGTCTCAAGTCCAGGCTTTACGGCTCAGCTCTAAATCCTGGAGGCCAGACGAGCTTCTCGAAGCACCTGAAATTATACGGACAATACGGAGTCTTAACACTACATACCGCTTACTTAGGTCAGTATTGTTAAAGAAATTTGATCCCGCAGTCTTCCATCTTAAAGTCAAAGTCAAAGTCAAAGTCAAATTATTTATTCAATGTAAACCTTTACAGGCACTTATTGACGTCAATACTAATAATAATAAAAAAACAGTTAAAACTTATAGTTAAGACTTAATAACTAATCTAACGAGCTATTATAGTCTGTGCCAGACAAATGCGCATTGCTACCCCCAGTACCACTGCACGCCGAAACAGAATCGCGTCGAACCGAAATATAAGCCGTGGTCATAGAATTGTGTAATATGATTTCCAATTATCGTATTGATACTGTGGTAAGTAATATAAATTGGAGTTATTGAAGTAAAATAAAGTAGCGGCTGAAATGAGTTTTGGAAAACATTAGTACCTAACCAATAAGGTTGACATTTTTAATCATTCAAATATCTTTTTTTATAAAAACTTAAGCATAAAAAAACGTCAAAAATTAATAAGCATAAACTTGTGTGTTTTAAAATTGTTTCGTTATTCGTCTTGGTACAAGCACAGAATAACTAATACTTAAACCTGAGCATCAACCTATCAGATTCAGAGACTCGCTACTTAACTGGTGTGTATCTAGCATCCCTGCGTTGTGCTACCTACATCTATAAACTAACACTAGTCCAATAATATTTAACACCATTGTTTAATTTTAGTGTTTTTTACATTTAACTAGAACACAAGGTACAACAATGCGCTTGTATTCGACTAAACAATGCGCTAGATTATTGTTGGGTGATGCAGTATCCACTTTCTAAAGAACTCTTTGAGGACGGCATGGCATTAATGCATGCCAGGAAAAAAAGATCCCTAGAGGACGAGATGGCATTAATACATGCCATCGGTACGTCGACCGTTTTGCTGCCCTATTTCAAAAAGAATACGGGCTATGTTCGTGAATAGTTAGCTTTATATCATAGACGAATAAATTCTACGTTCATTTAAAGCGTCAACAGTTTACATTCTATGGAAAATAATATTATAAAAAAATAATAACTGACGCGCCATTTGCGCGCCGTTCCGCGCCGTTGAAGTGCAGTGTCAAGTGCCGTGTGAGTGTTTATTTTACGAAAATTTGTGCACTAAGGTGAGTTAAGTGTTGTTTTTATTATATTTTATAGTGTTTTAGCAGTAAATAACAAGAAACATTGCGTTTTCTGGTAGATTTTTCGTACAATCAGGATTTAAAATGTTGTGTGCCATTCCCGCGCGACTACCTAAACTTTGCGATGTTATTAGAAGGAATAAATCTTTGAAAATAAATATGTGTTATATATCATTAGAAAGCTACATTTAAAAGGCATTTGTTTCTGCTTATAGTTTTCGATTTTCAGTAGGTTAGATATCAAATAATAGCCCTGAGAAACGGCGCGTGTTATGACTGTGAATTTCGCGCGAAAACCATGCTATCGCATATGATTATAAAGATAATTTATGTGGGAGTTCGTATTTGTAATCACTATTCTATTTTTGTTAATTATTTACATTATTTTACAAGAAATAAAAACACTTAAATTTGCGTAAGTGCACCCGATTTGGCACTCTAAAACTTGAGCGGTAGTGTTTATTTTCGCGACTGGAGTGTGCGCGACGCAAGTGGCCGTGACCTCTCGTGACCCCGCCGGCCGGCCGCGGCTCACGGTCAGCGGAGCGGCGGAAATTCGATATTTTAGATCATTTCAACTTATTTATTCGATGGTTATTGTAGAATACCACTGTATGTGTTATATATCGTTAGAAAGGTAATTTTATATACTTTTCAATAAAAAACCTTAATTAATATTTTTGATAGTGAGAATTAAGTATTAGTCAAATCTAAGGCAACCGGTCCACTTTCCGAAAGATTCCGTAAATAACCTTATATAAAGAAATACTAGCTATAACATAAAAAAAAAATGATATACATTATTCTTGAATAATTAGCCCAAAAGTTAAAAATAAAATCATATTGATAGGAAAAGTAGTTCGATCACAATATTTTTTTCAAAATTACGTCGTTCGTAATGTGGGCAAAAAATATGGGTTACTTCATACTTATGATTGTAAATTTTTTGATATACGGACATACGTTTATTATGCATGCATTCAAAAGGACTATTAATGCAGATTCTAAATATATATAGTTCTATACCATTTCATGCCTTGTAAACGTATTACGAGCCTTTTGTTTCAAGCGAACATATGTTTACTTTATCGTACTGACGCATCCTGTTTCAAACGACCCGATAAGAAAATAATATGAACTATAAGCATTCCATTGTTTATAAGTTCTCAGTTCGTTTCAACACCTTCTTAGAAATGTAACTGGGGACGCTGTAAGTGTAAACATCTGGCCGTGAGAACAAAAACAAACTCGTAAGTGCTTATCTCGGCCATAAAAAAACGGTCGGTGTCAAGTGGCACCGCTTTTGGACCCCCCGCGCGCCGCGGGCCGCGTCGTGTGTCAAAGGTTCACACATGCCACATGGCATGTCGCCTGGCGACACAAGTTCTCACGGAGAGATTCGAAAACCTTCAGAATCGAATTTCTGGATTCTTAGTAAAAGATGACAGTCTATTGGTTAACCGAGCTTGAGGGAAACACTTTTGAACAATGATGAAGTAATACTTACGCGCTGTGATAAGGTGATGTGGCGCTCTGGCTGCAAGGCGGCGGCAGGAACTGATGTGATGTTCGCACGGATTCCTGTAATTACAACACACTGTAGACCATATTGTCCTAACACTTTTCGAAGAGCTGTTTTAAATCAATTGACACTATTCCCAACTCGGTCTTACCTCAGTAAAATGATTCACCCAGCTCACTTCTTGGACCACACTGAGAAGAATGAATGCCTGTTCCTCGATTTCACTCAGCCGGAAGCCCTAATAATGGAAGGCTATGCTAGGATTTTTACCATAAAATGTGGAAATTATTAACATTCTGTTCTATGAGACAATAGACTTGAAAGTACTAAACGTCAAATATGACTCAAAACTCGTCCTGAAACTAAAAGAATCTGTCATCAATCAAACTATATGAACTAGAAAAAATTTAACGTTCAGCAATGTGAAATGCGTTTTTTTTTATAGTATTGAAATTAAATTTACCGAAATTATAACCCTGTCCAAATATTAGGGAGTATTAGTTTCCTCTCTAGCAACCCCTACGGGCAGAGACAATATCCAGATAAAAAAATATTACTTCAATCGAATGTTCTAGATAAGAGACTTTATAGAAAAAATACTTCCATTTCCGGATTTGTTTGAATTCAATTTAATTACCGAAAGTAAATATTATAAATATTAATTTATTTAGTAGTTTATAATCCGAACTGTGTCGGCTACTATTTGTGAAGTTATCACTTCACATTTAATCTTTTTTGATAGCAATTTCGCCCCGCTTCTATGTGTCTATGTGCTGTCAGAAATTGTCTCCGGCAAATGTCAAAATTACTTTTGTAAACAACACAGAAATTATCTTAATTTCTTTAAATTTAATGAAAGTCTTGCTAAAACGGATTTGAAAGGTGTATTAATTGAAAACGCAAGAAAAGGTTGTCTAGTTTTTATGTTATGAAGAAAAATTGGATTCAATTCAAACCAACTACAATGATTAATATTTTTGGAAACCAGATAATTTACCAACAATAATTTCAAGTAACTATTGTTTAATTATTGCGCACCTTTATCGTAGATAAGCAAAGGCAGACAATGACTAGAATTTACAACGTAACAGTACCTCCCCAACCACCAGAGATTTGACCGATTAGGGCAAATCTCGACGCTGGCCCTCCAGCATCACACTAAACTACAAACAACCAAGCAAGCACAAACAACCAAAAGAAAACCTATCCGCGTAGCTGCCCTACACAATAACTTAAAACTTTCCTGTAAATAGCTATACTATACAGGGCGTACCACGCATATGCTACATGGAGGGAAAGTACCTTGAATATTGTAGATGGAACATTTTACTGAAAGAAGACATTATTTGAATTTAAAAATCAATTTAAACTGCATTCATAGATATTTCAATAATTACATGATTGAACCGGGAATCGAACCCATTACATGAGAAAAATAATCACCCCGTAGCTTTATCATATCGATCGAAAGGCTTCATCATAAGGATTATTTTTTGCTAAATATCATAGTGTTACAGATAAAAGGAAGACCATGGATTTTAACATTTTTAATGCAAAATTAATCAATTTATCAAAAGCTCAAAATGAGTCCCTGCCTGTTGAATACAAAGTCGCACGCTTTTGATTATTTCGCTCCCTGTCGATTTTTTGATCTTGTTGTCTTAGATATTTAGAATAATACGTCTAACTTCTGCTTGTAGCTCGTGGACACTTTCATACTGGTTACTTCTCAAGTGGGTACATTTATTAGTAATAGGTTCTTATGATAATGTCAGTTCAGTTGTATGTCCTTACGACAATGTCAGCTTTTCATTTTTCTGAACAAAATTTCACATCAAATGTTAAAATTCATGGTCTTCCTTTTATTTGTGACACTATGTTATTTAGCAATAAATAGTCCTTATGATGAAGCGGTTCAACCATGTAATTATTTTAATATCAATGAATGCAGTTTAAATTGTTTTTTAAATTTAAATAATGTCTTCTTTCCATGTGGCATATCAGTGGGACGCCCTGTATACTATGACAGAGAAAACACACAAAACGCAGACTTGTGTACGACAATTCTTCATATATATATTTAAATATACAAATAGCATAATACATACTTTTAAATAAATGTAGACTAATATGCATAATAAATATAATAATGTTAATTATAGTATACTCTTACATAAACCTAAGAAATTGGTGGCAGTTAACATATTATCACAGTGTCACCAACCGCACTGATGCCTCGCGTTAAAGCTTTTGGTACCAATCACTGATCCGCTGGGGTGTATGGCATTTTTTTAACAATACTGGTTACTGAAAAAGTCACAAATATTGACTCAAAAAGTGAGTCTGATTCATTAAGCAATATGGAAAAGACAAACCTCAAGGAGTTCAATATGAATAATACAAAAATTCTAAATTATAAATAATTGACTGATTTCTATATATTAAATACACAAATGATGGTTATAATAATACTATTACATAAGCATAAAAACTGGTGGCTATACAGTTAACCTATTAGCACAGTGTCACCAACCGCACTGATGCCTCGCGTTAAGGCTTTTGGTACCAGTCACTAATCCGCTTGGGTGAATGGCTTATTTAACAATACAGGTTACTGAAATATACCTACAGTTATCCAAGCCCAAACTTCTTAACAAACGATACCTACCCAATACAAAAACCAATCAACATAACGAATTTCAGCACCGTGGCATATACAGCCACCAATGCTAAAAACAGCAGCAACTACAAAACATATACTACCCTCCTTTGTCACTTTTCAACCCCTCACAACAAACAAAACATTGTACAAGGATACAATGATCGATAAATCACTACAACAAAACATCTCAGTCCTCCCCATGAAGGCTTAAAATCCTTGATGTGCCATTCACCAAGGTTTTTACCGGACCTTATATACTAAGGGTGAACGGTTTTTTCTAATAAAACATTTTTCATATTTAGGAGCTAATTTGGCCATGAAAAATTTGGAGGCGTCACTCTGGGGATATGTCCTTTTCCAAACAGTGTCGCCCGCTTCAAATTCTAAAGGCCTCCTCCCATTGTTATAATGACGAGCACTACGATCATGTGATTTAATAAGCGCGCCTTTCACTTTATTAAAGATTTATTCTAAGACGCCTAACTGGTTTGCATTGCACTGCAAGAAGCGCATGCTAGGGTGGGCGGTCCATCGGTATTATTGCCGAAAACCTCCCCGCAACTAACTGCTTCCCTTCTATGTACTAGGAAGAATTGGCTAAAACGTGTTACTTCATTAGTATTTATACCTGCAAAAAATATCTCGACTTTCCTTGCGCCAATATATCAGAATCAGGATACCGGAGGCTGGGTACTGACAGAAGAGCAACCTGGAGGTGTCCCACTTGCAGAAACTCTTCACCTGTTACGCCTAGTGCGGCCCCAGAAGCTACATCACTGGACGTCATTCTCAAAGAAATTCGTAGCCTTAAACTTCAACTTTCTTCTCTTCCAACCCTCTTGCAAGACGTCAAGGATATTAAAAGCGAAATCTCCCATCTCAAAGCTTCCTGCGATTTTAACAGTGAAAAATTGGATGACTTCGCATTGCGGCTGGCTGATGTTGAGTCTAACCTACCAGAAGTCTTGCGTGTTCAGGAAACTGTTACTAACACCCAGGAAGTGCTGGCTCAAGTGAGGAAGAATTTTTCGGCGAAGGAGCAATGGGCCCGTCTTAACAACGTCGAAATCAAAGGGGTTCCACTGAAACATGGAGAAAACCTTTTCTCCATAGTCGGATCAATTGGCAAAGTGGTTAATTATGATGTCCCGAAGTCTCAAATTAACTACATCTCAAGAATCCCAGTTCACAATTCTAAGGACAAATCTGAATAATCACGGTCGCAGCAGTTCTTGATAGGTATCTATCCTATCCTATCTATCTATCTTCTAGAATCTAGAACTCGGGCTAACAATACATAGGTAATATATAATATAATATATAATATATAATAATATAATTACGTTTATTTCTCCTCACAAAAAAAACATAACAAGAGGTACAGTTAACAAACATCTTAAATAATGTTTGTGAGGAGCTGGTGTCTGAAATGGGTTTAACCTGTTCTTCAAATCACCAGGTGCCCACCCCACGGGATTGACAGAGTATTAACAATTAATATTAACAGTTTACCCACTAATTTGATGATAGTTACATCATAGTTACTTACTTACTTAGTTAATATTGAAATGCACTACATATGTACCTACCTACCTATTTTAGTTCGATTCACGATTGATCTATAAATCAATCAATCAAGGCGCGAACGTACATTTTCAGATTAATTATTTATTTTATTACCTACTGTTAGAATCATTGTTCGTCCCTCCTGTCATTCAACTGTCAATGTCAATCAAATACAGGGAAAAACTTAACCTTAAAAAATTATCGAAATACAAGTTTAACTTTTAAACCCCAACATTTAAAATTCTGTTAATTTATGTAGTAATTCTCAATAATATAATCTACCAAATGTGTAAGTCTCATTGCCAAACATGAAAATTGTAGGCCTGTACAAAATTTCCATAGTACCCTGCCATTGTCCTTTACCTCAATCTCACTACACAACCAAAACACAAGCTTTTGCCGTCGTTACAAAGCTAAGGAAATAACCTTTATAATGATACTACAAAATTATACATTTTGACATAAATCCCTACTTCAAATAGGGGTCATTTGAACTTGTAAGCCTTGAGTCGATTTTTTTGCTCACCAGTGTAGTTTGAATAACCTAATTTAACCTTTTGGTTTTACCTTAATGGGGACCAAATCCATGTAAGTTGGTGATAATCTGGGACTCTCCATCACTTTACTATTACTTACTTTTTTACTACCTCCAAATCTGCATTTTGGCAAATTGAGTTAGTCTCCGCTTCATCTAAGAAAAAAACCGCATTCACGGTTCCCGGACGAGGTCTTTTCCATTTTAAGGTTATGTGTTTTGGGTTGACGGGGGCACCAGCCACCCAGCAATGGTTAATGGACATACTGTTTGGTCCTGAGTTTAATAATAAGGTGTTTGTTTACTTAGATGACATTATTATTTGTCCATCGACATTTGAGCAACACTTTTCGCTTCTTAAACGGGTTTTAGAAAAGTTACGACAGGCTAAATTAACGATTAACTTACAAAAATCCTGTTTCTTTCGGCGAGAGTTAAAATAAGACAACGTAGTTTAATGTTTAGTGACGAAATTGGATGAGAGGCAAACTGTCTTAAATTATTGTATGCCTGGTTTGACATACCATGATATAATGGAAAAATTTAGTGCACATGACCTTAATAATGTAGGAACTGTTATTATTTTAATTGGGAAAAGGGGAAATGTGATCAAAAAAGTATTAGTTAACTTTTATGAAAAATTACTTTCTTTAAATATTCTAAAAATTATAATGTTCACACTTCCTTACAGTAAAAACTTGCCACATAAACAAAATAATTATAGATTTAAGCTTAATTTGACATTAAATACAATGGCTTTCTATGAAAAGAAAGTAGAAATAATAGACAAAAATAAATTATTACTTAGATAATTTTATATTGACAAAAGATAAATATTATCTTAAGACTTATTTTAAGCGACAGATAGCAAATTCGCTATCATTTTATTTTAAGTATTTAGCCAATAACATTGCTAGCTCAGCGGCTTCTATTGAGCTGCAACATACTGACATGCCAATTCAGACTTTGGAATATGTTCCAAATAATTTAAATTAGCTTATAAGACAATAGAGGACACCTCTAGCAAATTATAGGAATTAAATTATAAGTTAAAAGAGGAACTCTCTTGCAAAATGTTTGTAAATAAAATGAAATTAAATCAATGTAAAAATAGCTTTATAAAAAGCCCCGGTCAATCATTAAATTTAGAATCTATGGCCATTGTTCACCAGAACATCCAAGGAATGATGGGCAAAGATTTAGAGATTGAATTGTTCATGAACTGTAATAATATCGATATTCTTTGCATTACCGAGCACTGGCTTAGAGACCATCAGTTCATGTTCAATTTTAAGAATCATTTGGTAGGAAGTTCGTTCAGTCGAGGAAATGCAATACATGGTGGCTCCTTAATTATTGTTAGTAAAAAGTTTAAATTAAAGGAACGCAAAGACATAGTGAGCCTCTCGGTTGAACGAACAATAGAAATAGCTTGTGTGGAGTTGGAGCAGTTTGTTGTGATAAGTATATACAGACCTCCTTCAGCATTATATGATTTTTTTTTAAAGTAATGGATGAGACATTGCGTAAAGTCCGCAATGTAGGTAAAACAATAATTGTTTTCGGTGACTTTAATATAAATTTGCTAGAAAACTCCACATTGTCAACTAAAATTAAAAACTTATTTCTATCATACAATTTAAATCATTTATTTTTGGAGCCGACAAGAATAACTGCCACTTCGGCCACCTGTATTGATAACATATATACAAATGTAAAACCACTGGCTAAGCAAATTATTAATAACCTGGACTCTGATCATTGTGGCCAAATGGTCAGTTTTCCACACTAGCGTAAGCAAGTGATGAAAAAGAATATCACTGTTGTGCCAAAAACTGCAGGTCGGCTGAAGCGCTTTAAAAGCAATTTAGATACAAAATTAAATTATTTAGAATACAATGACAACCCTGATGTCTTTTATAATGATTTTTTTAACATTTATTGTTCAGAATTTAATAAATCTTTTGTTCCAAAAAAGATCTCGGTTAGTGGTACTGTATCTTTTAATGAATGGGCTACAATTGGTATTCACAAAAGTAGGAAACGCCTTTATGAACTTTATGGTGAACGCAACTATAACACCAGCAACGACTTCAAATTATAATATGTTAAAAATGATTCTTAGTTATTTAAAAGAGTATGCCGATTAGCCAAGGCTAACTATCTGAGTTCTAAGATTAAGAATAGTAATGACAAAATAAAAATGACATGGAATATTATAAATAGTGAAACAGGAAAGGTCAAAAGTCGTAAGAATGAGTACAATTTAAATTGTTATAATAAAACCTTGACTTCTGATGCTGATGTTGCTGCAGCATTTGAGAGGTTTTTTACTGACATTCCAGTTTCAACTACAAAAGTCTTGATTTCCTCTCCCACTGTAGCTGAATCTGTTTTGAAGGAGAATGTTAAAGATTGTAAAAGTAATTTCAGTTTTCAAAAAATTTGTGTTATAGATATATTAAAAACATTTAACACTCTCAATAAAAAGAAAACTGCTGATCTGTGGGGTAATTCCGTGGATGTCGCTAAATCAGTAATTATGACCATAGCCCAGTTTTAGCTTGCATATTTAACGAATGCATTGACTGTGGTGTTTTTCCTGACCTAATGAAACATAGTATGGTATGGGTAACAAGTATGGTTTTACCAGGGGTCGCTCAACAACTGACGCCGGTGTTGAGCTTTTAATCCAAATATTTGATACCTGGGAGGAATCACAGGATGCCCTAGGGGTATTTTGTGATTTATACAAGGCTTTCGATTGTGTTTTACATGAAACTTTGGTCAGGAAGCTTAACCACTATAGAATTAGGGATGTTTCTTTGAGCCTTCTAATCTCATACTTGAGTAACAGGATTCAGAAGGTCGACATTAACGGTAAAAGATCTCCGGGATCAGTGGTTACAATGGGAGTTCCGCAGGGTTCAATACTAGGTCCATTCTTGTTTTTGGTTTATATTAATGACTTACCTTATTTTGTAAAAGACAGTCATGAGATAGTATTGTTTGCTGATGATACTTCACTTTTATTCAAAGTGAAACGACGACACCCAAATTATGATGATGTGAATAATGCGATCTCAAAGATTGTTCACTGGTTTAGTGTAAATAACTTGCTATTAAACGAGGGAAAAACCAAATGTGTAAGATTTGTATAGCCAAATATAATATAATATAATAATATCTTTATTTAAATACGCATACATCTATAGTTTACAAAGAGCTACTAATAAACTAATAATCTAAAGTAAATTAAATTCTATTGCCTGAGCTAGGTAAACCCTGTTTTTCAGGCGAATATGGGCTTAGTATAAGTTTAATATAAATCGAAACATAAATGAATATAACAGGTTCCTTATACGCTAAATTACAATCTAATATAAAGACATGAATTAAATAATAATAAGTTTTTTTTTATTAAGTTAATAAGTTTTACACAGAAATAAATAAATAAAACAAAATTACCTAACAACAGTCATTAACCCCTCCGTATCGTCGTAGGTCAATTTTTGTAGTTCTTCCTGTACAACCATTTTGCAGCTGATAGTGTTTAACGGATAGATATAACACTTAGCATTAATCCTATTGTACAGAAAGGATCCTAAGAAAATAAAGAACCTTGATGAGAAAGCGCATTTTGTACCTTTGAGATAAGTGCAAACCATGTCCTTCCTCCTTTTATTAGTAATTTCAGTGCTGTAAGGAAGAGCCGTGTGCTGTTTTAGTATCGTGCTTTTTATAAATAATTGCCGAACTGTTAAAACTTTACAGGATACATATAAAAGATGAGTAGGATATAGATAAGGACGGAAAGTGAACACCTTCATGATTGCTCTTTGGGCTCTTTCGACAGTTAATAACAGGGACTGATGTTAAGCAAGTAACAACTAGTGTACAAATCAAAGATAAGAATGTGAATCCTGTGGACACCACTGTGTTTCTAGGCATCACGTTAGATGCCAAGCTTCAGTGGGGCCCACATATAGCTAAATTGTCGAATAGACTTAGCTCTGCGGCTTATGCAGTAATGAAGATCCGTCAGTTAACTGACGTTGATACATCTAGATTAGTTTATTTCAGTTACTTTTATAGTGTAATGTCGTACAGCATTTTACTGTGGGGAAATGCAACCGACATTCAAACTATCTTTGTGCTTCAGAAGAGGGCTATTCGAGCAATCTATAACCTAAAGGCTGGCGACTCTCTCAGAGAGAGATTTAAGAACATAAATATAATGACAGTTGCATCACAATATATTTATGAAAATTTGATTTATGTTCATAAAAATACTGAAATGTTTTCAAAAAACAGTGATATTCACAATGTAAACACCAGAAGTAAGAACAAATTAGCAGTACCTTATACTAGGCTCCATAAAATAAATAATTCTTTTAAGGGGTCTGTGTGTAAGATTTTACAACAAAGTACCAAATGATATTCAGAAATTAGATCTTAATAAATTTAAAATCAAAATCAAAGAAAAGCTTTATAAAAAAGCTTATTATAAAGTGTCAGATTACACAGAAGACAAAACAGCTTGGATCTGAAATGCTCCAAGCACTCTAACAGCTATTTCTAATTGTCTTTATTTAATTGATACTACATTGTATTGTAGTTCTGTATTGCATCATTTATTATTTTTTAAATTCATATTTTGTATTGACCTGGTAACGACATATTCTTTTTTTTTTGTTTGTAAATGTCGTTGCTTTTGTGCGCTGTGGTTTCTTGCGCCCATTCTTTGCCACAGTTAAAAAATTATGTCCTGAATGGGTGGTAGGTAAAAAAAGATTTGGACGATTCAAAGTACTTATTAATTGAGTTTATTGAATAAATATATATTGACTTGACTTGACTTGACTTAGTTCTAGATGCCCTATCGCGTGCCGTTTCGGTGCTTGAAATTAAGGTGCCTGACGCGGACACTTGGTTCCAAAAGTTGTGGGACAAGTGTGTTAGTACTCCTAGGTCGTGTCCTAACTTTATTATTAGAGACAAAAAACTTTTTCGTTTTTCTAAAAATAAATTCGGTGTGGCGGGTGATTATGATTGGAAACAGGTAGTACCGGAGGGAAATCGACTTAAACTGTTAAAGAATCACCATAGTGGTGAATTATCTCCTTAATTTTGGAGTATTTAAAACTTATAAACGACTTGCACTACGTTAATACTGGCCTAACATGTATAAGGATGTAATTAACTACGTCGGGAATTATGATACGTGCGCTGCATATAAACACTCACAATTGCCAACCCCTCGTCTCTTAGGTAGCGCGAAAGACTGCTCTAAACCGTTTGAAACAATAAGTATCGACCCGGTCGGTCCTTTACCACGGTCTAGAACAGGCTTCACATATCTTTTTGTGGTGTATGCTGTTTTACGAAATATTGTTTACTTTTTCCTTTACGGAGAGCTGTTAGTAAGTCTATAGCGCAGAAACTTGAAGATGGCGTTTTCTTAGTTCACGGCATACCCCGTACGGTGATAGCAGACAACGGAACGCAGTTCACGGGCAATTAAATTAAATCTTTGTGGGAAAGGTACAAGGTACCTCAGGTTCACTCTACGCCTCGCTATTGCCCCAGCGTGAACACAGCTGAACGTCATAACCGTACAAGTATGGCGGTCATAATTGTAACTGAAATAAAAAAAAGTAACTGAAATAAACTAATCTAGATGTATCAACGTCAGTTAACTGACGGATCTTCATTACTGCATAAGCCGCAGAGCTAAGTCTATTCGACAATTTAGCTATATGTGGGCCCCACTGAAGCTTGGCATCTAACGTGATGCCTAGAAACACAGTGGTGTCCACAGGATTCACATTCTTATCTTTGATTTGTACACTAGTTGTTACTTGCTTAACATCAGTCCCTGTTATTAACTGTCGAAAGAGCCCAAAGAGCAATCATGAAGGTGTTCACTTTCCGTCCTTATCTATATCCTACTCATCTTTTATATGTATCCTGTAAAGTTTTAACAGTTCGGCAATTATTTATAAAAAGCACGATACTAAAACAGCACACGGCTCTTCCTTACAGCACTGAAATTACTAATAAAAGGAGGAAGGACATGGTTTGCACTTATCTCAAAGGTACAAAATGCGCTTTCTCATCAAGGTTCTTTATTTTCTTAGGATCCTTTCTGTACAATAGGATTAATGCTAAGTGTTATATCTATCCGTTAAACACTATCAGCTGCAAAATGGTTGTACAGGAAGAACTACAAAAATTGACCTACGACGATACGGAGGGGTTAATGACTGTTGTTAGGTAATTTTGTTTTATTTATTTATTTCTGTGTAAAACTTATTAACTTAATAAAAAAAAACTTATTATTATTTAATTCATGTCTTTATATTAGATTGTAATTTAGCGTATAAGGAACCTGTTATATTCATTTATGTTTCGATTTATATTAAACTTATACTAAGCCCATATTCGCCTGAAAAACAGGGTTTACCTAGCTCAGGCAATAGAATTTAATTTACTTTAGATTATTAGTTTATTAGTAGCTCTTTGTAAACTATAGATGTATGCGTATTTAAATAAAGATATTATTATATTATATTATATTTGGCTATACAAATCTTACACATTTGGTTTTTCCCTCGTTTAATAGCAAGTTATTTACACTAAACCAGTGAACAATCTTTGAGATCGCATTATTCACATCATCATAATTTGGGTGTCGTCGTTTCACTTTGAATAAAAGTGAAGTATCATCAGCAAACAATACTATCTCATGACTGTCTTTTACAAAATAAGGTAAGTCATTAATATAAACCAAAAACAAGAATGGACCTAGTATTGAACCCTGCGGAACTCCCATTGTAACCACTGATCCCGGAGATCTTTTACCGTTAATGTCGACCTTCTGAATCCTGTTACTCAAGTATGAGATTAGAAGGCTCAAAGAAACATCCCTAATTCTATAGTGGTTAAGCTTCCTGACCAAAGTTTCATGTAAAACACAATCGAAAGCCTTGTATAAATCACAAAATACCCCTAGGGCATCCTGTGATTCCTCCCAGGTATCAAATATTTGGATTAAAAGCTCAACACCGGCGTCAGTTGTTGAGCGACCCCTGGTAAAACCATACTTGTTACCCATACCATACTATGTTTCATTAGGTCAGGAAAAACACCACAGTCAATGCATTCGTTAAATATGCAAGCTAAAACTGGGCTATGGTCATAATTACTGATTTAGCGACATCCACGGAATTACCCCACAGATCAGCAGTTTTCTTTTTATTGAGAGTGTTAAATGTTTTTAATATATCTATAACACAAATTTTTTGAAAACTGAAATTACTTTTACAATCTTTAACATTCTCCTTCAAAACAGATTCAGCTACAGTGGGAGAGGAAATCAAGACTTTTGTAGTTGAAACTGGAATGTCAGTAAAAAACCTCTCAAATGCTGCAGCAACATCAGCATCAGAAGTCAAGGTTTTATTATAACAATTTAAATTGTACTCATTCTTACGACTTTTGACCTTTCCTGTTTCACTATTTATAATATTCCATGTCATTTTTATTTTGTCATTACTATTCTTAATCTTAGAACTCAGATAGTTAGCCTTGGCTAATCGGCATACTCTTTTAAATAACTAAGAATCATTTTTAACATATAATTTGAAGTCGTTGCTGGTGTTATAGTTGCGTTCACCATAAAGTTCATAAAGGCGTTTCCTACTTTTGTGAATACCAATTGTAGCCCATTCATTAAAAGATACAGTACCACTAACCGAGATCTTTTTTGGAACAAAAGATTTATTAAATTCTGAACAATAAATGTTAAAAAAATCATTATAAAAGACATCAGGGTTGTCATTGTATTCTAAATAATTTAATTTTGTATCTAAATTGCTTTTAAAGCGCTTCAGCCGACCTGCAGTTTTTGGCACAACAGTGATATTCTTTTTCATCACTTGCTTACGCTAGTGTGGAAAACTGACCATTTGGCCACAATGATCAGAGTCCAGGTTATTAATAATTTGCTTAGCCAGTGGTTTTACATTTGTATATATGTTATCAATACAGGTGGCCGAAGTGGCAGTTATTCTTGTCGGCTCCAAAAATAAATGATTTAAATTGTATGATAGAAATAAGTTTTTAATTTTAGTTGACAATGTGGAGTTTTCTAGCAAATTTATATTAAAGTCACCGAAAACAATTATTGTTTTACCTACATTGCGGACTTTACGCAATGTCTCATCCATTACTTTAAAAAAAAATCATATAATGCTGAAGGAGGTCTGTATATACTTATCACAACAAACTGCTCCAACTCCACACAAGCTATTTCTATTGTTCGTTCAACCGAGAGGCTCACTATGTCTTTGCGTTCCTTTAATTTAAACTTTTTACTAACAATAATTAAGGAGCCACCATGTATTGCATTTCCTCGACTGAACGAACTTCCTACCAAATGATTCTTAAAATTGAACATGAACTGATGGTCTCTAAGCCAGTGCTCGGTAATGCAAAGAATATCGATATTATTACAGTTCATGAACAATTCAATCTCTAAATCTTTGCCCATCATTCCTTGGATGTTCTGGTGAACAATGGTCATAGATTCTAAATTTAATGATTGACCGGGGCTTTTTATAAAGCTATTTTTACATTGATTTAATTTCATTTTATTTACAAACATTTTGCAAGAGAGTTCCTCTTTTAACTTATAATTTAATTCCTATAATTTGCTAGAGGTGTCCTCTATTGTCTTATAAGCTAATTTAAATTATTTGGAACATATTCCAAAGTCTGAATTGGCATGTCAGTATGTTGCAGCTCAATAGAAGCCGCTGAGCTAGCAATGTTATTGGCTAAATACTTAAAATAAAATGATAGCGAATTTGCTATCTGTCGCTTAAAATAAGTCTTAAGATAATATTTATCTTTTGTCAATATAAAATTATCTAAGTAATAATTTATTTTTGTCTATTATTTCTACTTTCTTTTCATAGAAAGCCATTGTATTCAATGTCAAATTAAGCTTAAATCTATAATTATTTTGTTTATGTGGCAAGTTTTTACTGTAAGGAAGTGTGAACATTATAATTTTTAGAATATTTAAAGAAAGTAATTTTTCATAAAAGTTAACTAATACTTTTTTGATCACATTTCCCCTTTTCCCAATTAAAATAATAACAGTTCCTACATTATTAAGGTCATGTGCACTAAATTTTTCCATTATATCATGGTATGTCAAACCAGGCATACAATAATTTAAGACAGTTTGCCTCTCATCCAATTTCGTCACTAAACATTAAACTACGTTGTCTTATTTTAACTCTCGCCGAAAGAAACAGGATTTTTGTAAGTTAATCGTTAATTTAGCCTGTCGTAACTTTTCTAAAACCCGTTTAAGAAGCGAAAAGTGTTGCTCAAATGTCGATGGACAAATAATAATGTCATCTAAGTAAACAAACACCTTATTATTAAACTCAGGACCAAACAGTATGTCCATTAACCATTGCTGGGTGGCTGGTGCCCCCGTCAACCCAAAACACATAACCTTAAAATGGAAAAGACCTCGTCCGGGAACCGTGAATGCGGTTTTTTTCTTAGATGAAGCGGAGACTAACTCAATTTGCCAAAATGCAGATTTGGAGGTAGTAAAAAAGTAAGTAATAGTAAAGTGATGGAGAGTCCCAGATTATCACCAACTTACATGGATTTGGTCCCCATTAAGGTAAAACCAAAAGGTTAAATTAGGTTATTCAAACTACACTGGTGAGCAAAAAAATCGACTCAAGGCTTACAAGTTCAAATGACCCCTATTTGAAGTAGGGATTTATGTCAAAATGTATAATTTTGTAGTATCATTATAAAGGTTATTTCCTTAGCTTTGTAACGACGGCAAAAGCTTGTGTTTTGGTTGTGTAGTGAGATTGAGGTAAAGGACAATGGCAGGGTACTATGGAAATTTTGTACAGGCCTACAATTTTCATGTTTGGCAATGAGACTTACACATTTGGTAGATTATATTATTGAGAATTACTACATAAATTAACAGAATTTTAAATGTTGGGGTTTAAAAGTTAAACTTGTATTTCGATAATTTTTTAAGGTTAAGTTTTTTCCTGTATTTGATTGACATTGACAGTTGAATGACAGGAGGGACGAACAATGATTCTAACAGTAGGTAATAAAATAAATAATTAATCTGAAAATGTACGTTCGCGCCTTGATTGATTGATTTATAGATCAATCGTGAATCGAACTAAAATAGGTAGGTAGGTACATATGTAGTGCATTTCAATATTAACTAAGTAAGTAAGTAACTATGATGTAACTATCATCAAATTAGTGGGTAAACTGTTAATATTAATTGTTAATACTCTGTCAATCCCGTGGGGTGGGGACCTGGTGATTTGAAGAACAGGTTAAACCCATTTCAGACACCAGCTCCTCACAAACATTATTTAAGATGTTTGTTAACTGTACCTACTGTTATGTTTTTTTTGTGAGGAGAAATAAACGTAATTATATTATTATATATTATATATTATATTATATATTACCTATGTATTGTTAGCCCGAGTTCTAGATTCTAGAAGATAGATAGATAGGATAGGATAGATACCTATCAAGAACTGCTGCGACCGTGATTATTCAGAACTTTGTGCTTGGTTATTTAAATCAAAAAAAGACATAACTACCCATTTGTGTTTTGGTAAATAACAGCAAAATACTTAAAACATGATGAAAGTCATAGATGTAAACAATAGAAGTAGATATACACGTTCCCACTTTAGAGGTCTCAACTTTAGACTACCTACCTACCTATACCAACATTAAGTTGAAATCATCTCTTATCCTACATATTTATTATTATAAATGCGAAAGTGACTTGTTTGTCCTTCCTTTACGCCCTAACTAAGCAACTAATTGACTTGATCTTTGAAAGAACGAATAGTAACATAGGCTACTTTTTATGCCGATATTCCTTTAGGAACGCGAATCACGCGGGTGAAACTGCGGGCAGAAGCTAGTTGTTAAAATAATTGTCTCTGAGATAGGAATATTAGTCTACTAGGTACTGCTCAGAATGCATACTTACTTATATTTACAGTACTTACAATCGAGGATCTTCCCAGTAGATACTACTAATAAATTACTTCATCAAAGGCAAACAATATAATATCATACTAAAAAATATGATGAAAACATTTTAAATAAATCAAAAACTCGACTGGTCTTTCTACAGGGAAGTTTCACAATTGTACATACACACAAACAAGTAATGTTTTTCCTTAATAGCATTTGTTTAGTGGAAATAAAACAATAATTTAGTTTGGTTTCGGAGCCAACAAGGAACACAAGCTTCATTTTCTAGAGAAAGCTAAAATAAATAAAATCACAATTAAATTACAAAAGTAACAGAGTGTAAAGTAAATATTTTTTAATCTTACACCAATTAGCCTAGCCCGCTGACCTCTCTATAATACAAGAATGCTGACCTAAATATTTACTATCTTGAGCGTCTCAGGTAGCAAATTGGTAGTAGATAGATATAGATAGTAGGTCAGTGGCCTAGCCCCAAAGTAAGCACTGGAAGGCTTGTGATATGTTATACTAGGCCAATGTGTAAAAATGCAGTTGTGATTGTAGTAATAACAGAGGCGAGGGATGTGTTTGGGGAAATACGGCGAAGGTAAGCCGTCCAAGAATTTACAAATCAGACAATAATAAACATGGAATGTTTAACTCATTGGTGGCACTAATTACTGACATAATTATTAAGATCTGCATGGTGGATCCCTGGAGTGGGATTTCTTATAGGAAAGCCGATGGGATTCGGAATGTATGGTATATATATATGTATTTAGTAGAATTATTATTAGTCATGGTCTCAGGTACAAATGCTCGTATTCGTCATAGAAACATTTCCCCCTACTGGGATTCAAACCCAGGAACTCAGAGTAGGTATCATCACGAAAACCAGTGTACATATTACTTAACCACGGAGGTAGTCAATAAGTAAATATATGTAAGGTGTTACCTCTCGTGGTCTAATCCAATTCAAAATTATGTTAGTCATCCTTTGTTCCTCTTCATTTGGCTCCTAAAAGACAACTCTTCGTCTGCTCATTCTTAAAATAGAACGTCCACATACAACACGTCATGGCGATGGCCAACATGCCTTGTAGTTTTACTTTCAGATGCAATAGAATGGGTTGCTAATTCCCAGGAAGCATGATTAAATATAATTAGAAGGTGTTGCCTAAAACAATAAGAGCATGGATGAAGTTTATTAATTGATCAACAAAATATTAGAATATTAGTAGTAACCGATACAGAGGTGCATTGCTGCACCAAATATGTACGATGTGTTCTCGGTTTAGATGTCTAAAATGGTTGACGACATATTTCGTACTATGTACGACTTACATCTCAGGGATATGACCAAAAACGAATAGTGTCGACTAAGGCTTGACTCTCGTTCGTCAGTAAATGCCGCCTGCGTTCCAATCGAAATGCATTACATCACAGAACAATATACTTTAACATTGCATACTCGACATTGTGATAATAATGTATCACCCAATCAGACAGTAAAATTATCACGAAAGTGCAGTTAAAAGTACTGCGCAAGCACAACACAATATTGTTTGTGTTCATTTCATTCCATTATCACATTCAGAAAGCGGCTTTTCGCAAAATAGGTAGGAAGGAACTTCTAAACACATTAGCATTTAAAATAAAACACATTTTTTTAACTACGTTGACCAAAAGCTCAATGACTGACATTGACAGTGTTGCAAGTAGTTTTATTCGTCTTTTTACGTGAAACAAATCGATAAGAAAATCAATCTTAAAAATAATATAAATTATAAATATCAAAAGTAAATAATAAACTACTAAAAGATAAAAAGTCTGTAATTGTATAGGTCTAAGCTATAAAATAGTTGCACAAATAAGTATTTAATAAAAACTAGATTAACAATAATAAGACTTAATCAGCTATTTGAGTATCGATTTCAAAATCGATAAATCGATATTTTTATGCCAGGCAACTCTGACAGCAGATTTTTGTTTTGCGTATAGTATCTGCTAGTTGAAATGCGTTTCGTTATTAGTTTTAGTATTATTATTTCGCTTTACGATTTTTCTTTACCCCGGACTTCTAAAAATATAACATTTATTGGAAAATAATGAGAAAAAATTAAGGAACCAACTATGCAAATATGGTACCAAAACTTGAACATTGTGGGGTTGTACGCCAGTACGCGTTCTCCTTTAAAGATAAATTAAAGACTAAAAATAAAACCCTGTAACAAGAAAAAATGTGATTAGCACATGGTGACTGATGTGCTCAATCATGACAATACATCCAGCATTTGGATGAAACTCAACTTACCATGGTTCACAACATAGGTTTATAGTACATTTGCTATATTTTATTAAAGCGATGAAATATAATCGAATGAATCAATTTTGAAAACACAAAGCAACTAGAATGCTTAATGAGAAGTAAGGAGAAAGTCCAAACGACCCTTACGATTTTATGTATAATCATATTGCATACAATAAAACTATTTGATTGAAAGTTGCTTGATAGCAACTTACAATTTGGAAGTTAATATTTTAAAAGCGATTCCTAATCGATGAAACGATGAGAAGGAATTGAATAAGAAATCGATTACTTAACGATATCTGTGACCTAGTGTTTTGTTCCGTTTCATGCTTTTCAATACATATACTGAAAATCTAATTAGGTTTAATTTCCATATTAAATTGATAATTTTGTTTATAAAAAATGAATAAACGAAAGTTGTGAATAAAAACACATAAAATCACTGACCTTCTACCAAACCATCGAAAAGTGTTGGTGATCGTTTCGGAACAGGTAAATGTCAAAGAGGGTTGTCAAACTGACATCTTATCTAAAGTAGTAAACAAAACATTTTCTCATTTTCAAGAAATAACTTGATGTCGAAAGAAAAAGTGCTACAGTACCGTTTTAGGTGGTAATATTTATTTTA
Source organism: Scoparia ambigualis (assembly GCA_963921215.1). Classification (NCBI taxonomy): domain Eukaryota; kingdom Metazoa; phylum Arthropoda; class Insecta; order Lepidoptera; family Crambidae; genus Scoparia; species Scoparia ambigualis. The sequence goes on from OY992503.1 coordinate 25,517,181, forward strand.
TTTTAAAATTAAAAATTTTAAAATAAAATAATTCGTAAAAGAAACATTGAACGGCATAATAATCGTAAGAATTTAAACTTTTAACAAATTGAAACTATAAAACATTGCCAAGAAAGTGTGCGCTTAGCAACTAGTGGATATCATGTCCTAACAATACCCACATATTCACTTACCCTACTTATACTTTTACAGAAATAGACTTATCACCTATCCGCACGGCTAAGCTTATAAAAAAAAACTGTACAACTAAATTTCATTCAAACAAAACATTGGTTAACATGCAGGGAGACATATATAGAACCTACCTAGTACTATGGTTGTATTCTATTAGTCACAAATAAAGTAAGTACTTACCTACCTAAAATTCCATATTCAGAGAAAAGTACTAAAAGTAAGTGTTAATAAAACTATTTTCCTAACTTGTTAATTTACAAGGAGATAAGTGATGGAGGTATCACCTTCATTCAGAGATGTGAATGAGATTGAGACTAGTTAATGGACACTCAGTTTGAATACAAAGAGATGACCAAACATTAAAGTTTATAGATTAAGACTTAATTCTATGGATAGGAAAATTAATTTCCCAGCTTAGAGTAATATGTACTAGAATAGACATACTTTATGTAGATTATTATTAAAGCGATTATTCCTTTCTTAGGGAATAGAGGGATTGTAGCGTCACGGGAGGCTACACTTAGATGGTGTATTGATATGATGATGATGATATATTGATAAGAGCACGGTGATAGGGAATAATTCAAACGACCGTACCGATTGATTGCGTTTATTGAACTAATCACTACATAGTATAAAACAAAGTCGCTTTCTCTGTCCCTATGTCCCTTTGTATGCTTAAATCTTTGAAACTACGCAACGGATTTTGATGCGGTTTTTTTAATAGATAGAGTGATTCAAGAGGAAGGTTTAAATGTATAATAACATCCATTAAATAGTGGAGAAGTACTGTTATTTTTGAGGTTTCTAATGTGATGTCGTAAATAATTACATTTTTTCCGCTTACATTGCAAACGCAGGCTGAACCCTACGAGTTTTATCAAAATAATGTACTAAGTATTGTACACATTGAAAAGGTCTACAGAAAAGTCCGTGATGGTATATGTCTATCTCTTAAGGATAACCCACAATAACTTTTTTTTGTCATTTACTTTTTACGACAAATAATGGCTAATTTTCGAAGCGATTTTAACCAATACAGCATTAATCCTTAACCAATTAAATACCTTGAATACATTGTTCATTTAATATAGATCTATATGGCCCTTTACACCGTATGATTTAAGTAAATATTTTCGAAGATATTACAGATTTAAAAATTGCGGGACGTAGCGTTTGAGGCGGTACCGGCCGGCCGCCCGAGAGCGTGCCTATAAATAGCGCGTCTAAGGCGGGGGTTTTCCCTATAGCACTTTGAATTTAGCAGCGATCGGACGCGTTTATTATAAAAACGTGCTTTTCAGCGCGACAACGTATCAGTAATTATAAGTAAGTTACGATAAATAATTGTATGATAGTAGTTTTAAAGGGAAAGGGGGATTGTTTTACTCCAAATTTAACGCGTGCGGGCCACGGGCAGTAATGAATAAATCAAAACTACTGAATCGATTTTAATCACATAGGCGTGTCCATGTCTACAGCTTCCTCATTCGATATAGAGAAATTCTAAGCATGCCATATTTTTGTGCATATTATGTGCAATCAAACGTTGCAGTCCTAATTTTTGTGCCACCACAACTTCGTTACTATGAGTTGTTTTATGTGTGTAAGCTGGAGACACGTGTCACCAGCTCGCACACGCCCGTTAAGACAAACCAGTGAGGTTAGGGTTTTGGACTATAGCTAGAAATTTTGTGCATAATTTGTGCACTAGGAACAAAAAAAACTAACCATCACACTCAAATACTGTTGAAACTACGATCATAAAACTGTGTGCGAGCTGGAGACACGGGTCTCCAGCTCGCACAGCTGTATCTTCGTAATTGTTCAAGCTACGGTTATGAATTATACCTCAAAATTTTGTGCAAAATTTGTGCATAAGGCACAAAAATTTTCAAAACTTTAACTCAAAAGGTTTTTAAGCTACGAACCGATAAGTATGTGTAAGCTGGAGACACGTAACACGGGCTAACACATGGTGAATTATTGTAACTGTATAAGATAGCGCTTCGTTTTAAAGATCAAATAATACGTTATAATTTGTGCACACACGAGGCAAAATTTCAAATCTCTGGGCCTCTTACTTTATAAATTATAAGCCAAAAACTGTTTTCCCGCCAAAAAATTAAAAATAATGGCTTTGAAGCGGCTAAACGCGCGCCGACCGCGCCGTTGCCGTTCCGTGCGCTACACTATTGCAATCGAGTTTGAACTTGAGAGCTAGCTTAATTTAGTGTCATTTTAATTTGCGCTCTCGATCGTTTCGTTTCTATACCGAGAATTTTAGACTAGGAAACTGCTGATATAGGAAATTGGTTAATTTAAAATAAAAGCAGTCTATTTTATTTATGAATGTTCATAAAATATCGCTATGCTTAGTTTTAAGTATTTACAATAACCTCATTAATATAATAAGTAGTGATAAAATTAGTCTGCCTGTATGTTTTTATTACCAGGTTTTTATTAGGTAGCTTTCTCGTTTATTTGTTTATTTATTTGTCGACAAATGCAAACGATTTTATACTAGCTTCCCGATGAGCTAGACTTGCAACTTTGAACATAGGTCAGAACAGGATGACAATGCAATATTATGGTGTCATTGAGCTGATCTGATGATTCAGCCGGAAGAAGGCCACAGGATCTCTGTAAGAAAACCATGAAACCCCATTCAGGCTCATTTGATTAGTTTTGATGAGCACTCTGACGGGAGACGACTAGACGAGGTCCATGGTCTGATGATGAACCCGAAGGAAGGCCACAGGAACTCAGTATTGAAACCATGCAACCCCATCAAGTTTGGGCTCGTTTGATTCATCTTGACGAATACTCTGTTAGAAAGAAGGGTCCAGGGTCTGATGATGGAGCCAGAAGAAGGCCACAGGAACTCGGTATTGAAACCATGCAACCCCATCGAGTTTGGGCTCGTTTGAATCGTCTTGACGAGTACTCTGTTGGGAAATAGTGTTTAGGGTTTGATAATGAAGCCGGAAAAAGCCCACAGGAACTCTATAATAAAACCATGCTACCCCAACGAGTTCGGGGTCGTTTGAATCGCCTTGACGAGTATTTTATCGAGAAATAGTGTTCAGGGTCTGATGATGGAGCCGGAAAAAGGACACAGGAACTTTATAATAATACCACACAACCCCATCGAGTTTGCGCTCGTTTGATTCTACTACTCCCATAGGAGATGAAGAATTTTTAGTTATGGCACGTTAACGAAAAAACAGTTACTACGCTACGATAACTAAACCATCAACCATTCTGACAAGGGGTCGGTCAGCCATCAACACATAGAAGAATTGGTAACTTGCAAACTTTTTAACTTGTAAATAGAAAAAGTAAGAATTACTTACTACTGGTAAAATAAAAATTTGAAATAGCTTTATTAAAAATAATAAAAGTATCTTTTTTTTCGTTATCTGTGGATTGGGTTTGAAATAGGTACATATAAAATTTAACATCTATCTACTTACTAGCATTTGAAAATAACTTTAGGTACTTACTCATAAGATAACAAAGGTACGCCTACTATTAAACCTAGGTGATCTACTGCGGATGGACAACATCTACATAAAGAAGCCATAACTGGAGGTTAGTATAGGTAAGCAGCAGAACGATTAGATAGAACACAATTAAATTAATTTTTATTATAGTTCTTTTTCTATAGAATTTACAATAATGACGAAGAAGGCCGGCGCACAGGAAAATGCGCGTAATAAAAAGCCCGCTTGCAAAGTGTTAAACTATAGCTACATAAATTTAATATCGGTGATAACAGTATCGACCATATCTACGGACTATTAAAAATTCATGCAATATCGTGTTTTTTTCCACTATATAGTTTCTCATAATATAGTGATCTCAACGCACACCGCATTCCTGACGCGATATAGTGTTTTCCAAAATAGGTATAGTTTCAGAACGCATCGATATCGGATTTGACGATATTGATGCAATAAATACGTTTCAGTAACCTTATACGATTTGTATCGCCTGCTCCAAATTTTATCGGAAAAAATGGAAGAGGTGATTGGGCTTTATTACATGTCGGCAAATAATTACTATTTATTGCATCTTTATTATTTTTATAAATTATTAATTCGTAATATTGTATTACTTTTAATACTTTATCGTTACTCCAATCCATAATTATCGAAACAGAATAATATCGATAGTCGTATTTGCAACACGTTCACACCTCTAGTTGTCTAGCAGTCAACTAAAGTGTGCGAAGGAAATGTGGCCGCACGAACATTATCGCGACAAAATCCTTGATGTGCGGCAATTTACCAACAGCGCGGCGCGTCAACGCCATGATACAACGCGCTAACGCGAAGTGTTTGGCCAGACGTGTCGCGAAAACGCAAATCTTCGCGCTAGCGCGATAATGTGGCCCTAGCATTACATTGGGATGCCCCAGCAGACTAATCGCAAAGTCATCGATCACCATAGAGTACATTTATTTTTATTTATTTATTTACATTTAACCATGGGAAGTAATACAATCTAATATTAATAGTAGATTGTTATACAAGGGGCTAAAATGACCCATTATATACGAGGTAGTTTTACTCCCGAGCTTTAGCGAGGGAGTAAATAGAAACCGAGTTTTAATGGGTTTTTAACGCCGTGTGTCACACTATGTTTTTCACTACGAATGCGAGAAAATAAAACAATTCAATACAATATGAATTGGTTTATTTTATTAAAAATTAACCCGTTAGTTGCTTAAACGACACCCACGGGAAGAGAAGGGTTGGTAGTATTATTTCGCTGAGCCCATCTTCGCTCTATGCTGTTGGATAGTAGGTATGTGCAGTCTTTCCATCTCTTCCCTTGGGTGTCCTAAAAGGCGACTAACGGACTAAAGACTGCACATACATCCTACAGCATAAAGTGGCGATGGACTCATCAAAATAATACTACTAACCCCTTTCTTCCCTTGGGTTTCGTAAAAGGAGACTAACGGACTAAAGACTGCACATACATCCAACAGCATAGAGCGGCGATGGGCTCATCAAAATAATACTACCAACCCCTCTCTTTCCTTCGGGTTCGTAAAAGGCGACTAAATGACTGAAGACTGCTCATACATCCAACAGCATAGAGCAACGATGGGCTCATCAAAATAATATTACCAACCCCTCACTTTTCTTCGATTTCTTAAAAGGGGACTAACGGACTAAAGACTGCACATACATCCAACAGCAAAGAGTGACGATGGGCTCATCAAAAAATAATACTATCAACCCCTCTCTTCTCTTTGGTGTCGTAAAAGGTGACTAATGGACTAAAGACTGCACATACATCCAATAGCAAAGAGCGGCGATGGGCTCATCAAAATAATACTACCAACCCCTCACAAGGGAATAGAGATTCCCTTGGGTGTCGTAAAAGCGACTAACGGGCTAAAGGCTCACCACCTAAGCACTTGTTTCTTGCTGAAGCATGGACTGTGTGGGCGTGGTCTGTGTTGTCCATAGATTTAAATAATTACTAATTTTACCATAAACTTTAATATTAACTATCTCAAAAAAGTTGTTGATGTTGAAACAGTACTAAGTCGAGTCTTTATTCATGATTATTCTACCTAAGACTAAATACTTTTTCGTTTTTGTAGGCTCATTGTCATGTGCCAGACAAAAATAATAAAAAAAAAAACTTTTTCCCCTAGGGCTTGAAAAGCTATTTTAGCCCCGCTCTAGAACGCTACAATGACGTTCTTTTTGAGCAAGAGGAGTGAAATAGTTATTTGTTATACAAGAGTGCAAACTTGCTTTTTAACCGCGTGCTCAATTTTGATCACCGAGCAAGCGAAGGATTCTAAAATTGAATCACGAGCGCAGCGAGTGATTCAAAAATTAGAATCCTGAGAGTTACCGAGGGAATCAAAAGAGCACGAGGTGAAAAATCTTTGCACTCGAGTGCAACACGTAACTTTTCATCCCACCTCAACGAGGAAATTACCAACCAAGTTAAAAAAGTAGGTACACCAAAAAGGTTCCGAGTCTGAGTTTTTAACAATTTAAAAAGGTCGTATGATAAATCGGCACCATGGAGGAAGAAGAAAATAGGTTTAATGATGTTTTGAATACACATACTAAGTGCACACGATGTTCTAAATTCAATTTACTTTATCCTCTAGAGAATAAAAACGGCTTTTGCACTCAAATATCGAAGAGTAAAAATACTCTTTCCGTGATGGGGGGATGAAAAATAAATTACTTTCAATGGTTAAAATTTATTCTGTGACGGTCGATAGCGATTAGTTTGCTGGAAAGCATCCGTTCTTTATCGAATTAGGCTCAAGTATTCAACCATTTTGTCGTTCTGCACTCCTCCATAATGTTTATCATTATGCCAAATCTAATTATTTAATTGTCTCAACAACAAAAAATAACTAAGACATTCGTGTGTGAGATATCTAAAATAAAAAGTAGGGTAGGTTATTAGGTACCTGCCTATAGTAAAACTAAATTAGTCGCGTCGCGCATCGCTGTAACAGACGGCTCCTAGTCTAAAAGTGGCAATAGTGTAGCGCACGGAACGGCAACGGCGCGCTTAGCCGCTTCCGAGCCATTATTTTGAATTTTTTGGCGGGAAAACAGTTTTTGGCTTATAATTTATAAAGTAAGAGGCCCAGAGATTTGAAATTTTGCCTCGTGTGTGCACAAATTATAACGTATTATTTGATCTTTAAAACGAAGCGCTATCTTATACAGTTACAATAATTCACCATGTGTTAGCCCGTGTTACGTGTCACCAGCTTACACATACTTATCGGTTCGTAGCTCAAAAACCTTTTAAGTTAAAGTTTTGAAAATTTTTGTGCCTTTTGCACAAATTCTGCACAAAATTTTGAGGTATAATTCATAACCGTAGCTTGAACAATTACGAAGATACAGTTGGAGACACGGGTCTCCAGCTCGCACACAGTTTTATGATCGTAGTTTCAACAGTATTTGAGTGTGATGGTTAGTTTTTTTTGTTCCTAGTGCACAAATTATGCACAAAATTTCTAGCTATAGTCCAAAACCCTAACCTCACTGGTTTGTCTTAACGGGCGTGTGCGAGCTGGTGACACGTGTCTCCAGCTTACACACATAAAACAACTTATAGTAACGAAGTTGTGGTGGCACAAAAATTAGGACTGAAACCGTTGATTGCACATAATATGCACAAAAATATGGCATGCTTAGAATTTCTCTATGTCGAATGAGGAAGCTGTAGACATGGACACCACATAGGCTATATATTTTATACCCGTGCGAAGCCGGAGCGGGCCGCTATGTTTTTATATACAACGTTCACAGTTTTTCTGTAGTGTATTTAGTATCAGCATTGCACCCGTGCGAAGCCGGGGCGGGTCGCTAGTTAAAAATAAAATGAATTGCACAAATACAATTTGTGTCATGTCAGTTGTTTACATAAAACATTAGGTATGCTTTCGTGCGGTAAACCGTACATCTTGCCAACTCAAGATAAGAACGAAATTAACAAATTGATAACAATTTATAGAAATGTAAATTACAATAATAATAAATTCAATGAAAATATTAAAAAATACAAAGTATTAAACATACTACAGTAGTACTAGCTTATACTACACTATGCTAGGTACAGAAAATATGCGTCGTGGGTGGATCGGCGAAGTCCCGATGTTATTGAGGCTGGAGGCACGCGGCAGCGGCACAGGCGCTTACGCGGGCGATGGTGTGGGCACGGGCGCGGGCGCGGGCGCGAGTGCGGGCGCGCGCTCTGCGCCGGCTTCCTGGCTACTGGCTCGCCGTTTCCTCTACAGAAACACGACCACCACGAGTACCGCCACCAGGCCGACCAATAATAAATACTGAACGACGTATTGATGCACATCGTGATCGTTTAATTGTCCCGAGGAGTCCACTTTTAACTCTTCTATCTGTTTCTTTAGTTCATCTCTGGTATCTTGATGCGTCTTTAATTCGAGCGACCGATCATCATCTGGCAGGCTTGTGTTGATGATAGTTTAATGATATTTTCGGTATCTCTATTAGCAGGTCGCTGTTGCATTTGGTTGAAGAAGTGTTTATGAGAGTAGATAGTAAACGTATCTCCCTTTACTGTATGAAATGCAATGAACGGGTATGTTGTTAAAGTGTCCTCCATAGAATTTCCATTTCGTATGGGTACAGTGATAATCTGATTCAACTCGAATACGTCATTGTTTACGAGCGGAATCTTCACTTCGATTATTAAATAGTCCATGACCATTCTGGCGAAGACTTTTAGTAATTTATAGAATTGTCGTAAATTGTTTCTATCTGTAGGTAATGCAAGCTTTCAATAAAGTCGGCCTTGAACGATACTGAGTTGCTCTACCAGCTGTTCAGGCGGTAAAAGATGGGTGTCGATTCGGCCATTACTTATATCTGTGATGGATGTTTATAAGTGTCTGTTGTATGCGTCTCAGGTTGGAGATAATGATGCTGGCGGCGAATGAAGATGAAGTGATGTACACGTATCCTTGCTGGTCAAGCATCACCTTCTGTGTTTCAAGTGAGAGTGCTTGCAGATGTTGTTTGACAAAGGAAAGTTGTTTATTCATTACTTCTTCATCGCGGCGTATTATATTATATTCGGATTCGATTACTAATACACTTTTAAACTTTCGCGTTCCATTATGCACACAAATTTAGACGGGATTTAACGCAAAACTACTTGGTAAAGGCATTCTAAGCATACCTTTTTATACCCGACGTTTCGACCGAGTTGCACCGGCCGTGGTCACGGGTGGACTGCTGTCGCGGTGTATCGCCTCCGTTTGCGTCGCTGAGTCTTCATCCACCGTCACATTATTTATCCAACTACCGTCACACACGACACTAACGGTGTCCCTATTCAGTATACAAGCCTTATTCTGGTAGTTAGCCGATTGCAGACTAAAACGAAGTGGCGTTTTTGCAAACACTGGATTCCACGCTAATGATAGTTTGTGACCATCTTCCCGATTGAAATTGTTTGGATGTTTCTTACGGCCGGTGCAACTCAGTCGAAACGTCGGGTATAAAAAGGTATGCGTAGAATGCCTTTACTAAGTAGTTTTGCGTTAAATCCCGTCTAAATATGTGTCGATTACTAATGTCTGATTTTTAATTAAGCTTTGCAAATGATTCTCATTTAACTTGACTTTCTCAATGTCAGTCTTGTACTGATCGGCGAATCTCTGATCTAATGTCCCAAACACCGTGTTCGCGCAATGCCGTTGATTAGTCCTCTCTTGCGTTTGTTGGTGGCATTATAGGACAGAATACCATTATAGTGTTCGATTTCACTAACTTCGTGTTGCAGCTGCAATATGAAACTTTCGTACTGCAAACTCTGTTTGTCATATAATTCTTTTAAGTGGCTGATTTAGTTTTTAACATCTGATAATCCATGCCAGTATGAAGTCATATTGTAATAAATTACTAGCTTCCACTCATCTCGGATATGCTGTAATTCGGACACCTTGTCGAAGTATCGGGCTTGATGTTCATCCAACGCGGTCGTATTAAAGGGTAGGCGCTTTGTTGCATACTTGGTGTTATAAATGCCGTGAACATCAATAGCATCATAGTCACAAAGCTCGTAAACGTGCATTGTTTACGCTGGCGACGGCGTCCATGGTTGATAACAGGGTTATGAGGTGTTTGAGGTTCAGCTTTTGATAATGTTGTATGTATGTCGTTTTTACTGGTAGCATGATAAGTTTGTTTATAGGGCGTTTGATGATATTGTTCCGCGTTTTCAGAGAGACTACTCTGACATAACCGTCATTACCCGGATGCAGTTCTTCAATACGTCCCACTGCCCACTTTCCTGGCGGCATATTGTCCTCTTTGATAATGACGACATCATTGATTTCAGGATTGGGTATAGGTGTTCTCTACTTTGATCTTGCCTGTAGTTGTTACAGGTACTCCCTAGACCACGTACTCCAAAAGTTTTTGTTCGTACTCTGAACGAGACGCCATCTACTTGTAAGGTCGATGTTATCGAGCTCAGATTGCGGTCTTGATAGCAGCGAGTTGCCTACGAGAAAGTGACCAGGGGTAAGCACGTCATCTTCCAAGTTTTCAGTCAACAGGCACAGGGGGCGGGAGTTCATACACGCCTCTATCTGGTGTAATAAAGTTATGAATTCCTCGTACGTGAGCTTTTGCCCACCCAATACTCGCTTGAGGTGGAACTTCATACTTTTCACTGCTGCCTCCTACAGTCCGCCAGCACTGGGTGGGCCACGAAGGGGCGTTGAAGTGCCATGTGATACCTATTTCATTTATGTCCTTGATAAAGTTAGAGTCGATAGTGTCTAGGATGGCCTTGTATTCTAATTTGAGGGCTCGTGATGCACCGACAACATTAGTACCATTGTCAAAATACATATGACAAGAGGTGCCCCGCTGAGAGCACATGCGTCGAAAGGCCACAAGAAATGTAGCAGTGCTGAGGTCCGACACCAGCTCAAGGTGAACCGCCTTCGTCGCTAGGCACACGAAGACCGCTACATAACCTTTCGTGGTTTTAACTCCTCTTCCTTTGTTACTCTTGATATCAACGTGTCCTGTGAAATCCACTGCAGCATTGCTGAAGGGACGAGAGGGGTTAACTCTAGGCGCTGGTAGATCTGCCATGACTTGGTGATTTGTCTCTTGACTATATCACCTGCACTTAACGCACTTAACTGACAATCCAATATCTCTCGCAGATATATGACAGCGTAAGCTTTGGGCCACCGCGTAGGGTGAAAAGGTCCGCCTGATTGATAATAAGTTGTGTTAGCCGGTTATGCGATGGCAAAAGTGCAGGATGCTTCGCCTTATAACTTAATCTTGCGTTCTGGAGCTTTCCGCCAACAAGAAGGATTCCAAATTCGTCAAGGATTCGATTCGATATTTTACTGGTATTTTTCACTCTTTTGTTCTTTTTTAACTGATAAATGTCATCCGGAAACTCGTTTGCTTGAACATTTATAACAATGTAATTGAAAGCATTATCCAATTCTGCCGATGACAATGCATTGATATTCGCGTGTTGTTTCAAAGTGACTTGTGTTTTGCGCAATCGAGTAATGAAACGTAACACCCAGCCGGCTATACGTGTAATACGTGCCATTGAACTGCAGTTTTCTAACAATTTATTAATAAATGTCTCTTGATATAAGGCTGTGTTTACAAACGCTCTTTTTTTCAGTTAGATTATCGGACTTAAAACTGGAGTCTGATTCATGTTGTGATTGTCAACTGATGTAAGCCAATGTGGACCTTCCCACCACAGATTTCCTTGCAAGTTATTGGTTGTAAGCCCTCTAGTGGCGCAGTCTGCAGAGTTGTATAGTAGTATCGTACAGGCGCTTCAGCTCAAATGATGTCTGTTTGTGTACACTCGGTTGATTCAGAAAGATCTCAATTTGATTGGTGAACAGAGCCTGAGGATTATTATACCGATGAGTGAGTATATCCCAAGCAGTTTCGTAATTCTCGGATGATATGTTGAGATGTTGTATGAGGCGTTCCGCTTCATCCTTTAGTTTGCCTTTTAGATGCTGCATCTTTTGAGCTTTACTTAGTCGACTGTTGTTGTGAATGGTTTCTCTAAAGAGATCATAAAAGGTTGGCCATTGTGAATACTTTCCCGTAAAGTAGGGGATTTCTTCCTTGGGCGTGGATTGTTGCAGATGAGCTGTTAAGTTTAGTTTCCGATTTAGACGCTTTCTGATGTTATCATTCTCTTCTTCGTACTTCATAAACTCTTTATCGTTGTTCCCGCCAAGGCCGGGACGTTACATTATAAGCGTATTAGAATACGCCTAGCGCCACCTAGCGTTGTACCGCGAAGTTGGCGCGCGTGAGAAGTGTGAAGGAACGACGCGTGCCGGCGCGTCACTCTGTCTGCAAGCGATCGCGAGACGCCCACAGATATACGCGCCCTGTATCGCCTTGGAGTGCCCTTATTGGTAGTAACCCTGTGATGATAGTGCCTGTGATTAGGTGAAATGATTTTGTACTGTGCGTCAGAAACCGCCTGCATCGCTGCCCGCAGCCAGCTCGCCTCCAGGTTCCTGCGATTCCGGACACCTTCCCGTGAGTACCTACTTCTTCCTTATCCCTAACCAAACCTGTCGTTCTGGGTCCACAACCTTGATTACGTCGCAGTTAGTGCCTCTCGCACCAACAATCGTATTGTTCGTTTTCGCCTTGCAGGTAGTTGTCTATAGATAGATGTTGTTCGTCGATAGTACGCCAACGGTATTGTAAATCTTTCAATTGATCTTCTATTTCCCATTTCTCATGGAGCAAATCGACTTGAATACGCCTTAATATACGAGAGAAGGCTCTAAAGTTAGTTCTTTGCTTGGTAAGTAACTCTTCTACGGGACCACACGGAACTGTACCTCGATCCTCACTATGACTTATAGGAACATTAAAGTTTGCCACATGCTTGTCGGTAGTATCTTCCTGCTCCATCTTTGATGTTGAAGGAACCGGGTAACTTAATATCTTTTTTCTTTCTGACCTGTAGTACTCTGACATCCTTGAATAAATATCCTCAGTAAAATATTCGTGAGTTTTGTCTTCATATTTTCTCCATTTTTCTTGAATGCCGATTGCCTTAAAATAAACCTTCCAAATTCTACCACCATTATTGGCCTTTATCGTTTACCTTCCTTTTCTAACATCAGCAATTTTTTGAAAAGCTTGGGTGATACGGCTGAATCGATCAAACATATTTCAAGAGTCATTCTTGCAAGGGACATTAATATAAATATTATGGACTCTAGTGACTCTAACGCCAATGAGTACTTATCCCTAATGTCGGAACTTGGCTTTCTTCCTGCCATTACTAAGCCCACCAGGCTAGAGTCATGTCTAGACCACATATTTGTACGAGCCAAAACCGAAAAATGTATTGGTGTAATAGCAAACCTGCCTATCACAGATCACAAGTTAGCGATCATGGGGCTAATAACACAAAGGGTTGTCAACCACACAAATCGATTACGAACCATAATTGACCACTGTGCTGTAGTTTCTGAACTAAAAACTGCGAACTGGTCTCCTGTAATGGAATCACCTGATGTCACTAATGCCCTTTGTGAATTTAATTCAATATTGACTAGAGTTATCCAGAAAAATACCAGGACAACACGTATAAGAAGATCAAAACTCATACTAAAACCCTGGATCACGCCTGGTCTCGTTAGATACATGATACATAGAGATAAGCTTCACTTAGATCTCCGTCGACACCCTTCTGATCATACTCGTAAACTTATATATCACAGATATAGAAACTTTCTTACAAACCTCCTACACAAAATCAAAAAAGATTTTGAATCCCACGAACTAGAAGCCAACAAGAAAGACCCCAAAAGGTTATGGAAGTCGATTAAAACTATAATAGAGTATCCATCAAAAAATAATCTAATACAGATCTTTTAAAGGCAAAGACAACAACACTAGAATCAGTAAACTCTTGCAACGATTATTTTGCTAATGTCGGTAAAAATCTTTCTGATCAGTTGTTAAATTCACTAGACGCAACTGAACAATCTCTAGTCTCAAATCTTAGTATAAAAGGATCTACTCAACATAACTTTTTCTTACAACCGACAGATGAAACTGAAGTAAATTCTCTTATCATGCAGTTAAAGCTTGACAGCGCGCCTGGTCCAGATGGTATCAAACCATCTCTAATAATACATATCAGGGCATCAATCATTTCTCACTTAACCCACATATTTAACCTTAGCATATCGACTGGTATTTTTCCTTGCGAGTGGAAAGAAGCTTACGTGATTCCGATACACAAATCAAAATCAGAGAAGATTTAAGTTTAGCGATTCCCTCAAGAGGATCACTAATTCTAGAGAGGCAACAAAGAATATAATTGCAACGAGCTACGAAACGTTTCACCAAGCGTTCACTGGATGTTATATCTTAGCGGCTGTGATAATTTATACAAACCAATCCAGCTACTCACGTACGTACTACCAGGATTGCAGAAACAACCTGAGACTTGAGTTAATTTTTGTCCCTAAGCTGCCACTTCGACCGTATCCTCGAGCCTACGGCGCGGCTACGATGCGTAGCACGACTACGAGACTCGGGCTGCTTGCATCGATCTAAGCAAATTACCAGCACACCGGCTCTGCGGCTATACTATCCTAGTACTTTGTATGGCTTAGTCCCACCACTTGACATCATTGTGAGCACGCGCTGTCGTCGAGCTGCCAATGTCGGCAGCTCCGTGTGATTTCTGAGTGCCTGGTAACTGCTCCTCATAGACTGGTTGGCGTGCACTGTTGTCGTTGCGCCGTGTTAACACTACCTCTCTGCGAGTTCTCATCACCTAGTATTAGCCCGTTCAAGCTAGCATTAAGATCAACATCATCGAACTATCCGATTTGCAGCCCCCATCTCGGATCGATCGACTTGCCGCGGGTGTACATAGGTCTCCGCTTCAATAAATAGTTAGCATAATGTCGGTTCCGAGATCTCCTCCTAGATCCCAGCAGCTATCTACCCCGGCTCCTATCGATAAAACACATTATAGCTCTGATTCAGCATTAAATAAGTCGAATTTTCCTGTTACCCATGATAAATACTTCAACATAACTAAGAGGCAAAAACGTACTTTAGATGAATGTACAGATGTGACTGTGACACCACCCGTCTCTGAAATTACTGCCATGTTTGAAGAAATAAAAGCACAACAAGATACTAAGTTTGAGCTGTTAAATAATACCCTACTCAGTATATTAACCTAAAATCAGGGCAAACATAAGTCTATTGAAACCTTGACTAGTACGAATGAGCTTCTGTTATCTGGAATCACGGTCCTGGAACTGGAAAATAGTGAGCAAAAGAGTCAGTCAGTTAGTGAAACTAGAAAATAAAATTGACACGCTGGAAAGAAATAATTGCTTTTCATCTATTGAAATCCGTAATATACCGAAGCAAGGTCAAGAAAGTAAGGTAGATCTAATCGGTATAATTAAAAAACTGGGGTCAACATTAGACACTGGAAGTCCTATCAATGATACTGAAATCAAAGATATCTATCGTCATAAGTCGGAAGCCATTGTTGTGCATTTCACTACTGCCATTCGGAAGGAACCCTTAATAAACAACTATAAAAAATTAAATAAATCCAAGCATGAAAATAAAGAACCATCTCTAACTTCAGAGCATATGAAATTCCCAGGGACACCTCGCACTATTTACATTTCGGAGTGTCTTACAACCAAGTCAAGAAACTCACCGCTGCCTGGACTGCATATGGGAAGGTGTTCGTAAAGAAAGAAGAAGGCGGTACATCAATTCTCATCAACAATGAGTCTGATTTTGGAAAACTGTTTACATGACTAGCCTCAGAGCATCCCTTACTTTCATTTTTCTTTTTCTTAGCATGCTACTTAGAAGCACTTTTATTGTGTAAAATCATATTTTCATTTCTTCTAGTTAACATTAGTTGTATCCTAGTTCATATTTTTTTAGTCTTTTCGTATAATTGCAGATTTATTCTTACCCTTCCAAAATCAAAATACACATAAAACACATACATTTATTTGAGAGTTGTATTTACTATAATCGTGTCATATACACCACAATACAGTACAAAATGTCACTTACCCTACGCACTAATGGTGGTATCTTTAGGTCACAGTCATATCATTTTTATTTGTCACGAGTATGCGAGTAGTACCGTGACTTTTTACAAGTTAAAGCGCATACAATTTAATAAAAAATGCAACATATAGAACCTGGATTCATTGTCGTTAGCCCGGGTTGTCAAATGTGATGTGGAGGACATAGGAAAACATATTTCGTCAAATGACACGCTAAATATTATATTGCAAAATATACGAAGCATAAACTGCAATATGCCAGGTTTTGTTACGCTGTTAGACAGATCGGCTATGGTTTAGGATGTCGTAGTTTTATCGGAGTGCTGGCTTTCGTCGTCTAAACAGATCCCTTATCTTGATAACTTTCATTATGCAACTACGACTAGACACAAAACACAGAACGAGGGGGTAGTGATCTTCTATAACAACTTACTAAAAGTATTGGTTGAGGAACCTGATATCGACGACGCCAACTGCCTTATCCTGAAACTAAACACACAAACCTGTATTATAGGTATCTACCGTCCTCCAAGTTAAACCAACATTAGTAATTTTTTAACTTCTATCGACTCAATTCTTTCAAACCTTAGTAATTATAAAAACATAATTCTCTGTGGAGATATTAACATTGATATAGTGCCTAATGGACCCGATAATAGGTCTAACAAGTATTTAAATATGTTGGCTAGTCATTGCATACTTTCTGGCCATTCGGTACCGACCCACGGTCGCACCTGCCTTGACCATATTATGATCAAGACTAAGCTAGAAGCCATATGCTTTATAATCGAATCATCAATTACTGACCACGACTCAACTGTCGTTACCCTTAGGTTAAATACTCAACTAGCTGTCACCAAGAAAATATCTCAATATTTGAATCTCGATGGTTTGGATAAGCGTGTTCTGAACATAGATCTTAGTCCCATCCTTGACTGCCATGATGTCAACGTGGCCACAGATCAATTGGTGTCGCGCTTATCGATAGCCATCCAAGATAACACTTCACCAAAAAAGATTTCTAAGAGAAAAGTCATAATGAAACCGTGGGTAACTCCCGGTCTCCTACGCTGTATGAAGAACACGGATTATTTATACAAAAAACATAAGAAAAATCCTCTCAATGAGACTCTGTTAGTAACTTATAAGCGCTACAGGAATTTCTGCAACTCGATTTTTAAAAAAAACTAAGGCGTCGTATAATAAACAACAATTAGAAAAAGCAAGAGGCAATAAAAAGCAACTTTGGAGTGTAATTAAAAACGTTAGTGGTTCGTGTCGTGTAGTGGATCATTCACCATCTCTTCTCTCAGCAAACAACCCCCAACAATGTGTAAACATTGTTAACCACTTTTTTGCAAATGTAGGTAGATTATTGGCTGAGCAGATTTCTCAAAATAGCAACAATCCCATCCCCATGATTGATTCAGTTTCGACTGCACATCTAGTAGAACCGTTTGTCATGACTCCTACAGATGAGGCTGAAGTGACCAGCATCATCATAGGGCTTAAAGGTGACTGTGCGGTGGGATTCGATTCGACCTCTAGTAAAATATTAAAACGATATGTCCATTTGCTTGCTACTCCTATCGCACACATCTGTAATCTTGCAATATCGACCGGGGTATTCCCAACAACCTTTAAAGTAGCTCTCATTAAACCAATTCATAAGTGTGGTAAAAGGGACAGAGTCAACAACTATAGACCCATCTCTATTCTACCATCTTTGTCGAAGATCCTGGAACGATTAATAAATCAGAGGCTAACTAACTTCTTAGAAAAACCTCCTATCATCCTCGAAATTTGGCTTTCGACGTGGAAAATCCACTAATGATGCTGTCCATAAACTTATTGATTCAATTGTGACTAACCTAGATGAGAAAATGAAATGTATAGTAATATTCTTAAACCTGGCCAAAGCATTCGACACTGTCTCAATCCCACACTTATTAGTGAAATTGGAAAACTTTGGTGTTAGAGGTCTTCCCCTGCAGTTATTTCAGGACTATCTAAGTAACAGAACTCAGAGAGTAAAGATTGAAGATTGGGTAAGTGACGAGGCTAATATAACGTTCGGAGTATCGCAGGGTAGCATACTTGGCACGACGTTATTTTTAATATATATAAACGACTTATGCCAACTACAACTTAATAAGGGTAAAATCATAACTTTTGCTGACGATTCCGCTCTCTTTTTCTGCGGTGAGTCTTGGACGGAGGTCTTTGCGATTGCTCAGGAGAGTTTTGATGGTGTTGGCAAATGGCTGAAAGAAAATTTTCTTACATTGAATGTTACAAAAACTAAATTTATACCGTTTGCACTAAAATCGAATCAGCTTCCGCATTCCGATTTTTCCATTACTCACATCAACCGTTTCCGTCACAACTTAATTGGTCCGTATCAATCCGGTTTTCGTCCTGGCCACAGCACTGTAACTGCCCTGTTAAACGTCACTGACGATATTCGCTACGCCATGGATAACCGGATGTTTACGATCCTAATTCTATTAGACTTTAGCAGTGCTTTCAATTCCGTTGATTATGACATCCTCATAGCCATTCTCCACTCCCTTAACCTTGCCCCTGCGGTGATTTCTTGGTTCTCGGATTATCTCCGCAATCGTCACCAGAGGATCAGGTGTGATGACTTATTTTCGGAATGGGCTTCTCTTACTGCGGGCGTACCGCAGGGTGGGGTACTTTCACCTCTGCTCTTCTCGATATTCATAAGTCAGCTCGTAAAAGTGTTATCCTGCTCGTACCACCTATATGCAGATGACTTGCAACTTTATAGACAATTCCATGCGGTTGATGCTCACTCTACTATAGAATCTATAAATAAGGATCTCCTCTCGGTGAAGTTGTGGGCGGACGCCTTTGGACTCCTAGTAAACCCAGCCAAATCTCAGGCAATAATCGTGGGTAGCAACCGGCTGCGTGACAGACTAGACCTCAATATACTCCCCAAGGTTACGTATAATGGAGTGAATATTGCATTTTCTGATAAAACCAAAAATCTAGGCCTCATTATTGACCAAACTTTGTCTTGGAGGTCACAGGTGAATGAGGTGAGTCGACGCATGCACTACTCTTATCATTCTCTCAAGCGACTGCAGTTTTTCTTACCTTACAAAACCAAAATTATGCTTGCTCAGTCGCTTCTGCTCCCTCTTCTCGACTACGCTGATGTTTGTTATTTAGATGCAACTGAGGAGCTGCTTAACAAACTGGAGCGCCTGCAAAACCTGGCCATCCGTTTTATTTTCGGCTTACGAAAATATGACCATATTTCGGAGTTCCGGTTGAGGTTAAAGTGGCTCCCAATCCGTCAACGCCGTGATATGCACATCCTTTGCTTCCTTTACAAAATACTTCACTACCCCCAACTCCCTCATTATTTACGATCCCGTTTTACGCACTTACCTACCTCTTCCCGCCCAAAACGTTCCTGTGATACCAGGACCCTTTCCTATCCACAAGCCAACTCCAAGTTTTTCCACAATTCCTTTACTGTTTATGCAGCTAGACTGTGGAACAAACTACCGGCCAGCATCCGTGAGAGGTCATCGGTAGAATCATTCAAACACCACCTCAAAGAGCACTACCTGTCTAACATTATCGATAATCAGTAACTTAGTTTAGATATAAGTAATTTGATATATATATTGTGTATGTTTATTTATATAGTTATCTTTATTTATGTATGTCTTGTATAGCGCAATAAGTCCCGCAGATTTAATTTTATCACCACAGCTAGGGTTGGCTGGAAGAGATCTCTTCTAGAGATAAGCTCACCTTTGTATATGTCCTGTGTAACTTGTGTATTAATGTAATTTCTTTGTGCAATAAAGTATTAAATATAATTACTGCCCATTATTGTATCGCTGAACTCCAGAATTGTTTCTGTCCTGCTCTGCTTAGGACAGACAATATAAAGTATCTGGGCATTATAGTTGACCAGACTCTTACGTTTAAGCCGCATATTAACTCACTAGTGCATAGACTAAGAAAGCTTATTTATATTTTTAAGTCCTTAAAAAATGTAGCTAGCCGCCGGGTAATCAAAATGGTCTATTACGCTATGTGTCAATCTTTAGTCGAATATTGCATCACATCATGGGGTGGTACCGCAAAAACACACCTTATTGAGGTGAAAGAGCACAGCGCGCAATTCTTAAGGTGGTAGCGGGTCTCCCTTTTCGATATCCTACTGTGCTGAGGAAACATTCCCAACTACACAGATCAAAAGTGTCTAGGGATCAAGCATTTTTATACGGATTTCTTGAGATTGAGATGTGGCTTTGTAATAAATTTATGATTTTATAAATTTATATGGATCCTTTTTGGTGCATTTCATAATTTGAAACAGGAACTTTCAATCAATTTCTAGTAAAAGATTAAAATCAGCTGTCAATATTTTCCCTATAAAAACATACAACGCATTGAAGACATTATTAGTGCTACTGTTTCCCTACTACTGATTAAAACCAACGTTATTATGGAGCGGCGACGTCATTTAAGCAGGGAAGAAATGCTCAGAGCCGTGGGAATGATAGAAGCTGGTTCCCGGCAACGTACTGTGGCTTTAGCTCTGAATACAAGTCAGAGTGTTATCAGTCGACTTTGGACACGTTACCGAAGCACTGGTACCGTGGCTGAGCGCCATGGAGGACGGTATCGCTGCACCACACGGAGACAAGACCGATACATTCAAATCACAACTCGAAGAGCTCCAACAATAACCGCCATGATGTTAGCCGTGAGGCTTCATCACTCTTCAGGGAACTTAATTAGCGACCAAACAGTCAGAAACCGCTTGCATGAAGTGAACCTTCATTCCCGAAGACCGCTAAGGGTACCACCTATATCAATGCACAATCGTAGGATTCGATATCAATGGGCTCTTGAACACAGAAATTGGCCAGAAGAACAATGGCGTTTCGTGTGCTTTTCTGATGAGTCTCGTTTTGGTATGAGACCGGATACAAGACGTATACGACACTGGAGAACCCCTGGACGCCAACAGCGATTAAAATCCTGCCAGGAAGTCCATCCTTATAGTGGTGGAACCATCATGGTATGGGCGGGTATTTGGATCGGCGGAAAAACTGAGTTGATTTGGATTAGAGGCAACCTCAACGCTCAAATTTATGCTGAGACGATTGTATCAGACGTCATCGTTCCTCTACAAGTGCAAATCGGTCCCTTATTTCAGTTAATGCATGAGAATGCACGAAGAGTTGTAAGACAGACTCTTTTAAAGAAAATTTTAATTAATATCAATCAGGAGAAAAGTTATTGCAAAAATATATGTTGATCCCTAGACACTTTTGATGTACTTTATGATCCGAATTTGCATAGGGACAAAAGAAGAAAATACAATGTTTGTACTACATACAATTATAGAACAATATCCGCACGTAACTTCTTTTGTTACTTAGGCAATTATTTATATAACAGATTAAACTTAATCCTGAACATCTATCCTCTTCACAAATTTGCATGCAAAACAACCGTCTCAAATCATCTTAAGAGTCTAGACTACGAGGCAACAGAAAACCTTTTAAGACCTAGGCAATATTAACAATATAAGTAATACGTAATTTCCTTGTCCCCAAATGTTGAGAATATATGTTTTCAAATTCAACTCTTACACTACACTTACACAACACATAATAATAAAACATAAACACACACATGTAGGTATTTACAATCATATTACTGATTTCTGCAATTTTTATTTTTTAGAAAATAAAGGGTAAGAAATGTATGAAATGGGTATATTTATATAAGAAAAAAAACAAAATCAAATTATACACAGACCTTAATAAGTTGTCTTGTATTATCACTACATAGTATAAAACAAAGTCGCTTTCTCTGTCCCTATGTCCCTTTGTATGCTTAAATCTTTGAAACTACGCAACGGATTTTGATGCGGTTTTTTTTAATAGATAGAGTGATTCAAGAGGAAGGTTTAAATGTATAATAACATCCATTAAATAGTGGAGAAGTACTGTTATTTTTGAGGTTTCTAATGTGATGTCGTAAATAATTACATTTTTTCCGCTTACATTGCAAACGCAGGCTGAACCCTACGAGTTTTATCAAAATAATGTACTAAGTATTGTACACATTGAAAAGGTCTACAGAAAAGTCCGTGATGGTATATGTCACTACATAGTATAAAACAAAGTCGCTTTCTCTGTCCCTATGTCCCTTTGTATGCTTAAATCTTTGAAACTACGCAACGGATTTTGATGCGGTTTTTTTAATAGATAGAGTGATTCAAGAGGAAGGTTTAAATGTATAATAACATCCATTAAATAGTGGAGAAGTACTGTTATTTTTGAGGTTTCTAATGTGATGTCGTAAATAATTACATTTTTTCCGCTTACATTGCAAACGCAGGCTGAACCCTACGAGTTTTATCAAAATAATGTACTAAGTATTGTACACATTAAAAAGGTCTACAGAAAAGTCCGTGATGGTATATGTCTATCTCTTAAGGATAACCCACAATAACTTTTTTTTGTCATTTACTTTTTACGACAAATAATGGCTAATTTTCGAAGCGATTTTAACCAATACAGCATTAATCCTTAACCAATTAAATACCTTGAATACATTGTTCATTTAATATAGATCTATATGGCCCTTTACACCGTATGATTTAAGTAAATATTTTCGAAGATATTACAGATTTAAAAATTGCGGGACGTAGCGTTTGAGGCGGTACCGGCCGGCCGCCCGAGAGCGTGCCTATAAATAGCGCGTCTGAGGCCGCGGTTTTCCCTGTAGCACTTTGAATTTAGCAGCGATCGGACGCGTTTATTATAAAAACGTGCTTTTCAGCGCGACAACGTATCAGTTTGTAGCATTAGAGATCACAGTGTGATATAAGTTAGCCTAGTTAGGCTTAGAGGTAGCAAGTAGCTTTAAGAAAAAAGTTTACAATTAAGAATTATCTAGGTTATGTATTATTTTAGCTTAGACAGCTTCGAGTGAGTGGATAACTCAGACTTACATACTATTAACCATTTACTTGGTTTAGTAATTAAAGTAAAAAGAAATACAGCAAAGATATGCTATTACATAACAAAGTTTTATAAGAAATAATATTTTGACTTCTATGTATATAAGGTGACTGCTAGAAACCGCAAAAAACTTCTAGGGCTGGTCAGGTCAAGTGTTTTAAACATGATAAAAATGACAAAAAAGAAATTCGTGTTTTTTTGATTTTTTATTAAATAATTTATTTTGTAAATTTTAATTAGATGGTCTTTGGGTATCTAATTATTTTAAACCAATAACATAAAAAAAATAAAATTAAAAACAATTAAAAATAAAGATTATTTAAAAAAAATAAAGATAAAGATTATTAACGCGCGGGCAATGAACGGCTGGCCGGCCGACTGTTGACCCGTGCGCGTTGTCAGCTGGGCGATAAGTACCTACGTTAGTCTTCAATGTTTTGAATTAGGCGTAGGTATAAGGTGCAGTTATTAAGTCCAACGACTATCGATAGCATCAAGTTATGTTATGGCCACATTTTAACTGTAATTATGATAAGTGTATGAAAGTAATTTCAAATCAATCCTAGTAAAAATCTATTACACCACACATTATGAGAATAAGTTACAATTATCTTTCCTTACAAATGAAAGATCAATGGGTAGTTATCTAATGTCGCGTCCGCACGCTAAGCACTTGCCGCTAACTCCAAACCAAATGACCAGATGACCTTTCATGTCCTCGACAACTAAACAGCCTAAAGCATTGAGATAATAAGTATCAGTCTTACCTATTTATTTACACTAAATTAAGTTAAACTAATGTCTCGCAATAAAGGCAACGTTAATACCTAAAAAGCTGCGTAATTAATAGGTGTCGGTAGGTACTTACATGGTGTTAAATAGCATTCCAGTTTATTCCAGCGAACAGGAAAGGTGATAAGTTTCCCATCACACTTAACAGGCTTTCAAACTAATGTAATATTACATACAAATTAAACCTCCGCCAAAATTACGTACTTAAATAAAATAAAATGTATTAAAGGACGAACTAAAATAACTTTTGTGATCGGCACATATTTATGATTACACTTATTCAACGTGTTTAAAAGAGCACCACCTATTCTACCTACAAGTCTTAATACGACTTAACACCCATTTGTTACTCAAATCATTAATTTGTTACTGAACTGATTACTTTATTCACGATAGCCTATTCATAATAATAATAATCCTTCACTAATTAACTCATACTAGTTATTAGTTTAATCGTGCATAGACAAATGCACCTCACATACCACAACACAACTAGGTACCTACACTACACAACAAAATTTCCCCGAGGAAACTGAACACACCTGCTGCGCATGAGAATCAATGAGTTCAGTGACTGACTCAGCACTGTCAGCACAGACAGCGCAGCGCAGTGCCACAGTGCGATTCTCTAAGTTAAAGTCGTAAAGTTGGTGCCGCTGCGATGAGAATGACTCTGTCTCTTTCATATTCATAGAATTGGAAAGAGACAGCAGATCACAGTCATGCGCACAGCGTCTATGTGTCGCTAGCATTCGCATGCAGTCCGGCAGATCTGACGAGAAATCCGTCAATTTGGCAACACTGTGTGTGGCGGCGTTTCTTCAAAGACGCTTGCGACGATCCATATTTATCTAGGGCTGCCGCTAACTATGAGCGGTTCTTTTTCGATATAAATTCGAATTCATAATTCATATCGTGTGTAAATTGTGTAATAGATGTAAAGTGAAAGAGGTTTGATGAGACACTGTTGCTTAAAACACAAGTCAAATGCGTTGAAAAATTTTGATATGTCAAAAAATATCTAGATGGCGGAGTGGTTAACGCCGCCCGCCTCCCGGATTGCGGAGGATGTGGGTTCGATTCCCATCTGAGGCATCTGAGGTAGTAAACTTTTTTCGACGTTTTAATATCTCAATGTTAATAAGATAAGAATTCGTGATAAAAGAAAAACGTTGTTTATTAGAAAAAAGAAACGGTGGCGCGAATAATTAATAAATTGATTTCAAGTACCTATGTAGCATCCACATAAAAAGACCTAATTTTGTTGTTGATTTATTTTTCCTAATTCTGAATTCACGTGATGCAGACCAAAAACAGCTAGTCGCACTAGTAGTGATGCGATGCGTACCAGTTTGAATCTCAATCATTACCATCAGTAGCTTGTTTAACCATTATGTTATGTTATGATCCTTTTAATTTTTTACGAGCAAACATTTTTGGATATTTTTATGACCAACACAGCAAATCCCATAAAACTGTAGTCAATACAGTAACATGTTAATCTTAGAATTGATATTCCAAGTGTGTTAGTTTGTGTACAATGTAAACCTGCTGGTGCGTTGTGGTTATGGATAATTAAAGTTTTTGTTTTCTTTTTCTATTGAATTGCAATCCAAAATTATTAACATTTACTTGATAGTATAAGTTTTTTGGTTTACCAAATTAACTAATAAAAATTAACAGATAAATTATTGATCTAATCTAATAACTTTTATAATTGTAAATTCGCTTAATATGCAAGTTTGGACGATAGCTTTAATTATTAAAGTTTGTCTAGTCATGTTTGTAAAAAAAATGTGAAAGAGTTTGTTATCAACAAAAGGCCAAAGTTTTGACATGTCAGTAACTTCTAGGATCTAAGTAAGTAATGGTTTTATTTTCTTGTGCGTGCCAACCCTAATCACGTGACCTACACACGGCTGCTTTGATTTTTTCGACAGTCAACTTATGCATTCTGGTGCATTCGCGTCGCGTCGCGTGTGCGTAAAAATGCCTAGGTATACAAACCAGCAATATCTTGAGATGCTATTTTGCTATCGTGAGAGTGACGAGGTAGTAAGTGGTGCTATGCGCTTAAACGAAGATAGAGTTTTTTAGTTTTAAGGTGTAAATAAGACTTGTAAATACATAGGTGATGAACTTTTAAACACGCCGAATTAGTGTAATAATAATCATGTGCCGATCACAAAAGTTGTTCTAGTTCGTCCTTTAATAAATTTTAATTTTTTACGAAATTTTAGCACAGGTTTTCACTTTTATTTAATTATTATTACATTAGTTTGACAGTCCAAAGCCTGCTATGTGTGATGGGAAGCTTATCTCCTTTCCTGTTCGCTGATGTAATAAACTGGAATGCTATCTAACACCATGTAAGTACCTACCGCCACCTATTAATTACGCAGCTTTTTAGGTATTAACGTTGCCTTTATTGCGAGACATTAGTTTAACTTAATTCAGTGTAAATAAATAGGTAAGACTGATACTTATTATCACAATGCTTTAGGTTGTTTAGTTGTCGAGGACATGAATGGTCATCTGGTCATTTGGTTTGGAGTTAGCGGCAAGTGCTTAGCGTACGGACGCGACATTAGAAAACTACCCATTGATCTTCCATTTGTAAGGAAAGATAATTGTAACTTCTCATAATGTGTAGTGTGATAGATTTTTACTAGGATTGAATTAAAATTACGTTCATACATCATAACACTTATCATAATTACAGTTAAAATGTGGCCATAACATAACTTGATGCTATCGATAGTCGTTGGACTTAACTGCACCTTATACCTACGCACATTTCAAAAGATTGCAGACTAACGTAGGTACTTATCGCCCAGCTGACAACGCGCACGGGTCAACAGTCGGCCGGCCAGCCATTCTTTGCCCGTGCGTTGTAAATAATCGTTATTTTTAATTGTTTTTAATTTTATTTTTCTTATGCTATTGGTTTAAAATTAATCAGATACCCAAAGACCTTCTAATTAAAATTTACAAAATGAAATATTTAATAAAAAATAAAAAAAAGACGAATTTCTTTTTGTCATTTCTGTACTGTTTAAAACACTTGACCTGACCAGCCCTAGAAGTTTTTTGCGGTTTCTAGCAGTCACCTTATATTCTTCTATCTATACAAAAAGTAACACAATGTAAGTAAAGTTTAAGTAGTGAATGCTATATTTTCACTTAAAAGACAGCTTTATTTTTCTCTGAAATCCCCAGGCCAAACATTGGGAATGCCACTTGCAACGTGTACCTCATGTTGGGCACAGCTTAAGTGACGTAGAAAAGTGAATGAACTGCATTATGCGCTAATTTGTGCTCACAATTGAAGTGCAGCTTACTCAGATAGGTGAGAACATGATCAGGAAGCGATTCTTCCGATCCTGGAGTACAGCGTATTAGAATTTATTTTAAGATAAGGGCGCCTTATACGCTGAAGCAAGCGATTTTAGAGATAAATAAAGTGACAAAGTTCACAGACTTACATTTATTTTCTATGAAATGTAGGGTACATTTTGATACACAATAAGGATTAAACCCTACGACTTATTACTAAATTATAGTAAATTTAATTACACATACAGTAGAAACAGTAGGTTGGTCACTGCAAAACCTTCACCATCTGATTGTCCGGGTGCTGTTGAGGTTTGCTTCCCTCACATGGTGTCAAAGCGGTTGATCAGTCGCAGCATTCGTCTTTCCATCCAGATAAAAGGATACGTGCAATTAAATTCTAAGTTACCAAGAAGGTAGTCACCGGAGAAAACCACTGACTCGCCTCATTGGTGATGGGGAGCCCCCGATTATCACCAACTTAACTTACATGGATTTGGTCCCCATTATAATAAAACCAAAAGGTTAAATTAGGTTATTCAATCTAGTAGTGAGATTGAGGTAAATTTTAAAGTTAAATTAAAGACTAAAAAAAACCCAGTAACAAGAAAAAATGTGATTAGCACATGGTGACTGATGTGCTCAATCATGAGAATACAGCATTTGGATGAAACCCAACTTACCATGGTTCACAGCATGGGTTTATAGAACATTTGCTGTATTTTATCAAAGCGGGCCCTTTCTTCCTTTTTCCACCAATTAAGATAATTCTTCACCTTCACATGGTGACTTCGGGAACAGAAAAAGACCAGAAAAACGGTATATGTCATCTAAATCAAAAGACAGAGGCATAGATAGATAGATAGATAATACTTTTATTGTAACATAATAACACAAACATTTACAATGCATTTACATAAAAAAAAAGAAAAGAAAAGAAAAACAATGTTACAATTTGGCGGTCTTATCGCTTAAAGCGACTTCTGCCAGACAACAAGTCGGATGAAGAGAACTAATATACTCTAAAATCGGAGGTGCAAACATTGAAAACATACTTAGTTACACAATTAAAAGCAAAAAATAAGAATAATAACATTATAAAATAAATAAATAAACGGGTTTTATAAATATATATACACACACATATATTAAATATATAATACATAATTGAACAATCAAACAAACTTACCAAGTGCAGTTCGATTGAAATTATGCTCCTTGTTGTCTCGTCCGAAGATGATGGAAATACTACTTGTTAGTATCGAGTCTTAGCACTCGCCGACGCCACATAAGTTTAAAGTATCTGAAAATAAAATATTTCCGAACGCAGCCGCACGTCACTAGACTAGCCCGCGTTTTGAACTGTCATTTAGTTTTAAGTTGTGTATTTATTTATGAAACTGATTCTACAACCCCAGGGAATAGGTATCAAACCTGTGAGGGTGGGTGGGACTCATCATCTTCGGACGAGACAAAAAGGAGCATAATTTCAATCGAACTGCACTTGGTAAGTTTGTTTGATTGTTCAATTATGCTCCTTGTTGTCTCGTCCTCTATGATGGAAATACTACTTGTTAGATGTTCAAAGTTCAGTTGTAGAATCATAAAGTTTATTATTGTTAACAAATATATCCCAGATATTATGTTTCAACAGCATAATCAGTCTTACACTCCTTAAAGATAATTGGTAATTTCCAAAAGAATCTTATTAAACAAAAAAAACAAACTTAAATGTGTCCTCAGCCTTAAATAAATATTTGGTATGATTATAGCAATATACTTTTAATATTATTATTACAATATAATCGCTTCAGCGAAATTATTATTTAAAATCGGACGGTTGTAAAACTTTGCAAAGTTGTCGATGAGTCAGTCCAACCAGCCGTTCTATGTATCTCATCAATGCTAACGCCTTTCATAATGGCAGCTGATGTCGTAGCGTGCCTGGTACTATGAGTAGAAAAAATGGAAGTATCGATCCCTCTTGCAGCCAGGACCGTCAATCCAACGGTTGAGTGTACTGACCGATACCGCCAAATGTGGTTTCTTGATAGATATAAATAAATTAGGACATTTTCCTAATTTCAGAGGTAATTCTTTTATAATTATTTAAACAATTGGCTGATGACGATTAGGTGCTGAGATCTTAATTTTTTTATTTTTTTATAGTAACAATTTTATTATTAATTATTTTAATCTGGTCAGTAACAATAGAAACTAGGGCTTTGTAATCTTTGCCCTGTAGGTAAAGTTAATAAAGTAACTGTGTTTAATGAACATTAATGTAAGTTGTTTGAGTCATTGTAATTTGACTCTAAAAAATTAAGCACTATAGAAACATTCCAGGTATACTTATATTTGAGTTTACTTGATCGTAGGCGAAAGAACCCTTTAAATAAAATTTTAATCTTTTCGTCTGCTCCCACCTGCGGCCCTATCACACTAGTGGCAGCGAGGACCTTATGCAATTCAAGGTGCCATAAGATGCACCACTGTGGAACTTATTTGTGAGATAAGTAATTATGTCTGTCATCTGTGCTTTAGTAGCATTTAGTTGTTTGGTGTGGCAGTAAGAAAACCAAATACAAAGTAAGTATTGCTTATAGGTGTTACTTGATATGGAAGATATCATTATTTCAGCTGCCTGTACGTCAATGCCAGGCTTTAAGAATGCCTACCGGACAATCTCCCTGCCAGTAGTGATAGGTTGCGGTGTAGAGGGTGTGGTGAGTTGGAATTACATAAAACCAGTAAGTTATTACTTGGTTCAAATACAATGGGTTCTGTCACCAATAGTTTTTTGAATAAGGGAAACCAAGGTTGGGTGTCCCAGAAGAGAACTACAAGGATCCGTGTTGCTCCATTGGACACGATTATTTCTATACATTTTAAAATCATAGAAAATGGTGGAAAAGCATAAAATAAACCCCTTTGCAAGACATTGTAAAGGCATCCACTTTATAAGCTGAAGGATCTGGATGCCATGAAACAAATTTCCTGCATTTTGTGTTTGTTCTAAATGCAAATAAATCTATGACAGGGTTACCAAATGCTTGTACTATTTTATTAAAATTATTAATATTTAATTCCCATTCTGTATGACCTAACTATTTTCTAGATTCAAAATCTGTTACTTTGTTGTCCTTTGTGTTAATGTATGATGTATGATGCAAATACAAAATTATTCCTCTCTTTACACCACTGCCAAATAGCTTTTGCAATCACATGTAAGTGAGAGTACTGTATGCCACCAAAGCGGTTTATATATGGTATAGTTGTGGTATTGTCACTTCGTAATAATATTTCGCAATTTGAAGAATTATTAGCAAGGCTTTTGAGACCACACATAGTAGCTTTTATTTTTAAAGTATTAAAGTGAATTGTTGATTCTTTTCCTCTCCATACACCACTGGCTGTATGTTTGTCACAAGAAGCACCCTACCCCGATAGTGAGACATCTGTATTTATTTCTAGAATATATTTATATTTTCTAATCTAAGAAGTTGATTTAGGCAAGTACATGTTTTATCCACCATTCAAGATCTGGATAGCAATGTTTGGGCAAGGAAGTAAATGCTTCATAATTATTATTATTTTTTAAAAGAGCTAAATATTTATGTCTTTTTAGTGCTTTAGTATACAGTAACCCATATTGATTAGCTGGACAAACAGACACTAGAGTTCCCAGAACTTTTGACAAAAAACCTGATGGAAGAGGTACTTAAAAATTTGAGCGCCGTGGTGGTCACCTGTGACTGACAAACAATTAAATTTCTATTGTGTCTGGTTTCGTGGCAGGCAACGTGTTAAGGCATCTTTTATTTTTATCAGAATCGATTGAAATAGGCATGGTGTTTGTATTAAACAATAGGCTAAGAAACTTACATTCCTTTGATGGAATAAGTTGACATAATTATTTTTATTGATGATGAAGCCTAACTGAGTAAGCAGACCTGTTTGCGCCACAGCGCAACGGAAAACAGCCGTCACTGCGCCGGAATAGAGTGCATATTAGAATGCACTAAGCCGTCGCGCGGCCATGTTGACGGCCCGCGCAACGCAACAGTTAGTGACCTTTGAGATCTCAAGACGAAATCACGCGTCGCGCGCCCTTGAACTCAGCCTTCGAAAAAAACCAATACCACTCATAGCATATGTGTAAAGTTACGCCTAACGAACTGCCCTAGTGAATAGTTGCGTGTAGTGACTGTGCGCCAGGAAACCAACCTACATCGCCGCCCTCAAGCCTCGCCGCCCGTGGTCAGGTCGCCCGCCGGTCCCTGTGACTCATCATCCCTGTAAGTACTTTCTTCCCTTATACCTCCTGCCTTACCTTTATTTCGCCGATGTTACTGCGAACGCCTTTCGCCGTAACATTTCTGGTCCATCGAGCGCGGAATACCTCTAAATTTCATGGTCTTTCGACCATAATCGGCCCCGAACCAGCCCTTAACTTTGATTAATTAATTACAGTCCACTAATAAATAATTGTTTCCGCCCATAATCTAATTTGTGCCATCATTTCGAATTTCATTTATTCACATAACTTTACACCTGCCCCAATAAAAATTTGGTGAGGTAGTTATAATTTTAACAACGACATCCGAGTTACCTTGACGCAATTATTTCTGCATGTTGTTGATGTTGATTTTATGGTGTCATACAATATCTTTGTGATTTGAGCGAGCTAGTGTACTAATTGTGTAATACTTGTACCTACCTATAAGATCGTTGTCTAATGATACATTAAGTTTAATAGTTAAATTATTGCGTTACGTTTGCGTTTTACGTTTATCGGTTGCACATATAACTTTGGTTACGTATAACACACCCGCGTCTAGACGACGATATTGTTGTTTTTCCCGTTTTATTTTTTAAGGAATTTTTTATGTTCTTGTCGTGTTAAATCGGCTCAGATCTCGTGCATGCTCACCACGCGTGTCAAGTAGCGTGCTTTATTTTTCACTAGTATTAATTTTATATATTTTTTTTTGGTTTTAATTTTTGCCTTGGCAATCGGCTCATTCTTGTGCGTGCTCACCACAAGAGCACAGTACTTCTACACACGTTCACACGTTTGCCCACTTGTGGGACACAGACAGAGTGTCCCAACCTTTTAGTTAAGTTTTTATTATTAGTTTATTTTTATTTTTTTTGTTTGCGACTGACTCATTCTTCGCGCCAGTGTCGGCAACAGGTCTGCCCGATTGTGAGCGCCTTGCCCAATAGTGGGCTACGGATAACGTGATTCCTTTTTGTTTTTGTTGTTTTGTTTGCCTTTTGCTTTGCGGTCGGCTAATGTTACGTACGCGCGTTCAATAAGCATACATACATATACACAGACATACCTACACATACACGCGTTTGCCCACCCGTAGGCCATATACAAGGCGCCCCAACTTAGTTTTGCTTTCTTTGTTGTTACGTTAATTTTAGCCCATTTGCCCTTACCTTAGTAAACACATACGTCCAGCCAACTATAGAATATATACAGGGTGTTGTTCTTTTTACTGCCTTTATATTTGTTTAATTTTTTTTATCTTTTATTATTTTTTCTTTTGTCTCCTTTTATTCATCGCGATGCCGACCAAGTCACAAGCCGCGATATTTAGGGAGGCCGCCAAAGCTTTACACCAGCTCCTAGAGATGGGATCACTGATCATTGCTGGCGACACCAAACATTCCATAACGGAATTTAACGTGCATTTCGCACAGATACAGGGCATAAAGGAGAAGCTGGACTCAGTGTACTACAACATTCTCGACGAAGAGAACCTAGACGAGGGGGTTGAGAGGACATACACTGAGAACCACACAAAAGCCTCCGGAGCATACCTGGGGATACTTGTGGCGAGGGAGGAAATCTCACCCTCTTTCACGTCGTCCCCAACACATAGTGCTCAGCCCAGTTTCGGCGTCAATACGCCCACAGCCGTCCTCCCCAAGATAGCGCTGCCCAGGTTCAGCTCAAAAGTGGAGGACTGGCCTTCCTTCATTGCGCTGTTTAGGAGTTTGACTGACGACATGGCGACCCTGTCGGACGCAGTCAAGCTCCACTACCTGTTCTCAAGTCTCAGCGGTGAGGCATTAAGTATGGTGTCCCACTTAAACGTCACCAATGAAAATTTTGCCGTGGCCATGGACATCCTCACCAAGCGGTACGAGAACCGCCGGGTTCTCATACATAGTTTCGTCGACATAATCCTGGGGCTGCCGAGCATCCACACGCGCTCAAACATACGCACGCTTTTCCTCACTCCGCTGGTGTCCTCCCAGTGTGCCCTTAGTAATTTGGATCTGCCCATAGGAGACGACTACGTGTTTGTGTCGATAGTGGTGCGAAAGCTTAAGGGTGAGTTGAACGCAGACACGGGTCTAGCAGCTCCCTGCCCACGTTGAGTGACCTCATCTCCTACCTCGAGGAGCACGCGCGCTGTGTGGAGACAGAGTTCTCCAACATAGCCCAGCCGCAGCCCATTCACGCCCTGCCCGGCCCTTCTCGTAGCCGCGCGCCTCCACAGTTGCCCCATCGCACTTATGCTCAGATGGCTCAGCAACAACCCGACCATTACCGTGGCCGCTCCTCAGCTCCATTGCCTCACCGCGCCTATGATCAGCCTACTCACCAACCGCTCCACCCAGCTCAGCAAATGCGTCAGCGCCCATCCACCTCCCCGGCTCGCAGTCAGCCCTTCCCCGTCTACTCGGCCTACCAGCAAAGCTGCTCCTCATCATCGTCCTCGTCCTCTTCCTCACGCTCGACGCCCTACTGTCCCTATTGTGCCACTAGGGGACATACGCTCATGACGTGCAGATGGTACAATGCCCAGCCAACACAGGGCCGTTGGGACTTTGTACAGGCACGCGAGCGCTGCCAGCGTTGTCTCGGCCGTCACTACGAGAGCGAGTGCAGGTCAAGGGAGGCATGCAAGAACTGTGGGAGTACGAACCACCACACGTCCCTCCATCGACCAGACGGCCCAACGCACTCAGCTCATTCGTCGTCTGTACATGTGCCCCCACCACAGCAGAGCACTCGAGGGAGCGTCCCAGAAACAGCAGGCGGCACGAACCCGCACATGCCAAACAGGCGCAACCCAGCTCTGCCCACAGAGCCAGCCCGCCCAGGTCCGGTTCGCCAGGTAGGCCCCGCGAACGCCGCCAGCAATTATGACTCCCTACTATCACAGAGCACCCTAGCGAACAGGTAGATTTAGCCCATGCCCAGTCAACTCATGCGCACACAGCTGATACATACTCAGCTCATACAATTTCAGCTGATACCCAATCAGCTCACTCACCTTCTGTGCCCACTGGCACACCCATTTTGTTGCCAACCGTCTCACTAAGAGTCGCGGACGTAAATGGCCATCTTCACACAGCCAGAGCTTTATTGGACTGTGGCAGTATGCTGACGTTAATAACGTCACGCATGGCACGACTTTTGAACCTGCCATCAAAACCCTCTTCTTTAAAAATCACAGGAGTTGGGAATCAGCACAAACATGAGTCAAAGGCGGCAATAACAATAGTATGCCGACCCACTCACAATGATACTCCTACAATCACAGCCACAGCTCACATTTTAAAAAAAAGGTCACTGGCTACCTTCCCTTAGAGAAGGTACCAAACATTTCCCACGTGCTAGGCCAGCCACCCGTGCCATTGGCTGACCAGCTTTACCACACACCAGCCCCGATCGACCTCTTATTGGGGTCGGACGTTCTTGGCCAGGTGTTGGACGGGACTAAGGTCTCGTTGGGCCCGGGCAAGCCCATAGCCTTCGGCACGATTTTCGACTTCGCGTTGATAGGACCCATTGAGGACTTGTATGCGCAGCCGGCGCAGCAGGTTAACTCAGCTCACGTCGTCAGCTCACAACCAGACTCAGCTGAATCAGCCCAGGACATACGTCAGAGTCTGGAAAGGTTCTGGGAGTCTGAGGAGCCCCTCCCTCAATCTCGCACTCATAATGATCCCATGGAGGAACAATGCGAGGAAATCTTCCGCTCTACCACTACACGCGATCCCTCAGGCAGATATACGGTCGCTCTGCCCTTTCTAAAGGACGCCCCTCAACTAGGTAAACTCACCCTATCGCATTACGCAGATTCCTCAATATTAAGAAGAAGCTAATGGCGAACCCGTCTCTGCGTTCTAAATACGTCGACTTTATGGCCGAATACATCGACTTAGGGCACATGGCTCCCTGTCACCCAAATACATTCGCCCATAAACCTCACTTCTACATCCCTCACCATGGCGTATTTAAGTCAGGGTCGGATAAGCTGCGCATTGTTTTTGATGGTAGCTGCAAAAGCTCCAATGGTGTCAGCATAAATGAATGCCTACACACAGGCCCCGCCCTTCAACAGGACATTGTGGACATCATCATGTCCTTCAGAACGCATCCAGTCGTTTTCAGCACGGACATCCAGAGGATGTTCAGAAATGTGCTGGTTGCCCCAGACCAGAGACGGTATCAGCTGATACTATGGCGGTCCTCACCAGATCACCCTCTGCTCACCTACGCCCTCAATACAGTCACGTACGTGACTGTATTGAGGGCGTAAGCTGGCGTAAGAGGCGGGGGCTTAAGATCAAGCCCATATCATGCAATCCGCACTCTGCTCCAGCTGGCTGATGATGAAGGCCATCGCTACCCTGGAGCCGCTCAGGTTCTTCGCAAGTCTATCTTCGTTGATGACATCTTGTGTGGTCATGACACAGTTGAATCCGCCCAAGCACTTCAGGACGAGTTGATAAGTCTGCTAGATCTAGGCGGCTTTCAGCTCAGTAAGTGGACATCTAACTCGCCTAAGCTGCTCGAGAGTTTTTCCGACAACCAATGCGACATGCCCAAGGACTTCGACATGAACTCAGAGTCCACGTCCATTAAGGTCTTGGGTATACAGTGGAGCCCTCAGTCAGACGAGTTCACCTACCGCATCTCTCTGCCCCCCATCACACATGTCACAAAGCGGTTTATTTTAAGCACCGTACCCTCACTTTATGACCCAAACGGCTGGGTTTCCCCCGTTATCTTCCGCGCAAAGCTGCTGCTTCAGCAATTGTGGCTACTGAAGCTGGAATGGGATGAGCCCACTCCCTCTGAAGTGCAAACGGAGTGGCACCACATCTCAGAGGATCTGCCGCTGTTGTCTAGCATTCGCTTCCCTCGGCACGTTTGTGCAAACAAAGGCTCAGCTGCATACTCGCTTCACGGGTTTGCAGATGCCTCTGAGGCCGGGTTTGCCGCCGTTGTTTATCTCCATGAGCTCAATGCCTCCGGAGATACTTTAGTACACTTGATTGTCGCCAAGTCGCGAGTCGCACCAATCAAGAATCGCCTCACAATCCCCAAGTTAGAGTTGTCGGCCGCCACCCTACTCTCCCAGCTCATGATCCGTGTGTCGGTTCAGTTATCGGCCCATATCAGTATACAACAACATATATGTTGGTCATACAGTACGATAGTCCTGGCCTGGCTCAATACACCGCCTCACCGTCTTCAACCATTTGAAGCCAACAGGGTAGTCAAAATCAGCTCAGGCTCACCAGAATGTACCTGGCGACACGTACCTTCCGAGCTCAACCCGGCAGATTGCGCAAGCAGAGGGATGTCTGCGCAATCCCTGTAAGCCCACGACCTATGGTGGTCTCCCACGTGGCTTGGACGGCCTTGTGAGTCTTGGCCTGCGATGCCCTTAGCTCTGGGCCATCACGCCCTGCCCGGCCTTAAGCCTAAACACGTCCCGTCGCTGGTCACAGTGCCCGGTCTTGACTTTGACCTGCTCACTCGGTTCAGTTCACTAGACAAGCTCGTCGGAGTGACAGCTTGTCTAAAACGCTTTCTGCACAACTGCAGACACCACCCAGATTCGCGACGCTCAGGCCCCTTGTACGTCAGTGAACGAAGAGAGGCCCTACTTTACTGGGTGCGCAGTGTTCAGCACAATGAATTTGCAGAGGACATCCACCGCCTTCAAACTGGCAAAGTCTGCTCCGTCAGACTCCAGCGGCTGTCACCTCTCATTAAAGATGAGCTCCTTAGAGTTGGTGGACGACTGTCCCATGCGTCTATCCGATATGACGCGCAGCATCCGCTCATACTTCCCAGCTCTAGCCCACTTGTAGACCTGATCATTGACCACTACCACAAAATACACTGCCACCCTGGCGCTGACACCTTACACGCAATCCTACGCTAACAATTTTGGATATTGTCCGCGCGCCGTATTATTAGACACCGAGTCTTTAAATGCATTAGATGCTTTCGATGCCGGGCCCAGCCGCAAGCGCCCTTCATGGCCGACCTGCCAGCCGATAGAGTTACGCCTCAGCCAGTATTTAGTCAAGTCACGACCGATTTTGCCGGACCATTCCTCGTTAAATCTAGTACCCTACGTAATGTTAAACTCTTAAAAGCGTACTTTTGTATATTCGTGTGCCTCTCGACTAAGGCGGTTCATTTGGAACCGGTCTCGGACCTCAGCACGGAAGCGTTCCTCGCGGCATTACAGCGTTTTATGGCACGCCGCGGTGCCCCGGTTCTCATCCGCTCGGACTGCGGTACAAATTATGTAGGCGCTAAAAATCAGCTCATCGAAGTACAAAACTTTCTTGCCTTAAACAATGACACGATTGCGCACAAGCTCGCTGGTCAGCACATTACTTGGTTGTTGAACGTCTCTAAGGGACCATGATTCGGTGCGTTACATGAGATCAACGTAAAATCAACAAAGCAACTTTTATATCGCGTAATTGGCGAACAACACCTCACATTCGAGGAATTCTCCACACTTTTAGCTCGAATTGAAGCGGTCCTCAACTCAAGACCTCTCTGCCCACTTTCGTCTGATCCTTCAGACTTTGAGCCGCTTACAGCCGGACATTTCCTTATAGGCCGCCCACTAACGGCCCTTCCCGAACTATCCGTGGAAGATAGGCCGATCTCCACACGTAGGCGATTCCAGATGGTACAGGCCCTTTCCCAGCGCTTCTGGACGCTGTGGACCCAGTCCTACCTGCATACCCTTCAAACCCGCTCCAAATGGTT
The DNA here is from genome assembly GCA_963921215.1 of Scoparia ambigualis. Lineage (NCBI taxonomy): Eukaryota > Metazoa > Arthropoda > Insecta > Lepidoptera > Crambidae > Scoparia > Scoparia ambigualis. The sequence continues at coordinate 25,555,225 of OY992503.1, forward strand.
GTCCCCATCCTCCCCTCCCCGAGTCGGCGAGCTCGTCCTCATCAAGGAGGACAACCTGCCTGCCCTTCAATGGAGACTGGGGCGCATTACTCGCACCCTGCCTGGGAAGGATGGCGTCGTGCGGGTGGTGGACCTGGACACCGCCAATGGACACCTCCGGAGGCCTGTGTTCAAGATTGCCAGGCTCCCTCTGGATGAGACCACCCCTGGGCCCCGGGAAGATGTTTGCGCCACAGCGCAACGGAAAACAGCCGTCACTGCGCCGGAATAGAGTGCATATTAGAATGCACTAAGCCGTCGCGCGGCCATGTTGACGGCCGACGCAGCGCAACAGTTAGTGACCTTTGAGATCTCAAGACGAAATCACGCGTCGCGCGCCCTTGAACTCAGCCTTCGAAATAAACCAATACCACTCATAGCATATGTGTAAAGTTACGCCTAACGAACTGCCCTAGTGAATAGTTGCGTGTAGTGACTGTGCGCCAGGAAACCAACCTACATCGCCGCCCTCAAGCCTCGCCGCCCGTGGTCAGCTCGCCCGCCGGTCCCTGTGACTCATCATCCCTGTAAGTACTTTCTTCCCTTATACCTCCTGCCTTACCTTTATTTCGCCGATGTTACTGCGAACGCCTTTCGCCGTAACAAGACCTATGGTCTGGTTAACACTATTAAGACACTCAATATGATCACTACCAATATACTGCTAGCTACAAGCATCGATATACTGTACTTACAGGCTGTAAACCTCTAAGTTTTGTTATGGGTTTAATTATGTGAACATGTATGGAGCCGTGCAAAGGCCAAATGGAAGAATGTTAAATTGATATATTTTTCCATCAAATATAAACCTTAGATATTTTCTGTAATCTGCATTAATGTTACACATGTAATAAGAATCCATTTTGTCAGTTGTTGCCATAATACAGTCTTTCATAAGACTTTGAGTTGTAGTAATAAAACTATTAAATTTCTTTATGTTTAAAATAAATCTATACTCTCCATTTGGTTTCTATACCAAGAAAATATGTGAACAAAATTGTCCATCTGTTTCATGACATATTTGGCTATAACATGTGACTGAATAAGTTTATTAATTTCAATTTGAACTTGACAGAATTCTACTTGTAAATGAGTTATTCATAGGCAAGTAAGATTGAAATGGTATCTCACTAAAAGGGATTTCATACCCAGATACCCATTTCAGAATAGTAGGATCACTGGTTTTTTTTTTTTCCAATTATTTATAAAAAAAAGGAAGTCTGCATACCTGAACTTCTAACTTTGCAGCTTCGTAGCTTTGCAGGTTGGTTGGATCTCGCTCCTGTCCCTGTCCGGGCACTTGGACGAGGAGGGCCCCTCCAGTTTAAAGATTTGGTTTTATTTGGGGGTTTTTGAATGAAGCTTGTGTTCTTCAGGTCTTTAACAGATTTTTGAACAGCCTTTGTAACCTAGATCTTTTCAGAAAGGTTACTTAAAAAAAATGCATCTGCTCCCCCTGTGAGGGAATCTTTCATATCTTTATTAATAGATCAAATATCATGAGACCGCCGGCAGTCGCGAAACAATTGATTTTCAATTGTCTGGTTTTATGGTGCTCAAGGGGTTAATGACGGTTGGTATTAGCGATCGTCTACGATTTGTATCTATGTGCACAGCGTCACACAGTATTTTGGCAGCATCATTGATGTGTTTAATTATTTAATTAATAATTTCAATTCTGTCACCTTTTAGGAGAAATAAATGGAGTGATTGGCCCAGGGCTGATAGTGCAGCAACCATCTGTTTTTGCCTGTCAGCAATTATCAAATCTCTTTTCTTAACTAGGTCAGAGACAGCCAGGTATTTCAGGGTTGAGCTTTGGGAGCAACGTTGGGATATTTTCATATGGGATGTATTTTTTCATAAGTTCAGGTTTAATTTCTTTTTGCAATCCTTTTATGAGAATAGGACAATTTCATCATGAGCAATTGGTCCCTTAAGCACCTCCTCAATTTCCCCCAAAGCAAATAACAATTCTACGTCTATGGCAGGTGTCTCGGTCTCCGGGTCTGTACACTGGGTTTTTTCCACAGGTGGGGCCTCTACTACACTGTATTGGCACGGGCAGTGCCTCCTCCTCCACAGAACTTGAAGTAGTAGCCGGATCCAGGGCCATCATTGACACATTAGGAATGTCAGACATAGTCATGCAGATCTAGGCCCAAATGGCAAAGCAAACTGCAGTAAATGTAAGACCCTGATATTCCTTGCGAATACCCAGGGTGGTAAAAACTTGGCTTTGCAGTAAGTACGAGTTATTGTGCCCGTTTTAAGTTTTGAATGTTTCAACACCGCCTCATCCCAAAGATGGGCCTGAGTGCACATTTCAAAACCCAGAATTTCATTTTTATTTTTCACGTCTCTTTCTTTTACTCATAATAACAGTTTATTTATCATAATTAAACTGACTAAAACTATTAAAAAGATTATTTCACAAAAAAGTAAGAGAAAAAAGTGGCGCCGGTACAGTGACATAAAAAACGAATGACAGTTCAAAACGCGGGCTAGTCTAGTGACGTGCGGCTGCGTTCGGAAATATTTTATTTTCAGATACTTTAAACTTATGTGGCGTCGGCGAGTGCTAAGACTCGATACTTACAAGTAGTATTTCCATCATAGAGGACGAGACAACAAGGAGCATAATTATACATACTTATACATAATAGTCTCCGGTAGGAAGTAGCGGAGAACGACAGCTATGCAGCAGGAAAGGGTTAACGGGAAAGGTAGAACTTTTTCACGAGCTCCGAGCGTTTACGCTGAGCGCGAGACCTCAAGTTTAGGTTTTTAAGTCCAAATATCACGCACACAGAAGCGAGCTGTGAGCGCGCGCGACTGTGTGTGTAGAATAGGCTAGTTCTGCTCACTGTAGTCAAACTCACTCACTTTGATCCGTTAGATCGAATTTGCTTTTTCGTAATAGGTACTTCGATTATTTTTTTTAATATGGGCGTAAGTAATGCATGAAATATGTAAGTATAATATTATATTGCATGTATTTTTATTAAACTTGCAATGTATGTGTCTTGTTCGGGTGGAATTTTGCAACTCAATTTTGACCCACTTCACGTTTACTGATTGAGCTGAAAATTTGCATACATGTGTAAATCGCGTGACAATGCAAATTTATGATTGACATGGTGCTGATCTGATGATGGAGATGGAAGGTGGCCATTGAAACTTTGCAATAAAATAGCACAACCTAATCGAGTTTGGGCTCGTTTGAATCGTCTTGACGAGTAGTTTGTCTTTCAATGGTAACCATGGTCTGATGATGGAGCTGCATGGTGGTCATAGGAACTCTGTAATAAAACGACGCAACCCCATCGAGTTTCGGCATGTCTCATTCGTCTTGACGAGTCCTTTGTTTTTAAATGGTTACCAAGGTCTCATCTGATGATGGAGCTGAAAGGTGGTCATAGAAACTCATTGAAGAAACGACGCAACCCCATCGAGTCGCGGCTCGTTTGATTCATCTTGACGAGTACTTTGGTGCTAGATGGTAACCAGAGTCTGATGATGGAGCTGGAAGATAGCCATAGGAACTGAGTATGTAAACAACATAATAACCCCATCGAGTAAGGGCTCGTTTAATTCGTCTAGATAAGTACTTTGCGGCTAGATGGTAACCAGGGCCTGATGATGGAGCTGGAAGGTGGCCATAGGAACTCTGTAATAAAACGACGCAACCCCATCGAGTTTCGGCTCGTCTCATTCGTCTTGACGAGTACTTTGGTTTTAGATGGTTACCAGGGTCTGATCTGATGATGGAGCTGAAAGGTGGTCATAGAAACTCAGTAAAGAAACAACGCAACCCCATCGAGTCTCGGCTCGTTTGATTCGTCTTGACGAGTACTTTGGTGCTAGATGGTAACCAGGGTCTGATGATGGAGCTAGAAGATGGCCATCGGAACTAAGTAATTAAACAACATAATAACCCCATCGAGTAAGGGCTCGTTTAATTCGTCTAGACGAGTACTTTGCTGCAACATGGTAACCAGGGTCTGCTGATGGAGCTGCAAGGTAGCCATTGGAACTTCGCAATGAAATAACACAACCTAATCGAGTTTGGGCTCGTTTAAATCGTCTTGACGAGTAGTTTGTCTTTTAATAGTAACCAGGGTCTTATGATGGAGCTGGATGGTGGTCATAGGAACTCTGTAATAAAACGACGCAACCCCATCGAGTTTCGGCTCGTCTCATTTGTCTTGACGAGTACTTTGTTGTTAGATGATTACCAGGGCCTGATCTGATGATGCAGCTGAAAGGTGGTCAAAGGAACTCATTAAAGAAACGACGCAACCCCATCGAGTCTCGGCTCGTTTGATTCATCTTGACGAGTATTATGGTGCTAGATGGTAACCAGGGTCTGATGATGGAGCTAGAAGATGGCCATAGAAACTGAGTAATTAAACAACATAATAACCCCATCGAGTAAGGGCTCGTTTAATTCGTCTAGACGAGTACTTTGCTGCTACATGGTAACCAGGGTCTGCTGATGGAGCTGGAAGGTGGCTATAGGAACTCTGTAATAAAACGACGCAACCCCATCGAGTTTGGGCTCGTCTCATTCGTCTTGACGAGTACTTTGGTGCTAGAAAGAAAGAAATTAAAATGTATTTTCATTTCAGGGTATCGAAGATGAGGTTCCACAAACAGCAAATAAGGTTGAAGGTCGAAGACTAGTAGATTTTCAATACTTTTTGGACCAAATTAAAATACTTAGTAACCACAATAGAGCCACAGGATGTACAATTGATAATTTACAAGTGATAAAAGAGCATAAAGTAGGCTTATTATCTACATTTTTAATGAAGTATAACATTTACCTTTAGATAAGTTTAAGAATCATGTAAAATCTTGTTTAAATAAGAAAGGTCAAAGTGTTTTTAGTTGACAATACAGCCTGGTCATAATTATATTTTCACATTATACTTTCTTAGTCAAACATTTTTATAACTAATTAATTTTACGCTGGTATGATAGCCTTTAACAGCAGTGTCTTACAGACAAAGGTACCTACTTAAAATTTATGTTGCGTTTAAAGTAACTATTGCTCGATATAAAATAAAATAAACAACGTCTTACAGTATCTCTGAAACAAGAAAAAGTAAGACTATTCAATACTACCAGTAAAAAATAAGATTGCAAGAGCAGAGCAGCCTCCACAGGCGGCACCCGTTCACGAGTATGACGTGTGAATCAGCAATCGCTTCGTTTAACCATGTTTGAGGGAACATAACGATCCGACGCACATGCCACCACCGCAGAGACACTTTGAGAGAGCATGACACACTCGAGCAACTCCAACGAAAGTAAAAGAATATTACTTTAAACGCAACATAAATTTTGAGTAGGTACCTTTGTCTGTAAGACACTGCTGTTAAAGGCTATCATACCAGCGTAAAATTAATTAGTTATAAAAATAATTGACTAAGAAACAATAATGTAAAAATATAATTATGATAGGCTGTATTGTCAACTAAATACACTTTGACCTTTCTTATGTAAACAAGATTTTACATGATTCTTAGACTTATCTAAAGGTAAATGTTATATATACTTCATTAAAAATGTAGATAATAAGCCTACTTTATGCTCTTTTATCACTTGTAAATTATCAATTGTACATCCTGTGGCTCTATTGTGGTTACTTAGTATTTTAATGTGGTCCAAAAAGTATTGAAAATCTACTAGTCTTCGACCTTCAAACTTATTTGTTGTTTGTGGAACCTCATCTTCGATAACCTGAAATAAAAATACATTTTAATTTCTTTTTTTCTAGCACCAAAGTACTCTTCAAGACGAATCAAACAAGCCGAGACTCGATGGTGTTGCGTCGTTTCTTTACTGAGTTCCTATGACCACCTTTCAGCTCCATCATCAGATCAGACCCTGGTAACCATCTAAAAACAAATTACTCGTCAAGACGAATGAGACGAGCTGAAACTCGATGGGGTTGCGTCGTTTTATTACAGAGTTCCTATGACCACCATCCAGCTCCATCATCAGATCCTGGTCACTATTGAAAGACAAACTACTCGTCAAGACGATTTAAACGAGCCCAAACTCGATTAGGTTGTGTTATTTCATTGCGAAGTTCCAATGGCCACATTCAAGCTCCATCATCAGACCCTGGTTACCATCTAACAGCAAAGTACTCGTCTAGACGATTTAAACGAGCCCTTACTCGATAACAACATAATTGTTTAATTACTGAGTTCCTATGGCCATCTTCCAGCTCCATCATCAGACCCAGGTTACTATCTAGCACCAAAGTACTCGTCAAGACGAATCAAACGAGCCGAGACTCGATGGGGTTGCGTTGTTTCTTTACTGAGTTTCTATGACCACCTTTCAGCTCCATCATCAGATCAGACCCTGGTAACCATCTAAAACCAAAGTACTCGTCAAGACGAATGAGACGAGCCGAAACTCGATGGGGTTGCGTCGTTTTATTACGGAGTTCCTATGCCCACTTTCCAGCTCCATCATCAGTCCCTGGTTACCATCTAGCAGCAAAGTACTTGTCTAGACGAATTAAACGAGCCCTTACTTGATGGGGTTATTATTTTGTTTAATTACTCAGTTCCTATGGACATTCCAGCTCCATCATCAGACTCTGGTTACCATCTAGCACCAAAGTACTCGTCAAGATGAATCAAACGAGCCGCGACTTGATGGGGTTGCGTCGTTGCTTCAAGCTCCATCATCAGATCAGACCTTGGTAACCATTTAAAAACAAAGGACTCGTCAAGACGAATGAGACGAGCCGAATCTCGATGGGGTTGCGTCGTTTTATTACAGACTTCCTATGAACACCATCCAGCTCCATCATCAGACCCTGGTTACCATTGAAAGATAAACTACTCGTCAAGACGATTTAAACGAGCCCAAACTCGATTAGGTTGTGCTATTTTATTGCAAAGTTTCAATGGCCACCTTCCATCTCCATCATCAGATTAGCACCATGTCAATCATAAAATTGCATTGTTACGCGATTTACTCATGTATGCAAATTTTCAGCTCAATCAGTAAACGGGAAGTGGGTCAAAATTCCACCCGAACAAGACATACATACGAGTACATTGCAAGTTAAATAAAAGCTTGTAATAATTTACTCACCAAAGTACTAAGATTTGCAAATCAAGCTATAAATTTGCACTATCTTCGAACTTACGGAAAGGTCGACAACCGCGCCGGGCAGAGCGTCGAGCGACGTGACCACTCTCTCAGAGGCTTTGCGGCGGACTGATTTGAAGCGAGTGGAGCGCAGGGTTTTGTAGTAGTTTTAGAGCAGTTTTAAAATATTCATAGAAAAATTATAGAGCTTATTTAGTAAAAACAATTTTGTTAAAATTTTAAATAACACTTTTTTCTATAAAATATATTTAGTACATTAGAGAAAACAATCACTTTATCACCTATAATTTCATTAAAAATTCACAATGTTTGGAATTTTATAGTTTTTGTTAGTAACCAAAATCAAACAATGTTTTCAACAAACTATTTTGCTGAGGATCTTTTTAATTGAAATAAAAATGTTGTTATTAGATTTGTTAGTAATTAAAACACATTTTTAAGCTTCGAAGTTGACGCGGAAAGTCAAATTATAAAAACCTCTGTTCAGTTATCGTGTTATTAATTCCAAAATATCCATAAACTTTAAAATGTTTTCAACAAACTATTTCGACTACAAGATCGCCTAATGATATAAGTCTTTTACATATTTGTAAAGTAAGTATTAACAGATATTAAGAGGTTTAAAAAGTACAGTTTTTGAGCAAAACGGCGCAAAAGGACGTAAACGCTCTTAAATGCATAGCATAGCCATCCATTCAGCCAGAACTACGATAAAATATTATCGAATTAATCGATTTTGAAAACACAAAGCAACAAAAATGCTTACTGAGAAGTACGGAGAGAGACCAAACGACCCTTACGATTTTATGTGTAATCATATTGCATACAATAAAACTATTTGATTGAAAGTTTCTGTTACGGCGAAAGGCGTTACAAAGGCGTTAATACAGCCAAATGCCTCCTGATCGGAATCAGTTGAAAGAAATATAGCTTCGTGGACACCGTTACGCGTATCCGCTATATAACCCGAAATACTTCATTCCGTTAACAGATTCGAGTTGCGACAGCAATAATTTTACTTTAATAATCACTTTCAATTTCACAAACAATCTTAATTAATATCGCAGCTCGAATATCACTTAGCGCGCTTTAAAGGCTAGGACGCTCTTTTTCCCGCGTATGAGATCGTTACCGCCACTCGTAAGTTGGACCGCTCGTCCGATGACCTTGAATTGAATGCCCCCTCTTCCCCACAGCGACGCCAAAAGCCCTCCAATTTCGCGCCTCGCTCGCCCGACTTTCGCCCGCGCATATCCACTCACCTACTTCCACCAAATCGCTAGCCCTATCGCTTACTCGCCTCTACTTCACACTCGTTATCTTTTGTTACATGGCCAACTTCACGTCCTTACACGTGGAGACAAAATCTCCTCTCTCTTTCTATCTTTCAATCTCAACTTAGACTGAGACGCATATCGTAGTTTGGCGGAGTGAACGCTGTGAGTAAATGCCTCTTGAGTTCCGACCAACTACTAACCGACGCTTAAGGAGATTTGATTCATTCATCTGGGCACTAATTCACGCGTCGGATTTGTCACGCTAGAGAGCTCTCTTTTCTGATATTATGTCTTTACTCTTTATATGGCACACCGAGGAGTGGGAATGCGCGAACGGAAGTAGAGATAGAAAAGATAGAAGAGAGAAGGAGATTTGTAGTCAATGTCATTCGTCACGTCATTGTGAAGTAAGCCAAGTATGCAAATGTGAAGTAGGATGCGAATGGGCTGTAGGGCGAGCGAGGAAGTGAAACTAGGGGAGGGGTAGCGCGAACGGAAGTCAGGCGAGCGAGGGGGTAGGGGGCGAGGGAAAAAAGGCGCGAATTGGGGACGCTTTGGGAGCTTGGAACGAAAACGCGGGACATTCAAGGACAGTCGGTCAAATACGAGAGTTGCGGTAAAAAATCTCATTCGCGGTAATAGCGTTTTCGCGCGCTAAGTTTAAATTCGAGCTGCGATACTAACTGGAATTGTTTTGTGAAATTGAAAGTGACTATTAAAGTAAATTTATTGCGATCGCAACTCGAATCTGTTAACGAAATGAAGTATTTCGGGATACATGAGTGGACACTTATAACGGTGCCAATGAAGCTCTGTATCTTTCAATTGGTTTCACCAGGAGGCATTTGATTGTATTCTATAATGCCGGTGTTATTCAATGCTTAAGAATATACTATCTTCGATAGAGTAACGGAGCTAGACTTGCCACCTTAGTGAAAATCGAAAATAGGTCAGACACCAGCTAGCTGATGGGAGACTTGTCTGACCCAGTCGAACTTCACGTCTTCCATCAATCAGTTAGGTTTACACACATGGATTTACTGGTCCAACTTTGTAGTTCATTTAGCGGTCGGTTGCTTCAGGGGCGACTTGACCTTCACAACTCACCACACGATTAAGCTTAAATGTGGGCCTTGCCCTAAGTTGCAAAAGTGTCACAAGTAGGGACCGATAGTTAGACAAAATGTAGGGAGTTTTCGTGTAGTGTTTGGAATCTTGTCAGAGGAGGGCAATCTCCTTCTCGGGTCAATCTTCATACCTTGTTGAAGGTAAAGCCAGAACTAACTGGATGTGCCATGGTAGAATTGTGCGCAAGCTGATTTAATACAAGGTGGGGATTGTCTTTTGAGAGTGGAGTTTGTCTAGACTGGCAGGGGACAGAATACTAGTCGAAAGCATACTGTAGGATAGGCAGGCGGCTGTAGGTAATTATTTACCTACTAGGTTAAATAGGTGCTTATAGGTCATAATATTTCAAATTAGGCAGGCGGTAGGAATCTACAGCTAGGCGACTATATATGTTATTAGGTACTACCTAGTACCTAACTACCTAATAGGTAGTTGGGGATAAAACAGTTTGCACATAATTAGGTCAACAGTAGGCTAGGTATTTAGGCACGCGAAGCTAGGAGGCTAGATTAACTTCAACTATTAAATATTATGATAATTAAGTTATTGTGAATAGACATAACTATGATGTGATGTTTGATTATGAGCACTCAAATAAACAATCTAGGCATTTAAGCTGTTACTAGAGGACAATATAAGACTCTAATTGCTTTCTTCAAGGTGTTACAAGTTAACCATCCATTTTAAACACTTAGCAAAATTAAAGTAATATTGCACCGTCAGTAGTATGGGAGGCTGGATTACCTAAGGGTCTAGACTGATTTCCTATAACAACAATATTATTAATAAGTTATCGCGAATAAGCATAACTGTACTTTGATGTTTAATTTCTGATACTGTAAATGACCAAACAGGCATTTTTAGCTTTCCCTGAGGTACGATACGGCCTGAAATTGCATTCTTCAATGTGTTATGAGTTAACCATCCAGTTTATTAGTAAAAATTAAGCTAATATTGAGCAAACAGGAAACAGTTGAGAACATGGGATACCCTGCCTGATAGAATGCACATTAGTGATGAAGGACCTTGCAACTTGCAAGTTATATTATGAAAATATATACCTAAACAATTGAATTGGTAATAAACCTGATCATTACACTAATAGTACAGTCTGCTTCTATACCTATATTCCTATCAAAGTAAGTAGAGAAATAACTTCTAAGTATAATTGACTTAATTATCAACAAGATTGACTGTGGATAATTACATGATACCTACCTACTTAAAGTATCCTAACTAGGATTAAGTAGGTTACTAAATAATTACCCAGTCTAAGAGACAGGGCAGAAGTTAATGAAAAGTAAGTAATTAACCTTCCGTAAAGAAATAGGTCGCTGAATAATTTAATCATCTTATTAATAAACTTAAGATGTAATATTCTGCTAAGTCAACAAATACAATCTGGTTATATTGGTACATTATGAGATCTTTATAATAAACACCAAGGGTAAATAAAGGTAATTTTACTTTAAATGATAGCATTCTATCTCAGTTCCCTACTTAAAAGAAATAGGTTGTTGAATAAATTAAACATCTTGTAAATAAACTTGTTAATAAATTAAGATTTAATATTCTGCTAAGGCAACAAATCCAGTCTGTTAATATTGATACATTGTAAGATCTTTAAAATAGGCACAATGATCAAGGAAGTAAGTTCCTTTGAATTATAGCTCTAAACCTTTGTTCACTACCTAAAGACAGGTTGTTCCATTGAATAATTGAGTTCATTAAGTTCAGAATGTGTATTAAGATTTAGAAGGACAGCAAGCTCCTAAAGTAATTTCTATTGATTTAAAAAGAAATAATTTAACTTTTCACTGGGTTTTCCCAGTGAATAGTAACTTTCATAATATAAAATGGAATTAAATTTAAGGAGTGATGTAATTCCTCAGTTTAATAGAATTTGAAGCCACAGGCTAATTAATACCAAGAGTAAATGTTAAATTCCTGTAATCTGGGCAGGGACGAGATAAAACATTGAGTTGCTCGGCATGCTAAGGGCGGGGCGGGGCTCTTAAATTCCCAGATTCCACTAATGTGTAAAAAAATTACTTTTACTGCTTATACTTCTAAATATTAACTCTAATAATACCTGCGAGCTATGCTGTCTTCCCTATTATCTTAAGAGTGGTTCGGCACATCTTTCCCACAGCTGCTGTGATGGATTTAGGTTTTGGTTCCGGACAAAGACATTGATAGGCTTAGGTACATCTAGGATGTTAGGTATTGAGGGTTAGGCTAATGGGTTGGTAGGAAATAATTCAACACGGGGATAAACCAATTACTAAACTTTCACGGAAAAGACTGAGTTGCTTTAGGCACGGTTCATAACGAAGGTTAAGTGGCCAAATTCTGATCTTATTATTTTATTACATCGCTTGATTGAAGTTTGTTACTAGTAGGTTTAAGTAATATTAGGTCTAGATTAAGCTTCCATTATCATTCAACAACTACACACTATACAAAACATCAACTACACGATCATTAGTTATAGATCCTATAGCCTTTAGTTAAGTTAAGAGTTAGTATAATTTAATTTAAGCTGAGAGTTAGGGAAGACTTAGTTGATGGTAAGATTGCACAGGCTGTATGTTGTAGGTTAATTAGTTTTAAGAATTAGAAATAGTAATATAAGTTAAGGCAACGGCGGTGATGTATGTATGTAGATAGATAAGTACACGGGGGAAGAGTTAAAGAAAGGCATGGTAGGTTACGGCACGACCCCACACGTCAAAGTCCAGCGGCGTTAAGTCCGGTGAGCGTGCTGGCTATGCGATTGGTCCACCGCGACCAATCCAACGATCTTCATATATCACTGTGAGATGCGCACGGATGTTGCGGTCGTAGTGCGCCGGCGCTCCATCGTGCTGATAATGCAGCCTTCGACGTAGTCCGATAGGCACGTCAGCGAGCATCTCCACCAGGTTCACTTGTAAAAAGCTCATGTATGTAGCTCCGTTGAGTCGGTTTAGAAAAACTGGACCGAGAAATTGGTTAAATAGCCCCGCCCACACATTAACACCTGAACCTATGTTGAAAATGGTCTGGGCGCGCCTATCTTGGGTTTTCCTCAGTCTAGTAATGGGCATTGTGGATGTTGAATATGCCCACTCTTGTGAATGTGCTTTCATCAGTCCATAAAATATTGCACCGCCTATTTCGCCGGAGCCATTGACAAAATGCCATTCGTGGTGCAAAGTCCTGATGCATGGACTCGCGTGAAGTGGAACGAACGCAGCCTTCCCGTTTTAACACCTTCCACGCATAAAAGTCACTGACTTCAAAGACATGTAAGTATAATGTGGTATAATTAAATTATTTATTTAATGTATTAATATGTAATTATTATTGTATTTGAATTTGTAATTTGTGAATATGGACCGAGGTCTGAATTTTTTTTTTTTTTATTTATTTATTAAAAACAGCCGCTGGCATGTACTGGCGGTTGGATGAAGCGCGCGAAGAAATCCAAAATGTTTTCTTCCAGCTGTGGCGAATAGTGAAGTCTTCCAGCATCACCACGAGGCATAAAATTCCCCGACTCCCGGAATCGCTGCTCAGCTCCCAAGATAACATCATCCCAGCCCGTCTTTGTGTGCTCGGTTTGGTTGGTGGTAGGGCTGTTAAGTCCGCCTGGCTAGCTACCACCATCTTATCGAAGTCTGTCGCCATAACAACGATGTTTATAGCATTGTTGTGTTCCGACAGTTTGAGGTAAGATAGCCAGTTAGTTCCTAAGTGGTTGAGGATTCCGGGTGAAGCGCGCTTCCACCTTCGGCCTTATCGTCACTTACCATCAGGTGAGATGATGGCCAAGCGCTTACACGTTGTGGACAAAAAAAATAGTACGGGGACCGACGCGCATACCGTATACTTCCTGGTAAAGCCTCACCGCTTCAGCGAGGCTGTAGTTCGCGTCTCGATAACATGTGACCATCGAATGGGATTCAATCCCACGACCTTTGGATTGCCGGTCCACTGCTCTAACCGCTGAGCTACTGAGACCCCAGAAGACTCGCTGAATTTTTCCTAGTAGTTTGATTTACGCTGCAAGCCAGCGGTATTACGTCACTGTGTGTGTCTACCCTCACAGTCGAAAGAAATACTATTGCAAGTATTTAACAATCGATAAAGACGTAGGTAATTGCTTATAAATATCTTTATTATTGAAATTTTGCATTCACAATGCTATATAAATATAGGATCAGTGCTGCGCGCGACAGCGTAGGAAGCGCACGCAGCTGTTATCGCAATATTTTTGCGCGCGGTTTGTTTCATAACTACCCTCAGTTTAAAGACAATAATTAAAAATGGAAGAAAGTGACGAAGAGAACAAAAGTAATTTTGACATCATTAACGAGTGTGAACAAGAAATAGGAGGGATGTTGGATTGGAATAATTCTGAAACTGAACATCAGAAAACAACAAGGAATGTTGAGAAGAGAAGACGTGAAGAAAGCGAGGAGAACAGTGAAGACGGGTACGTTACAGTTACGATGAAAGAACAAAAAGACTTTTAAGAAGTAACTCCTTGATTCAACAACCTAATAGGAACAATAATATTAACAATGTGGACGAAACACAAGACGCGGAAAGTTCATTTCAAGTTTATATTAATTCACTCACCGCGCTGCCTAAACAATTTGCCATAGCAAAACTGCTGAGACAAGAGAACATTGAAGACATACAGCGTATCAAATACAAAAGTCCATACAAAGCGATCCTATCATTCGAAACAAGAGAACGAGCGGATAAGCTACTGAGTTGCTCGAAAATGGCCGATTTGGGATATAGATGCCAATTGACTACTGAAAGTAATATTTCCTATGGAGTTATTGAAGGGGTAGACTTGGACATAAACATTGATGAGATAAAACAGTCCTTAGAAAATAATCAAGAGATAGTGTCTATAATAAGACTGAAGCGCTTAAATATAGATGGAAAATGGGTCGACAGTGAGTCAATCAGAGTTGGTTTCAAAAGTTCTACCTTTCCTTCGTATGTACATGCATACAGGTGCAGGTTTAAGTTCGAAACCTACGAATTCCCAGTGTTCCTTGTGTTGGAAATTTGGTCACTTTGCCAAGTTCTGTTTCAAAGTTTCAAAAGTATTGTGCCTCAAGTATTGTAAGAATCACGATAATTGTGAAACACAAAGTTACCGGTGCTTAAATTGCAAAGGCCCTCATATGGTATTGGATAAGAAGTGTCCTATATTTATAAAAGAAAAAAACATAAGAAATATAATGAGCGTACAAAACGTGCCATATAGAAAAGCTCTTCAATTCTTTATCTATGAGTCTGCAAGGGGAAAAAAAGCTATTGATCTTAATGTGTGCGAACAGCCAAACGCGAGCCAACAACAAACAACAATAAAACATATAGTTCTGTAGTAAGGACACAAGCAGTGATACATCATGAGCTGTCTCGAGCTAATAATGCATTACAGTTAGAAGAAGAGACGGAGGTAATAAGTCGAAAAAATATACACATACAAAAATTTGAGTTTAGAAAGTTTATTTTGAAAATAAAATCAATAATTGTTAGCGATAGTAATTTTGAAGATAAAATAAGATTATTTTTTAAACTAATTGTAGAAGAAATTAAGTGTTATCTGCTTAGTTTGGTTAGTAAAGGAGAAGCGTATTATATTTAAAAATATTTTTAATGGATAAAAGCCCTTCTAATGTTTCTGTTATTAATATATGCCAGTGGAACGCTCAATCTATAAGACCTAAGTTAGTCGGTTTTGGTGCACTAATGAGTCAGGAAAAAGTTCATGTGGCTATTATAAGTGAGACGTGGTTGGAGTCTGAATCATCTATTCATCTTAGTGAATACAACTTTTTTATTCGCTAACTTTTCAATGATAGGTGTGATGGATACGGCGGGGTGGCTATTATTAACCATAAGTCACTCCAGGTGCAGGTATGTCCTACTAGGTTTAATAATTCAGGCATAGAAATCATTAAAATTAGGTGACTTAATTGTAGCTTTTTAGAATATATAATTTCAGTCTATTGTCCATCATCTGTACGTATGTCTCGAGCTGACTGGGATGACTTGTTTTCGTTGTGCCCAAAAAGGTCATTAGTAGCCGGATATTTTAATGCGCATCATTCGAACTGGTCGTATAAAATAGACACTAGAGGTTCACAGCTATCAGATTCGGCTTTAGAAAATGGCTTCATTTGTCTTAACAATGGACAATTCACAAGTGTAAAACTAGTTAATGGTAATATGCAGGAAAGCTCTCCAGATATTACATTCTCGTCTTCTGATATTGCTATAAACTTTGAATGGCGAGTCTTACAGGAAAATTTAGGTAGTGATCACTTAATTATAAAATTATCAATGAACTATACAACTAATTTGCAATATATTAAACGACGTAACTACAAAAAGGCTAATTGTGAATCATATAAACAATATTTACAGGGATCACTAGGTATTGATGTTATTGAACCCGATACTATTCAATCAAAATATGATTATTTCCAAAATCAACTTGTAAAATCTGTCGATAGGAGCATCCCCTTTATTAAAATGAATCCCAATCCAGAATCAAAATTTAAACCCAAACCTTACTGGAATCCTACATTGTCTCTCGTAGTAGCACAACGCAGCCTGTGTCTAAAACATTTCAGACGTAATCCAACACCTGAAAATCTTAAACGGTTAGAGAACAAAGTTAGTGAGGCTAAACATTTGATAAGCCAGGCGAAGTCACAGAGTTGGCGAACTTTTTGTAACAGCATTGACGAATCAACCTCAGTCAACGAAGTATGGCAGCGTATGAGATGGATGAAAAGCCTTAAACGTATATTTTTCCATGCGCCTGATGAAAAAAGGAAAGAACTTTTGGCATCCCCTACCCCTGACTCTGTATCTCACCCTACTCCTGTGTTTGAGCGCAGAAATGTACTTCTTGAATCGGAGTTTTCCATACGAGTGAATGAAATGAAACATTGTATAAAAAAGACAGATACTGCACCTGGAGAGGATGAGGTCACTTACTCAATGATACATAACCTTCCCGAGGAAGGATTAATCTATCTGCTTAAATTATATAATGCTATTATTAGATCTGGTTACGTTCCTACACAATGGCGAAATGTCCTGATTATTCCTATTCCCAAAGCTGGGGGTGGTCCTAACACTACGTTAAAGTTGAGACCAATTTCTCTTATATCCTGTATTTGCAAAATTTTTCACACCATGTTGGTCAAACGCCTTGAGTGGTTTATAGAAATAAACAAATTGCTTCCATTTTATTCAACGGGATTTAGGAAAGACCAATCTTGTCTGGATTGTTTAGTCCGTATCATTACATATATTTGTCGGCAGATGGCCAGAGCTATGCTCCTCGTGTGACTCAGACATAGTAGGTTACGGAATAGAAATGACTTATTACAACAATTAGAAACAATTTATTTTAATCACAAATTATAACAATTAAATAACAGCAAAATTAAAGGCACGACGGTCCGTCAGACAAGGCGATGTTCGCGCGGTGCGTGCCGGAAGCAAAGTGCCGCTCGAAACGCGCGGCAGCCTACACGCCCCGCTCCGACGTTCCGAAAGCGCGCGAAACAGCTGCGCCATCTTGTGACGCTGTCATGTGCTCGCGCGCTTGTGCCTTGTTCTAATCAAATGAGCGCTTTATTTTTCCTGGCGCCGACACGGCCTTCCTGACATACGCGCGTCCTCGGGCGTTAGTAATCTGTAAAGAAATAATTGTGAGCAAAACAATTCAAAGCAAAATAATGATCTATTTAGTAGCATTAACGCATAATCCGCATAGTAAATGAATACTAGCGTCATTGGGAGTTTATATAAAGAACGGCGACATTCATAAAACATCGAACCACATAGTTTGAATCTTAGTGCGGCAAATGTATCATGAACCTCAGCTATATATGGGACGAGACGCTTACAATCCTATGAACAGGATTAGCATACTTTGTTACGCTTTGAAGTACTGATCCATTGGATCACCAAAGTACTACATCACCTGGTGTTCGGCTAGTCCCTTGGACTACCGGAACGCCATCCTCGCTCAGCACCACCGTCACTTAATGATCCAACTTCACTTAGCGTTCGGCTAGTCCTGTGGACTACCGGAACACTACCATCACTCAACCGATGTACACTGGCACACGTTGAAACAGTAACTTTTTGAAACGACCCTGTACTCCCTTTACCGTTTTCATTATTACCACTGCCAACCATCTCTCTGCCACCATCTGGTTGTACACAATCACCCGCCGACACGGTCTCAACGTTATTGCTTACTTCTTTACCAGCATTATCATCATCATCACCACAAGCTTCATCACATAAAGCCCCAGCAACCTCGGTCAGTCCGGCTCTGCCTTGAGGAACTAGGCGTAAGCTTTCGTGAGGATATTTGTAAGTCCTGTTCGTACCATCAATATTTTGCAATTCGTATCTGTCATTTTCTAAGACCTTTGTAATTATAAAAGGTCCTCTAAACTTGCGGTCCAGTTTAGTTTGGTTTCGCTCACAACATTTAAGGAAACAAAATCACCTTCAGAAAATAACCTAACTCTAGCCTTAGTTTTGTTAAAACGATCAACTTCAGCCTCTGAAAGTTTTTGAATGTTTTCATGAGCCGACTGTCGGACTTCATTAACATTGGACCTACTAGGAAGTTCATCATCTACAGAAATTTTAGAAATTTCTAAAGGTTGAGTATTAATACCAAACATTAGTTCAATGGGTGAATATCCTGTGACTCTACATTTAGTGGTATTAAGAACTAACTGGACTTCTCCTAACTCTTCTCTCCAAACGCTATCGGTGCTGTTCTCAATTATGGTTAGCAAATTTTTAAGAGTCTGCATTGTTCTTTCGACCTGCCCGTTTGCTCTACATGCACCAGTTGCTATTATATGAAGGTCTATATTATTTTCAAAACAAAACTTCTTAAACTCTGTACTTATAAAGCATCGACCTTGATCAGCAATAATTCTTTTTGGAGCTCCAAACAGTTGAACACCTTGTCTTAATGTTTCAACAGCACTGTTAGCGTCTAAGCTTAAAGTATGACGCAACAAAACATATTTAGTGAAAGCGTCGATTAGTACGAAAACGTACTCTTTTCTTTGACTTTTCCTACTAAGTTTACCACTAATATCTACATGCAATGTATGCCAGGGTACAGCCAACTTAGTTACGGGATGTAATCTGATTTGTTGAGCACCTGACGGACCCTTGCAAGCTTTGCACACTATACACGCATCAACAAATTTCTTAACAGCCTTAGCCATACCCGGGAACCAGTAAATGTCATATAACTTATCTAACGTCTTCTCATAACCGAGATGTTTTAACTCTACGTGAACGTGATTGATGAGGGACCATGCCAAAGATATCGGGACAATAGGTAACCATTTGCTGCGCTTAGAGCGTTGGACCTTTCGAAACAAAAGCCCTTTTCTAACATCATAAGACTGAGCTAAATCCGCAGCAAGATCGCCTGCTCTTAATTTGGTTATAATGTCGACAATATTACTATCGCGTTTTTGTTCTACCTTTAACCAATCATCATGTAAATTTAAAATATTAACACGTTTAGTTATTTCGGACTTATTTTCTGTATTCGGTAGAGGATTTCTCGAAAAGAAATCAGCATGAGACATAAATCGACCTTCCTTATACTCTATTTTAAAATCATAGCTTTGTAGAATGGCCCACCACCTATGCACACGTGGAGTCAAGTCTCGTTTAGTGCTGGAAGATTTTAATGCGTTACAGTCCGTACGCACCGTGAAATGCCGCCCGTACAAGTAGTGCCTAAAATGTTCTACTGCACGAACCACAGCAAGAGTTTCCAGCTCGTATGAATGATAACGTGATTCTATGTCACTGGTGCGTCGGCTGAAATACTCTACCACGTGAGGTGCATTCTCAAAGCGTTGTATCAAAATGGCTCCGTAGCCCAGGGAACTTGCGTCAGTATGGAGCTCAATATCTTTATCCGGATCGAATATAGATAATACTGGTTCCGAAACTAGGATTTCTACAACGCGCTTGTGAACCTTATCATGCTCTGGGGTCCATTTTATTTCACCTTTGTGTTGAACTAGAGGGTAAAGTGGTGCTATTAGAATAGAAAATTTGGGAATGAACTGTCTAAAATAAGAAGCAAGTCCTATGAACTGCCGTACCTGAGTGGCAGTGCGAGGCACAGGAATACCTATAAGAGCTTCTATTTTATTAGGATTAGGTCTTAACTCCCCGGACTTAATAACATAACCCAAATAAGTGACTTGAATTTTCAAAAAACTGCATTTTTTCATATTAAGAGAAAACCCTGCTCTACTAAGGTCTTTAAGTACCAGTTCTAAACGATCTAAACCTTGTTTTATAGAGACAGATGGGATCAAAACGTCATCTAAATACACTAGAGCGAAATCACAGTTTTTCAGAGCCTTATTTATGCAACGTTGAAAAACGGATGGTGCATTTTTTAAACCAAATGGCATGGCAGCGTATTCAAATTGCCCATCAGGCGTCACAAAGGCAGTGCGCTCTATAGAGTCTGACTCTATAGGAATACAATGAAAACCTGATGTCATGTCTAGAGACGTGAAATATTGAGCTCCGTGAAGTCTATCGATTTGGTCACTTATACGTGGGAGAGGATAATTATCAGAACGCGTATTTGAATTTAATTCTCTATAGTCGACTACCATACGCTCACTACCATCCTTTTTTTTTACAAGTAGGATAGGGCTTGCAAAAGGTGAGCTACTTTCTCTTATGACACCTGCTGCTAGTAACTCTGCAACTTTGTCACGTACGATTTGTCTTTCAGAAGCTGACAGCCTATACGGGCGCCTCTGAACTATTTTGTTTGGGTCCACTAAATCTATTTTTATAGCACCCGTAGTTACGCGTCTACTTGGTGTCCCTTCAACAAAGCTGTCAGTGAATTTATTAAGAACACAGAAAAACGCTTTCTTATCACTAGCGCTTAAGTCTGTATTTAGTTGAGGTTCCGCTATATTAACCTTGGCACAAATTAAACTTTGACGGGCTTTTAACACAGAAACCCCCATGGAGTTAATTTCTATATGGATTCCTTTTTCAATCAAATCACGTCCCAACAAAATAGGCTCCACTAAGAGTTCATCAGCAACTACGTGAAACAGAATCTCTATCAGCAACCCCTTAATATTAATATTGCATAAAATTTGTTTAAAACATTTTACATCGACATTTCCTAATCCTACAAGAACTACCGGTTTCTGATATTGTATTCCCTGAATCCTTTGAGCGAAACTGCCTTTGATTAATGAACACTCTGACCCAGTATCTAGAAGAAAATGGCAACACATACCTTCAATCTCAAGCTCACCGGTTACCGCTCGCTTGGTACACAGCTTTACGTCCTTCTTGATCCCAGCAGTTTCTTTAGCAGCCGTACACTTGGTGGAAATGTGACCCGGCTTTCCGCACGCATAGCAGATGACTGGTTGCTTCTCTTCAAGGCGGGGTGC